>CM020178.1:37496060-37601316 GCA_009805545.1 Oryza longistaminata
CTTCCCACTCCATACCAGTTAGTAAAGAAAGGATGAGTTTAAACAAACATATCCAGATTTTTGCCATTGGGATGAAAGATTACCACATCAGAACGTCCGGTCATTTCAAAAATAAAACCTAACAGTAACAAAACACATGCTTTGACTAGGATTTTACACATAAGAAATTCGATGCACAAAAATAAAACTTCTGATAATTTTAAGCCATCTAAACTGAGAGCAGGAACTTTGGGAATATCAAATATTCTGACACTCAAAAATCTAGATATTCACATTGAAAATCTGTTCATAAACCTTGAAACACACCCAAAAGCTTAACTTTGAAAACAAAAGGACATTTCATTAAATTGTCACATAGGAGCTTCTAGTATTACTCAAACCATAATGACTTGCTTTTAAGTCTGTTTTTTTATGATCGTGAACTTTATAGAAAGCTCACTCAGAGGGTTACTCGGCCAAACTAAAACACAAGGTCTAAAATCACTCGAAAGATAGGTTGATACTTGAGTTCTCTCAACAAGCACTTCCTAATTTTGAAGTACCAGACATACAAACACATAAATGATTGCACCTCTCTTAATAGTTAATGTAAATAAAAAAAAAACTATACCAATAGAATTAATGTCATTTTGTTTACTTTAAAATGGACTTAAATTATAGTTGGACCAAAAATTTTTTTCCCCATCCCCGGCCCTTCAAAAGATCGTTTGGGTCCAAATTGCAAGCTTTTTGTGGGGGGGAGTTTATTAACAATTTCCCTTTTTATCCTATCTCTGTCAATTAAGATAATCTCGGGGGGGGGTTTGCAAAAGTGAGTCATATCCAAAACTAAATAGTATTTCCTCATCCCCTTACCTTGGAGTAGCTTTCTATGATAAGGATTTGAGAAGAGGAAAGAGTTGGATTGAGAACAAGAGAGATACACTCCATCCATTTGAGCACTTGAGAGTTTATAGTAAGCAAATAATCGACTGTGTTTGTTACTCTTGGAGAAAGTATCCTATATGGCTAAGAGTCAGCAGTGAGCGCTCAGGAGGTTGTGGACTTGTGGTGTGCCATGGGAGATTTATGAATACTTCGATTTCGCCTCCGCAAGGTCAGAGCGTGTTTCGGTGAGTTCCCTATGTGTGACATCTTACTGAACAATAATTGTGAAGCATTCGGCAAGTACATCTCAGAGGCTAGAGACTTACCAATCCTCAAAATGCTAGAAAGAATCAAAGGTCAACTGATGAGTAGGTAATACAATAAGTATAAAGAAATGGCAAAGCAATAGCAATAGCCTATATGCCCCAAGATGAGGAAGAAGGTGTTGAAGAATACAGATATGGTGAACACATGTTATGCTTTGCTAGCTAGAAAAAGGTACTATTTTTAGGTAGAACATATGAATTCTAAGTACATTGTTTGACATTAATGCTAAAAATTGTGACTGCAAAAGATGGGGGATCTCACGAGCATCTGTTGTATATATCATGCTTCAGGAGTGAGAGAATATCTGCTCAGTCGGTTCTTCCAACATGTTACATTTTAGAGGCATCTTCTAGAGAATACAAATTTAATATCTGGCCTGCGATGACATGTCCAAATGGGATAAAGTGAATGGACCAGAAGTAAAGCCTTCGATAAAGTGAATTTCCCATTAGACTATTTTGGGCAAGTCCGTTTACCAACTTACCGTTACTTGTTTTCTTAGTAAAATACACCGCTGATCCTTAAAGTTGAAACATGGTGTCACTTAGGTCAACGATCTTGTAAAATTGACGTAAACCTCGTCTGATCGGGTTGTTTAAGTGAATCATTACAATCCAAAACACGTTTGACCGGGTTGACCGTCCTACGTGGCTGTCCAGTGTGGCCCTATATTTGCATTTAAGCCCCTCCGCGGCCAATCCATCCCTCCTCCCCCAAGTCTTCCCCTTTTTATTTTCCTTTCTTCTTCTCGTTGTGTCTGCTAACTGCTGCCGCACGAGATGCTCGCTTCACGACCTTGGCTCGCCGATGAAGACGACGACGACGAAGCTAGCAGGAACAACAGATGAGATGGGGGAAAGTGAAGGAGGTCGACGATGGCTGCTAGGGAGGAGCTAGCCGGAGCGGCGGAGGAGATGGAAAATAGAGGGCCTCGACGATGATGGCTGGGATGGAGCTAGCCGGAGTGGTGGAGGAGATGGTGTAAAGCGGAGGGCCTCGACGACGACAGCTGGGGCCTGGAGCTAAGCTAGCCAATTTGGCGGATGAGATGGGAGATGGCACAAGGGGAAGGGGAGGGCCTCCGCACTGCACATCTCATCTGCATCCCTCTCCCTCGCCTGATCCGTCCATCGCTGTCATCTGCCAGGTGGTGGCCTCAACGATGGCGAGCCATGGCCACGGGCGGCGAGTTCGCGCTGGGGATTCCGCTTCTCCACCTCTAAGTCGTCGGTCGCTGCTGCCTCCCTCACCGTTCTGGCTCTTGGCCGGCTCGTTTGATGCCACGCCGTGGACACGACTCCTGATTCACTATCGAGCTCCCGACGGCCACCTCGTCGACCTCATACCCAGCGGCCCGCGGGCAGGGCTAGCTCGTTGACGATGGTTGGGGACGAGCTTGGTAGCCATATGGCTATCTCGTCTACAGGCACTTGAGCTAGCGGTGGCCAGCTCTCCAACGCGGCAATTGGGCTTCGGCAATCGTAGGCTGCTGCAGGCGGTGGCGCCAGCCCTTAAGATTTGGGGAGGAGGGGTGGAACGGGCGTGGAGGGACCTAATTGCAAATATGCGGCCACGATAGAGAACCACGCAAGACGGAAATTCTGGTCAGACTGCTTTGAACCGCAATGATTCACTTAAACAAGTTCATGGGTCTTAACGTCGATTTTACAAGACCATGGAACTAAGTGACACCACGCTCTAACTCTAAGGACCGACAGTATACTTTACGGTCTCTTTTTCAGCCTGGTCCCATGGTCCATCAGCAATGAATAAGTCTATTTAGCCTCCCTCGCAAACAGGAAAAGCCCATACACATGTGATTGGGCCTCGAGCCTCAGCGTGCGTGCGCCCTAGCCAGTCGATCTCCCCGTCCCCACGGCCTTCCCCCAAGATGAGGAAGAAGGTGTTGAAGAATACAGATATGGTGAACACATGTTATGCTTTGCTAGCTAGAAAAAGGTACTATTTTTAGGTAGAACATATGAATTCTAAGTACATTGTTTGACATTAATGCTAAAAATTGTGACTGCAAAAGATGGGGGATCTCACGAGCATCTGTTGTATATATCATGCTTCAGGAGTGAGAGAATATCTGCTCAGTCGGTTCTTCCAACATGTTACATTTTAGAGGCATCTTCTAGAGAATACAAATTTAATATCTGGCCTGCGATGACATGTCCAAATGGGATAAAGTGAATGGACCAGAAGTAAAGCCTTCGATAAAGTGAATTTCCCATTAGACTATTTTGGGCAAGTCCGTTTACCAACTTACCGTTACTTGTTTTCTTAGTAAAATACACCGCCGATCCTTAAAGTTGAAACATGGTGTCACTTAGGTCAACGATCTTGTAAAATTGACGTAAACCTCGTCTGATCGGGTTGTTTAAGTGAATCATTACAATCCAAAACACGTTTGACCGGGTTGACCGTCCTACGTGGCTGTCCAGTGTGGCCATATATTTGCATTTAAGCCCCTCTGCGGCCAATCCATCCCTTCTCTCCCAAGTCTTCCCCTTTTTATTTTCCTTTCTTCTTCTCGTTGTGTCTGCTAACTGCTGCCGCACGAGGTGCTCGCTTCACGACCTTGGCTTGCCGATGAAGACGACGACGACGAAGCTAGCAGGAACAACAGATGAGATGGGGGAAAGTGAAGGAGGTCGACGATGGCTGCTAGGGAGGAGCTAGCCGGAGCGGCGGAGGAGATGGAAAACAGAGGGCCTCGACGATGATGGCTGGGGTGGAGCTAGCCGGAGTGGTGGAGGAGATGGTGTAAAGTGGAGGGCCTCGACGACGACAGCTGGGGCCTGGAGCTGAGCTAGCCAATTTGGCAGATGAGATGGGAGATGGCACAAGGGGAAGGGGAGGGCCTCCGCACTGCACATCTCATCTGCATCCCTCTCCCTCGCCTGATCCGTCCATCGCTGTCATCTGCCAGGTGGTGGCCTCAACGATGGCGAGCCATGGCCACGGGCGGCGAGTTCGCGCTGGGGATTCCGCTTCTCCACCTCTAAGTCGTCGGTCGCTGCTGCCTCCCTCACCGTTCTGGCTCTTGGCCGGCTCGTCTGATGCCACGCCGTGGACACGACTCCTGATTCACTATCGAGCTCCCGATGGCCACCTCGTCGACCTCATACCCAGCGGCCCGCGGGCAGGGCTAGCTCGTTGACGATGGTTGGGGACGAGCTTGGTAGCCATATGGCTATCTCGTCTACAGGCACTTGAGCTAGCGGTGGCCAGCTCTCCAACACGGCAATTGGGCGTCGGCAATCGTAGGCTGCTGCAGGCGGTGGCGCCAGCCCTTAAGATTTGGGGAGGAGGGGTGGAACGGGCGTGAAGGGACCTAATTGCAAATATGCGGCCACGATGGAGAACCACGCAAGACGGAAATTTTGGTCAGACTGCTTTGAACCGCAATGATTCACTTAAACAAGTTCATGGATTTTAACGTCGATTTTACAAGACCATGGAACTAAGTGACACCACGCTCTAACTCTAAGGACCGGCGGTGTACTTTACGATCTCTTTTTCAGCCTGGTCCCATGGTCCATCAGCAATGAATAAGTCTATTTAGCCTCCCTCGGAAACAGGAAAAGCCCATACACATGTGATTGGGCCTCGAGCCTCAGCGTGCGTGCGCCCTAGCCAGTCGATCTCCCCGTCCCCACGGCCTTCCCGTCTCCGCCGCCTCCATCCAGCGAAGGGAGCAGCGCCGCCGCCGCCGCCGCCACCGGTGAGCACCCATACCTACCTCCACACTATCCCCTCCCTCTACCCATAGAACTAGCTTCTCTTGTAGATCTGGGGGCTTCTGTGTCAGCTTCCCAAAAAGAATCCATTCCAGTGGAATTGGAATATTTCCGCTGCAATATCGTAGAGCATATACTAGGTTTTAGTTGGCTTGCGTGCGTCGCCACCATTGACTTGCGCGATTGGTGAGTTTTGGAGAAGGGTTAAGGCGTGCGTAGGCCAATATGGGGGAGTTTGAGGAGGGTTAGGACTTGAACAAGTGTAGCCAACGGTGCAGGTTCTTGGGTGAGGGGATTGCTTAGAAATGTCTGGTTTGCTAGCGAGTTGATTCATTCAGAGGTAGTAATGCTGTTACAGCACTCTTGCAACCAGAATGCAAGTTATCGAATGCCCGGCTTGAGAAAAAAGAAGGTTTACTTATGGGTTCTTAGAAAAGGATGAACGTTGAAAGGATACCGCTGGTTCATGTCTAACAGTCTTAGCATACCACAAAATCTAATGCGAACTTCCCCTTGTCTTAGGGTGCTTGAGTCACCTACTGAGATTGTGGATATGCTCTTTTCGATTCAACTGCAAGTATTTGTTTTTAATCATGTGATGTGAACAACACTAATGTTTAAATTTTCGAAGGCATAACATGACACTTGGTTTAGGTGTAACTGTCTTACAAATATATGCTCTTTTTTCTGTTTGTCTATGTTGTCCTCTTTGCACAGACCATATACTCCCTCCATTTCTAGATTCATTAATATCAATATGAATGTGGAAAATGCTAGAATGACTTACATTGTGAAACGGAGGAAGTAGCTTTTTTTTTCTTAAAAAAATATATGCTACTTTGGCTTTGATTTCGTTGATTATTTGTGATGATTCCTATGCAAATGCAGATGGCTAGGTGGGATGAAATTTTGACTCTTCCAGTTCAGAATCCACCCTCGCCAGAGTTTTCGGCATCAGATATCATGTGGTCCAGGGTGGAGGGCTGGAAGGACTCAATGGACAGGCTTGCGCTTATTCCATTTTCAAGGGTGAATGATTTTGTTAGAGGAGAATCAAACAACAAAGAGTGCCCAACAAGATTTCATGTAGAAGCACGGCGAAGGCGTCCACCAACAATGAACTGCAAACCAAAAGTTGATGGGATACTCGAGTATATTCTGTAAGTAAATGTAAGCATTATGCATTTCTGTCCGACTAATTTTTAAACTGGAATGTGAACCTGGGCTTCTTATTCATCTTGTAAACTAGAACAAATTTATTATTGCTATTTGTTAAATCGATCTTATCTTTTAAATGGCTGATAATGCTCCTTCTATTTATGTCTCTTAACATTAGATATGCTCTGTTAAATAGGTTATAATTTACATTAAGCTTTTGAACCTCATGATACCATTAATTTCAGGTATTGGTGTTCTTTTGGTCCAGATGATTATAGAAAGGGCGGCTCTGTCCGCCCTAGCAGGAACTCTTCAACAAAGAGGAAAACACCTGCTGGTCGTCCTCATACAAAGAGGGGCTGTATTTGCCATTTTATTGTGAAGCGTTTGATTGCTGAACCATCTGTGGCTCTTGTGATATATAACCATGATAAGCATGTAGATAAGATAGGGAAGCCCTGCCATGGTCCCATGGACAATATGGCTATTGGGACGAAGGCCATGTTTGCGCCTTACATATCAGATGAACTTCGTCTTCAGATTATGTCTTTGCTCTGTGTTGGTATTCCAGTGGAGACCATAATGCAGAGACATACAGAAATGATCGAAAAGCAAGGAGGACCATCAAACCGAGATGGTCTTCTTACTCACAGATATGTTAGGAGGTTGGAAAGGAAAATTCGTCGTTCTGTTTACGAACTTGATGACGATGATGCTATAAGCATTAACATATGGGTTGAAAATCACCAAAACCATATATTTTTGTATGAGGACTTTTCAGATAAGGACACCTTTATCGTGGGCATCCAGACAGATTGGCAGCTCCAGCAGATGATTCAGTATGGCAACCGAAGTTTATTGGCTTCTGATTCAAAGTTTGGAACAAACAAATTAAAGGTTTGTCAATGACAGTTGTTTCATTTTTGTTCCAGTAGTGCTTTAAGGTTTGCTTGATTTCATGGTAGCATTTCTATTTACCATTTTGCAGTATCCTGTACATAGCCTCCTTGTTTTCGACGAGCAGAAAAATGCAATTCCTGTTGCTTGGATCATAACTCCGAATTTTTCACATGGTGAAGCATATAGATGGATGGGTGCCCTTTATGATCGAGTTCGTACAAAAGATCCAACATGGCAGTTGGGTGGCTTTATTATTGATGATCCCTTTGCAGATGTGCGCACGATAAGGTAAATGATGCTTTTCTATTTTAATCTAGTGCATTACTATACGCTTTCTGGGGTTGCAGTTCCTGAGTGTAATAGCATGCTGAACAGGGAGGTATTCCAGTGCCCTGTGCTGATTAGCCCATGGCGCATAAGGCATGCTTGGCATAAAAATTTAATGAAGAAGTGCCCAGATATTGAGAAGCGTCCGATGATGGCTAAACGACTTGGGGAGTTAATCTGCAATATCTGCAGAGGAAATGGTGGCATGGAATTATTTGAAGCCTTTCTGGAAGATTTTGTTGATTGTGCTGGTTTTCTAGACTACTTCAGAGCTCTATGGTTTCCAAGACTTGGTTGGTCCATGTCTCTTTCCTGTATCACATTTGCTTAGCCCACATCTGAATTTCAGTTTCCGTTGTTTGAGTCTACTGGTATTTGATGAATTTTTCTATCATTATTTAATCTGCTAGTGCTGACTGCCGAATGTATTCCAGGGTCATGGATAACTATGTTAAGAACTACCCCGTTGGCTACTACTGAGGTTGCTTCAGCAATCGAGAGCTACCATCACCTGCTAAAACTCAGGCTATTGAATGAGGCAAATGAAAGAATATACCAGCGTGCAGATTGGTTGGTTCATAAGCTGGGTACGAAGGTTCATTCCTACTACTGGTTGGATGAATATTCTGGTAAGGACAACTTTTCTCGTTACTGGAGGAGTGAGTGGAAAAGTGGCCCAAATCCATGGCAGCAGGGATTGCAAATCCCAGATTCTGATGTTGTTGTCGAAGGCAATTGCGCCAGAGTGGTTTGCCAGAAAAACAAGGAGAGGTCCCATGTCATAGTGAATCCAGGTTCTGATCTTGCATTGTGTGATTGCAGCTGGTCCAGGAAGGGAAACATTTGCAAACATGCCATTAAGTCAACTAAAGTCTTCCGCCGAAGGGGGCTGGCACCACCATCCTTGGCACTGTTTCGCTATTACCAGGCACTGGCTAATGTTGTTCATTGCCCACCCATTGACACTTTGATTAGTGACCATGCAGTTGCCGTAGCAGTTTTTGTTAGAACACAGTTAGATTCTCTGTTGGATGCAACCAATGGTAATTCTTCAAACAGGTCAACTTCCAAGGATCCGCAATCAGTCACTGAGCCAAGAGAATCTGATGTTCGGGAGGGCAGCATCGAGAATGATGTATGTGTAAGTCAGTCTCAGGCTGAGTGTGGTGATGAAGTTTCTGATGAGCAGAATGATGATTTAGACCGTTTTGTTTTCAAGAAAAGAAAGTCCAGGGAAGCATCTGATGAAGAAGGTAGCCCTACGGCGACGCAAATCACACAACCTTCTGAAACCGAAAGCAGTGAAGCAACTGATCTGCAGGAACCTCTTGATCGTCAGGAAAATCGTGCTCCCAAGAAATCGAAGTCGAAAGAAGCTTCTGATGGGGGAAAAGCTAATGCAAGGCAAGCGAAGCAACCTTCTGAAACTGAGAGTAGGCCAGCAATTGATCAGCAGGAACCTCTTCATCATCGTCAAGAAAACCCTGCTCACAAGAAAACGAAGTCAGGAGAAGCTTCTGATGGCGAAGAACCTATTGGCAATGCAAGTCATGGAACCTTCTGAAACTGAATGAACCGAATGATTCTTCTGCTTAGGTTATATGAGATGTTGTAGGAATGTAGGTGGTACCTGACTCCTTTATGAGCTTAGGCTATTGTTTTGTTTGAATATTAGGAGGTCTGTACATACTGTGTTACCGAACATTTATCAGAATTAGGGTGGTCCAATTGTTTAATTAGAGCTGATGATGCATCTGTGTTAGGCAGGCAGGGAAGATAATCATGCAATTTCTGCATAAAACATATGGGATTGGGCTCAGCAATTATTATTATCATTATTTGAAAAAAGTTAGGCCCCCATCTGTTGGGCATATGCGGATAATACGCCGTATGGCGTACTAGTAGCAAAATAATAATAATACGTGAGTTAAACTTTTGTATATACATTCTTAAACAATTTAAAAGCTAATGCGGAAAAATAAATTTTAACCAAAAAACTTCAAAATCAATTTAAAATTTAAATTTTGGCAACGGCTGATCATATAAGGTAAATAATGGGGCCTTTACAAATAATCCATTGAACAAGAAGTGAATGTCTCATGAGTTGTCAACACTTACGAGTCAACTGATTGTTTTGAAACGAATGGTGTTCTCCATGAGAAACATTTATCCTTCTGGATTAGTTTTAGAGAAAGCAGTTTTCTGGACTGCCAATAGTAAACAATCCGGGAACAGAATTCAGAAAAAAAAAATGGAGTCAGGCTTCCTTTACATCCATAGATTTTACATTAATCTTTAAACATACACCTTTTACAAGCAAATTAATTGCTACTATTGCTCAAATTTTCTTTGATTCTGTATTGCAGCAGTTCATTCCAATGTTGATAATGGTGAAATGTATACAGTTCAAGGTTACACCCCACTTTATACTGTCTTTTTATCAGAAGCAGTAACCATTGATTACTGAAGCCTCTCATCTCGCAGCATGTTCATGCTGGGAATCAACAATCTTGGGTAGCAATAGTCAGCATGTTTTTCCTCATCTCCTTTTTTCATGATGAAAAAATTACATGCTGGAGTGCTGCATACACGAATCAAACAAAAGTGGATTTTGACCTCATACTCTAGGTTTTATTAGTTGGATTTGACTGATAACTGTAAGCATAACACTCTAGGTTAATTGAGTGTCAGTAGCATCTTCTAAAAAATAAAGAAAAAAAGAAAAAAAAAAACAGTCCCGGGAACAGAATTCAGAAAAAAAAATGGAGGCAGCCTATCTTTACATCTACACAGATTTACATTAGTCTTAAACATATACCTTTTACAAGCAAATTAGCTGCTACTATGAAAGGTCCAATTGTACAAATTTCCCTTGGTTATTCTTATTGCGGGTGAAATATATACAGTTCAAGGTTACACAAACTTTTTATTGTCTCAATATCACAAGCAGTAACATAACAGAAAAATGAACCTGCTGGCATGCTGCATAGCATACACGAATCATACAGAAATAGATTCTGTGACTTTCTGATTATACTAATGAAACCAGTAAATTTCTGTTTCCTCCACTTCGATAACCACATGGACAAGTGATTGTTTCATAAAAACGAGGTTTCTTCCGGACAATGCATCTAACTAAAAAAACATTTTTCGAATGAAAAAATGTTATCCAGTGAAAGACTGATTAGGAGATAATAACTCACCCTCTGTAGACTGTAGTTCAGGGTTTAGAAATTCCAAAACACTTGCAACAGCAATAGATAAAATTCAGGTCAGCAACCAAAGTGTCTTCAGTACCAGGCTTGAGGACCTTAATAACCACATCCTTCTGAGAGCTCGTCAACCTAAGCCCCCATGAAACTGAATGAGCATAAAGGTTTTCTCAATGCTTTAGCTCTAGACAACACTATAGTTGAGATGGTCTCGACAGAAACCTGTACTATCGACGCAGAAGCTATTGGCAATGTTTGGAACTCATACAATATTTGACTCAATCTCATTGGAGGGTATACTTTTTTTCCTTTTTTTGGTTACGACCTTTCAGAGTTGTAATCTTGTAATTTTTTTCCTCTCCATCAATAGAACTTCGCACCGTCTTATGCGAGTCGTTCAAAAAATTCTCATTGGAACAGGCGGCGCATGGTCAAGTTCAAACTAAATATTTTGAGAGTTATTGATGGTCAAAGTTTCACAGGTTTCTTTAACCAAAATAAAGTCAAATATGGTGGAGGAGCTTAGCTAGAGAAGGCAGCTTTAACTCTACCTCAAAGTCCTCAACAAGGACTTTGCTGATGCTAGAAGGTCAGCTTCTGCAAGAATGGTTCTCGGAGACACCACCATTCCTGCTCTTGGATATATGGTATACTACCTCCGTCCCAAAATATAACCACATTTGATTACAAATCTGGACACACTGTTGTCTAGATTCATAGCTAAAAATGCTTACATTTTGGAACGGAGGGAGTATCTTGGAAAGTATCTAATCCCAAATCGAGCACAACTGCCCATGAACCCTGATGCATTATTGGCTCCTTGATCATGCTGCGCAAAGTACACGCAGTCACAGTTTGGCCTGAACGCCGGGAAGTCTTTCGCCCCCAAGAAGAGCGAGTGATCACCGAGGTCGTCATCGATCCTCTCCCCGAGCCTCCACCGCTGCACAGTTCAACTCCAGCCTGCCTGAAGAAGACCTCGTGCACGGCACTCGTCGTCTCAATGGCTAGTTGGCGACGGCGTAGAGGAATATGGAGGTGATCAATGTTTTAGCGGTTAGCTTCTCAAACAACTATATATAGCAGGCTAAATGGAGCTATAGCAGCCAAAATGTACTATATAAGAGCAAATAGCTATAACCCTTCTCAAACAGCTATAGCGGGACGATGCGCTTGGGCGGGAACTCGCCGAGGTCATAGATTGCGAGCACGAAGAACCTGTCAGCGTGAGAGAGAGGAAGGGCACAGGGGAGAGAAGAAGACGGGGGAGGAGGGCATCCGAGGCATGCACTACCGTTGGACGCTCGCTCGATATGAAGTGTTTCTAGGATTATAAGTAAATTACATCAGCGATACATAGACTTGTCATGTGGGTTGTGGCTTATTGGCTTGTGGCTTTGTGGCCTGTCCCCTCTCCTCTTAGGGGGGATTGTATTTATACCAATAAATGCCCCAGGGAGATAAATATAGGTACGATCTGAGTAGTACTTGTCGTTTTCATGTATAACTCTATGTGTCATTCCTTATCCGAAACTCTTTTTATATATGAGGTTTGTTTCCGTATAAGACATAGTATGTGGTGGGCCCTGCCGAGCTTAGTCGATTACTATTTACTATGTGGTATCCATAACCCTGACAGCCTACTCTACGCAGCGCCGGCTTGCGAGGAGAGCAGTAAATAAAGAATTCGGAAAAATAATGTGGAGTCAGCCCAGCGGCCCCGGCAGTTCTATTTTCTCTACATTTTACTTCCATCTTAACGTACACCTTTTAAAAAGGGAATTACTTGCTACTATGAAAATGTCCAGTTATACTCGTCCAAATTTTCCTTGGCCGCTGCACTGCGGTTCATTCCTATGTTGATCTGGTGAAAATATATACAGTTAGTAGGTTACACTTACACGAGCTTGTTACGTACTACTTGTCAGTGTATCACAAGCATCGGTCACTGGAAACGATCCACTCTTCTGGCCTGTTGGCGGGAGCTAATGTTAACCCTCTCATCTCGCAGCATGTTCATGCTGGGAGCCAACAATCTTGTGTAGCGATCAAAATACAGAAGCTGCTTCATCAGAAGAGCGAATTCGCGAGGAAATTTCAATCCATACGACTCGCTGACCCTCACCTGGAAGATGCAGAGCAACAGAATTGTCAGCATTGTTTTTTTTTGTTCTCATCTCTCTTCTTTTGTGAAAACAATACTCACTGGCAGGCAACATTTACCAACAAGAACAACATACCGTGATACAAATGTATAAGGTAGAAGCTCTCTCTACCTTGTTCTAACCGAAAGAAAGAAAAGAAAGTAGCTCACCAGATCAAGAAACAATGCATTCATCTGTCTCTCGTCAACGACAACATTAGCCGATACTGCTGTAGCATCAGGAGTTCTTGCTGTTGCAACTATGACTTCAGTATCCAAATCCTGCGCACAAATGAGAATGCAATTGAAAATTAACCACGAGATAAGTGGTAAAACACTAAACGAAAGAGCAATATCCAAATTCGACTAGCCAGTAGCCACAAAAATTCCTGTCCATAAGCCACTTTTACTTGCATTCAGCATTCTACAACTGCTAGACCAGGTTTCACCCTGGCATCATTTTTGACACTAGACAGTCAAATTGGGTCACTATGTTCAAGGGCTAACCAGGCCTTAATGACATCAAATAACCTACTGTTTTGGGAAATATTACCTGTATTGATGAGAATATTTTTTCCAAGTCCTTTGCAAATTCATTAACATTTATATCATTCCCTGTAGCACCCATTTCAGAAAGGGCTGATGCCATAGCATTATAATCGTCAGTTGCAAATGAAGCCAAAAAGACCTCCATTGCAGCCCAGGTCCTTGGCGATATCCGGCCAACAATTCCTGTGAAATGGTATTAACCAATAGTGATAAACTTTCTTGACCACTTTGTGTTTTGACTAATAGATAATGTAAGAATTAAAAGGCCAGAATATTTCCTTTTTTAGCAAATACAAGGTGTACCCTAAATTGCCTAATGAGATACAGAGCAACCGTGCCACCGTGGAGATTGGAGAATATGTTACATACCAAAATCAAGAAATCCGACACGTCCATCACGGAGCAACCATAAATTTCCTGCATGCACATCTGCATGGAAGGATTCACATGAAATCAAGCTTCCAAACCTGCACATTTTGCACATATGTCAACATGCCTATTCTGAGGCTTGAATAAGGCAATTAATGGCAGAAATACCCAAATATATGATGTATGGAATCACAAGGATGCATGGAGCATACCAGACATTAAGTGCAGTGACTAAAGTCAGCTCAGGATCAGGAACAAGAGACCTTATAGAATCAAGGTCAGTGAGTGGAACACCATACAATCTTTCCATAGTTAGGACACGCTTTGTGCTACAGTGCCGATACACAAAAGGGGCTTTGGCCTGCCTGTCAAATCCCATTGCATCGATGTACCTCTGAAAAGCCTCAATATTCGTAGCCTCTTTCCTGAAATCAACTTCTTCAAGCATAGATTCCTTTATATCCTTGACAATTCCTACCTATAATATAAAATTCTGAGCATAAGGACATCTCTTATTATATTCTTCTATAACTTGTGATACCACAAAATTTGGATAACCAAGTATACAGAAAATTTCATGATTGCCATATGCTGTCTCTACTTCCACATATATGAACTACAAAGTATAAAGTATTCATTTGTTTCTGGTTGTGTGAACTAATTGTTTTTTTCCTTTTTAGTTATAGTACATGAATAATATATATAGTCAACTCCTCATGTCACAAGCTCAAGATATATTGTGCTCCACCATGAAATATTCCTTATTCGATATTAAATTTTTTAGTGGGATATCCATGCAGTTGCATGATTACATTTAACAATAATTCCATTTGCTATAAAGCTCTTATATCAATGATTAGAGGTGTTGTTGTATTTGTTATACAACTATAACAACTATAGTTAATCTACTAGGTTACAATCTAGGTCCATCAAAACAACACGCAAGTGGTAAGACATTTCTTTCTCTCTTGATTATTGGGAGAATTTCCTGAATTTTCTGTTAATCTTTTAAACTCATATTTTTTCTGATCTTAGGAATATTGTGGTGCCTTCAATCCAACTAATCAATTTTAAGGATATAGATATTAAAAGTTTCTGCACCTAATTGTGCCAACTCTAACACAGTGGCTAGAATTGAAAAATACATGTAAATCAACTGTGAAAAGTTCAATGATCTTGCCTCAACTACCAAAAGAAAAACATATCCTCATGGTCATGGGAGCAATTTCATGGCATGCATTTCTTGCTGCATACAGGAATCAAACAAAAATATATTTTGACCTTCTGGCTTCTGATTATACTAATGAAAGTAGTAAATTTTGATTTCCTGCGCTCCGAGAACCACCAGGACCAGTGATTGTTCTATGAATGAAAAAAATCCTGTCCAGTGAAAGACTCATTAGGCGATAACTCACCAGTGATGTCCTCTGTAGTTCAGGGTTTAGAAATTCCAAAATACGTGCAACAACATAGATAAAATTCAGGTCAGCCACCAAAGTGTCTTCAATACCAGGCTTGAGGACCTTGATAACCACATCCTTCTGAGAGCTCTTCAACCTTGCCCCATGAACCTGGATAAGAATAAAGTTATATCAATGCTTTAGCTCCAGACAACAAATAGTCCAGAACTTCTGATGGTCTCAACAGAAACCTGTGCTATTGACGCAGAAGCTATTGGAACTGGATCAATGTACTCATATACACTATCCAACGGCTGTTGCAACTCCTCACGCAATATTGACTCAATCTCACTATATGGAACAGGTGGTGCACGGTCAAAACAGTTCTGGAATTCCTCGACATACTCTGCAGGAAACAATGTTGGTGCAGAAGCTACGAACTGCACCACCACAGTCAGTTGACTATCCAGGTTGAAATAATCATAAAATATATGTGACTATTAAACTGAATAACTATTTTAACTCCTCTCCCTTTGCCCATCCCAAAGGACCACTCTAAAGATAGGTTACTCTACCTGTCTAGTGACAAGTAAGCAACTGACTATTATCTGGGTTGCTGAAAGATATATTAGTGGTCTTTATTTCTGTTTGCTACATATACAAAGTAAAATGAAGAATTCTGGTATTTCTTTCAAAAGGTACAGAAGATTAAGAAATTCAAGACACGCTATTAATTAAGGAACACATACACATGTAGTTTATTCTTTCTTTTGAGATGGACACATTTTGTAGTTGATGATAGCATAAACCGCAAAGTATGAACATGTCCTTACCTGACCTAGCTTGATATAAGTTGCACCCATACGCTCAAAAAGCCTTCTAAGATAAAGAGGAGAAAGCAAACCCAGCTGCATCTGAGCTGGTATTCCTGCTGATGTGTTGGCTGTCTGCATCATATTAACAGCAGGATATTACGCTTCTGAAACCAAAGTTATCGATAAAAAATATCTTAGATAAACCTGGTCATTGTGCACCAACAAAAATTTAACCTCCTCTTTTCTACATAGATGAAAAATCCACATCCAGACTAGCCCTAAATCCCTAATAATCTCCTGTACAACCTAAGCCAACTCAACACATCAGTAGTTCACCAGTGCGGTGCTATGTTCTATTATAGTACTATGACCCTTTGATCTTATTCACTCAGCATCGTCATTAATTAAAAAGAGACTCCTTGTCTACTACATGAGTTCCCCACTTGAGTCAATAACAAATTGTTGGGTTGGAACTCAGAACTAAACCAGTTAAAGTCAAAGTAAATCAACTCCAAAACGAACACCATCTAAACCCTCTCCATTCTAGGGCTTACATACCTATTATAGGCATCAGTTCTCATTTCTCAGTTCACTTTAACCCAGGAGTTGATTCTTTGTCCATGTTTTATAGGATTAAATGTATGGCTATAGAAGAGCTCATAAAAGCAGAAATTATGACTTGACAAAGTCATAGATATATGCTAAAATATCTATAAAACCAATTACCAAAACAAGCATATCGTAATTTTTATATTTAGAATTCAAAAGGTTGGATTCCATAGCTAGTTAAAAGGATTGATGAAAGGATGTTGGTTAATCTGGAGCTTTGTCACTGACTAGGAACAGAGCCCTCGGTAAGATACTTGTATCAAGGAAAGGGAAATTTTCAGAAAATCAGACTATTGTACAGTGCTTACTTTATGTATCATGTTATCACCAGTTTAGCATCCAGTTTAAAAAAATTGCAATACTGTAACCTATATTTTAGTAAAAAAAAATTCTGCAGCTATGCATATTGAAGTTACAATTATGTTTGCATGATCTAACTGAATGCAGCAGAGAACATAGTGTGTATTCAGTCTACAGCTGGCTTCATTGTTTCAGTTCTAGAAATTCTAAGATCAAGTTTTTAGACAAAATAGATGAATGACACAAACAAGAAATAACCTTTGAGAAGTCATTTAGCCACTCCCCACCAACCCCAAGGACAGCTTGGATCCCTTGGGCAAACCTAAAAGCACCTCGTGGCCCTGTGCTAATTGATGTCTGTAGAAGGTCCTCAACCAACTTAGGCAATTCGCCAGCTCTATCTGCATTTGAACGAAATCAATGACATGGGATGATTTTGCGAAGAACAAACAAACTTAATATTCAATGCATCTGTGATCTAGCTATCCCAAGATTGTTCATAACTACTTATTTTTGTGAGGAATGTTAATAAGGAGTACATTAATCTGAAGAGACACACATTTTACCCACCCGAATCCCAAAATACATAACATTCTCTATGCTACTGCGATGAACAGAAAACAAACTCACGACTCGTGAAAATCCACACCGGAAATTCTCGCTTCATATTACATCATCACCCGTATCCTGCCTAATGAGAAACAGTCACTTGTTCAAATGTTCAACTAAGCTGGGCCTAAACAGTGGCTTTGAACCAAGCACCAAATCGAATTATACAGAGATGGGGAAAGAAATCAACCAATCGATTACCTTGGAGGCGAGTGGAGAAGTCCTGGGCCTGGCTGTACCTCGCGAAAACCCTAACCCCGACCCGCCGCCCCTTCTCCCGGCTGGCCCTGATCCTCCTCCCCACACGCGGGGGCGAGCCTCCCCCGCCGCCCGCCACCTGCAACCCCAATCAGTAGTTGACCGAATTACCACCTCAATCAAGCACGAGGTAGGTAGCTCCCAATCCCGCCTACTCCCAAGAGGAGGGAGCTAGAGATCGAGGAGGAAATGAGACGGGGGCGGAGTGACTGACCAGGGGGAGGAGGCGGAGGCGGCGGTGGTGCGCGGGGTGGGGGTGGCGGTGGAGACGAGCGGGGAGCGGGACGCGGCGGCGCCCCTCGCGGCCGCCGCCGCCATGGGTGCGGGGCTCGCCGGAGTCGGGGACGACGATGACGTCACGGGACGCGTCTCCAACCTCGTGTCGCGCGTGGGAAGCGTGAAGAGAGAGAGAGAGAGAGAGAGAGAGAGAGCATCAGAGCAGTGGAGGAGTGGTCGGGTTCGGGCTTCGAGCTTGCCACCTGTAGGGGCGGAGGAGGCGCCACGTGTACATCGGAGGCGCCTCGCGTTCGTTTGGGCTTCGCTTCTCCACCGGCCGACGCGATCTTTTCCTATTTGGGCCAGCTTATTTAGAGTAGTAGCCAAAAGTACATCAAAGGTCCCTCATCTTATCATCGGATTACAAAATCATCCCCCAACCGTAAAACAAGATATATGTCATCCCTCAATTTACAAAACCGGGTCATTTTGGGTCCTCAGGTGATTTTGACCCCGGTTTCATCCAACGTGGCAGCTGAGTCAGCGTGGGGTCCATGACATGTTTGGTGACACGTCATCACCATCTCTTCCCCTCTTCTTTCCCTTCCTCAGTTCCTCCTCTCTCTCACTCTTCTCTGCCTGTAGGCTAGCCGACAGGGCGGGCGAGGCGGGAGAGGAGGAGGGCAGCGGCGACGACGACGATGACGTGGGAGAAGGGAGGGCGTTGCGCACGTACGAGCTCGGGGTCGGAGAGGCCTGGAGACGGGAGAAGAAGGAGAGCGTCGACGTCGGCGGCGACGCAGGAGAAGGGGACTAGGGGAGGGCATCGCCACGCGGGCGAGCTCGAGGACGGAGACCCCAGCGGCGGCGAGGTGAGCGACCTCCATGACATCGTGCAAACATATGTCATCTTCGAAAAGAAATCGTGAAGATATACTCGATTTTGCTAGTAGCAAAGGCGACACGAGTGTATGCCGGCGGTGCCGCCTCGAGGGATGTTCACACTGAGTTGGTGCCGCAGGAAGAGGCAGCGAGAACTCCGTGGCTAAGGACATTGCCAAAGACATAAGGCAAGAGCGTGCTGGTGTCCCATGGCTCCATGGGCTAATGTCACCCAACAAACAACCCCTCTTGCAACCCGTTCGAATCTCTTCATGTAGCTAGTCCCTCTCTTACAGAGTTGTCAAGAGGCAAGCCGCTCTCGCCTGGAGGTTCAGCGACACTGAGTTAGTGTTGCTTGGGGAGTAGGCAACGATAATGCACAGTGCAGGCAATCGGCATGATTCCCGCCACACTACCGCATGTTCACTTTCACTACACCCCGTATTTTTTATTGCCAAATTGTCCCATAGTGGGAGATTGCTAATAAGCGATCGATCTATCGTTAGGAGCCGCGCGATCGCATCCCACCCCAGCCCATACACCGCCGAGCGTCTGACCCTCAGCTCTTGGCACTTCTCTAGCTTTAATCTTAGGCCTAATAAATTATGAGTAGTATTTTAGTCAAGGCAAAAACAGAATTTATACGTAGACTTTATATATAAAAAATAATACGTGAAACATTATAGATAAATAATCTGTACGTATAAAAACTTTGTACCTACAAATTTTACGTACGAATAAACTTTAGACCAATTTAATGGCGTATT
The DNA here is from genome assembly GCA_009805545.1 of Oryza longistaminata. Lineage (NCBI taxonomy): Eukaryota > Viridiplantae > Streptophyta > Magnoliopsida > Poales > Poaceae > Oryza > Oryza longistaminata. Next base: position 37,515,515 of record CM020178.1, read on the forward strand.
AGTTCAACAGAAAATCTGAGTTGAGCGTGTAGTTGATCGCTAATTATCATTTTTGCCATCGTGGAATTAAATTTGAAATATATTGTTTATTTGCTTTTTTCTTAGAAATATTTAAGATGTAATTTTTTTATAAATATGCATTCGATCTCGCACAACCGTTGTACCTCGGTCTTGCACGGTCTCGCAGAATGGAACAGCACAACCGTTAGCACCTCGGTCTTGCGCGGTCTCGCAGAATGGAACAGCAAAACCTAACGTCTTGTCCAACGGTGCCACTTATTTAATTATTAATTACCCTAATTAGCGATTAGTTAATAATTAGTGATTAATTATATAATTAGATATTAATTAGTAATAATTAGTGATTAATTACCCTAATTAGCTGTTAATAAATAATTAATCACTCGCTAATCATGGTAATTAATTAATTTGAATCGGCCAGCATGTTCGGTTTCGCTCGCTGGTAGACCTGTCTTGCACCTGCACCGTCCCCGCTCGAGACCATGTTATTTTCCCGCAATTGTATGAGATCGACGCTATAACTCTACCAAAAATATTTGCGTACCGAATATTGATGAGAAAAAACAAATGAACAATATATTTTCAAATTTAATTCAAGTGTCTATGTCCTGACTCCTGATTCCTGAAGAACGTGAGGAAGTACAGTAAAGAAAAAAGTGTTTATAAGGTAGTTATAAACACAGGAGATGGGAGAAGAGACGAGGAAAGCGGTGTTTATAAGGTAGTAATAAACACATGAGACAAGAGAAGAGAGGAGAAAATCAGGCTACAGATTTATAGCCAGCATGAACTTCAAAATTTTATGTGTTATGAGATGCGAGATTAGCTATTCGTTGTTTATTATATATTTATTGGTAACTATTATATGAATAAATTGTTAGATTGGCTATATATTATTTGAAGCTAGTAACTGACTATACGTACACTTGAAACTTTTCAAGTTGCATGTGAAAATAGTCCGGGCGATTGATTGATAGTCTCTTCAATTTAAATGTGGAAGTCACTGAACTGAAATATTCAAATTTCTACTCGGGAAGTTTTCAATGTGTACTTTTGTCGTAAAAAGGTACATAAACGTATTTACTTTTATGGAGCATCTGCATTTTGTTGCAAAATCATATTACTTGTGTGGTACTAGTACCCAGCTCATAGTTCACCGTGTAGAGCATCCAAAATTCGATGTATATATGTTGCAATTTCACTAGTCGGTAAACAAGTTTAGCATTCAGGTACCTAGTTCATATCCATGCTACAAAGTCATCTCAGACATCATCATGCAAATGGCAATTAGAGCGCAAAGCAGCAAATCACAACATGAGAAGAGGTAAACCAGCATCTCTTCATGCCAACCTTGCAGGGCAAAGTATGGGAATTAATCCCGATCATAACAGAACATCCAGTGTCATCAAAATATAAGATCCAGTTTCATGGTAATTCATAGCATACCCTGCATAATTAAGTACTTAGTACCAGGCTTCAACCGATTGGTGCCTTACTCTTCTGGTGTATACAGCACCCAAGCTGGCCTAGCGTGAACATCATCATCACGATAGAAGTAGATCTTCACATCGGTCTCAGGGGTAGCGAGGCTAAGAAGCTCCTTGCATAAATCATCGCTGACAGTAAGATCAAGATGAAGATGCACGGTGAATGTCTTCAGAATTGCTGCCCATCCAAAAAGTCGCTTCACGAAGGCCAATTCATGCTCTGATCCTCTGAATCCACTGATTTCCACTTCCTGGAGAGAATCCAAGAAGAGGTCCTCTGTTTTCCAGGCTTGTTGCTGATTACAGACGCAACTTGCGGAACAACGAGCATCTGCCTGGAGTATAGGTGAAAGAATAGTAGTTAGACAGTCAAACCAGCTGAAAGTATGGTACAGCTATTGTACAAGAACAATAGAATGAGATAGATGTGGTTTGAGGCAAAACAATTGAGGCGACAAGACTTCCATTCATAGAAAATAACAGTACCTTGTACAGTTTATAAATGAAATCAAACAAATCCAAAAACTGCAAAAGGGATGCACTTGACAATCAATTCGCTTGTCTTAAACAAAGAGAGAGAGACTGTATTCATGGTTCTTTGAGCATTCACCTCATCATATTACATCACATTCATGCCTAACTATAATATTATCACTAAAGTTATATTTATCCAGATCGCTAACTAAGCACTATCTTCATCAACATGAAGATCATTCGTTAATAGTTCCTGAACAATGTTCAGTCCGTAAAGTCTAACATTTCCAGTTACCAGGCACCCAAAAAGAACTACAGCACTTCACAATTTTGGAAATACACATCAAATTGAGCAAAAATATGTTTGGATCCTTTAGCTTTTACCTCTTCTACATATATTACATAGCAAAGTATCACCTTGAATAGTCAAAACTCATATTACCATTAGTGGTGGCTATTCAAGTACAGGAATTACTGGGCGTGCTATACATGTATTAGCAAAACATATGACAGAGCAATACTAGTTATCAGCTAATAGTATAGATTGAAAATTTTACCTGGTGTCCCTGGAACCAGGTAGACAAAACACTGATCCTCTCCTCAGAGTCCTGACCATTAGAAGATCAAGCCATCATGCAAAATTTAAAATACTTCCATCAATTGCCCACAACCAAAGTACAATATTAAAAAGTATGTATTTACCTTGAGGTCTCCATGCAATGCAAGCTTCAGCTTTCTTATACCAGTGGACATCCTGAGCAAATGGAAAACACACTGCCCAAAAGCGTGCCCTCTTTTTGATAACTCCAGGGACATGACCTCAATTGCTGGCAGCATGGTTATGGCTTCCATCAAATACTGACTGCGGCCCATCTGCACATTCACAGATAAGGAGCCACAATAAACAATATGAAAAACAGTACCACCTTCAATTAAAAACAAGTGGTTTTGTTACAGTTGACAAATTTATTACTATCTTTTATCAGGGTCAACATGGTCTTGTAAACACGGGAAAAGACAAAAGGTGAAACTTTCAAAAGTTTGGCCAAATGTATGTTTGGAATGTCAAATATTCAAGACTGGAGGGATTATCTACTAAAAGGTAATATCAGATTATGGGCGTCAAACTATAATTTTAATTTTTTTTTACCATGCATAGTGAAATGTACAAACTATAATACTTCGTAAATGCAACTGATAGAAAACTGGATTTTCCAAGCTAACAATTGAAACATGGTTAATAAACACGCCAGTCCCAATGATGATAATTTAGAGAAGAGCCTCAAGAAGCTGACAGCTACAAGACTTGAGCACAGCAAGACAAATGGGAGTTTTGCATAGGCAGAACAGCATCAAATATCTGCAGTGTCTTACTCTATATTCCACCATTCATGCATAGAACCAAAACTGAGCCCACTTCCTGTTTGTGGGACAGGCTACTCAAATTCTAGTCTTCTTTGGCTAAATCTGGTTGATCAATACCTTTCCTCCTCAGTATCTCATATGTTCAGTACCAGTGTGATAGCAGATCCAGGACCTCCAAAATGCCATTTTTCACATCACCAAGGGCAATTGTTTCAATACATAAAAGATAAATATCTAACACATTTCACCAGGGCAGCTGTGTCAATACTTATGAAGGTATATATCTGACTGAAGTCCATGCACACTATGACTAGAGTCTACCAAACAAATATTTCAATCTCTATGTTTTATTCAATGACATTCATGCCAGACCAGGGAAAATGATCAGTTACCTCTGGATAGTCAAGTTCAAGCTGAAGAACGGATACCGTCTCAAATTGCCGCAAGAGCATTATTGAATTCATGTGATCAGTGCAACGAGAGAGTCCATACACTGTAATTGGGAGGGTAACCAGCTTCCGGAGGCGTTCAACGCCACCAAATTGGACCGTGGTAGGATCATACGCATCAACCCAGATGAGATCCTCCAGAGCCGGCGCAAAGACCGCAGCATATGGTTGATCCCGAACAAGGGAATGTGACCTGTACGTCCTCCAGTAGAAGCAATGGCGCACATCAAGAACCCGAAGCATCGGCGCCACGATCATGAGCCGCCCCATCCCGCCATGGAGGTCGCTCAGCTCGATGTGGAGGAGGGACTCCGAGAAGATGGTCAGGTTGCACAGATCCTGGGAGTCGTGGACTTGGAGCTTTTGCAGGACGGGGCACCTCTTCGAGGAGACGACGGCGCCGAGATCGCAGCGGCCGGTGAAGCGGACGTCGCGGAAGGCGAGCGCGGTGAGCTGCGCGAACACGCCGGATTTGGGCAGCGAGACGCCGAGGAGGCCGAGGATTAGCCAGAGCTCGGTGGCCTTCCCGAAGCAGGGGAGCTTGACGACGCCGGGGCGCCTCACCGGCGCCGGCCCGTCGTCGTCCTCCGGCGCGTCGTCCCACCGCGGCCAGATGCAGAAGCTGAGTTCGCCGGCGACGCGCGCCGGACCTCCATGACATCGTGCAAACATATGTCATCTTCGAAAAGAAATCGTGAAGATATACTCGATTTTGCTAGTAGCAAAGGCGACACGAGTGTATGCCGGCGGTGCCGCCTCGAGGGATGTTCACACTGAGTTGGTGCCGCAGGAAGAGGCAGCGAGAACTCCGTGGCTAAGGACATTGCCAAAGACATAAGGCAAGAGCGTGCTGGTGTCCCATGGCTCCATGGGCTAATGTCACCCAACAAACAACCCCTCTTGCAACCCGTTCGAATCTCTTCATGTAGCCAGTCCCTCTGTTACATAGTTGTCAAGAGGCAAGCCGCTCTCGCCTGGAGGTTCAGCGACACTGAGTTAGTGTTGCTTGGGGAGTAGGCAACGATAATGCACAGTGCAGGCAATCGGCATGATTCCCGCCACACTACCGCATGTTCACTTTCACTACACCCCGTATTTTTTATTGCCAAATTGTCCCATAGTGGGAGATTGCTAATAAGCGATCGATCTATCGTTAGGAGCCGCGCGATCGCATCCCACCCCAGCCCATACACCGCCGAGCGTCTGACCCTCAGCTCTTGGCACTTCTCTAGCTTTAATCTTAGGCCTAATAAATTATGAGTAGTATTTTAGTCAAGACAAAAACAGAATTTATACGTAGACTTTATATATAAAAAATAATACGTGAAACATTATAGATAAATAATCTGTACGTATAAAAACTTTGTACCTACAAATTTTACGTACGAATAAACTTTAGACCAATTTAATGGCGTATTAGTTCAACAGAAAATCTGAGTTGAGCGTGTAGTTGATCGCTAATTATCATTTTTGCCATCGTGGAATTAAATTTGAAATATATTGTTTATTTGCTTTTTTCTTAGAAATATTTAAGATGTAATTTTTTTATAAATATGCATTCGATCTCGCACAACCGTTGTACCTCGGTCTTGCACGGTCTCGCAGAATGGAACAGCACCACCGTTGCACCTCGGTCTTGCGCGGTCTCGCAGAATGGAACAGCAAAACCTAACGTCTTGTCCAACGGTGCCACTTATTTAATTATTAATTACCCTAATTAGCGATTAGTTAATAATTAGTGATTAATTATATAATTAGAGATTAATTAGTAATAATTAGTTATTAATTACCCTAATTAGCTGTTAATAAATAATTAATCACTCGCTAATCATGGTAATTAATTAATTTGAATCGGCCAGCATGTTCGGTTTCGCTCGCTGGTAGACCTGTCTTGCACCGTCCCCGCTAGAGACCATGTTATTTTCGCGCAATTGTATGAGATCGACGCTATAATTCTACCAAAAATATTTGCGTACCGAATATTGATGAGAAAAAACAAATGAACAATATATTTTCAAATTTAATTCAAGTGTCTATGTCCTGACTCCTGATTCCTGAAGAACGTGAGGAAGTACAGTAAAGAAAAAAGTGTTTATAAGGTAGTTATAAACACAGGAGATGGGAGAAGAGACGAGGAAAGCGGTGTTTATAAGGTAGTAATAAACACATGAGACAAGAGAAGAGAGGAGAAAATCAGGCTACAGATTTATAGCCAGCATGAACTTCAAAATTTTATGTGTTATGAGATGCGAGATTAGCTATTCGTTGTTTATTATATATTTATTGGTAACTATTATATGAATAAATTGTTAGATTGACTATATATTATTTGGAGCTAGTAACGGACTATACGTACACTTGAAACTTTTCAAGTTGCATGTGAAAATAGTCCGGGCGATTGATTGATAGTCTCTTCAATTTAAATGTGGAAGTCACTGAACTGAAATATTCAAATTTCTACTCGGGAAGTTTTCAATGTATACTTTTGTCGTAAAAAGGTACATAAACGTATTTACTTTTATGGAGCATCTGCATTTTGTTGCAAAATCATATTACTTGTGTGGTACTAGTACCCAGCTCATAGTTCACCGCGTAGAGCATCCAAAATTCGATGTATATATGTTGCAATTTCTCTAGTCGGTAAACAAGTTTAGCATTCAGGTACCTAGTTCATATCCATGCTACAAAGTCATCTCAGACATCATCTTGCAAATGGCAATTAGAGCGCAAAGCAGCAAATCACAACATGAGAAGAGGTAAACCAGCATCTCTTCATGCCAACCTTGCAGGGCAAAGTATGGGAATTAATCCCGATCTTAACAGAACATCCAGTGTCATCAAAATATAAGATCCAGTTTCATGGTAATTCATAGCATACCCTGCATAATTAAGTACTTAGTACCAGGCTTCAACCGATTAGTGCCTTACTCTGCTGGTGTATACAACACCCAAGCTGGCCTTGCGCGAACATCATCATCACGCCAGAAGTAGATCTTCACATCGGTCTCAGGGGTAGCGAGGCTAAGAAGCTCCTTGCATAAATCATCGCTGACAGTAAGATCAAGATGAAGATGCACGGTGAATGTCTTCAGAATTGCTGCCCATCCAAAAAGTCGCTTCACGAAGGCCAATTCATGCTCTGATCCTCTGAATCCACTGATTTCCACTTCCTGGAGAGAATCCAAGAAGAGGTCCTCTGTTTTCCAGGCTTGTTGCTGATTACAGACGCAACTTGCGGAACAACGAGCATCTGCCTGGAGTATAGGTGAAAGAATAGTAGTTAGACAGTCAAACCAGCTGAAAGTATGGTACAGCTATTGTACAAGAACAATAGAATGAGATAGATGTGGTTTGAGGCAAAACAATTGAGGCGACAAGACTTCCATTCATAGAAAATAACAGTACCTTGTACAGTTTATAAATGAAATCAAACAAATCCAAAAACTGCAAAAGGGATGCACTTGACAATCAATTCGCTTGTCTTAAACAAAGAGAGAGAGACTGTATTCATGGTTCTTTGAGCATTCACCTCATCATATTACATCACATTCATGCCTAACTATAATATTATCACTAAAGTTATATTTATCCAGATCGCTAACTAAGCACTATCTTCATCAACATGAAGATCATTCGTTAATAGTTCCTGAACAATGTTCAGTCCGTAAAGTCTAACATTTCCAGTTACCAGGCACCCAAAAAGAACTACAGCACTTCACAATTTTGGAAATACACATCAAATTGAGCAAAAATATGTTTGGATCCTTTAGCTTTTACCTCTTCTACATATATTACATAGCAAAGTATCACCTCGAATAGTCAAAACTCATATTACCATTAGTGGTGGCTATTCAAGTACAGGAATTACTGGGCGTGCTATACATGTATTAGCAAAATATATGACAGAGCAATACTAGTTATCAGCTAATAGTATAGATTGAAAATTTTACCTGGTGTCCCTGGAACCAGGTAGACAAAACACTGATCCTCTCCTCAGAGTCCTGACCATTAGAAGATCAAGCCATCATGCAAAATTTAAAATACTTCCATCAATTGCCCACAACCAAAGTACAATATTAAAAAGTATGTATTTACCCTGAGGTCTCCATGCAATGCAAGCTTCAGCTTTCTTATACCAGTGGACATCCTGAGCAAATGGAAAACACACTGCCCAAAAGCGTGCCCTCTTTTTGATAACTCCAGGGACATGACCTCAATTGCTGGCAGCATGGTTATGGCTTCCATCAAATACTGACTGCGGCCCATCTGCACATTCACAGATAAGGAGCCACAATAAACAATATGAAAAACAGTACCACCTTCAATTAAAAACAAGTGTTTTGTTACAGTTGACAAATTTATTACTATCTTTTATCAGGGTCAACATGGTCTTGTAAACACGGGAAAAGACAAAAGGTGAAACTTTCAAAAGTTTGGCCAAATGTATGTTTGGAATGTCAAATATTCAAGACTGGAGGGATTATCTACTAAAAGGTAATATCAGATTATGGGCGTCAAACTATAATTTTAATTTTTTTTTACCATGCATAGTGAAATGTACAAACTATAATACTTCGTAAATGCAACTGATAGAAAACTGGATTTTCCAAGCTAACAATTGAAACATGGTTAATAAACACGCCAGTCCCAATGATGATAATTTAGAGAAGAGCCTCAAGAAGCTGACAGCTACAAGACTTGAGCACAGCAAGACAAATGGGAGTTTTGCATAGGCAGAACAGCATCAAATATCTGCAGTGTCTTACTCTATATTCCACCATTCATGCATAGAACCAAAACTGAGCCCACTTCCTGTTTGTGGGACAGGCTACTCAAATTCTAGTCTTCTTTGGCTAAATCTGGTTGATCAATACCTTTCCTCCTCAGAATCTCATATGTTCAGTACCAGTGTGATAGTAGATCCAGGACCTCCAAAATGCCATTTTTCACATCACCAAGGGCAATTGTTTCAATACATAAAAGATAAATATCTAACACATTTCACCAGGGCAGCTGTGTCAATACTTATGAAGGTATATATCTGACTGAAGTCCATGCACACTATGACTAGAGTCTACCAAACAAATATTTCAATCTCTATGTTTTATTCAATGACATTCATGCCAGACCAGGGAAAATGATCAGTTACCTCTGGATAGTCAAGTTCAAGCTGAAGAACGGATACCGTCTCAAATCGCCGCAAGAGCATTACTGAATTCATGTGATCAGTGCAACGAGAGAGTCCATACACTGTAATTGGGAGGGTAACCAGCTTCCGGAGGCGTTCAACGCCACCAAATTGGACCGTGGTAGGATCATACGCATCAACCCAGATGAGATCCTCCAGAGCCGGCGCAAAGACCGCAGCATATGGTTGATCCCGAACAAGGGAATGTGACCTGTACGTCCTCCAGTAGAAGCAATGGCGCACATCAAGAACCCGAAGCATCGGCGCCACGATCATGAGCCGCCCCATCCCGCCATGGAGGTCGCTCAGCTCGATGTGGAGGAGGGACTCCGAGAAGATGGTCAGGTTGCACAGATCCTGGGAGTCGTGGACTTGGAGCTTTTGCAGGACGGGGCACCTCTTCGAGGAGACGACGGCGCCGAGATCGCAGCGGCCGGTGAAGCGGACGTCGCGGAAGGCGAGCGCGGTGAGCTGCGCGAACACGCCGGATTTGGGCAGCGAGACGCCGAGGAGGCCGAGGATTAGCCAGAGCTCGGTGGCCTTCCCGAAGCAGGGGAGCTTGACGACGCCGGGGCGCCTCACCGGCGCCGGCCCGTCGTCGTCCTCCGGCGCGTCGTCCCACCGCGGCCAGATGCAGAAGCTGAGTTCGCCGGCGACGCGCGCCGCCACCGTCGTTGCTACTCTGTGTTGTTGCCGCTCTAGGCTACCGCCACCGCGCCGAGCCTTCAGTTCAAAATCGAGCTCAGCCACTGCCGTCGTTGCTCTGGGCTACAACCACCACGTCTGAGCCACTGATTCAACCTTGGCCCCGCGCCATCTCAGGCTCGAGCTCAGCTGCCGCTGCCGTTGCGGCTCAGTCTCCGCCTGCACTACCCCGAGCACAACCTCGCCTAAATTCTATGGAGCCCGCCATGGCGCCGACGGAGTTGACAGCCGGAGAGGGAGGAGGCGGCATCATGGGGAAAGAAGGGGGCGGCGGCGCCGACGGAGTTGACCTCCGCTCCTCTTGCATGGATGGACGACACCAAAGTAATGGTAGGCGGTGGCTGGAAGGTGAGAAAGGAGCAAGAGGCCAAAGGAGAGAGAAATGAAAGAGGAAGAAGGGAGAAAAAAGAAATAATAATAATAATAATAATAATAATAATAATAATAATAATGTGCCATGTCGTCATCTACATGTCATGCCACGTAGGCAAGACCATGGGCAAATGAGACTTTGGAGTGGAATGATACAATAAATCAAGTTTAGAGACCTCGATACACAATTTATAAGTTCGTGGGCCTAGATGAAACCTGCTTACAAGTTCAAGGACCGCCTGTGCAATTTACTCTTGTTATAATATATGAATATTATTTTCATGCGCAATATGGGTATCGTTGTAGTTAGACAATTTGCATCTCTCTGCTTCATTTAAGCTTTTTCTGAAAATTGATTTAGGTAACAATACGTAATAATTATATGCTATCTAATCATGCATAATAAAACAAAACACACATCTTAAACAATAATTTGAGTTGTACTCGAAAAACATGGTACTAGATCATACCCCGCCGCGTTGCTGCGGAGCATCTATGTGTCAAATAACTATGAAGCATATAGAGATGTTCATATTGCATACAAAGAACATGACAGTTAACAAACACCTTAATGTGGTTCTGCGGCTCCATCGTTGCGCATTTCAAAGGTTGTTTGCTCAAGATCAAAAAGATGGAAACTCAAAAGTGAATCGTGATTCTGGTGCTACCTGTCTACTTGAAATATATGATGTGTGTAAATAAGCATTTCATCAAACAGGGGAAACATTGCTCAGAGAAATTTACCGAATTGATTCACTCGGTTCAGCTGTTTGGGGAGCAAACAGCCTCAGCGCTTATCAGTCTTGATCATACTCAAGCGAGGAAGCAAGAACACAAATGCTCATGGTATCCATCTCCATCCAAGCAACCGTAGTCGACCAATATATAGCCGGCTGAATTAAAGATCTTGATTTTCTTCTTGGAAGACTGGGGGGAACAGTTTGGGGCAAAGATGGCGAACCAAATGATTGGCTTCCATGTAGCTGCAGGAGTCCATGCGGTGGTCGACAGTTAAAAGCTGGGAGGTGGTTTGAAAGTTGCAGGAGTTTAGATAGCCATGAAGTCTGCTCTTCATGGGCGTCGACGGTTCCGTTCCTCCTTAGTCCTGACACGCCAAGTAGGCAAACAGGCTGCAAAGCAGCTGGTGGTAGGCGCGCTCGGCTCGATGTGGGAGGGGGAGAGACGGGCGTCGCAGGCTCCGGTGCAGCGCTGGGGACAGGGGAGGCGATGCGGGTGAGGGGGGCGACCTCGCGCGTTGCGCGGCGTGGGAGAGGGAAAGATGCAGCACCATGGGAGGAGGTGATGCAGATGCTGCGGTGTGCGGATTAACGGTGAAGAACTCATTGCTGTGTTGGGCTCGGGCTATCTGTTCTTTTTGGCCCAGTAAGCAAATCGACTAGAAATATAGTTGGACGTTTGATTTTGATCCAACGGTTGGAAGAAAAAAAGGTGACGTGGAAGCACCAAAACTCAGAGAATTACTATTAGTGGGGATGATTTGTATATGTATATAGGATAACAGTGCTATCTGTGACTATGAGGTGGAGCAAAGGGAGGTGATTGGATAACTAATAAATGATTGAATTGAATGAATAAGTAGCTTCTTGATCCAATGGTTGTTAACTTTGTACTAATGTGATCTGATGACTTAAAATTGTTGATGATGTGGCTTCTTGCATTTCGTAAATACCCCTTAGTGAGTACCAACTATACAGGAAGATATAATGTGATTTATATTCCAGAGTTGCATATTCACACATAGGTTGTGTTATTTTATGATAGGATGTTCGAAGAAATGCGCGTGCTTTCTGACTCTAAACGGTACGGCTGGTTTTTTGCGAAAAAAAGTCTATATATGAATTTATAAGAAAATTATTTTAAATCAATTTTTAACTTTATAAGATTCAATTAATTCCTTTTGTATCCTCAAACGATGCAACTATTCAAACATTTTTTTAAAAAAACTCATATGGCCATGTCAACATCCAAAGCATATCAAGCCAGTTAACCAAGACCATTAGAATCAAGTCATCAACCGGCAACGGCTTGTTCGGTTGGCGGCATGTTGCCACTCCGAGTTTGGCTCAACTCATGCAAAATGCACCTCTCATTCATTGGCATATCACCTATATTTTTCTTTAAGCGAACACATAAGACAGTGCTAGCTTTTATATTAAAATAGTAGAAAAAATTACAAGATTATAACTATTGGAAGCTATAATAAGAAAAAACACATGATTATAACTACTTCCTCCGTTTCAAATTATAAGACTTTCTAACATTGCCCATATTCATATAAATGCTAATGAATCTATGCTAGAAAATCTTATAATATAAAACGGAGGGAGTATTAGAAGCTATAATAAGGAAAAAACACATAAGCACGTCCCAGTGGGAAATAAAGCAAATGGTTACGGCAAATGGTGATGTGTGCATAGATCGATCGGTTCTATCTGTGCAAACGGTGATGAGTACATAGATGGAGTTGGGACAACAAGATGTCAACGGTGTTCACAAACGATGACCCAATTGCGACAGCAATATTGAACAATCACCAACCGTCCTACAGACCTGTCACACGTGGGTACATGGAGGAACAGAATGAACAAATCCATATGCTTGCTTCTGAAACGAAACACAGATATTATTACCACATAAGCTGTACTTACCATTCTACGGCAGATAAGTAGAGATCGAAAACTGTAATATTATATAATATAGAACCTTTCAGTCAGACAAATTTCGGTCGGACAGTTTTCCCAGCAGATTGAAAACCTGCACACAAAAATGATTTCGGAAACAAGTTGAGAGTGCATTGAACCATGCTCAAATACATAATTAATCGCTATATCACGAGAGACAAACATCCTTACAACAGATTGATCTCAGAGGCGGGCTTGAAAATTGCCCAATTATAGTGCTCCTTTGACTGAATATACTAGGCTCCAGGTCGCCATTTCATTGTCAGTTAATCATCTCTAGGTCTCTTCAGGTTCACTGCTCTATACATAACCTTAGCTCTGTTGCCGTGCAAGTAAATTTCCATGCAAATCCCTGGACTACACCTCCTAGAGAAGCTAAGCAGCTCCTGGCACACCTCCTCGCTGACAGTTACTGAAGGACCAAACATTACTGTAATCATCTTGAGCACTGGCGCCCATGTCAACAGTCGCTTCACAAAACATATTTCATACTCTGCTCCACTCAAATTGTTGATTTCAACTTTCTGGAGAAAATTCAAGCAGATATCCATACTCTCCCAGTCCAACGGCTTGTAACAGATGCAGCCAGATGAGCAAGAAACTTCTCCCTGAAAACATTGGTTTCATAATATTGAGTGGCATATGATTTAAATCTATCCCCTCCAGAGAAGTGACTTGTGACATGTAGAGAAAGGGAGAAATACAAAAAAGAAGTAAAAAACATTACACAGATACACCGACCACGATTACAATATTTACTGTTAAGATTTCAATTTATCGTATGGCGTGGTTTGCTTCTAAGTCACCAACCTGAATATATGGCTAACAAATCCATATCAATCACCAGTAACTAAGCAACATCGGCAGCTATATTTCAATCATATATCACAGAAATCCAAAGCAGCACTACTCTCTTTGGTGGGTACAAGGATGAGAGAGAGATGCACTCATCACCATTGCAATTTTTCACATCCCATGTGCCATATGTAACAATCGGATGCAAGGAGTTGATCTGACAGGAAAATCAAAGGCACTATAGTCTGAAACTCTGAATATGGAAAGACCATTAGTTGTAATAGATAAACCATGGAGGGGCATATCAGTATCGAGACCGACACATCAAGTACCACTGTGTACAGTAAGAGGAACAAGCTGAGTGCGTAAAAGCAGAAATACTTCTATCACTTTTGACAGCAACCAAAGTATTTAATCACATTGAATAAGTATGCATTACCTTAAGGTGATGATCCAAGTCCAGGTGCAACTCTCTTACACCAGTAGACGTCCTAAGCAATTGGAATACACAAGGTCCAAAGGCATGGCCTGCTGTTATTAACCTCAGAGATAAGATCTCAATGGCAGGGAGAGTATTCATGTCCTCCATCAAGAACTCACAGTCAACCATGCTCTGCAAATTGACAGAGATTCATACAATGTCTTACATAACAATGTGTAAAACAGGACCAAATGGAAACTGAAGATCTTGATCAATGGTCAGAAGTTGTAGATTCATTAATATAGTTATTGTAGTAAGTACACCATTCCATCCCTTAATTAATATGTGTATTTTGACATTGCACAGGACTAAGGAGGTGAGGAGATTGAGAAATGTACGAGAGGTATATACAGCTTCAGATAAAGAAAATCCAGAAAGTTCCATATGTATGGCTTGAGAAATCCAATGGGAACACTTTTAAAGGGAAATTGATCCAAGAATGCCCTCAATTTCTCCATTATCTAACCAATCATGTGCAAATACACATACCAGAGTGCATACATGTCCTCCCAACTTATATATTCACGTTTGATTAGGACACTTATTTAGATGCTAATCTGAAACATAAACTAAAACAAGGACTCGGACAAATGATGTCTGAACCATGGGTTATATCAACAATTTTAAAATCCTCTTTTAAAATGTTGTGTGCCTATGCCGGCATACTAGCAGTGGCTGCTGGGGAACTACAAAGAGAGCATTACGACATTTCGTTCAACGTTTCGATAATGTAGTTCAGCAACAAGAGAGAAGGTGTACTCACAGATGGATAAATGAGATAGAGGTCGACATTTGAGACTGCCTTGAAATGCTGGAGGAGTGACATAGAGCCCGGGTATCGAGAATCGACAAGATTCGGCGGTCCATACACCGAAAGGTTCAAGGTGTCGAGTCTCTTGAGGTGTTGTATCACATTGAAGTGGACCGAGTTCCAATCGCACAGACCAATCCACCCAAGTTTCTCCAACGCCGGAGCAGAGATGTCAGCGGCTCTTACCGCCCTCTTGTCTAAGCAATGGACCAGATGCAGTGTTCTAAGCATTGGAGCAGAAATCGTGAGCTGCTGCAGTTCTTCCAGCTCAAAGAGGCCAACGGTGAGGAGAGTCTTGGAGCGGATGGCTAGATTTGACAAGCCTTGAGAATTGCGGAGAGTGAGCGCTTGCAGCGACGGGCACCGCTCGGAGGAGACGATGTCGCCGAGATGATCACACTGGCTGTCGTCAAGCCGGAAGCGGGTCAAGCGCAGCACGGACAGCTTCGCGAAGACACCGAAGGGAGGCAGCCGGATGGTAAGGTAGGCGAAGCGGATGCTGATCTCCGTGGCCTTCCGGAAGCAGGGGATGTGAAACGCGGCCCCAATCCCGGCCGCCGCCGCCGCCGCCGGATTTCTCTTCTTCCTCATCACGATGTCGAGGAGGAGCTTGCCTGCTAAGCTGCGCGCGGCCAGGTAGATGGTGATTGGGAAGGAGGGACTATACTTTAGTCCCTCTCGTAAGAGCACAAGTCCATAGCCTGAATCCGATATTGCTTGATTGTCTGTTGATGCCTAGCCGAAGAAGTGACTTGCTTAACGCAGCAATTTCTGTTTTCTTGTGCTCTCCACCTTCGCATCAAAGTGAACAGGCCCGTCAATAGATACTACTGGTACTGTAAGGTACTCCCTCCGTTATAAGACGTTTTTAACTTTGGTCAAAGTCAAACGGTTTCAAATTTAACTAAGTTTACAGATAAATATAGTAATATTTATAATACTAAGGACGTCGTCCGGGAGCGCGCTCAGGAGGTCGCCGCCCCCGCCGCCGCCGTCCGCCATTGCAATTTCGTCGGGTAGGGTTTTGGGAATGCGGTTTTCCAATTTGGTGTCACTCCCTAATTGTCTTTTTCCCCATCCTCTCTCTGTTTAATTCGGAAAAAAAATGTTCATTGGATCATGCCATTATAAATTTACATGTTTAGAAAAATGTCATTATTATTTATAAAATTGGAAGCATGTTGTCGACGGTGGATACCCGTAGACCGGATATAGAAGGTATTAGGATCCGTTGGTACGAGGATCTACGTAGTACGACATTAAGCAAGCAAAAGACAAGGATTACACTAGTTCAGGTCCCTTGGTATGTAATAGCCCTAATCTAGTTGGTATAGAATTATATGATGAAAACCACATATTACAAAGTGTATAGCAGAACTCGATGATACCGACGAGACCGTAGTCGAGTTGGTCCGACTAGATCTCCCGGCGACTTGACTCCTGCAGGCTCCGACTCCGTAGGCTGTGGTGGATGTGTTAGCGGTAATATTCGATGTCTTAGGTCCTGCCCAGGGGGTCCCTTATATACCGCGGGTCAGTTAATCTCCGAGTCAACGTACATTCAAGGATAGAGGGTATACCTTATCCGTAACCCTGACACATGTCATTACAATTTGGAGGCTGCTAAGGATCGGACATCCGATCTGATGCAAATCATCGGACGGTGTTGCACCGTACTATTGAGAAATGTTTCACATGTTTCATCCCTCAGTAAAAATTGTTTCAATGAAAATGTTCTAGATGTTTCGTTGCTAGAGAAAAATGTTTCAGCGCTTGAGCAAAATTGTTTCAACCAAATGAAATATTCAACAATACGGATTGCCACACCATGAAATCAATTTAAGCAACATCAAATTAAAATGGAATGAAACACCTTAATATAATAAAGTGCAAAAAAAAAAGCTTAAACATTACTAAAAAAATTTCACGCATTTCAGATGTTTCATCAAATCAGAGAAAAATGTTTCATCGCTTTGACGAAAGTGTTTCACCCAAATGCAATCGAAACATATCGATTGCAACATGAAGAATCAACATATGCAACATTGAATTCGAATCAAAACAAAATGAAACACCTTAATACAACAAAGTGCAACACAAGCTAAACCCACATCTGTCTTCTTCTTCAACTCCAGCCACCCCCAGACGAGCAACGGCACGAGATGGACAAACTTGGCTAAGACCAGATGCATTCGCATCAGGTCCCCGCCGGTGGCCATGTCTAGCGCCGTCGCCGTTGCCATCGCTATCGCGTCGCCTCCACATGCTTGGAACGGCGACCACCTCGGCGAGGTGGTCAGGGCTCGCCGGGGCAGGAACCTCTTCTTCAGCATCTATGTGACTATGTCGAGGGCCACGTCCTCGAGGAACCAAGATAGAGCTCGTCGCCGCCGTCAAGGATGAGCTGGAACTCGTCGCGCCGTCGAGATGGAGCTCGTCGCTGTTGACGACGAGATGGAGCTCATCGCGCCGTCTCCGCTGTAGTGAAAGAGAGGGGAGAGAGAGAGCGCATATAGAGATAGAGGGGAGAGATGGGGGAGTGTCTGTGAGAGGATAAGATTGACGTGGGCGACGAAGAATGGGTTGAGTCAATGGCGGCCCCACCAAACGTTTTTCGTCCAATATTTTATTCGCTCCGGGACACTAGATACGAAGCGTTTTCCTTACAATTTAACATGTCTTCGAGATGTACCACTGCTTACCCTTTCACTGATATTTCTAAATTTTTCTGACCAAATTGCCCTCATCTTCTTCCTTTATTCCCTTCTTTGTTCCCTTTTCTTTCTCTTCATCTTTCGGCCAGGGACGATGAGCAGCACCGGTGGGAGGCGCGCAGCTGCACGTACAGCTTCGGTGCACGCAGCGGCCGGGGACGACGAGCGATTGCACGGCTTCGGCTGCTAGGGAGGACCAGTGGCTCCGGCAGGAGCCGGGTAGCTGCACGGCTTCGGCGCACGCGGCGGCCGGGGAAGACGAGCAGCTACACGGCTTCGGCAGCCAGGGACGACGAGCCATGGATCAACCTTCTTTCTTCCAACTTTTCAGTTTCTCCAAGAAATTAGTTCACTTAGTTATCTAAAAAAACTAAAGAGCTGAATTAGATTCAGATTCAGAAATGCGCACTACCAAACATGATTGCAAACCACTACTAGTGATTCGTGTTCTTTCACAGAGCCTATAATCATGTGCCACCTTTTAAGCGTGTAGGGCAGGCTGCACGAAAAAAGGAACGAGAAGAGAACTACACGCAAGGACCATAGTAGGCGCACGCGGCGGCCGGGGACGACGAGCGGCTCTGGCAGGAGGCGCGTAGCTGCATAGATTCCGCGCACGCGGTGGCCGGGGATGACGAGCAGCTTCGGCGCACGCACAGCTGCTTGCTTCGGTTGCATCGTGCGCGGCGGCGGGATGGAGGAAGAGAGAAAAGAGAGAAACGGGAAGGAGGAAGAAGATAAGGCACCCTTTGATTCCAAGAAAATTCATAGGAATTTTAAAGGATTTTATTTCTATAGGAATTTTTTTCTATATAGCCCTTTGAATCAAAGGAATGAATCCTATGGAATCCTATGAAATTTCTATGGAATGTCTCTTCCCATGCAAATTTTGGAGGAAATTTAACATGAGGTTCTACCTCATGTTAAGAATTCTTTGAGTCTTTCTCTCTCCTCAAATTCCTGTGTTTTTCCTGCGGCTCAATCAAACGGTCATTCCCATGTTTTTCTTGTGTTTTGCAATCCTCTGTTTTACACTTGTATTCTTGTTAGAATCCTATATTTTTCCTATTCCTCCGTTTTTTCATTCATGTGATTCAAAGGGGCCTTAAAGGATAATTTGGTCAGAAAAATTTAGAAAGTATGGTGAATGGGTAAGCAATGGCACATCTCGAAGAGATGTTAAATTGTAATGGTATGATTCCAATTTTGTAAATAGTAATAGTATTTTTCCAAACATATAAATTTATAATGGCACGGATCCAATTAAAAAAAATATCACTAAATAGTGCACTGGTACCGTGAGGCAGTTCTAACCGGAGTCCGGAGATCACTCTATCCCGTATATAAGATTTCCTTGGTCTATGATACATGTCTTTTTCTTTAACGGAAAATCTAAGTTGAGAGCGATTTTGATTTTGTCTTATGGCGCGACACCTGCGGAAGCCGTCCGATGAAAGCCTCACGTGCGCGTATGCATGTTTACGATGAAAATTTATATCCACGCTTTTGATCGAGTCAAATGTGAGTCTTCAAAACGTGCTATGTAGTACTAGTCTACTGATTTTTCTATTAGGAGGTAAGATCAAATAGCTCTTATCATATTTTGCTTGCATATGTATGTTTTCTTTATGTATAAATATGTCTGTGATTTAAAAATGAGCTTTTAGTAAGAGGAGCTAGGCAAGTTGGCTCCTGGTTCTCATGCATTCCACTCATTTATTCTGAGTTTAGATATACTTCCTTCGTTTCACAATATAAGTCATTCTAGCATTTTCCATATTCATATTGATGTTACTAAAATGACTTACATTATGAAACGGAGGGAGTACTTGTTATTGATGTAATGCTTCTGAATTAGTGAAATTAAAAGCTACTTGTTGTATTTTAGTCGCTATTTTGTTTGGCACACACCTCATTTCTAAACTTACATATAACATATTCATGGTATTTTTTTTCCTCATGCATGATTCTATTCAAAACTATTTTTTTTCGAAAACGCAAAGAGACATGTGCTTCATTTCATTAAGTGGAAGATGACATTTCGAAGATTGCTTCTAGGGGAGTTTTGTCATCAGAGGGCTGCATATGTAGTCGCTTTCCCTGGATGTTTAGCTACTCCTAGGGAAGTTTTGTCACGCGTTGCTATAGTGATTTTTTTTTTCTCCAGAGTTTTCCGAAGAGACGATGTCACCAAGATCACATTGGCTGTCGTCAAGCACAGCACAGATAGCTTCGCGAAGACACCGAAGGGAGGCAGCCAGATAGTAAGGCAGGCGAAGCGGATTGTGAAAATAATTTGGAGATACAAAATCGCATCACAGTAAAAACAAATACTAATAATTAAACAGAAACATTCCACTACACATATATCTGAAATTCTGACGTGACACAGCTGATCGACGTGAGCTGTCACTACCCAACCCCAAAAATCAAATTTGGAACTACTAATATAAGGATTATTTACTTTTTTCTATAAACTTGAGCAAACTTAAAGCAGTTTAATTTTAACCAAAGTCAAAACGTCTTATAACTTGAAACGGAGGGAGTAGTTCTAACCGGAGATCACTCTATCCCATATAGAAATTCCTTGGTCTATGATAATTGATAAATGTCTTTTTCTTTAACGGAAAATCTAACTCGAGAGCGTTCTTGATTTTGTCTTATGGCACGACGCTTGCGGAAGCCGTCCGATGAAGCCTCACGTGCGCGTATGCATCATGCAGATTAGGACCGTCCAAACGAATCTAACGGCTTACGTATATACCCATTCAATTTAGCCAACGAAACATGCCCATCAGAGCCCAAGGAAGCTTAGCAACTGGCAGCTCATGCACTTGCAAAGTCTGATGAAGCGGTGTCATCGCCGCCCGCGACGGTACGTGCCGCCGTCCGCCGCCGCCGCTGCGGTAGTGCAACGATTCAACATGTTTGTTGTCTGGGATTTGGAACATTATTATTACAATTACAAAGCAGAGCAATGCATGTATTCCATTCCATTTGGCCATGCAACAACCAAAGCATGCATTCCATCTCAGTTAACATCAATCGCTGCAAAGTATGATGGAGTTTCAAGCTACATCATAAATCAAAATATACTATGATTAGTGCATAGGATCTGACTGACAAGAACAAAAGCAATGCAATCATGCTTGAAAAACAACCTTGAAATCTTAGTACGATTTACCTGATGGACTCATGTTGCTCTCCATCGGTTTTTTCTTCCATCTCACCATTAGAAAATAATCAATCTCGATGGGCAATGATGTGTCCTCAAAAGATATCCTTTTCCATGCCTTGATGCTTCAGCTGATTGCTTGCAACATGTCTTGTTCCATACGATTTTTTTGGTTGTGAAGAGGTGACAAGGAGAGGGAAAGATTATTTTGGAGGAAAGGAAGATGGATAGTCTCTATATTTTCTGGCGCCAAAACAGGGCAGCGATGCCCCAGTTTTACCTCCACAACACTATTAACATGCTAAATTTCGCGTCATTTAGTTACTCTAGTATATGCTGCCAGTTTTTGGGCTTCCATGGGCTGGTTTCGTTGGCTCGATGGGCTGGTTTCGTTGGCTGTTGAGTGGGTATACACGTGAGCCGTTGGATTCGCTTGGACGGTGGATATTACTTGACTGCACGCTGATGCCTTCACGGTATGAAGGCAGAGGATCTTAATCCGCATCATGCATGTTTACATTGAAAATTTATATCCACGCTTTTTATCAAGTCAAATGTGAGTCTTCAAAACGTACTATGTAATACTAGTCTACTGATATTTTTATTAGGAGGTAAGATCAAATAGCTCTTATCATATTTTGCTCGCATATGTATGTTTTCTTTATGTATAAATATATGTGTGATTTAAAAATGAGCTTTTAAGTAAGAGGAGCTAGACAAGTTGGCTCTTGGTTCTCATGCATCCCACTCATTTGTTCTAAGTTCAGATATACATGTTATTGTTGTAATGCTTCTGAATTAGTGAAATTAAAAGCTACTTGTTGTATTTTAGTCGCTATTTTGTTTGGCACACACTTCATTTCTAAATTTACATATAACGTATTCATGGTATTTTTTTTCCGCATGCATGATTCTATTCAAAACTATTTTTTTTTCGAAATCGCAAAGAGACATGTGCTTCATTTCATTAAGTGGAAGATGACATTTCGAAGATTGCTTCTAGAGGAGTTTTGTCATCAGAGGGCTGCATATGTAGTCGCTTTCCCTGGATGTTTAGCTACTACTAGGGAAGTTTTGTCACGCGTTGCTATAGTGATTTTTTTTTTCTCCAGAGTTTTCCGAAGAGACGATGTCACCAAGGGTTGGTTTGGTTTGTGGCCTAAATAGGCCTTACCAAATTTTGTCAGTGTCAAATTTTGGCAAGTTTTGGCATGACTAATTTTGGTAAGGCAAAGTTGTGTTTGGATTAAAGCTAAAATAGTCTAAGTTTACTATTGAAATGGCCTATTTTCTTAGGCATGCCAAAATTTGGTTTCAAACCAAATAGACACTAAGCACTATTGAAATTACCAAATATTGGTAAGCCTAATTTAGGCCTCAAACCAAACCAGCCTCAAGATCACATTGGCTGTCGTCAAGCACAGCACAGACAGCTTCGCGAAGACACCGAAGGGAGGCAGCCAGATAGTAAGGCAGGCGAAGCGGATTGTGATCGCCGTGGCCTGTGAAAATAATTTGGAGATACAAAATCGCATAAAAAAACAAATACTAATAATTAAACAGAAACAACAAATACTAATAATTAAACAGAAACATTCCACTACACATATATCTGAAATTCTGACGTGACACAGCTGATCGACGTGAGCTGTCACTACCCAACCCCAAAAAATCAAATTTGGAACTACTAATATAAGGATTATTGTGTCTAATCTATTTCTTGAATAATCGATCGCTGATCGAGGTCGATTTCTGGAGGTGGCGTTGAAGCTGATAAATCCAATGGTTTCACCAACTTAAGTTATCTATATATTTACAAACATAATAGTAGTGACCCAAAGTAATGTACTTATTAAATATCTATTTTCTAATTAAAACTATTTATTATTGCATATTGTTCTCTTAAAATATATGTGTTGTTAAATATCGTTAAAATATCTATATGATTTTCAGGGCCGGCCCTGACTTTTTGGTGGCCTGGTGCGGAACAAAAAATAAAGACCCCCATTCACCATAAAAATACAAGATAATATTTAAAAGCTCATTGTCATTAACGAATGTCATTAACGAATTTCACACTAATAATTCTAAAATACAATCAAGCAGTCACAATATGCTCGATTGCCGATCGGTTTTCTGTCTTTCCTCTAAGCCTATCAGACCTGATACCATAGTATACATATTTTGGAGGCCCCTAATTTTTAGAGGCCCAGTGCGGTCGCACCGTCCGCACTGTCTCAGGGCTGGCCCTGATGATTTTCCCTATAAATGTGTTTTATTTCTTTTACTTACTAAATATAGTTAGTTTGGGTCTTGAATTATAAATTTTGTGGTAAATAATCTAATGATGTGTTATGTATTTTCTACTCCCTCCGTTTCAAGTTATAAGACGTTTTGACTTTGGTCAAAGTCAAATTGCTTTAATTTTGATAAACTTTATGGAAAAAGTAGTAACATTTTCAACCCGAGACAAAATATATTCACTTATTGATTTGATGAAACTAATTTAGTATTATAAATATTACTCCCTCCATCCCAAAATATAAGCATTTTTTGAATAATGGCAATTCAAACATTTTTAACTTTGACTATTAATAGCAAAAAATAAAAAAATATCAATCATATAAAATTGATGTTATTAGATTTTTCACTAAACAAACTATCATAATATGCAACATTTTTTATTTAAAATATTTTACTTTTATAGATATTGTTGGTCAAAGTAGTATCTCGGGGACCATATCGGAGTAAAAAAAATACGTATATTTTGGGATAGAGGGAGTACTATATTTATCTTTAAACTTAGTCAAACCTGAAATAGTTTGACTTTGACAAAAGTGAAAACGTCTTATAATTTGAAACTTGAAACGGAGGGAGTATATAATATAGTATGATAGGAGGAGGGAAGGATATATGGCGTACATACATGCACGGGTGCACGTACACGATACGGGTTAAAAGTGGATCCACCGTATTTAAAGTTTTCCTTTTTAGGAATTATTAGATATTCCAAATATTTATTAAAACGCCACGTGATGACTTAGGAGCGTTTGTAAAGTTACACGTGGTGGCTTAAGAGCGTTTATAGGACGTTTAATGGACTTTTAGTATATCATTGATAGATAGATAGATAGATAGATAGATAGATAGGCAAATTTACAATAGCATGGTCCAATTAACCCTTTAAAACATCAGAGAAATATATTTTGAAGTTTGTAATAATTAAAATTCAATTAATCGTACTCTAATGCCTTTTTCACTTTTCGCGCCTAACTTCGTCTGCATCTTAATCGATCTCGAACAACACTGTATATATCACCATGTTGGTGCTCTGATGGGTGAACATCGTCGAGAAGGAAAGCAGCAGACAGAACACTGGAGGAGATCCTTCTGTGGCGATTAAGACGGCGATGACTCTCCCAGAGTCTACTGCACAAAAATGCATAATCAAACTCACATACTCCATCCATTCCATAATATCACCTGAACCTGAACCAGATGCATGCGACACTACATTACAACAAATCCAGACAGAACCTATCCCATCCTAGGTTGCTATATTGTCGAACAGAGGTTGTATAAAAAGCATGGGACAACCAAGAAGGAACTCTGTAACAAGTTGACAAGAAATTCAGCGTATCGGAGAATCGAAGGCGGGTCACCAGGCTGAAACCACACACCGACAACGGCATGATGTGCAAACAAAGATGATGGCCCTTGTCATCACATCATTCACGTCTATCTTCAAACTGAAACACATAATAGTGTCATATAGATGAGTACATGGAAGTTATCTGATAACAAACACAAACACATCGATATGACAGTATGCTATATTGATGGTGTATGCATATATGGAGTTGGGACAATCAGACATCGACTGTGTTCAAAACCCAGGTGGACGAGCTCTTAACACTATGATAACTGATATAATCCTCCGACAGCAGTATTGAACAGTGAACTAGCTAGTGCCTGGAGCAGAATGAACAAGTCATATGCTTCTGCAAAGAAAACACAGATACAGCACAAGCAATACTTACCTTGCTATGAGAGAAAATTAGAGATTGGAAACTTGGAAACTAGATATTTGAACCTTTCGGTCAGGCAGCATTCACATTTAAATGGAACAAACTTTCGATCAGACAATTTTCACCAGCAGGATGAAAACTTTCCTCAGAGCATGTAAACACACATTGAGGCGCAAGTTGTGAGTCGTGCAATCAACCATAACCAAGTATACGACAATCCTGTATCATGACAGACGGACATCCTTAACCCTAGTTGATCTGAAAGGAAGGCCCGAATTTGCCTGGTTTCAGTGATTACTGTGCTCCATTTCATCGTTAGTTAATCACCTCTAGGTCTAGTTCGCTGCACTATACTTTACCCTAGTTCCATTGCGGTGCAAGTAAATTTCCATGCAAATCCCTGGGGTAGAGAAGCTAAGTAGCTTCCTAGACACCTTCTCGCTGACAGTAACCGAAGGATCAAAACTTAGAGTAATCGTCTTGAGCTCTGGCATCGTCCATCTCAACAGTCGTTTGACAAAATATATTTGACGCTCTGCTCCACTCAAATTGTTGATTTCAACTTTCTGGAGAAAATTCAAGCTGATATTATTCTTTTTCCAGGCCTGATGCTCGTAACAAACGCAGCCAGATGAGCAAGGAACTTCTCCATCCTGAAATGAAAAGCATGTAAGAAATTGATTTTAAGAATATTACGAAAGGACACAGATAAAAGGAAGTCAGGAAAATATAGGGAAATGAAAATGATCATTCTCATTAAAAGCTTTTATTCGTATAAGAGCAATATCTTTTAGATCTAATCACCTCCAGATGTGATGTGTGGAGAAAGGGGGAAAGAAAAGAAAATTGGAAAATGTAGCAGACACTTTGACTACAATTACAATATTTTTTGTCGGAATTTCAATTGATCATTTGGCATGGTTCGTTGGAAGTCTCATCGACATGAATCTACTACGACCACAACATACCCATATCAATCACCAGCAACTGAACATTTGCAGCGACATTCCAATCATTTCTATTTTATCATTGAAAACCAAAGCAGCATGGCAACACTTGGATCAAACTTTTAGATCGTAGTATGAAGAGGGGAAAGACTTGTAGTTTTAATAGATAAACCATGGAGGGACAGATCGGTACTGGGACTGACACATCAAGTGCTACCACAGTACCACTCATAGTAAAAAGATCAAGCTGAGGTGCATTAAATTGCAAATACTTCTACCACTTTCACAGAGACCATGGTATTTGATTACATTGAAGAGGTATACATTACCGCAATGTGATCTTCTAACTTCAGCTTCAGCTCCCTTATACCAGTAGACATCTTAAGCAAATGGTAAACACAAGGTCCAAAGATATGTCCTATTGTTAATAACCGCAGAGATAGGATTTCAACGGCAGGGAGCTTTTTCACTGCTTGCACCAGGAGCTCACAGGACATATCCATGATCTGAAAATTAACAGAAATTCACAAAATATAATTACTTAATATGTGCATTTTGACTTTACACAAGGATTAAGGAAGTGATGACATTGAGAAATGTATCAGAGAAAAATATAATGCTACAGAGGAAAAACTTCCAGAAGCCTCCAACTTTATGGCTTGGACAAAACAATGTAAACACTTCAAGGCCTTGTTCGGTTAATCCCTCTTCCAAAGGGACTGAAGGGGAATTGGGGGGGATTAATTCCAACTATTGAGATGTGGAATTAATCCGCTCCAATGCTTTCCTCATGGGGATTAACCTAAGTACCTAACAACCCCTAAGGAAAATTGCTTTAATAATGTGCCTCTGCATTACATAATCACTTACGTCCAAATCTACATGCCATAGGGACTCTTTGGATCTCCCCTAGTTACATATTTCGCATCTGATTAGGAGTCCCATAAATATTATCTTACTTTTATCTTTTAAATGGGCATGAGCCTATGCTAAGATACTAGTAAATGGTTATGAGCTACAAAAACATTGTAAGTACATTAGCTTCATCATAATAATAATGTAATGCAACAAGAGGGAGAAGGTGCACTCACAGAGGGATAGACGAGAGATAGATGAACATCGCGGGCTTCCGTAAAATGCTGCAGGAGTTGCAGAGAGCCTGGAGTATTTCGACGTCCATACACCATGCCATAGGGCGGAAAGTCTATGGACGTTGGGCTTCTCATCAAATCGGACTGAACTCGAACTGAAAAAATCAACCCAATGAAGTGTCTCCAGTGCTGGAGCAAAGATGTCAACCATTGGCTTCCCCCACAATAAGCAAGCGTACAAATCTAGTTCTGTAAGCGCAGGAGCAGAAATGGTGAGCTGACGAATCCCTTCCAGTCGAGACAGCTGAACAAGGCGGAGAGACTCCGAGCGGATGGCTAGATTGGGCACCACATCGGCATCGCGGATACGGAGCTCTCGTAGCGACGGGCACCCCTCCGACGAGACGGCGTCGCCGAGATCGCGCTGGCCCTGGTCGTCGAACCTGCAGTGGCTCAAGCTCAGCGCGGTGAGCTTCGCGAAGACGCCGGATGGTGGCAGCTGGATGCCGAGGCGGCCGCGCAAGCGGATGGTGATCTCCGTGGCCTTCTCGAAGCACGGGATCTGGATCGCGCATCCGTCCTAAAAACACCTCACCTCGTACTACGATGTGACACATTCTAATACAACTAGGAAGGTAGCCCGCGCATATGCGCGGGCATCTTATTTAACTGTGTTATAGAAATTTGATTAGGAATTTTTATGATTACTCTATTGTAAACATGTTTAATTTTTCAATAATTTGTGTGTGTTTTCGGTGAATGCTACTAACCCACGCTGGCGTATAAATTCTAAACTAAAATTACTTAACCCCTGTGCAAATTTGGTTTTATAAGAAATATATATATGAAACTATATATCACTTCTACTAATGCATTGTACCTAAGCATTTAATTTTTTTAATATGTAGCATATCTTTTTTTTGCACTATATATGTTTTTTTTGAATTTTAGGATATATCAATTGAAGATATTGTCTAATAAAAATATGGCTAATACAATTACATGATCTAATTAAATGAGCTGAATATATATGTTGAAATAATGATTTAATTGTAATTATATAGTATTGCAGTATGAAACTATGGTTAAGAAGTAAAAGTTTTTCTAAATCAGAAAATATATTAAAAATTGAGACTTTTATCGCTCTCAGTCGTAGTTTAGGGTTGTATCTTCGAACTGAAATTACGTTAGATTTTGTTTCCAACATAATCGCCAAAAAGTCCAATTTTCTATTATATTTTATTTAAAATTTTAGTTATTTTCATTGTATCAGTTACTCCTAAAATATTTGAACATAGCTATGGAGATAAAAAGAACAGATAATGAATGGTAGGGAGAGAGGGAACAGGACAAACGGTTGGGACGGAGTTTTTGGGATTTCCTTTTAAAGATAGATCTAACCATATAAGATAGTGGATCCATTGATTCAAGTGGAACTGAATGTTTAGATGTTTTGTTTTCATTTGTCACACTTATATATATATTATTTTAATTTAATAGAGTGTCATGTGGCAAATGACTTAGAAGCGTTTATGGGCGTACCATTAGGCCTAGACATTTGTAGTAAGAATGGTTGCATGATCTAATATTTAGAAACAAATATGAGCAATATGGATTTTGAAATTTTTATATTTAATTATAATAACACAACAATTAACAAAAATGAGAATAAAATTGTAACTTGAGGGTTATGAATCATTAGATTGTCTGTATTATTTTTATATATGAGTGTTAATTATAAAATAGGATAAGTTAGCTAGAAATAGGGAGGAGGGGAGATTCGGAGGGTGAAGAGTACGTACTACTTTTTTTTACCTCATGTATATAAGGTGTTAGTAGTGGGGATACCAAATTTATTTCCTTTGGATGGAGATCTAATGGTTAAAATTAACGGCGTCCATTTAAAAGAAAATTTGACGGTGTGATTATAGAATGCCACGTGACGATGTAGGAGCGTTTATAAGAGGCCATATGGCAAACCTGAGAGCGTCTATAGGAAGTATAATTGGCTTTTAGTATATATAAAGTCCATTGAACTTCCATGAACGCTTTTAAGCCGCCACATGGCGCTCGTATAAATGCTCGTAGGTCACTACATGTCATATCTCTAAATTAAATAAATATTAAAATTATGAGAAAAATCAAAACCTGCATTTCACCTTAATCGGAACATGTGATTTTATATCTATTTAACACTTCCTCTAAACTCCCGTACATATATGTATCGTAATGCATAGTAATAGTACTGTTTGCCGAATGTTACAGCAAAAAATATTGTTTGCCGAAAAAAGGCGAAAAACATACTAACGTAGTAACGTATGTATGCTACCAGGAAAAAAAAAATGGAACGTAGTATGCCACCAGAAAAAAAAGAGACGTATGTACCCTGCCCGATCCTCATGGCCTCTTGTCCTATTATGGTATTCTCCTCTTTTTTTCTATCTATTAGTTAAAGCAACTACGGTAATTTTTCTCAAAAATAGTGGGATGATTTTTCTCAAAGGGAGATCTACGCTTAAAATTAACGGGTCCACCAATTTAAAAGAAAATCGACGGAGAGATTATAAATGCACGTGGCAACATAGGGTGTTTGTAGGAGCCATGTGGCGGCTTAAAAGCGTTTGTAGGAAGTTTAATGGACTTTAGTATATAAATAGTGAATCTAGACGGGGGAATAGTGGTATGCAGGGTGTGAATTTGAGAAGTGAGAAAAGAGACGTAATTAAGATTACAGAAGTTGCACGAATCTTCAATAAATCCTAGTTGTGAGAAAAGTGGCCGATTATTGGTAAATTTTTAGGTAACAATATAGCTCATCTAATTTATGCATCACTTTACTTCGATAACATTGAGGCATAAGGAACAATAGATTGCGACACCATTATTTCTTTTTCCCGTTAACTTACCGCTGGAAAGAGACATTTCTACAAACAGCCATCTTAAACATCACCTATAAAATTTGTATTTTCTTAGGTGGTAGATTCCTCATAAGTGGAAATACATAATTCCACAGTAGTTTGCTTAGATGTGGGTGGCTCACCCGTACAGATTTCGTAGTAATGCACACGCCCTTACAACACGCGTGCACATCTCAAACTCATCTACTCCTATTTCGGTTGCACTCTCACATCAGCATGATGATACGCAGACAATGATGAATGGGCCTTGCCATCACATTATTCACATACATGGAGTTATCTGATAATAAAATGCAAAGCGCTCTATAACGAATTTATGACATCATGCTATATTGAGGTGTGGCTTATATGGAATTGGACATCAACTGTGTTAAAAAAAAAACGAGGTGGACGTGCTCTTACACTGTGAACTTCTCTTCTTTTTTTCTTTTTTTTTGAGATATCTTACACTGAACTGTGATAACCCTCCCACGGCAGAATTGAACACTGACCTGGTGCCTGGAGCAATTGACAAATCTATACTCCTGCAAGAAAACACAGCATTCCCCATTTAAATGAAACAAAATTCCAATCTGACAATTTTTCACAGCAGCAAGAAACTTCAATGCATGTTTGGAAACGGTGGGATAGGGTTTAGTAGGATGACCAAGGAGGTGGGCGAGGATGTGCATCCTTCGCTGTAATACAGTTAGGCTCACTGTGTCAATAGTATATATTAGTTTGCTGCTACATTGAATGTCTCTGTGTGTCAACTGTGAGCTGAGTTTGCTGTTACAATGCAATGTGGTAGGACGGTAACAAAACACTATTTACACATTGCCAAATTTTATTGTTTTGCAGAGTATTGTTAATCTATTACTATTCAAGGTCACTCTAGCATATCGTTTTGTGTCTTTTGATGAAGATCCAATGGCAAAAACTTTTTAATGCAAATGTACTCTAAGATCATTTGCATTTTCTTTCTCCATGCAGAGAATCCTGATTGGGTGGGGTGGCAAGGGCAAGGGAGGCCATGTGGTTAGGAGGTGAGGGTGAGGATGGTGGTGGTTGATTTGGTGGCTCACACCACTGGAGATAGAGGAGGTTAGACGGGTGGGGTAATCACGCCAAATATCGACAAGACAACAATGACATTTCCGGTGGAGCTGTTGCGAGTTGGTAGATATGGGAGGTGAAGAAAAGGGAGGGAATACGTGAGAAGGGTGTCGTTGGCGGCCCTCACCAAGGCTAGTGAGAAGACAGGAACACCTCACCAAGGCTAGTGAGAAGACAGGAACACATGCAGTGGCACGCAAGCATAGGGATCATAGTTGTGTACTACTTCCTCCGTTCTAAAATGTAGCTATTTCTAGCACAGTATCTTGTCCCAAAATGAAGCTATTTTTCCACCTACCTCCTCCTCTCAACCAATCAAAACAATTCTCCTTCACCTACTTTTTCTTTTCAACCAATCACATACCAATTACATACCTTTTTTCAATCATTCGCACCTACTTTGTTAATAACCGTGCCAACCTTAAAAATGCTTACATTTTGAGACGGAGGAAGTAGTGGTTTGTAGGGTGTGAATTTGAGAGGTGAGAAAAGAGACGTAATTAAGATTACAGAAGTTGCACGAATCTTCAATAAATCCTAGTTGTGAGAAAAGTGGCCGATTATTGGTAAATTTTTAGGTAACATATAGCTCATCTAATTTATGCATGGGAGTGCCTAGCAATCATTAGAATGATTTTTTCATTCATCTCACTCGGATTTTTCAACATATGGATGTGCGCCACGTTGCAGAGGGAAACGGTCTAGCTTAATCGTAAGTTCGTAACAACGGACCCAATCTAACAGTTATAAGTCCAAAGAGGTTTAATAAAAAAAATAAAAATGTCATCAACATATGCATTAAAAAGTTACACTGTAATTTTAGTAGTTACAGTGTAATTACTACATAATTACACTGTAATTAATTTGTAAGTAGTATGTAAGTTTTTTCTTTGGACACAAAACAATATTGGTTCCTTGCTCAGTTGGTAAAAGGCCTTTGTTCGGCAACAAGAGATTGTGCGGTCGACTCCTCGCTTACACGTGAACACACACATTTTATTTTCCCACCCGGTCCAAAAATCGAATGATATGTAACAAAAAAAATATGTCGCAAGATTTATAGCAAAACCGTTTATGCATCACTTAACTTCGATAACATTGAGGCATAAGGACACAATTGATTGCGACACCATCTATTTCTTTTTCCCGTTAACTTACCGCTGGAAAGAGACATTTCTACAAACAGCCATCTTAAACATCCACCTATAAAATTTGTATTTTCATAGGTGGTAGATTCCTCATAAGTGGAAATATATACATAATTCCACAGTACTTTGCTTAGATGTGGGTGGCTCACCCGTACAGATTTCGTAGTAATGCACACGCCCTTACAACAAGCGTGCACATCTCAAACTCATCTACTCCTATTTCGGTTGCACATCTCACATCAGCATGATGATACGCAGACGATGATGATGGGCCTTGCCATCACATTATTCATATACATGGAAGTTATCTGATAACAAATGCAAACGCATCTATAACGAATTTATGACATCATGCTATATTGAGGGTGTGCTTATATGGAATTGACATCAACTGTGATAAAAAAAACGAGGTGGACGTGCTCTTACACTGTGAACTTCTCTTCTTTTTCTTTTTTTTTTTGGAGATATCTTACACTGAACTGTGATAACCCTCCCACGGCAGAATTGAACACTGACCTGGGTGCCTGGAGCAAATTGAACAAATCATATACTCCTGCAAGGAAAACACAGCATTCCCATTTAAATGGAACAAAATTCCAATCTGACAATTTTCACCAGCAGCAAGAAAACTTCCAAATGCATGTTGGAAACGTTCCTCAGAGCATGTAAACACACGTTGGGGCCCAAGTTGTTAGTGCGTGCAGTCAACCATACCCAAGTATACGACAATCCTCTATCATGACAGGCGAACATCCTTGACCCTAGTTGATCTGAAAGGAAGGCCTGAAATTGCCTGGTTTCGGTGATTACTGTGCTCCATTTCATCGTCAGTTAATCATCTCTAGGTCTAGTTCGCTTCTCTGTACTTCACCCTAGCTCCATCGCGGTGCAAGTAAATTTCCATGCAAATCCCTGGGGTAGAGAAGCTAAGTAGCTCCTTAGACACCTCCTCGCTGACTGTTACTGAAGGATGAAAACTTAGAGTAATCGTCTTGAGCACTGGCGTCCATCTCAACAGTCGTTTGACAAAGAATATTTGACACTGTGCTCCACTCAAATTGTTGATTTCAACTTTCTGGAGAAACATTAAACTCAAATTCATGGTTTCCCAGTCCCGGGGCTTGTAACAAATGCAGCCAGATAAGCAAGGAACTTTTCTACCCTGAAATGAAGAGCACGTAAGAAATCGATATTAAGAATACTACGGAATGATACAGATAAAAGGAAGTCAAGAACAACATAGGAAAATGGAAATGATCATTCTCATGCAAACCTTTTATTCGTATAAGAGCAATATGTCTTTTAGATCTAATCACCTCCAGATGTAATTTGAGGAGAAAGGGAGAAAGAAAAAGAAAAATTGGAAAAATGTAGCACAGACACTTTGACTGCGATTACAACATTTTTTGTCGGAATTTCAATTGATCATTTGGCGTGGTTTGTTGGAAGTCTCATCGACATGAATCTACTACATCCACAACATACCCATATCAATCACCAGCAACTGAACAACGTTTGCAGCTACATTCCAATCATTTCTATTTTATCATAGAAAACCAAAGCAGCATGGTAACACTTGAATCAAACTTGTAGATTGTATTATGAAGAGGGGAAAGACTTGTAGTTTTAATAGATAAACCATGGAGGGACAGATCGGTACTGGGACTGACACATCAAGTACTACCAGTCATAGTAAAAGGATCAAGCTGAGGTGCATTAAATTGCAAATACTTATACCACTTCCCCAGAAACCAAGGTATTTAATTACATTGAAAAGCTATATATTACCTCAGTGTGATCTTCTAACTGCAGCTTCAGCTCCCTTATACAGGGAGACATCCTAAGCAAATGGAATACACAAGGTCCAAAAGTATGTCCTTCTGTTAATAACCGCAGAAATAGGATTTCAATGGCAGGGAGCTCATCTTTCACTGCTTCCACCAAGAGCTTATCGTTACTGCTGATCTGAAAATTAACAGAAATTCACATAATATAATTACTTAATATGTGTATTTTGACTTTGCATAAGGATTAAGGAAGTGATGATATTGAAAAACGTATCAGAGAAAAATATAATGCTACAGAGGAAGAACCTCCATAAGCCTCCAACTTTATGGCTTGAGCAAAACAATGTAAACACTTCAAGGCCTTGTTCAGTTAATCCCTCCTCCAAAGGGATTGAAGGGGAATTGGAGGGGATTAATTCCACACCTATTGAGATTTGAAATTAATCTCCTACAATGCCTTCTGCATGGGGATTAACCTAACAATTCCTAAGGAAAATTGGGCTAATAATGTCACTTATGTCCAAATCTACATGCCATAGGGACTCATTAGATATCTCCAAGTTACATACTCCTATTTCGCATCTGATTAGGAGTCCCACAAATGATATCTTACTCTTATATGTATTAAATCGGCAAGTGCCTATGCTAAGATACTAGTAAATGGTTATGAACTAGAAAATATTATCAGTACATTAGCTTCATCACAATGTAATGCAACAAGAGGGAGAAGGTGCACTCACAGAGGGATAGACGAGAGAGAGACGAACATCGCGGGCTTCCGTAAAATACTGCAGGAGTGGCAGAGAGTGTGAAACGTATCCATACACCATGACAAAGACAGCAAGTGTATGGACGTTTGGCATTGCTCTGAATCGGACTGAACTCGAACGGAAAAAATCAACCCAATGAAGTGTCCGCAGTGCTGGAGCAAAGATGTCAACCATTGGCATCCCCCACAATAAGCAAGCGTACAAATTTAGTTCTGTAAGCGCAGGAGCAGAAATGGTGAGCTGACGAATCCCTTCCAGTCGAGACAGCTGAACAAGGCGGAGAGACTCCGAGCGGATGGCTAGATTGGGCACCACATCGGCATCGCGGATACGGAGCTCTCGTAGCGACGGGCACCCCTCCGACGAGACGGCGCCTCCGAGATCGCGCTGGCTCTGGTCGTCCAACCTGCAGTGGCTCAAGCTCAGCGCGGTGAGCCTCGCGAAGACGCCGGATGGTGGTGGCAGCCGGATGCCGATGCCGCGTAGTACGCGGATGGTGATCTCCGTGGCCTTCTCGAAGCACGGGATCTGGGAATCGGGCCCGGATCCCCGCCGCCGCCGCCGCCGCCGAATTTTGGTCCCCCGGCGTGATGATGTCGAAGAGGAGCTTGCTTGGAGGCGGGGCGCGACCAGGTCGAGGACGGCGGCGATCTTCTCCGGGGTGGGGTCGCTGCCTCGATGCCAGGAGGAGGACCGGGGCGGAGTGGTGGCGGAGGACGGCGGCGACGCGGGCGAGGTCGGTGACGTCCGCGAAGCGCAGCTGCGGGAGGTTGGTCCAGAGGCTGCGCCAGCGGCGGAGAGGACGCTGGTCCGCGCCGCCTCGGCGGTGGAGGGGAGGCGGGCGAGGATGAGGCGGAGGACGTCGTCGGGGAGCGCGGTGAGGAGGTCGTAGCCGCCGCCGTCCGCCATTGCCGCTTCGAGCTCGTCGTCGAGGAGGGTTTTGGTTTGAAATGGGGTTTCTGGTTTGGTTTGGAGGGGAGCGGCGATTTTTTACCGGATTTGATTCTGAGGCCGGACACGAATCGACTCTACAATTTCTTTTTGTTTTACTAATTGGGAAAATCCTAAGTGCTGGTCGCCCGATGCGAGGAGAAAAATAAAAGGGAAAATTGGAACTATGCCATTATAATTTTGCAAAATTTGAGACATGTCATTCTGACCCACATGTCATTGACTCATGTGGGTTCTACATGTTATTGAGATACCGATGGCATATCTCAAACTTTACAAAATTATAATGGCATGGTTCCAAATTACCCAAAAAAAAAGCCACCCCTACGCCGCACCTCCCACCCGCGCCGCCC
Organism: Oryza longistaminata; assembly: GCA_009805545.1. Taxonomy (NCBI): domain Eukaryota; kingdom Viridiplantae; phylum Streptophyta; class Magnoliopsida; order Poales; family Poaceae; genus Oryza; species Oryza longistaminata. Next base: position 37,551,342 of record CM020178.1, read on the forward strand.
GCACCACGTGTTCCCGACAGGCTCCGTTGCAACAACCGTCTGGATATGACGGGAACGTCTTATCAGGGGATCCGTTTCATTTTTTTCTACCAATAATGTTTCAGTTAGTGTACTCGTGATGTTTCACTATATATGAATTAAATGTTGCAGTGGATTTTTATACTATTTAAAAATTTCATCTTGATGGACACATGGGTTGTTGATGTACACGGGGTTTAAGTGTTGCAATGGCTTCAAGTCATTTGTTGCATACGTTGAACCAAATTGTTTCATTTAGCTATCTGATCGTGTTTCACTTTTTTTTAAAGAATTGGAACATTCTTTTGCTATTTGCTAAAACATTGTTTTTATATAGGTTGAAATAGAGTCTGATTTATTAGAAACCGTTGTTTAATACGTTGTAGAAAAAGTTTCGTAAGGTGATTTGGTTGCGTTTCGGCTTTTTAAATGATTGAAACATTTCGATCTATTTAGTAAAAATGTTCGATCTACTTGGTGAAACAACGCCCTATTTTTGAAGAAAAAAAACGGGCGCTGATTTGTAGGCCCCTCGTTCTAATTGGTGCACAGAATTGGCGCGTGCCAGCTGGCACTAGCTCTCCCCATATTTTCTTTTTTTAGCACTATTTGTTTCTATCTTTTTCATTATTTTCTTTTTTTTATTCCCCTCCCCTCGCACATTTTTTATTTTTGTGTTTTTTTTCTGGTTTTTTAAATCGATAGCACATGTGTTTTCAAAAATATTTGAGTAGAAAGTTTTCAAATCATTACTCGAAAGTTTTTCAATTTGAAGAAAGTTTTAAATCTGAGTTGAAAGTTTTCAAATCTAAGTTGAAAGTTTTTAAATTTTATCTTATAAATTTAAATTTAGAGTTGAAAGTTTTCAAAATTTGACTTCAAAGTTTAAAACTTAAGTTGAAAAAAAAATCTTCCAAAAAAAATCTTATCTTAATTACTATCATTATCTAAAACTAATTCAATTAGTTAGGAGTATAAAATTAATTACGTTAGTTAGGCTCTAGCGCTCTGCTCCCCGAAACGCGCGCCAGGTAGCTTTTTTCCTAGAAATCTTGGTTATATTGATTACTAATATTTATTTTTTGGCAGAATGAGTTTTCTTTCGATGGTTTACAAGTGGAAGACTATGTGTTTTTTATTAGTATGTGTCGTCCACCTTTATTATATGGTTTCTAGCAACGGCGAAACCAAGGTCCGGCCACCACGGGCAGGTGCCCAGGTTCCACTGCATGCAGGTCGTTAAATAGTACTCCACTTAACACTTACTAGTACCCAATTAGCTAATCACAGTCATATACAAACTAATGGAGGCCATATTAGCAAGCAAACTAGCAAAGCAATTAAACCTCGGTGCCTCACTACATCACATGTGTTTGTATCAACGGTAAAGAATCTATGGAGTTACATAAATTACCATATTTACCAGTATATATTGTTATGTTTGCTCGGCCTTAAGAAAACTTTTGGATCCGCCACTGGTAAATTTATAAGAACAATCAAGATGGAATTTAGGAAAACTTAAAATTCTGTACAGGAAAATATTTTTTTTACCTTGGTGGATGACCGGCCCTTTCTTTTGTTGAATTAATTTGAGTACCCCAAACATTCCAAATTAGTATATGTGCATAAATATAAAAGAGATATTGGTGTATACGAGAGGCATGCAGCCCAACTTGAGCACTGTAGCGTGACTTAGTGTCCACATACGCCAAAAGAGGTTTAAAGTAAAAAAGGTCATAATGCTTACCACCACACACTAGGTCCCACCAAAAATTAACAATTTTCTCAATACATACTATCTATAAGTGGAGGTAACAATAAATATTCTCTCATTCCTTTTATTTTCTCTAACTTCTCACTATTGGTCATATTTGTTTCGAAAATGTGTTGAAGACATTTTTCTCCTCCAATGCAATATTACATTCTTAGTTTTTGTGTTTAAATCACTTCTCACACGAGACACTGCCTCACTTTTCTTCTTCTTTAACTCTTCACAACATATATATAATCTAAAATCCTATAGCTCAAGAATATTAATTGCCATAGACACCCATTTGGAGGGCCCTTAGGTCCGTACAATATGAATCCAAGCGTAAGGAGAATTGAGGTAGAATTTACACGTAACAAAAAATGTAGATTTACTATAGCAGACACTATTATAGCTATCCATCTAAGCACCATGCATGTTCAATAGATATATGGAGGAGATCGTACAGTCACTAACTTGCCATCCTAGTAGTCACTATAGGGATCTCAATCCACTTTCCATACACTTCGTGTAGCCCATTGAATTGTATCTAATAAGTATTGCATGGCGTAGCCACAACACTGGAATGATTCCAAAGTTAGATTATGACACGGCTTTAAAGATGGACTGATAGAACTTCTACAACTTTAGATACTATTTAATACATTAAAAAACCTGTTCAATTGAATTTGTGTAGATTTGATCATTAAATTTTTCATGACGATCACTTCCTTAACACAACATTGTACTAGGTTACTAGTAACATTATCTTAAAAGGTTTTGCTAAGCAGCATATTCCCCTATAAACACCAAATGGTATCGCGGATAACTTCAGGTACCTTGCAAGAAAAAGTCCAAAACATTGGATATTATTTGTAACAAAAAGGGTGTAATGCAAAACTAGATTTGCTAAAATTTTGATTAATCCCTAAGTAGCCACATCATTATAATTCAAAAGTTAGCAAACGGCGTGATTGTAAAGACGATTGACCAAACCAACTTCTAAAACTCTACTATTTAACGTACTAAAAAATTAGTTTGATTGAATCTTTGTAGATTTGATCATTGAGTTTTCGTACGAGTGCTCCCTATCAATGTACTAGATTTTCAATAACATTTTCAAGAAAAGTTTTGATTAAGTAAGATATTCTCTTGAGACCAAATGGTGTAGCGGAAGACTTCAGGCGCCATGCCAAAATGTCCCAGACATTTGTTGTTTATGAAACACAAGGGGTGTAATGCAAAATTGGATTTGCAATATGTGTGATTAATGTGTGTGTATATATTTCATTTAAAACTATTAATGCATATATATATTTCATTTGGAACTATTAATGCATGTATATTTCATTAGAAACTATTAATGCATCTATAGTTATTGCCCTTGCTCCAAACCGAACCCGTTTAGACATAAACAATTTGCTACATATACGGCCTCTCCCTCGTTGTATTCTTCCACAATTCACATCATACTACCATGGATGTTAACGTCGTGGTATTGCCGACGGTGGTCAGCCGTAGTTGCCGCCTGACCGTCGTGGTCGAGCCCTTCGACAAGGTTGTTGAGATCAAGCAGAAGGTGGAGAGTTGCTATGGCATCCCGGTGACCTCGCAATGCCTTTTATTCTGGAACAGGGAGCTCGCTGATGACCATGACATTGAGTATTATCCCATCTTCCATGGCTCGCATGTCCTGCTTCTCCTCCATTGGCAAGTGGCGGCGACGTTCTGCTGGATCCACGGGCTGGCCAAGTGGAGCGGCGGCGATAGGACGCATGATATGGTCCATGTCACCGCCTACCTCCCGCCGGCTAGTTGGGGACGGAAGGTCACGGTATTCGCAGAGCGTGGCTGCCCTAAAACTTCGCATCCATGGTGCGCAAAAGGAGGCCATGCCCCTGCCGGAGTGCGTGTGGTTAGGCGTCGACGACTTCGTGTGTGGCGGCCTCATGGTGATGATGGATCATTGGCCTCTAGGTGCCTACGTCGAGTTCGACTCCGGCGTGGTGGAGATGACAATTGTCGATTGCAAGAAGATGGTGGAGGCAGGAAGCAGCAGTGGCAGCAACCGCAACACCAACGTGGATGCCAACGACAATAAGATTGTGATTGGGCTGTTGATGGAGGGCTCACGCTCCCAGCACATGGATTTCTTGTTGGAGGCGTCGCCGGCGGACATGGTCGCCACCCTGCGGGAGCAGCTGAATGACAACTTCGAGGGCGACCCAGAGACGCCACTGCTGGCCGAAGGGGACTACCACTTTGAGCTCAACGGGGTGGCCATGAATGAGGAGTTGTCGCTGGAGGTGCACGGTGTCGTTGAGTCTGGTGAAACCATCATGATAATTTCTGGGAGGCTGCCTGCGCCTGGGCGTGAATGAAGTTTAGACTAAGGTTTGTGAGAGTTTTACAAGTGTATGGTCTTGTGGTTTGTGAATTGGCGTGTGCCATCCACCTATATGGTTTTTAGAAACAAACAAGGTGGAATGCTGAAAAACTTGAATTTTTTTTAAGGAGATAAAGTTTTGTTTTAGCTTGGTGGATGTCCAGACCATCTCCTCCATTGAATGTGTACTCCGTATCATTCAAATTAGTATGCACAAATAAGTATAAATGGAGAGATAGTGGTGCATATGAGGCATGCAACCCAACTTTAACAACGTAGCAGACTCATAGAAAACTAAGTGTGACGCTGTAAACTAAGAAATCCACATATGCTTATGGGTTTAAAGTTGGAAACCGCCGCTTTTAATGCGTTATGGTTGGTGATGGTTGTGAGCTTGCAATTTGGTAATATTTGCATGTAAGTTAGGTGAATCTTTGAAAACAATTCAAAATTTCAAAACCACATTTATACATTGTGGTATATAGTGCTATTTAGCTTCAAGAATTATGGTGGTACATCACTATAAAGAGGCGACTATTGTTTTGTATTTTACAAAATTAATCTGTTTTCATCCACATCTACAAGTGAGAACTATTTTCTAAACAAATTCACTGAACTGATGAAATGATGTACCTACCTTGTCATGATTTGCCATGGTATAGATGTTATTTTGGTCACCCAAAAACTCTATCATTTTCTTTTCTGAAACAACGGGTGCAGGAGGTAAGGTATGTATCTTTCTCTATTTGAAGTTCTTGTCACGGTTGATGAGATAATATTTTGGCCCACCTAAACATTGCATTTCTTGAAAATTGGACGAGTAAACATATGGCTTAATTGTGAAGAGCTGATCTTATATATTTACACGGTGTCCCATTGTTATAGCTTCCAACCTTAAATGAGTTGGAGGATAAGTTGGTGCAAGATAGTTTACACAAACAAGTCAGAGTGTAATGTAGGCATGTTGTAGAAATTGCATCAAGCTTAAATGCAAATGTAGCTCGGACATTATTTATAGCATAGGCACAAACTTGGTAGAATCCAAAATGAAATGGTAGATTTCCATAGACCCAATTGCTATGCAGTCCTAGCAAGTACGTGTAGAACTGAAACTTCAATGCCACATAGACACAACTATAGAAATAACTTTCTCAATACATAGTATATATATATCTGGGGCCATCAATAAATATTCTCTTATTCCTTTTATTTCCTCTTACTTCTCACTACTGGACATTTTTTTTTTTTTGGAAAATGTGTTGAAGACATTTTTATCCTCCAATGCATGGAAGACACTTTCTGTTCTCTTTCCATATCTTCTAAAATCCTGTGTGTCAAGGGTATTAATTTCCGTAGACACTATTATAGCTATCCATTGGGAGTGTCCTTAGATATGTACAATATGAATCCAAGTGTCAAGAGGATTGGGATATAATTTACGTAGGATAGAAATATTGATTTATTATAGCAGACAATATTATAGCTATCCATTTTAGCACCATGTTCAGTAGATGGATGGACGAGATCACATATTGTCACTAACTTGCCGTCCTTAATGACTACAGGTGATAGCAATACGCTTTCCATAGTCATTGTAGCATGTTAAATTGTGTGTCTCATCTCCAGTTCTGGTCAGCCCTCGGTTTGCCACGTCGTAGCGAGGATAACTCTACTACTATAAAAGCGGAGTCATCCTCCTCCTCTCCCACAATCGTACTCCCACCACGTTAAAAACACCTCACCCAACAAAAAAAAGTGAAAAACAAATATATAAAACAAAATCTAATAAAACCATTCGTTCATATTCTTCCCAATCCTGTTGCAAAGCAAATGCATAGCATTATTATTGATTAGTGCCTAATTATTCCATAGCCACGCCATTATAATAATTCTAAGGTTAACATACGACGTGGTTTTAAAGACGATTGACCCAACCAACTTCAACATTATTTCATTTTTTATATATTAAAAACAATGTTTGGATTGATTCTTTGTAGATTTGATCATTAAATTTTCATGACAAATACTTGCTTAAGATTATAATACTCTTTTTAGTAACATTTTCTTAAAGGGTTTTCACTAATTAGGGCATTCACTAGAGACCCCAAATGGTGTCGCGAATGACTTTGGATACCTTGTCAATATGTCCCGAACATCGGATATTTTTTTTAACCCAAGGGTGTAATGCAAAATTGGATTTGGAATATCTATTATTACTGCCTGCTTATCTAGTTATTGATGCATGTATAGTTATTGTCCTTGCTCCAAACAGGACCACGATTCACACCATACTGTCATGGAAGTGAACATTGTGGCACTGCCATTGCCGCACCTCCCACCTCCCCCCGCACGCACAAACACATGGGCGTGGGCGGGACTACTTCGACAACAGCCTGAGGCTCGGGATGAAAGGTTTATGGACCACTTCGAAATTTCAGCATATAAAATTGTGTTGTGCTAAAATTTTAATGGAGCGGTCCGGACCTTGGTCTATTTCTGGTGACCATGCAACGTCTTTCTTTCAGAACTGGAGCTTGTCGATGGCTGAGGCAATGGGTACTACCCAATCTTCCATGTCTCTCACATATTGCTCCTACTGCGTTGGCTGGTGACAGAGGCGTGGCACTGATGGTCCATGTCACTGCCTTCCTCGCGCTAGCCGGCCAGGGATGGAAGGTTAGGTTTTCCCCAACAAAATTTTGATGACTTCAGTAATAGCATATTGATGTTTATTTTGATACCAACTCGTGCCACAACTAAATATCGATTCTACTCTATTAAATTTGATAGTGCCAAAAAGGTTGTACCGTTACCAAATAGTGTAAAAATTGGATCTAAGATGTGATTAAAAATTGGAGGAGTAGGAAGAAAATGTGTCTCCAAATATTAGGGGTACACACATATGCTCCTAAGCACCACCAAACTTGACACACAATCAAAGCGCGTTGAGGCCAATTAATCACGGCATGGCGTGCAGGCCATGAGAGGAGAGCCCAGGTTCGTGATTTCGCAGTCGGTTCAACGTTACGGGTTTAATCGGGCCGAAAGTGGAGTGGCCGTGGTGGAAACCATGCACATTACTTGGTGGAATAAGTTCGCTTCAGGATTCAGGTACCATAATATCAGATATAACACGTCTCTTAACTTGTAAAACCGGTACAAATATAGTCCTAAAGCATTATGGTAAGCGGTTTTAGCTGACATGCCGCGGACGTGGCATCAAAAATAAAAATAAAAAACATGTGGGCCCCACATGAAAACCACACAGCTGCTTATACTCCTTTCCCCATCTCCCCTCCCTTCCCCCATCTCTTTCCAGGATAAAATTTTGTTGACATGATTGTTTACTAATAATTTACTACCTTTATCCTAAAATATAGTTATTTCTAGCACAATACTTTGTCCCAAAGTGAAGTTATTTCTCTACCTACCTCTTCTCAACCACTCACAACGATTTCTCCTTCACTTACTTTCTATTTTCAACCAATCACACACTTTCTCCAATCATTCTCACATACTTTCTTAATACCCATGCTAACCTAAAAAATATATACATTTTGGGACGGAGGAAGTACTACTATTGTGGTGAAAACAAGAAGATAACTAGTACCTAATAAATACTTCAATTGCAGTTATTAGTTCATAGTGGAAAGCACACTGTACAGAATTATTTCATTAGATCTTAAGAAGAAACAACAGAGGAAATACGAGTCTATAAAAGAGCACCATCTTTTGTTAAATACTCACAAAAAAAAGAGAAAATAAGAAAAGACCATCACCTTGTAGATATCAAAACTCAAAAAATAAAAAAAGCTGAAGAAAATACCACCACCTTGCCGATATTTAAAAAAAAAAAACTCAAGAAAAAAAAAGAAGAAAAGACGACCACCTTGTAGATAAAGTATTGCAGCTCCTGGAATATTGGAGGGCAACTTTCTCAAATAGGAAGATTCTTCTTCAGCCTTAAGCCCTTAACCACTTGCCTTTCAACTCTGGAGACGAGGCGAAATAGACAGTTGAGAAAAGCCAGATTGCGTTTTCACTTTGATGTTCTGCACTTGCATAGTTGCGTGAGCTTATTTGGGAAGGAGCCAAGGAGGCATGACGGTATGACAGTATGTGCAAAAACAGCTGCAAATCAATCACCTTGAGAGAACAGTACGAAGGAAGAACCACACCACACGACGAATCAAGATCAAGTGCAGTTACACGACAGGTGAAAACTTCAGCTCATGAGCATGACCATTATTGCATCCAATGGTACAATAAACAAGACTGATAAGTACAACAGCAGTAGCCTGACAATGCAAGCCCAACGGCCGGCCATTATGCAGTCAAATGGCACTAGAACAAATCGAATTCGGAACAAGCTAACTTAAGGGAAAAAAAAAGATGAAACGGGCCCAGATAAGCAGGGCCCGAAACTAACCTGCCTGTCAAACTCCAGGGTCAACTACACTAACACTTCTCAGTAGGATGTGCCTAGCTTAGCAGAACTTCCAGTGATTGTTGCAGTTCACGCAGGTCACAAACGTCGTCATCGGCTCGTCGGCGCTCCGAGTCTGGAGCTGGTAGTAGGTAGTCTTGCGCTGGCCGCACCTGCCACACTTGAACTGATCAGTGGTGGCCTTCGGTGCTCCTCCACGCTCGCACTCGAACAGAGCCTTCTCCTCGATCTTCTTGTTCTCAAGCTTCCTGGTGTCGCTAGCCATTTCTGTCGGGGTTAGGTCAGCAATTCTCTCAGGCTGCACTTGTCCTAGAAGAACCCTTCTCCGGAAGTCTGTGTTGTGATCATCCTTCAGATTGAACATCAATGATCTGTACCTTTGCTTATTAGGTCCATTAAAATTCCCCAGCTTCTGAAACAAGGCACACTCTACCATCACAGCAATCCTGAATGGATCACATGCTTTTACTTCTTCTATGACGTTCCTCACTTCCTCCCTGTCATCCTTTCTAGTCTCTTCAGAAACTCTGGAGAAGGCATCACCAAGTATCGCCCGAATTCTGTCTCGACTAGCATCACCACATTTAACAACGGATGTCAGTCTTGGAGGACCACCTTGGACAGGAGATGGGTTCTCGACAGAAGATACTTTGTGAACTACCTTTTGTACTTTCTCAACCTTGATAGATTGGGTTCTCAGCTCAGCATTAGAAAACTTCTCAACCTTTCCACCTTTGAGGTTCACAACTCTGGTATCCATATTATTATTATTGACAGTAGCCCTTGGTGATGCCTTTTCAACTTTCATAGGCTCCACCTTCTCAACCTTTACCACAGTAGAACTCGATTTTCCATTCTGCAGTGCCCCATTTTTCTTGTCTTCTTCAATGACAACCTTTTTCCAGTGTCCTAACAGGTCTGAAGCTGTTGCTTTTATGTTTGAGTGAGGATGCTTGGTGAGATAGCGAATACGTCTGCCGATCTATATCAGAACGAAAGATAAAATTGGAGTAAGTACGGAAGAGTCAATCTCCTAATGGACGAGCTGCAAACAATCGAATGAAAGATAAGCTTACAAAAGGAAAATAAAAGCATAGACACCCAGTTTTCAGAACATGGAAAGCAACAGCTCAGCACTAAGAGTTGGGATTAAAAATTCAATTCGCTTTTGAAATTCTATAAAAACCTTAAATTACTGAAGGTATTTCAGTTCGTGAAAAATGGTACTCCATAAGTGTATCTTATGGAATGATTTTACAGATCAGCAAACAAGAGTATTGTGTAAGTGTTAGTAACTTAGTATATGACATAAAGAGAGTTGTATTACCCAAACACCACGTGCATATGTACAAGTTTTTTAGCTTTCCACATTAATAACTAGATATCAAACGCAAGGTCCCTCTGGGAAGATATGATGTTGTCATGAAGAAAAACACCGTACCATTATGAAGGAAAACATTTGCATGCTAGCCATGCTGAGCAAAACAGGAAGGAAAATAGGTGGAATTACATATCTTACATAACTGGACATGGTAATAAATAGAGCAATATAAGCTAAACACTGGGTGCTTGCTAAAAATGGTAAGCAAGATTATGTGTGAGCAAGCAATAATGCAGCGTAGTCAACCGGTAACACTAAGCAACTGCTGTCCTGCAAGGACGTCATCTACCGCTAGAGCACCAGTGCTTCAGAATCAACTTTTGTTTACTGGTTATGAAGACATGGAAATAATCCTAAAGATTATGTGTCAGCAAGCAGGAACGCAGGATAGTCAACAAGTAAATGCTCAGCAACTGCTGTCATCTACTGTTAGAGTAACATAGCTTCAAATTTGTTGAACTTTTGTTTGCTGGTGATGAAGCGATGGAAAGAATCCAAAATTTCATCTCATCTTTTAGTGGACAATAAGAAAGTTATTTATGACAAAATCAGGAGACAACCCACATCTTTCTACGAACTATCCAATGGTATCCTTTCGCCATCGATACTTTTTATATTTTACTTTTCAATAGAAAAGAATGACTTGGACATGAGATACCCCCAGGGCCAAACCCCCCAAAAAAGAGGCATTTGTGTTACGAGGTACGTCTGCACGTGTAAGGGCATACCCAGAAATGGGCCAAGGCCCAGGCCGCCCTATTGTAATTTGAGCAATGTTCTAGAAAAAGGTATACTAGGCCGCATACAAGGAGCGGGTTCCCCAATCTTGTACCTCTTAAGTCGTATAAGCACCGATTATACTGCATAAGCGTCCCATTATGCCATATACGTACTACAAGGTGGGGCCACCTCTTAGAACAAACCTTGGATGTGGGCCAAGTTTATGCCAAGACGGAGAAAATTCTGTCCCGGGGCCCAAGCCAAGGGCCTGGGTCCAACCTTGTTCGCGTGTCGTACACTGCCATACAATTCTCACGTTCAACAATAGTTCCCGCGCAAACAACTCCTAGAACATTGGGCAATATCACCATACTTGAATTTTCTCCTAAGCAGAACAATAGGTCCACAAGCAACCCATACCACATGGGACACCACCACCTCAGGCAAAATCAGTACCTACGAATAATTTGCGCCTGCGCAGCGTACCAGTATAGTAGACCCATCTTGATGTTTAGACATCACGGAAATCCCAATTATCATTATAGTATACCAGTATAGCATTGCTGCAACCCCTTATCCAAATCTAACCCAACCAACACCCCTCAATGAAGCGTCCGTACAATAGCTACCAAATCAACCAATCTGAATATTCTAAATATTCCTTAGATTTGAAAGCAGGGTAAAACAAGCATCCTAATGTTCATAATCCCCAACCTTTCCACATCTAACAACCCCCACCCCGCACGCATATACAGCAATAAAACTATCACGCGAAAATCCTATCCATGCGAATACGAACAATTTGAATCTGAAGCCACAAAAACAACCCTAAAATCGCTTCCCAGGAACCCACATTCCCCTTCCTCGGCAAGACCCCTCGCCGAGAGATCTCCCAAACCGTCGGAACAACAACCAGAGCAGATTCCCTACAATCCCCAATCTACTTACGCCCCCCCCCCGCTCGGTGTTTAACAACAAACAGGGGGGTGGCGCGGCGCGGCGCGGCTCACCTGAGTGGAGACGAGGGCGGCGGTGGTGACGCGAGCCCCGCGCAGCCTCCGCAGCGCGTCGACGCAGCGCCCAATGGCGGTGGCAGCTCGAGCCTCGAGGAGGAGGAAGCGGTGGGGTGGAAAAGGGGGGTATTTATAGAAGGGGATTGGGTGAATCCGATACGCACACGTGGGCGGCTAAGGCGGGATCCGACGGCTGGGATCGTGCCGAGGGCGTTTCGGTATCCAGGTGGTGTGGGCCCGGGCCTCCAGTCCTTCTCTCTTTCGTAAGGGCATCCACAACGTGCTAAGAAAGCAGTGAATAAGCAATAAATGATCTCTTACTACCGGGTAGTAGCCATTGTGAAAGCAGGTAATAGCAGCTACCAGGCATTTGTGCTACTACCGGGCATGAAGGAGTAAAATACAGTAGTTGTTCAGACTTTTCAGACAACTACCAGTCATTGTGAGAGAAGCTGGAATGGTATTTTTTTTGTGGGTCCCATCTTAATACCTCTCATCTATGCATATACATTGTGGTGCTTGATTTAATTATTACCAACTAACAAATGGTCCCACACTAATGCTCACTTCCGTAACATACATTGCTGTTGCCCTAAGAAAAGAGAAAGATTTATCTCCTTTTCTTTTCTTTTTGGTATTTTGTTAGTCACACTTCGTTTCTTTTTGGCCTTTTTTCTTTTGGCTGCTTTGCCATGTGTCACTGCCTTTTTTTTTTTTTGCCTTCTCTGTGTAGCAATGCTTGTGTTTCATTGTTCAGTTGGTTGCTTTTTTTCCCTTCTCTGTGTAGCAATGCTTATGTTTCATACTTTCATTGTTCAGTTGGGTTGCTTGTTGTCTCTATTTGAGCAAAGTTGCAGGCTATCTTACGATTTGGTGACAAAAGGGGAAATTCGAGGTATGGCTTTTGTTACTGTAGCAGTGCTTTCTAAGTAAGGAACATGAATGAAATTTCAAGAGGAAGTTTCTTTGTAGTTTTGGATTTCAATTAAAAAAAAGGTAATGCTCTTGGCTCATTTCCTGGAAAGGCTCATACGGGGAAGGGCAAGCAAGACTATGGTCGGCACTGTTCCATGCAAATTTATTGGAGCTCATGATAGAAAATAGGAAAGATGTTTAGAAAAATGAGGTGTGACTTTTGTGAGTATAACTCTTATAAGCAACATTTGGTATGTAAAGAACATAAATGAAATGTTGTTGTAATTTTGTATGCAACACATAACACACAATGCATAAGAAATACTCCTATATCAGATAATGATAACGTGATTTCCTCATTCATTAATTTCAATGTTTTTCTAGTTCTCCATGAGCAAGTTTTCGTTGAATGAATAAAATGTTTTCGCTAAGATATTGCACCTGTAAAATTGAAGAAAATTCGCCGCATGTTTTCGATACAGAAGAGAAATAAGAATCATATTTATAGATCAAATGATTCTAAAAAGATCAGAAACAAAACTGTGGTCTTCTTTCGGACAACAGGCATGGGACCTTGTCCTATTTCTTTCTGGTGCTATAAACTATATCCTCCCTCTGCATCTGTCCATACGAGCGTGCACACGCCTTCGTTTTCTCGTGTAAAAATACCATTTTCATATCTGAAAGCTCAAATGGATTAAGAGAGAGAAGAGAACATCTTCTGAATATGTAGATCATCAAACACGGAGAAGCCCATTTTGGAGCATATTATTAGTTTAATTTGAGTGCAGCAGGCGGCCGGCAGAGTCAGTTAAATCATTCCATTAGATTGCTGTTATACTTCCTCAACCTGTAAACCAAAGTTACAGAAATTGTCATTCCATACTAACAGGTTTATGACTCAAGAGGAAATAATGGAGGACGGTTGCTAAAAGCAAGTAGCAGTCCAGAATCTGGCTGCTAGTGTAATTACTGATTTTTTAAAAAATAAAAATGCAAGATCGATTTCCATCCAGATTAATTGTAGGCTGCTGGATCAACCATGAGTATGATGGAGATAAATAATTGAAAATGTGTTTTTACACTGTTACAAAGTGTAAACCTATTAGCACAGAGTTAATCACAAATGCGAATACCTATTCTACAAAGGCCAAAAGGTGTTAATTTCTTTCGTATTATGAAAATGTTATCGATGGGATATAACTATTAAAGGACCTTGAGCAAAACTTGAAGACATTGCAAGACATACACTTCACATGGTTTATACAACATGCATGCTTGACATTTACTTTGTTACTGATGACCAAATGCTAATTAGCAACCAGCGAAATCAAAGAGGGATCTGAAAGATCTTAACTATATTAAATGTGAAGTCATTTCTACGTAACTATATGAAAATGCAGGTATTTTGAAGGCTATGTTTGCAGGATAAAGTAGTTTATCATGAAGAACAGAATCAAACATGAAGTTACATGTATGACCTGTGGAAGATTCATTAACTCCATAACAGCCTTCTTTGGGGTTAGTTCATTGTCAATTATCCGTGCTACTGCTGTCAAGACTGGCATTTTTACATGATACTTCTGCGCCAATGCGATGACAGCCCCAGCAGTTGATACACCTTCAGCAACCTATACAGTGAGATGAATGTATTAAAACTATGTATGGTGGCAACATTCATGCAAAAGTTGATTCAATAGGCAGGAATGCTCCAGAGTCCAGACCTGATTCATAGAATTCATGATTTCATCAAGTTTTTCACCAGAACCAAGACGCAGTCCCACATTTCTATTTCGTGAAAGATTGACAAAACATGTAAGCATGATGTCACCTGTGCCAGATAAACCAGAAAGGGTTGTTGGCTTTGCTCCCATCTTCGGATTGTTTGGGGGGAAAAAAAAAGAAGGAATCAGTGAACTTCATAAGTTGATCCTTCAAAGATCAAATTCAGATGATAAAAGTATCTCACACCTTTGTTGCTAACCATCGTATTTCTGAACAGCCTTGAGCAACAAGGGCCGCCATACAGTTATTTCCAAGATGCATGCCTTCTACTATACCTGCTGCTATTGCAAGAACATTCTTAAGTGCGCCAGCAATTTCTACACCTGTAACATCACTGAAGCATCACAAGTCACATTCAAGTATTCTTTCTCATGAATGCATAGCTAAATTCAATGTACATCATTTTTACTAAACTAAGTGATAGCCCATGTTGCTTGTCTGAATTCCTAAATCATTACAGAAGAGAAGAAACAGTTCTTGGTCTACATAAAAGAATTCTTGGCTACATAGTGATCAGCATTTATATATGGCCAATGGTTAGTAATATTTACTTTGACGTGCTTATCCTCAAATTCGGTGAGGCCAACAGCTGCTGAACAGCAGCTGCCAACTTTTTGTCCTTCGATGCCACCACCATAGCTGCCATGTAAAGTTGAATAACTATGAGGTTTCTTCCTTCATTGTAAATAAAAACATTCCATGTTCTTTATAGAAAGTACCAGAGCTGGCATTCTCACAATTACTAAAGACAAGCAAAATAGAAAAAAAAAACATGAAGTGGTGCCACTTAACATTGCATCCCAAACAAGCAAGACGGAGTATGACATAGAGAAGATTAAACTTGTCAAGAAATGATCTTACTAAACCTGTTGGCAATTTGTTCATCAGTTCGACTGCAAAAGAAGGTCCTGACAGAACAATAAACGGTTGGCGAGGATTCCCCAGCGCTTGAGGGATGATTTGAGACATCGTCCGAAGGGTGTTAAGTTCCAGCCCTTTGCTAAGCGATATGAACGGCAACTTCGGATCAACATGTGTAGAAATACCCTCGAGAAATGATGAACTGAACTGCCACAAAAAGAAACCTCAAGAGTCACAAGAGGGAAGGGAACCCCCATTGCACTGAACAATGATTTCAAATGAACTGTTCTGAATACCTGAACTGGGACAGCATGGAAGCAGAAATCTGCTCCTGCTAAAGCATCACTAGCACTAGTTGTTGCAGTGATATTTTCAGGTAATCTGTGGTTTGGTAAATATTTACTGAGACAAATTGAAGAAGCTGAAAGTTAGATTCAGCAAGAAATATAATCACCAGAATTGGAATGATATGATATTATTTCTCAAATGAATCAAGAAATGGGGAGCAATGAGAGATTGGAGCTGTACCCACCAGTTGATGTGGCTGTGGTTGATGGATCGGCAGACAAGGTCGTCCCGGAGCAGCATGGAGACCTCGAGGTCGGCCTTCTTGGCCGCCACCTGCGCCGCCATGGCCGTCCCGAACGAGCCCCCTCCGAGCACCACCACCTTGCGCGTCGTCTCGACCACGTCGCTCCGGTTGCGCCGCCGCCAGGACCGGGACCACCGGACGAGCTTCTCCCACGCTTTCCGCACCACGCGGCGCCGCTCCTTCCCTCCTCCTCCTCCTCCGCCGCCCCGCGGGGGCGACGCCGCCGCCTCCTCACCGGCGTCAGCCTTCTCCACCACCGACAGGGTGCCGTCGGGAGGGCCGGAGAATACGAGGGAGAGACGGTGGTGGGTCGGTGAGTGGACGGCGACGGCGAGGCGGTGGCGCGGGGTGGGCGTGTGGGGGAGGAAGGTGGCGGCGGCGGCGGTGGCCATGGATCGGAGTCGGAGAAGGAGAAGTTTGCGCGGCTCGGGAGATTCGTTTGCTATCTTATCCGTTCCCGCCTTTCCCTCTCTCACTCCGTTTTCATTTCATCGAGATTCGTGCTAAGGGGAAATTATCAGTTCACAGATTCGATCGAATTTCATGGAATTTCGTTGCCGAAAATTCGGACATCCCCAAACAGTTTGATTTGTGTCAAATTTCAAATAAACTTCAAAATTAATGTCATATTAATGTCATTTGGGTTCGCATTTAAGCCCGGAACAACTAGGATCTCCACGCAAACCGTTTGGTTTGAGTCAAAATTCAATTGAATTTCGAGATTACTTCACTGGGGCTGGCAGCTCGCATTTCAGCTCAAAACGGGAAAACTGTAAGCCCTAGAAGATCGAAATCCAAAGACAATTTGATAAATTAGACGCATGGTGTATCAAATTGTCTTTGGAGAAATAAAATCGTCTTTGCGAACGTTCTTGTTTCCATGAAAATCGTAAAAAGCTCTCATCTCAGCGTGATCACGCAGTCCTGCTTAGTTGTCCAAACATGGTACACCTATGCACAGTTGGTAAAAATTTTCTTGCTGTAATATCACATACCATGCAAACGTCATCCACAACAAAAAGAAACTGAAAATAATGGGCAAACAGATCCTCAGCTCATGATGATTTCTGATAAATAAACAGCTGATCCAGCACAGTAAACATAAAGTTCAGAGGTCCAAATTGCTTATATCCCCTTGGCTCACACCACAAAAATTTTCTTATCTCCTAGCAAGCCACAGAACCAAGCAAAATTTAAAGGAAAGTACACAATGTCAAGCACAAGTTCTGGACATCGGAAACGCTATATCTAGTGAGACTTGACATAGTCCTGGACTATGTTGAGGCCCTCGGACTCTTCACCAAAGTCCTGGTAAATGAGGAAGAACAAGCAAACATTACCAAATGCCAAACATGGCAAAAAGATGTTTGAAGTAGTATGGTGGGTAATCAATTATCTACCTTGACAACGACGCAGGAGCAGCCTACGACCTTCCTCGCCTTGCCCTCAGAATCAATCTTGCAAAGCTGCAAACAACGTTTGTTGTGATATTGTTAGATCAGATGAACAAGAGTTACATACAACTGTAATAAGAAGATATGCATAAAGGAGAGGTGCAGAACAATATCAACAACAAAATGAAATTAAAATTTAGATAAAGGATAACAAAATTAAATAGCACATTTTACACTGAGCTGGTAAAACTGTAGTCATTATCAGAAGGCTAAATCAAAAAATCTTATCCGGCAGCCTAGACATCAGATTAACACAGTATAACAATTGACAAGGTACAGCTAATAGAAGAGTAATGTATCTCACCCCTGCCCACTCGCCAAGAGTTTTAGCACTAGGCACGGTAACGAGGTGAACATTGTGCTCAGCGCAGAGTGCCTTGACCAACTTGACATAATCAGGCTGGTCACAGTCCTCAGCAAGCACGCAAAGCTGAGCGGCATGCTTCTCAATGGCCTTGGCCGCCTCACGGAGCCCCTTCACGAGCCCATCATGAGCGCTTGACTTCTTCATCACGAGCTGCAGAGCAGTCATCAGGTCCATCGGCTCTCCAAGAACCGGGGCAGGTGGGGCCTCAACTGGAGTCTCTTCCCTGCATGGATGCTTAATCTTAGTAAACAAGGTAGCAACACGTTTTCCTTTTAGTTTTGTTCTACTGGAAATGCTCTTTAGATAATTGAGTTCCAAGTAGTCTGACAACATAAGGTGCTGCATTCTCAAAACAGTTAATAAACATAGCAACATAAGCTAAAGTCAAATTTTCCACTGTATATAGCCATGATGTGCACAAAGCTAGGTTTTTCGAATTCAAGCAAAACAAAACAATTCGAGGACAAATGAGAAAAGAAAACCAATACTATGCCCCCACTCAGCCAGAATAACTGGGCTAACGACCAAAAACTAATTCAGCAAGCATTAAGCCTTCTTTCTATCTGGCCGTATGTTCTATCTGCTTAATGGTAATCACTGATGTACACCCTCCGCACCCCCTCCCCCAAAAAAAAAAAAATACTACAAGCACATGTCTAGATTCGTCCCCATAAGTTTGGTTTTTTTTTTTCTGGGTATGAACCAGAAATCTGCTTGCAAAACATCACAGGCATAACTAAAGAACTCCTAAAGCATAAATTTCAATCCCATCCATGATAGCTCACGCTTTTACTAAAATACGAGCCACTGACAATTTTCCAATCACCAACATTACAGACAAGCTGAAGACTCGCCGGGTTCTTGAATCAAGAAGTCAAAACAAGCCGCAACCCAAAAACAGAACACGAACAGCAAGGTCATGATCGCGCAAAACCGCTAGGAGCACAACGGATTTCTCAGGCGCCATCCATCAGCAGCCAGACCAACAGTGAAAAAAAAAATCAACTATGAAGCGAGCGGGGGCGCCGAGATTTTGGTGCGGGGGGAAACTTACGCCATGTCTCCTGCGCTCGAAAGATCCGAGGGGCCGACTGCGACGACGACGGGAGGGATCTGCGGAAAACGAAAGAGAAATGCAATTAGAAGCAAATCGAGAGAGAAGCAGATGCGAGGAAGAAGAACAAGGGGAAAGGGCAGCGCCGCCACCTTGGGGAGAGCGGCGGCGGAGGAGGGTTAGGGTTTTCGCGAGGAGGGCAGGTGGAGAGGAGGCGGGTGGGAGAATGGGTGGTTTATATGGCTCTCTCGTGTAGGGCCTAGATGGGCCATGGAATTCCACTGTTGGGCCTTCTTCTAAGTGAAAAATGAGGCTGTGTAGAAGGCTAGAAGCTTGAAAACCTACTAGGAAGGAATAAGTCCACTTCTACCACCTAAGAAATATAGGACCAATCTGATTCGTCTCACTCAACCGTAATACCGGATATCTTCACCATCTAAATATTGAAAACGGTGTAACTTGACTCCCTTAACGGTTTTTAGAGTGGTTCTCGCTAACACGGCATATTGACTTGGTCAACCTATGGTGATGTGGCAGTCTAATCACAAAATAGAAATGAAAAAGTGACTAGGCAAAAATATAAAAAGATGTGAGGCCCACTTGGTCAGCCCCCTTCCCCCTCTCAATCCTTTTCCCCAACTTCTCCATGCTCGGTGCCGCTCAAAGTCTGCCACTGGCAGCCTCGCCACCTCGCCTTGGCATCACCACCAATGGAGAAGGGGGAGGGGTCTGGTGCCTGGCGAAAGAGGAATTGAAGGTAGCAGCGACCTTGTCAGCGACGGCGATTGGCGAGACCTGGAACACGTAGGAAGGACGAGATCCACCGTGGGGAGGTGAATAAGGATGGGTAGGCGGCGAGGAGGTGGGATGGGACAATGGCAGGGGAGGAGCGGGTGGAAAGGGGAGCATTGGTGTCACGCTCAGCAAGGGGAGCGCACAGCAGAGGAAGAGAGAGGAACAAGCCACATTAGCAAAAACCCACTCTTAAAACCGTCGAGGGAATAAAATTACACGGTTTTAATAGTTGGGGGGTCAACGCATATTTTTTAGGGAGTCATAGTGGTTTTTTCCTCCCCTCTGCAATTGTAATTCTCTTCCTTTTTGCTTTTTTGGAGACTTGCCCTTTTATTGTACAGTTTCTTCCTGTTAATTTAATTCGGTGGATCCCCCCTCCCCCGTGTCCATTCTAAAAAAAAAAAGAACATGTAACCATACCAAAATTACACCACAATCCTATGGAACGAAGAGATAAGTGAGTCCCTGACAGATGGGTGTCACTTTCATGGGCCCACACGTCAGTGGCTCATGTTCCCCTAACATACGTCTCTTCCAACCCTATGGCATATCAACTCTTCTTATGAACGGTTTGGTTCTTCAAACAAACTGTTTATCTTTTTCTCGTCAACTCCCCGTAGCTAAAATTACTCGTCCGCTAGAACATTGATTTTACTCCCTTCGTTTCATATTATATGTTGTTTGACTTTTTTTAGTCAATTTTTTTAAAATTTGATCAAGTTTATTGAAAAATATACTAACATTTTCAATACGAAACAAACATATTATTAATATATATTCAATGTTAAATTTGATATTTTACATGTTGCTAATTTTTTTTTATAAACTTGGTCAAACCTACAAACTTTGACTAAGAAAAAAAATCGAACAACTTATAATATGAAAAGGAGGGAGTACTAGCCTACAAAGAAGTGACATACAATAAATGGAAAATATAAAGATCACAAAAGTATTAGCAGATTAATACAACCTTCTTTACTGAAGGTTGGATAAATCAATAATACTCAGGACTGTTGCAGGGGTCAAACAGAGGATGATATCAGACTGATGACAAATTTCTTTTAGTATTCCAGTTCCTGGATTACATGTTACCCGTCAAAAAATGGCATTCAAATCAAATGGGAATTTTCTGATAGCCCAGTCTTTTGTATCGTAATGGCGCTGCGTTCACCTTTTTATTCCATGATTTCACAGAATGAGTGTTTCTCTTTCTATTACAAGATTCAGACATTCTGCACATGCCGTGGATAAATTATTTATCAACAAACTATAAGTTTACAACTCGATGACAGTTGGGGAGTTCGTTAGATCAATAATCCTAGCCGTTTCGCCGTCTCCTCTTCTTGCGAGACGAGGAGCTATCGGGGTAACCAAATTTATAACATCCTTCTCAAGGAAGAGAGGAGCAAGCTCACCCTCATCTGACGATGAACTCCTCCCAACCTGTGGAAATGGAGACGAAATCTGTCCTGACACACCGTCTAGTACTCTTCCACCCTCATCATCACTGGACAAACCCGACGAACATCGAGGAGATGTTGCCGATCCGTCCGATTCCTTTCTTGTCTCATGAGTTCCACTCCATGACATGTAACCAAGCTCATCAGTGGAACATTCAGCATCACTGACTTCAGAGGCTGCAGTTCTGGTTTCATGTTCCAATGGTTGTGCTTCAGACAATAAGTGGTGGTCTTCTTGTCCAATCCATTCATCATATTCCAATGGTTCGTCCAATCCTCTTGCTGCTGCTGCTCCAAACACACTCCAATCGATCGGAGCGAAATCGTCGTAATCCGATTCATTGCCTGCACTTCTAATTTCTTCTTCTGGCAATTGAACCAAACCATGCTCTGAAACTGAAAGTTCGTCTCTGGCAGGCGCATGCGCATCAGGTTCTTGATTCTTCTTCGGAGGCGGCTCGTCGACGTTGTTATCCTCTTCGGAGGAAACGCCATCGGTGCAGTACTGGAGATCCTCCAGAGAGCAGACGGCCGTCTTCATGTGGCCCGGCAGCGGCGGGCAGCCGGCGGCGAACTTGGTGTTCTTGGTGGAGAAGAAGTTCACCGTCAGGTTCAGACTGAGCAAACACAACATTCAGTAACAAAAAATAACATTCAGAAACAGTTGCTAGCATTCGGTTCAGAGACAGCCATGATCGGAGAGAAGAACGAAGTAAGGAAAACTTACTTCTCCCAGGAGGGGAGGTTGAGCATGGTGTAGGCGAGCTTGACCTTGCTGCCGACGCCGCCGAGCGACTTGAAGCTCGCGGCGGCCTTGCGCACCGCCAGCGACTCCGTCGGGTGCTGCCACGCCCACTCGAACTGACATCACACCATAAGATTTTAATTTGAGCAAGAAAGCATTGGGCGAAGACAAGAACAAGAACAAGAACAGCTACACCTATCTCCATGATTGATCTCCCCCAAAAGACAATCGATTGGATCGGATTCGATTTTGGATTACCTGGAGGGCGGCGACGTTGGTGGGGAAGCCGTAGATGCAGAGGACCATCTCCCATGGGCGGCCGCGCTTTGTCTGCCACGCGCCGCACCGGATCTCGCCGTTGTGCTGCCGGATCCGCCGCCGCGGGTTCACCGTGAACCTGCCATGCCAGCCATCCAATCCCCCGTCAATCGCAAGAAGAAGAAGAAGAAGAAGAAGAAGAAGGAGGAAGAAAACCGCGGCGGCGGAATCGCGAGACGAGACGAGGAGCCGCGTCGGGTGTCGTACCCGATGTAGGTGGAGCCCTTGCGGCGCGGGCAGAGTGACCGGAGCAGGTAGCAGCAGAAGAACCTCCCTCCTCCTCCTCCGCCGCGGCCTGCTTCCCCCTCCGCCGCCGTCGTCGCCGCCGCCTTGCGTGGCCTCTTCTTACCCTTGGCCGCCTCCGCCGCCCCTCCTCCTCCGCGGCAGGCTTCCTCCTGCCCGTCCACGGCCTCTGCCGCCGCCTTGCGTGGCCTCCTCTTTCCCTTGGCCGCCGCCGCCGCCATTCCGCCGGTGTGTCGGTGATTGCGGCGCGTGTGACGTGATGTGATGTGATTTGCTCGTCTCTCGTTGATTTTGACCGTTGGAGTCTGTCTAGGGAAAGGGGGAAAGAGCCGTTGGCGGATGCGGGGGGCAGGACACGTGTCCACATATGGGCCGGGCCGTGTTAAGTTGGGCTTACGAGGTTTCGGCCCTGATCGAAATGTTTTCTTGTGGGACAAAAAGTTTTATTCGTATTGCACCCTCCTTTTTTTCTAATAAAAAACACCGTTAAACTTCCAAACACATGTTTAACTATTTGTCTAATTTAGAAAGTTTATGCAAATGTATAAGTGTCGACGAGTGATACTCGCGCACCGGATGAGTTGAGTATTAGGGTACGTTGGAACGAGAGTCTACGTAGTATGACATCAATTAGACAAAAGACAAGGATTATACTGGCTCAGACCCCTTGTCAGGTAATAGCCCTAATCCACTTTATATGGGATTGATGATGATGAGAACAGATTACAAAGGAAGTAGACGAAACAGATGGTACCGATGGGATCGTAGTCGATGAGCTCGACGAGATCTCCTGGCGACTTGGCTCCGCGTACTCCGGCTTCGTAAACTATGATGGGTGTGTTGGCAGTGAAATTCGATGCCTTACACCCCTCCCTGGGGGTCCCTTTTATACCGTGGATCATCTTGACCCCAAAGAAAGATCTAAGAATATTTGATCTGATACAGTATAATAGAAATCATATCCCCTCCGAGTAAGACTTTGGAAATCGCTTAATTCGTAGAGATATTTTCTATAACTTAGGACGGATTCCTAACGGCGTACATATATAGAGACGATCTGTGTACGTGAAAGTATACCTTATCGGTATATTCCATAAGTCGTAGGATAGAAGGTATAATTACATATTAATAATTAATTAATAAGTATTTTTTAATACTTATTAAAAAAACTCACAATAAGGTATAAGTAGAAAAACTCACAACAAAATTAATAATTAATTATAATTACATATTTTTTTAATAAAACAAATAGTCAAATATGTGATAACAAAGTTAATGGTGTCATCTATTAAAAAAGAAGATATAATTACTTTAGCAGCTGTGATATTGGGCGTACCTCAACATACTCATCCAAACCCCTTCTCACAAAAAATAAAAGAAAAAAAAAGAAAAATACTACTCCCCGAAACTTGTAAAACAAAACAACTCATTCGTACATGATTAATTAAATATTAGTTCAAGAAGATTTGAAAAATATATTAATATAATATTTTAAAACAACTTTCTTATATAATTTTTTTTAAAAAAAACATATCGTTTAGCAATTAAAAAAGCTAGCGCGTGAAAAATGAGAGTAGAAGTTGAAAATGAGAGTAGGATTCAGCCGAGAATGAGGCGATCGCGACCCCCGCCCGCCCCTCCCTATACGATACACTCCTCCCTCCTCTCCCCCTTCCTCCTCCCCTTCTTCTCTTCCTACTACAGTATACCAACACAAATTTTTTTAAAAAACAAAAAGTTAGAAAAATTTATGTATAGAAATACTATAATATAAAAATTTGAATTCAATTCAAATTTAAATCAAATATGTAAACTTTTGACTTATAAACTTTGGGTCTAATAATTTTAGGTGTATAAACTTTAGATGTATAGAAATACTATATATATAAAATATTTGAATTCAAATTTGAATTTATTCAAATTCAAATTTGAATTCAAATTCAAATTTGAATCGGGTATGTAAACTTTTTGACTTATAAACTTTGGTCTATAAACTTTAGGTGTATAAACTTTAGATGTATAGATATACTATATATAGAAAATATTTGAATTCAAATTTAAATTTGAATCGGATATAATTCAAATTCAAATTTAAAACGGGTATGTAAACTTTTGACTTATAAACTTTAGGTATATAAACTTTAGGTCTATAAACTTTAGGTGTATAAACTTTAGATGTATAGAAATACCATATATAGAAAAATATTTAAATTCAAATTCAAATTTGAATCGGATATATCAACTTTTGACTTACAAACTTTTGGTGTCTAAACTTTAGATGTATAAACTTGAGGTGTACAAATTTACTAAAATAGGAAAGTAATAAGGTGCCAAAAAAGAAAACCAGGTGGAGGGGTGGAGGGAGGGAGGGGGGAGGGGATCGATCGCTACCCCCGTCTCCAGGCGATCGATCGGCCATTAGGATCCCCCGGATTCAGCCTAATAAAACATGGTCCAAGTCCCGTGTGCACCATGCAACCATAATGTGGATCCGGCCCCATAAACATAATACTAAGATGACTTGTGACTTGTGAGTGAGCTAGCTCAAATATTGTAGATTAATTTAAAACTGTTTCAATATATATGTTGTCTCCCAGCTCACTCTCATTAGTTGGTCTTGATGTAGTTATTTTGAGCGTTTCTTATTTACTAGTGGATTCATAAACATTGTGAAAAAAATTAATTGGCCACGTGTAGGACCCATCTTGAGAACACCATCGTTTGGCCTAATATAATATCAGCAACGAAAAAAATTAACATGCGGGTAAAATTTATATATATGTATGTCCTTATGATCTAAAAGACAATACTTAAAAATAAAAATCCTAAAAATCAACCCTAAATTAATAATCAAATTCTAGCTAGCAACAACTTATAAGCTAAAAGGTAAACGATGGAAAGCTATGTATAACAATATAATATCATAATACACTATTTTTATATGATTAAATATTTAAATATAAAAAGGGACCATGACAAACATAAGGGATTAATCAATTTCCAAATGGCATTTAAGCCAGAAATGGACTAGCCAACATATCCCCACGTGTACGATTTAGGGCTTTTCGTAACTGCCCACATACTTGGCAAAGAATGATAGTATGAGGTTTCTCGCGTCTGATGACTTCCCAACCAGTGTCCAAATCTCTAAAGATTAATCTATATTCTTCCAAGTGCATTACTTCTAGAATTCAAGCCGGTACAAATGACTAATGCCAGCACATACATGTAGCATCTTGCCTGAAATTTCATCACACCTACCAAAATTAATTTGTTTGAGGAAAGAAGTAGACAATGATGTTAACTTTCACGTTTATGGAAAACAATTGGTGTCAAACCGGCCATATTCCTACCCATCTCCCTTTCCCGTTTTATGTAGATTGCTAGATACCACATGCTACTGTGGATTATATACTTTGATTATAGAGATACATTAAATATTTTGATAAATAGGTTTAACGAATAATTTGTTCGTCTAAACATTAATAAACAATACAGTAGAAGATTTTTTTTTTAAAAAAATGTATTTTTTGAAGCATAGAGCAAATCAAATATAATCTTTTTCAATATTTCAGTAAATAATCCGGAAAAAAACTGAGAAGTTGAAACGAAACGAACGCAAACCTAAGTCTCTGATGACACAAATACTCCCTCCGTACTCGTAAAGAAAGTCGTTTATGACAATATTTAAGTCAAACCTTGGGAATATAAATCATGAATAACTCTTAAGTTGTTGAGTTTGAAAATGTAAAAATTATATGAATAGATTCGTCTTGAAAAATACTTTCATAAAAGTATACATATATCACTTTTCAATAAATATATTTATAGAAACAAAAAGTCAAAATTATATTTTGGAGACCGTGTCGCTGTTCAAAATGACTTCCTTTACGACTACGAAGGGAGTACTTGAAAGAGAAGATAAGAGCATCCCCAGCAGCTCATCCAAATATCATCCTCCATATGCCCATATGGATGGTCATCTAAAAAAGATTCCTCATTCATATCTCTTCCCACTCTAACAGATCATCCATATTACATCATCCATATCACATCCTCCTATATTTTACTAATATCTTCCAACTAACCTTACACTTGTATTTTTAAGGGATATATTTGAATGACTAAATTTTAACGGTATTATTTATCACGATAAAATTTCGAAATGAGTATTTTTTTCAAGGAATATAATTTTAACAGGTATTTTTTTAATTGATATATTTGATCTGAGTGAATCATAGCAAGAAAAATCATACCAATACAAATAAAATGAACATGCTAGTACTATCTCTGCTCAGTTTCTTTTCGCTACTTGAACATACCAGTACTATCTCTCTGCTCAAGCATACTAGTACTACCTCTGCTCAGTATTCTCTACTCTTCTCTACTACTACTGCTCTTTTCTCAGAGCAACCATTATTAATTGGAAATAATTCACACATGCACCAAATATTTGGTAGGTAATATTCCAGACCTTAAGATTCACACTGCATATACATATACAGAGTAAAACTAATATGTTTAATATGTGTAACTTTAGTCTTGGTGATACACACTAATATGTGTAATATGTGATTTAATTTCTCTTTGGTCTTGGTGTCAAAAGTAATATGTGTAACTTTTGTAGATGGAGGGAGTAATTTTTAGTTATTGCAAACTTTAATTGGCAATGCCGAACTGACTAATTTCCAGTGGATCTACATATTCCTCTTGACAAATTGCTGAAATATTTTTAGCAATTCGGGGATGATGAATATTACAGTGTAATCCATTCTGAACCTAAAACCAAATCAATCCTGCTTTATCATCGTTTTCACTTGGATATCGTGTGTGTCGGTTTATAAGCCGCAGTCAGAAAAAAAAAAGCCTATAATTGCAGACATATCCATGTCTGAATTCACTGCATATATATGCAGAGCTAATGGGAGATAGATACTATCCCACGTCTGAATAATTCAGCACGAAGCATTTTCACGCGTCGCATCTGCCGTCGCCTACGTGTTTTACGGTACGGCGATGGCTGGACGACGGCAATCTAGCTATCAAACCTGCAAACTGCTTTTTATCGTCTGCCTGCAGCAGCTTAGCTTCCTGAACAGCCACAACAAGGACGCCCTAACAACCGTTGATTCCAAGCGTCAATGGGGATTTATTCATGCATGCACATATTTGTAAGTGACAGCATGATTAGATGATTGCTGCAGATGATTAGATAGCAGGTCGGTTTATTTGTGTGTGAGGTCCTCTTTTTCTTCAGATGTTCTTTTGTTTCCAAACATTTAACCAAGACAGAGGAAACGATTAAATAAGTCGCAATATATTTCAAAGAAATTTAATGGCATATTTTGTTTAAAGCTGATGGGTGATCGATGAAACTGAGTTTGTGATAATTATTTAAGGGCATAAACAAATAAATTAAATATTAGAAAGTTAAAAGGTTGATTTTAAAAGTGTTCCTTTTGAAAATCGTTCTGTTTGAGAGCTTAGAAAGCATGCCAGCGATAATCATCATAATTTTACCTCCCGTGATTAAAAAAAAGATAATTTAATGGTGCCATATATATGACTATATGTGATACCATTAATTTATGACCGAACAAAGTTGTTGTTCTACAACTCTTGTAACATTTGGAACGGCAATGCCTTATTGATTTTCTAGAGTTTGCAAAATTGTACTGCATTATTAATTATTTGAAGAAATTAAACACTCGTCATACACATCGCTCGAATGGAGTATTGTTCCTAGAATCTGCAGCAAGCTTAGCTAAGTCTTAATCCAAAGGAAGACAGTAACTTGCAAGCTAAGTACTAAAAGTTAGTTAACCTAATCCACGACAAAAAATCTTTGTACTTGTTTGACTAAAAATCACATGAGCTGGGTCAATTACATCCATACACTTTCTCTTGTCCTCACATTGTACCTTCACTTCCATCGTCAGATGTACATTCACCGTCACATTCTAATCGTACAAGGTTACAGATAAGTACTGACAAAAGTGGCTAACGTGTGTGCTTAATTAGCAGAGACATTATGAACAAATCAATGACCTGATGACTGTCTGAAAGTTTCAGGGGAGATGAGATGGATGACACTGCACCAGCTTAATTATAGCTTTGATTTTTGTACTGGACTGATCCGAAAAAGCAGAGTCATAAACTTGGACTAGCTGAACTCTTTTTTGCTCTTAAATGAAGCTAATGAAACCTGGTCAATTTGAAACCTTTAACAGAAGTTCTTGCACTATTCTAGTATGTTGAAGTGCAAAGTTTTTCGCGTTCTCAAAATATAAAAAACAGTTCTTGCATTATATTAGCTCAATAGAATGTTTCATGTGATGCCAAGAGTAGTTTCAGTTATCGTCATTGTCGACATACTTCTATAAGTATCAGTTTTGATTGATAAATTTTAATCAATTTTCAATATTGGTAAATTTATTACTGATATCCGCCGCCGCCCCTCCCACCGGCGCTCGGGATCGGCACCGCCCTATGGATTATTTTTTTTATTTGTCCATCTTTTTATTGTAATTGGGCATCTTGTTCTTTCAAAATTTGTGATTCAATTTTTTTTATTTGTGCCGATGTGGGATTGATGGATGGTAATATGTGGATGTGGACCTGCTCGATGTATCAGCTAGACTTTTTTTGTGTGTGCGTGTTTCTGAAACCTCAAAGGTGTTGGCTGGATGCGGGTTAGGAAATAAGTACCTAGGGGGTTTTTCCAACAGACACCCGTTGCTATTTTTTAATTAGTGAGTGTTTAATTTAATTTATGGTTTCTGATCGAGTTCCTCTTGTTTTTTCTTCCTTTCAACTTTTCAAGGCGAGATCCATGATTCACAGCTATATATATACTTATGTATAGTAGTATCTGAAGCTAGTACTTGTACTGAATTTTGCGGGCCTGAACTTGACTGTACGTCTGAATATATATTCTGAAACATAACAGTATACTAGTAATTAGGAGTAAGCTACTAATGAGATCGATGGTCCCCGGCCGGGTTCATGTCGATCTGTAGCTAGTTAATTTATTAACCTAATGGTGGATCTGACGCGATCGATCATTCATGGACAGCATAATTAACACTAGTGTCACAACATGCGATCGACTCTCACCACACATGCATGCATGGACAAGTGTCGATACATGTGTCGATACATTGGACCAGTGGTCCAGAGCATGCATGCTTGCACCTGGAACTGAAGCTAGCTAGCTTCATATCATATCACGCTGCCTGCCTGCCTGCTGGAATTAATATCCTACCACCATCACCATGCAAATGCATGCATGTAACTGCAGACATTCTTCTGTTTACTGACCTCATGCTGTGGAAGCTAGCATTCAGCTCATTCGAGATCCTCCACCTAGCTATATATAGCAGAGACCTAGTTTATTAGTACTAGCTTGCATTGCATGTGACAGATCGATGCATGAGACTGAGTTTATTTGGAGACAATTAAGGTGCAGTGTTGTACATGTCATGGATTGATCATATATGTATGGTTCTAGCTCAGTTGCACGGCCGGGCCGGGCAAGAAAATCTAATCTGAATCTCATCTCTGGAGATTGCATAGTGCATAGAGATCAGATATGCAGGTTGATGAGGCCGACAGGGTTGGCATCGATGTGCCATGCAGCACTAGCAGATGGCAGCAATTAAGCTAGCATATCTTCCTTAATTTGATCAGTCCCTGATGATGCCCTGGCTAGCCAGCAACAGATCGATTGCTAGCGCCATTTATTTCTTACTGAACAATAATGTTCGTTGGTGATTGTCGGAGAGTGATCTCCTCTAGCAGGAGGCTACGAGGCCCCCCTTTGTGAGTTCGGCCAGGAGCAGGGTGTAACACTGAGGAGCGTCTTCTCCGCGATCGAGACTGATCCACGGGAAACGGGCTCACGTGGTGGTAGGCGAGAGAGAGAGAGAGGGGGATTATACAGGTTCAAGCCGCTATCGAGCGTAATACCCTACTCCTGTCTGTGTGATGATCTTCGTGGTGGTTACAAAGTCTCCAGGTTCTGGATATACAAGCTAGGGCTTGGCCAGCCTTTCTCCGGAATCCGGTTCTCCCAGAGACGTCCCCTTGACTTGTAGGGCAGGGTCCTCCTTTTATAGATGAAGGGGATACCACATGGGTCGCCCCCGACCTCTCCCCTCCAGAGAGGGTGGACATTGCCTATATTAAAATACATCTTATGTCTTAGGCCGGAAGCAACCCGAGCGGCCAATCTCGGGTGGCCCCCACTAGATCCCTCCGGCTGACACGGACGACATCCCCCATCATTCCTTATTAAATGTTTGGCGACTTCGTGGGCACACACGCA
The DNA here is from genome assembly GCA_009805545.1 of Oryza longistaminata. NCBI lineage: Eukaryota > Viridiplantae > Streptophyta > Magnoliopsida > Poales > Poaceae > Oryza > Oryza longistaminata. The sequence goes on from CM020178.1 coordinate 37,581,969, forward strand.
TTAGGGGGAACGAACTTCAGGGCCTCCCACTACGTATGACGGGACAGGGCATACCTGCCCCCACGCCGCTTGACACGAATCGGGACGTGGGTGCACTGCCGCCCGTCCCATCCATCCATCGCCGGGTCACAGACCGGTCCAAAGGCGGTCACAGGCGCATGTCAATCGGCCTGCGGCGCACGTCAAATGCGACGGGGGCAGTTGCCGCGCCGCTCATAAATACGCCTGGCGGACGGCGCTCACGCTCGCTCAAGGATCACGCGTGGCCGCCACGTGGCAGCCAAGCGAGAGCCTCGGGGGCGGTCCAACCCCTCGGACCTGAGGGGTATGATGAGGCACCCCGAGGGGGGGAGGCAGCCGCTCTCCACGCAAGGGCGTGACCCCTTCAGGGGGACTGGGTCCGCCGTACGCGCCAAACGGGAATGGCTTTCTTTCCCCTAGACCAAGGGCCCCCGGGCCATATCACCGTGATGGATCGATTGATAAGATCATTTCGTTGCACAAACATTTCCACCACTAGCTGCTAATTAAGCTACCTAATAAGCTATCACTGCTCATTGTCACATCTATCCATCGATCCTGTCCTGCCGTCACTTTTGATTTCATTTTTCCGGAGTACTATGCTGAATTCAGATTGATACTAGTAATATTCTTGCTTTCATTTTCATGCCTACGCAACCTTTAAGCTGTTTTCCCGAATCTCTGAATATCAATTCTCCAGCTAGCTAGTAGCTCTTTCCATCAGTTTACTGAAACAGGTTGCATTCCAGCACGTACACTACACTAACTGCAAACGCTAGCTAATTAATTAATTTGGTCCATCAACTAATTAGCTCCATTAACTTTCTTCAGCGAAAGATATAATTTAAGATATATACACATATATATGCTGGCAGTGCCAAGTGCCAACACACTACATGCAATTAAGGGCCTGGTAGTGGAGGGCATGCAGTAGTCTTGATCGGTTGATTATATATGAATCTTTGCATATGCAATGATGTAAAGATACTACATGGTACTACATACATGTCTGCCATTATATTAGTACATATCATTTCACAACTTTAATTATCTAGCTAGCGTGTATTTTAGACCTAAGCACACACCGGCCGGGCCCCATTAATTGTGGCATTCATGATTAAGTACACATCCAAATTACCTTAGTACTTGAGTAGCCGGATCGGAGCCCGTCCATAATGTGTACTTCTTTGCATAATGCACGCCCTCAAAAGCCAACATTTGTTTATTGCTGGAGAACTCCATTATGCACTTACTATTTCAGTAGGAATATATATACTTGAGTACATTGACCATATGCTTGTTGTGTGAAAAAAAAAAGTTCAATTCGGACAATACAATGAATTATGGAAAAAAAATTCCTAAGAACCCCAATTGGAGAAAAGGAATTAAGTGACTCCTATGGAACATGGAACAAATTTAGGAAAGGCTCCATCAATTCATGAACCGTGACATGGGAAAACTCCTTTGTGTGTCCACCTTTCTCCCTAAACCCAAATGGCACAAGTGTGTGATGAGCAATATATACTTGTCGTTTAGGATATATTTGTAAGCTACAGTAGGATTTAATATCAGATATGTCACCTCAAGTGCTCAATTGGGTTCGTTTTTAGCTAGATTCCTGCATACATTAATTATTCGGATTAATTTTGCTGAAGACTTTCCTGCACTGCTGATTGAATTGTAAGATAGGAAGACTAGGCTTGTTGATCGAGGCGAGCAAGGATCGATGCTGGTGGAAGTATATACTCAACGCATCATATCTAGCTAGAAATTAATAAGGCGGAAATCATATACTCCAAGCAGGCACATACTAGTAGTACATGCTTACTGCAGCAGAGTGTGTGTTCACACTGACCTGACTGTTACTGTATGCATGCAGCAGAGTCCAAGGGAGACATAACACTCGGGAACTATTTATATAAGCATAGTTAGTACATTTTGATCCCCTCAGGAGCTAGAGGTTGATCGATCAGACAGCAACTGTTGACTTGGATTCATGTGTTTGTCCAGCAAATTAACAGAGAAAAAAGAGTTAGCTCTAGACTTGACAGTTGACACAACTACTAGCTAGCTATTATCTCCGTAGTAAAATATAAATATAAGAATCTACTTCATCCGTCCTAAAATAAGCGCAACCATGAGTTTTCGTATCCAAGTTTAATCGTTCGTCTTATTTGATTTTTTTAAAAAAACTAAAAAACATAAGTATCGCATAAAATACTATTCATGTTTTATAATCTAATAATAATAATAATAATAATAAATAATCATAATTTTTTTAAAATAAAACGAACGATCAAAGTTGGACACGGAAACTCATGACTACGCTTATTTTGGGACGAAGGTACTAATAAATATTCCATCCATTATAGGTTCTAATATTTTAGACACGATATAGAGTGTACTAGTAGTATAAAGAGCAGTGAATTGCACGTAATTGCAGCAATATCCAACCAGAATTATAATGGATATACTCTTATAGATTTTTTTTTAAAAAAATAATATGATTTTAATAGAAAATCGCAAATATATAGGTCGGTTAGGCGAAATCGTAAATTTAGCACACTGTCGAACTGCCATAGTTTGATAGGGTAGTTGGTCCAAGGGAAAAAACTTAAAAAAAAGTACATGCACAGTGCCCGGCAGGACATATTGAACAAGCAAACTTCGATAGACATGTCGAACTGCGGTTGTTCGATAGGTGGGTGCTAAACTTGCGATTTCATCTAACCAACTTATACTTTTGTGATTTTCCATTAAAATCGTATTATTTCCAAAAAAAAAATTCTACTCTTATATGCAACGGTTGCAAGCATATGCAACAACATAGTACTCCCTCCGTTTCAAAATAAGTGTAGTTTTGCATTGTTCATATCTAACGTTTAATCATTTATTTTTTATTGATGTATAATCCTTTTGCGCGAAAAATTTTTAGATTTTTTTATGATTAGTATTTCGTTAGTTATTACTAGATAATAAAACATAGGTAGTACTTTATGTGTGACTAATTTTTAATTTTTCTAAATATAACATACGGTCAAATATTAGATACTGATATTTATGGCTGTACATATTCTGGGACGGAGGTAACAGTAGAAGTAGTATGTAGCGGTCGAGAAAGATGAAGCAGCTGGGAGGCAGGCCAGCTGCTTGCTAGCTCTCGGTAACGGAGCCTATATTGAAGTGAGCACGCACGCAGGAGACAAGAAGACACACAGAACTAGCGATCGATTGATCGATCGAATGATAAAGAAAAAGCAAAGCAAGAAGAGGACGTATCCGGTGAAAATGAGCTAAGTGTTGAAAACTCGTGAAAATCATACCTAAAAGTTTCGTAAATTCATGAAAAAAATACTAGAGATAGGTGTAGATATGAAATACATTCTCACCAAATCTCAACTTCAAACTCAAGTTCGTTTATGAGAATAAAAAAGACAAATTTCAGGTGAATAGATTAAATTTGAAGTTGAGATTTGGTGAGAATGTATTTCATATCTACACCTATCTCTAGTATTTTTTTCATGAATTTACGAAACTTTTAGGTATGATTTTCACGAGTTTTCAACACTTAGCTCATTTTCACCGGATACGTCCTCTTCTTGCTTTGCTTTTTCTTTATCATTCGATCAAGTTCCCAACCGGCACATCCCCATGAACCCTCTCCTGATACTGATAGCCATGGAATGGAGCGCCCTACCAAGCTCAAGGTCCTCGGCATACGCGCACGCCTGTAAAATCCTCACCCCCTTCCTCGACCATGCTCACCGCGAGCGCGAGGACTTCACTGTACATTCCCCTGATGGCGTACCAGGCGAGCAGGTCCCTGTGGCCCATTCCGTCGAACACCTCCCGTGCGTCCCCGAGTATGCTCGCAATTATATATGCCTCTACTCCTAGTAGCACACAGCTACAAGCATATGTTGATATTGACTAATGACTTACATCCTCTGTTCGAAATAAATTTATTTTTGGCTCCTCCTATTTATTTTAAAATAAGTTCAATGCTAATAATTATTACATCATAGTTTTGTGAAAGTATGAAATAAATACACTAGAAATAGATAAAGATGAAGAGATGTAAGTTGGGATTGGAGAAAGTATGATTTTTGTATTTTTGTGTTTGGATGGGTGAAAAATGAATTTATTTTAGAATGGTACTTCACTAGCAAAACATAGTTATAACTTATAATTAATTAATTCTCCAGGCCAAACATATAATCCTAACACTCCATCCATCTAGTGAAGTGGAAAATTGATAGTAGTACGATACCACTGTGTGGTGCTCAACTTGAATATTTGGCTAGTTTACTGCAAGGAGTACTTTAATATGATATAATAGTAGTACCGAATATACTAGCTAGCTTGAGTAGTAATAATACAGCAGGTTTTATATATGATGATCTACTACTAGTATAATACTTTTGCAAAATGATTATAGGGCGCGTATGTAGCTTGTATGCAAAGTGAAACCGGACGTAGACGATGGAGAAAACGGACACGCTGCATTGCACAACTTCGGGTGAATAGTGTGGTACCATCGAAGTTGGTGCTTCCAATTTCTTTTTTAACTAGCATAGGGCCCACGTAGATTGCGCGGCTAGCATTATTATATTTTTTCTCTTATAATAGCATATATGTTTTCTCAATGTATTATTTAAATATATTAAAATGACAACATAATTTTGCATGTCTTATGAGAGCGAACTTCCAATATTCCTTTGAATTTTAGTTATTTATAAATTGTATTTCTATTTGTACTCTAAATTCTACTTTAATTTTATTAGTTTTATTCTGAATTTTAAAATCTTATTTGTATTCTATACTCTTATTCCAATATTCCTTATTTTAATTCCTAATTTCTATTATTTCTAAATTGTATTTTTATATATGGATTCTAAACTTATATTTCAATATTTTTTTAATTCCGAATTTTAATTATTTTAAATTCTATTTCTATATGGACTCTATATTCTTCATCCAATATATTTTTTTAATTTCGATTTTTTTTATTTCTAAATTGTATTTCTAGATGGACTCTAACATTTACATTTAGTTTTTCTTTTTTTTTTAATTCCGAATTTCCATTAGTTCTATTGTATACCGATATAGACTCTAATCTTACCTTCCTATATTCCTTACTTTTAATTCCGATAGGCTGCCCATGGCTGCAGCTGTGGCTCCAGCTGCAGGTGCAACCCCTGCAACTGCTAAGGCCAAGGCGATCTATGACTGAATTGCCAATGCACCAGCCTATCTACATGATGAATAAATAAAGAGTCCATCCAGTGTGATGGCTCATGCCTGTGTGAGTGTGACTGAATCCATCAGTGTGTGTGTGTGTTTGTGTCAACCATGTGTGAATCAGGTGTCAAAAATCGTGGCTGGAAATCCATGTGGTTTCTGGCTTTATGTAAATGTTGTTTGTGAAATATAAATATTGTTTTGTGTATGTGAATTTTACTCTCTCATTTTTCTCTTGCACTCACCATTCTATTATAGTAATTTTTTTAAGACTGTCCATATATTTGTCGATAAATGTTTGTCTGATGTAAATATAATACAGTCTGTTTATTCCATTATCTAAAAAAGAAAATAATACAGTCATATTGTAATTATATTATAACTAGCATGTAACTACAATATAATTTATATGCAACTTTTAAAAATCCCACAATTATATACGGTAATACACTATTCCACGAAGTGGAGGTCATATGACCAAATCGCTTCAGCTATATGCATGCCATGATCTTTTTTCTTCCTCGCTCGCACGAATCGTGAAGCAAATCAAACGGTTTAATATCATACGAAAGTTACAACCAAGTTACATTGTAGTTAAATGTAAGCTACAATTATACTACATTTACATTTGACAAAATTTTTAGAAGAAAATTTGTCAACAAATATATACTAGAATCGTTTTTTTTTATCTGCAAGAATTCATTCGAGTTGTACACAAACTTGTGGGATTCCATCCCAAATGGGCCTCACACTTCTCATACTGGGCTTAATTTCGAAGCCCATGTGGCCCGGCCCAATTAAAACAAGCCCATTACATCAATAAAAAGAAAATAAAAAGGAATTTCTCGAGGTTTTAGATCTCGCTTCCTCTCCTCTCCTCCTCCAAAACCCTAGCCTTCCTCCTCCTCTCCCGGCGGCGGCGGCGGCGTCGATGTCGTCCTTCCCGGAGGCGGCGGCGTCGATGTCGTCGTTCCCGGCGGCGGCGGCGGCGACGGCTGAGTTCATCTCCAAGAGTCGGCGGCGTCGATCCAGGAGGCGGCGGCGGCGTCGATCGATCGAGAATCCCAACGCTTCTAGGGTTCGAGCTGCCCGTCCATCCCTCCCGATCCAGTTATTACACGCGAAGTTACGTTTTTGCCCTTCCACCTCAGTTCTCCGCGTGGTACCACACAGGGACAGAATTGGTACCGGGCGGTACCGGTACCGACCGCTGTACCGTAACAACGCTCTCAAACTTAATGGTGAAAATTTACTGGAAGAAAAGCTACATAAAAGATGCAACAATAGTACTATGAGTTTTCAGTTATTGGTCTACTGAAAGCTGAAACCTTTTCTGCTACTTTTGCCCCGGACACAGAATGATGTACCGTGACATGCCAGAGAACAACACCACCAGCAACCCAGGTGCAATGGTCCTTGGTGTTTCACCTGACAAGGGGTATAAATTTCAGATTACAACAAAATATACTACAAATATCAGGTGCATTCATGTGTAATTTGAAACTGATTTGTGTTTTTCGCAGGCGCATCGAAGTGTCCGAGAAGGCTGCCGAATCCGGTGAGACCGGCCATTGTCTGCGGCTGTGGCTCTGGCTGCAAGTGCAACCCCTGCAACTGCTGAAGAGGACTCATTGTATAACATCTGCTAGTAGTAAATAAGGGGCCATTTGATGCAATGGCTCAAGTTTGTGTCAGGTGCTTGATTACTGTACTAGTGTGGTTTGTGTGTGTTCTGAATTTCTGATCACCTGATCAGAAACCTGAGGATTCCAAGCCACTAGTATCCTTGAGTGTCAAATGTTGTGTGGAATTAATAAAATCAAGTTTGCTGTGCATGTGCCCTGATCTTGGCTCATTTTTCTTTGAAAGAGCATGTTTAAAATTCAGTTTCAATAATCTTAATGCAAAGATACGCAATTCTTATGCGTATCCCTGAAAATAATTTCAGTTTCAATTCATACATGAGCTTGTTTGATATTCAATCTTACAGATGATGCATACGTGTATTTTGGAGTATGGAGCTGGCCGAAGAAAACCATGGGTGTATACGAATCTCCTGCAGCCCCCGCGTCGCTCCCAGGGCAGGGGCGACACGGGAGGCGACCCAGCCGCCGCCGCCACACCACCCCCACCGCCCTCTTAGTATGAAACTTGAGTTTTACTTTTACCCATTCAAATTCAATTTGCACAAGGACGGATCTAGATCTACTAAGGCGTGGAATTTGTACAGATTTGACTTTTTGAAAGCTTGTTTTATGCCAGCAATTTGAATCCAACTCGTACACGAAAAGTGATCAATTTCAAATTGCACAATAATGCAACTATCTTAAACAAAAAGGTCAGCATCACAGTATTGAAGCAAGATGGAAACAGCTAAGAATTTCATCAAATCCAATGCATCTATCTGTAAGAAAATTTTGAATTCAATTCAATACAAATTGGCTTCCCGACCTGCTTAGATCATCCTGACATGATCATGCTTGACATATTGTGCAAGCTATAAATAGAGGGACATATGTGCTCTGCTAGGCAATTGCACTAAACTCACCTCAAGCTTTCTCAACACTTCATTGCACACAATTTCCTGAAGAGTTAACAAGAGACCTAAAAGATCAAGATGTCGTGCGGTGGAAGTTGCAACTGCGGTTCAAGCTGCGGCTGCGGTGGTGGCTGCGGGTACTTTTTTCATATGCTGATTTGTCAAAATAAACTGAAATAAGCTTTCAGAGATAGCAATTACTTCGTTTTGTTGATTTTTTTTCGCTCAAAAAGTTTGGTTGATTTTAATGTATTTTCCATGATAAAAAAAAGCATGCTATTTCCATTGCTTCAAAGTTCAAAGTTATATTTCTGTCTGTCAATTCCCATTCGCTTCAAAGTTTGTTCAGATAAAGCTACATGTAAGATGAGAAGAGATTATCACTAATTCATTATCAGTTACTTTACATTTATTTTATGTCCTGCTTTTTTTCTTGGTTCAGAAAGATGTACCCTGATCTGGCAGAGAAGAACACCACCATCACCACCTCAGATACCATGATCCTCGGTGTTGCACCTGAAAAGGGGTATAGCCATCTAGCTTATATTTCATCTTAAAGAAACTGAACTGAAGAATCTCATTAGTACCAGCTGAGCTTCAGATTTGAATCAGACCACAACATTCTTTCTATGCCTGAATTTGTCTGCTTCTTTCTTTCGCAGGCGCGGCGAAGCGGTGTTCGAGGCTGCTGCCGGCTCCGGTGAGGCCGGCCATGGCTGCAGCTGCGGCTCCAGCTGCAAGTGCAACCCCTGCAATTGCTAATATCAAGGGATCAGTGAATGTAGCATGCACCAGCATGCCTATCTGTGATGAACAAATAAATAAAATAGGCCATCCAGTGTGATGGTTCAATCACTGTATGTTTGGCTGTGTGAATTACTGGTCATCATGTTGCCAGTGTGCCCTGTGTAATGTTGTTCAGTGAAATATAAGATGGCTTGTTTATGAATTTTCCTCTCTCACTATCTCTTGTTTTTACCATTCTATGGTAGAAATTACAGATTCCCAGTGCTTGCTCAGATGGCTGCTTTACCTGATCTTAGCCTGTTATTATATTAGTGTGGCCTATGTGTATTTCTAAATTCTGATCATTTGACCTGAAATTTTCACACTACCATCAAGCCTACCGGAGGGACCGAAATTCCGAAATATCAGAAATTTCAAATGAATAACATTGAAAATTACTAAATTTGATTTTGCTTACTAAATTAAAAGAAAATTCCGTCCGGAAGAACCTCCTACAGGCACCCACTGGTAATAACGAAATTTCAGAAATTTAGATCCGAAATTGTAAACCCTGATACGATGCCGTGCGATATCGATCCCAACAGTACTTCAATTTCAGTGAGGTATATGCATTCGTGGAGAAGATGATACGATCGACTACTTCAGTGAGGTGTATTTAGTGGTTTGATTAAAGGCAACGCATGTCAAATTCAGTTGATACATTAACATGTTCAGAGCATTTCATCAAACTCAAATGCAGTCTAGCTCATGCAATAAATTTAAACTAGCATGGTGGCTCGCGCAGATTGCGCGGCTAGTATTATTATATTTTCTCTCATATAATAGCATATATGTTTTTTATTATATTATTCAAATATATTAAAATGACAACATAATTTTAAATTTTGCAATAACTTAATCAATCAATGTTTGAATTTTTGTAATCTGATAGAAACAAGGCTTTTGTCATGAGCCCATAGAAATGATTGTTTCTTCTTACGATTTCTGGCAAGATCATGCCTAACTTTGAAAAAATCTGTCCAAAAACTTTTTGAATTTTTTATGCACGGCATACGACAAGCTGATTTAAATGAAAAGCAACCGTCTTTAGATTTGTGTAGGGAATAATTCCGTGAAGAACAAGTTACTACTTTTTTTTAACCAAACCATGTTTAATATTTTTTTATATAAACAAGGCTCTTATCACACAAATTCAAATGTTGTCTCTTGCTTTCGTTGTTTCTGGAAAATACGCTCACTTTGGACAGAAATCCATCCGAACTTTGACATTTGCATTTTTTTTTCCCATAAACCATCAATCACATTCACACAAGAAACCACGGCGGACAATGCGTCCGAATTGACAGAATCTATATTTATGTTTGTGTGGTTTCTTAGTTTAAATCATCAAAATTTGGACAAATTCTGACCTCTCTTGGAATTTTTTTTAACAAAACTGAGGAAGCTCTGAAGTTAGAACAGAAATTGGCTTCTTTTTGTTTCTATAATTAATCTTCTATTTGAATTAAATCATGCAAACAACAGCATGATTCTTGCTTGCCCTGTAAGGACAAGGAAGTAAACACAAATAATTCCATTGAAAGTCTTAGTGCCCAAAAAAAAAGAAATGTGCACAAAAAGTAGTAGCAATAATATCACAGTCTGAAACTAAAATATGAGTATAAAACAAATTCAAAATAGTCCATGGGTACCTGAATCTTTGTGGTTGCCAAGAATTCGGTACGGTAGGTTAATAATTGTTAGTAGATGTACAGTCTGAGAATATTGAACATGTTATACATTGGAGTATATTATTCACCAAGACTCATTTTAACTATTTCGCACAATCATCAATTTAAGACGCTCAAGTTTACAGAAAACGACTGATTTAATGACAATTGAAAAATCCAACCATTTCTATAGGATCATGGTATGCTTTCAGCAATTGCTGACTTTTGCCCTACCTTATCACTTAGCCCCTATAAATAGAGGCATTATATTGAACAAATGCATTGCACTCATCTCAAGCTTTTCTCTCTCTCTTGCACTACATTCTGAATTCACAACCTGCAAACATCCAAGAAGATGTCTTCCTGCGGAGAAGTTGCAACTGTGGTCTAGCTGCAAGTGCGGCAGCGGCTGCGGGTATATCTTAATGGTCATTTCTCTTTTTTTAGATAAAGATTATATTAACCCGGCCTTAACACCTTACGAAGTGTACACAGCCCTGTGTCATTCTCTATCTGGATTCATCATTTTGTTTTGTCTGAAGTTTCAGAGTTTTAAGTAATATAACAAATAATTGAAATTGGATAAAGTTCCTAGTAATAATGGTCATGCCAAATCCATGCAAATCTGTGAAACAATTAAACAAATATGTTTTTTCTTAAACTCATTTCTTGTTCTTATAGGTACTGAAACATTTGCTGCTTCTTTTCTTTGATGCAGAAACATGTACCCTGATCTGGCAGAGAAGACCACAAACACTTCAGCAACTATGTTCCTCGGGGTCGCACCTGCGAAGGAGTACAACCTCTGCACCATGATCTATATGTTTCAATTATTCAGAGAGAATTTCAGGAACTCTTCAAAATATGTCAGGTTTCATGCTGATTTTGGTTTTGTTTTCTTTGCAGCAATTTGAGGGGGTTTGGCAAGGCAGCAGAGTCTGGTGAGGCTGCCCATGGCGCAGCTGTGGCTCCAGCTGCAAATGCAATCCCTGCACTGCTGAAGCAGATGGTGATCTGCAATCAGCATGCTGATGATTTGTACAAGTAAATAAAGAAGCCATTTGATGCAATGGCTCCAGTGTCAGTGTGTGTGTATGTGCGACAGTGTGAGTCACTTGTGTCTTCATCCTGATGTACTCTAATGTGGCCTGTGAATCTTGTGAGGTGTCTCCTGCTTTATCTCTTGTCAGAATGTAATTAGAGGCTATTATATCATGGCCTGTGTGATAGGAGCACCTGAAGTTTTTACAGACAACATTATGTTTGTGTAATATATATGGTTTACTTGTGCATGTATATGGCATGTTCTTTTAGTTCCATTTACTGATGCAGTCACCCATATTGTCTCACACGTTCCTGCTTATAACCCGAAAATTGACTAACGGTGCACTTACTAAAAGTAGTATACAAGTTTTAAGTAGGCAAATGAATGACAAGATTATGTTGCAGAATAAAATCTGATTGAAACATTTGGACTGTTTGAAACTCATTTTGGACTGTTTGAAACTCATAAAGTAAAGATAAAATTGGAGCATGTAAAATGAGGTAGATATTAGCACAATGATTTATTAACATTTAATTATTACAAACTTGACAAATAGATATATTTGATATTTTAAAGCAAATCTATGTATTTTGACAAATAGATATATTTGATATTTTAAAAGCAACATATACATATCGGCCCATAACTTATTGGGCCACGAACGCGATGGGCCGGAATGTGATGGGCCGCAAGGTATTGGGCCGGTACGGTTCACCTGAAACGTGTTGGGCCGTGCGCCGCCCTGGCGTGGCCGTACCTCCCGCCGGAGATAAGCTGCGCCGGCGACGGCCACCGTGGTTAGCCACGCACTGCAACGTGGTCAACCTTTAGTAGTACAAGAATCAAGATGTGCATATAGATTTCTCTTTTTTTTTTCCCTCAAAGAAAAGGATGTGAATGATACGCCATTGCCAGAGCCTTCAGATTTCTACATTTTGTCACAATCTCCATAGGAGATCCCGTCGTTCATAGCGATTCAAGGGAAAAAAAAAAGAGAAGAAACAATTATGGTTGGATTATCTGTTTGACACATCCTGAATTGTTCTTATCCAACCTATCAGATTGGAACACATTAGCATTGTAGTGTACTACAGTTGCTTCACCACTCCTACAAATAGGGAGGCCATTCTTGAGGAGCAAATGCACCTCATTCTCACACTCTTTTTCCTCTTGCGTACAGTTCTTGAGAGGTGAGAGTGAAGAGTCCCAAGGTAGAAAAGAAGAAGAAGAAGAAGAAGAAGATGTCTTGCTGCGGTGGAAGCTGTTCCTAGCGGTTCCTGCGGCTGCGTCGGCTGCTGCGGGTACTAACTGTTTTCTCATCATCTCCATTTTGGGACAATTGCTTATTGACCCGTTTGAGCCTCTAAACTACCAATTTGACCCTCACTTTTAAAGTTGCTTATTGACCCCTCCCTTCAAAACGAAGCTCCCGTATGACCCTGTTCTGTTAACGGGCAATATCTAACGGTGTTAGCGAAGCACAACAATGTGCTCTTTTTCTCTGCCTTGACTCATGTTGACCCTATACATGTGGGCCTCCCGCAGTTCGCGCCTCTTCTCCTCCTTCCCTCTTCCTCTTCTCTTCTCCTCGTTCCTCCACGGGGTCGGCGCTGAGGGGTGCCGGCGCAGCGGCGCTCTGAGGGGGGCTGAGGGAGAGGGGGCGGAGGGAGGGAGCGGCGGCCAGCGGTGCTGACGGAGGGTGTGAAGTGCGCGCGGGGGCGCACTGGAGGGCGCAGCTGAGTACTCGCGCTCGGTGGAGGAGGAGGGAGAACGATGGCGGCGCAGGTGAGCGGAAGGAGGGAGGAGCGGCGGCGGCGGCGCAAAGCGCCCGGAAGGAGGGGAGGCGGGAGAGGGGGCCGGCGCCGCGCAAGCGTGCGGAAGGAGGAGGACGCGGGCGGCGGCGGCGCAAGATCTGAGGGGGTGGCGGCGCCGGCTCGGCTCTTCGTCGTCGTCGTCAGGCAGGGCACCGCGCTGGTTGCTCTTCGTCGTCGTCGTCGTCCTCGTCAGCAGGGCGCGGCTTCGGCTCTTCGTCGTCGACGAGCCGCCGCCAGCACCTCCTCCTCGTCGTCGTCGGTCACTAGAGCCGGTGCCGGCTCGTCGTCATCGTCACCAGGGCCGGTGCTGGCCTCATCGTCGTCGCACCAGGCGGCGCCGATATGAGGGGTGGCGGCACGGCTCGCTGTCTCGCCGCAAGTCGCCGCCGTCGCCGCAAGGAGAGAAATGTGGATAGGGTTGGTGGATTGCACAGGGTTTTTCTAAGGGAATTCTGGGTATTATGAATATTAGTTGTATTTCTTTTTTTTATTTTAAATCAAAACTTAACAGACTAAATGGAAACAGGGTCAGACGGGAGCTTCGTTTTTGAAAAAGAGGGTCAAATAGCAAACTCTAAAAAGTAGGGTCCAATTGGTAGTTAGGATTCAAACGGGGTCAAATAAGCAATAAGCCCCCAATTCTTTGGTACTATTTTATCCTTATTGTAAGGAATTCGGGTCTAAGTATCTTGTATTTTATCCATTTTCTAAAAAAAAATTAAAAAAATCTCCGATTCTTTTGCCTTACATGCTTGATCAAACTTAATGGTGAACAATTTACCTGAAGAAAAGCTACATAAAATATGCAACATAGTACTGTGAGTTTTTCAGTTATTGGTCTACTGAAGCTGAAACCTTTTCTGCTACTTTTGCCCCGAACACAGAATGATGTACCGTGACATGCCAGAGAACAACACCACCAGCAACCCAGGTGCAATGGTCCCTTGGTGTTTCACCTGACAAGGGGTATAAATTTTCAGATTACAACAAAATATACTACAAATATCAGGTGCATTCATGTGTAATTTGAAACTGATTTGTGTTTTTCGCAGGCGCATCGAAGTGTCCGAGAAGGCTGCCGAATCCGGTGAGACGGCCATGGCTGCGGCTGTGGCTCTGGCTGCAAGAGTCAACCCCTGCAACTGCTGAAGAGGACTCCTTGTATAACATCTACTTGTAGTAAATAAGGGGCCATTTGATGCAATGGCTCAAGTTTGTGTCAGGTGCTTGGTTGCTGTACTAGTGTGGTTTGTGTGTATTCTGAATTTCTGATCACCTGATCAGAAACCTGAGGATTCCAAGCACTAGTATCCTTGAGTGTCAAATGTTGTGTGGAATTAATAAAATCAAGTTTGCTGTGCATGTGCCCTGATCTTGGCTCATTTTTCTTTGAAGAGCATGTTTAAAATTCAGTTTTCAATCATCTTAATGCAAAGATACGCAATTCTTATGCGTATCCCTGAAATAATTTCAGTTTCAATTCATACATGAGCTTGTTTGATATTCAATCTTACAGATGATGCATACGTGTATTTTTGGAGTATGGAGCTGGCCGAAGAAAACCATGGGTAGTGAGCAGGTTTGATTCGTTCAAGAAATTATCAGACTTTTAAAAAAGTCCATTTTTCGTAAGAGAAATTTAAATTCAATCCGTAAGGGAAACCTGTCAAAATTCAATTTCTTACTAACTACGTGAGCAATATTCAATCGTCCAAAGTCACAGCTCACAGCTGTACGTGAGCAAGATTGATTTGACCAGGAGCTTAAACAAATTTGAATTCAGGTTGTCCAAGAAAATTCAGGTTGTATATTTCAATTTGCACATGATTTCCAAATCAAATTCGTACAAGAAAAGGTGTTATGATATCTTAGTATGAAAATCAAGTTTTACTTTTACCATTCAAATTCAATTTGCACAAGGACGGAACGGATCTAGATCTACTTAGGCGTGGTACAAATTTGACTTTTTGGAAACTTAATTAAATTCAGCTTGTTTTATGCCAGCAATTTTGAATCCAACTCGTACACCGAAAAGTGATCAAATTTCAAATTGCACAATAATGCAACTATCTTAAACAAAAAGGTCAGCATCATAGTATTGAAGCAAGATGGAACAGCTAAGAATTTCATCAATCCAATGCATCTATCTGTAAGAAATTTTGGAATTCAATTCAATACAAATTGCCTTCCCGACCTGCTTAGATCATCCTGACATGATCATGCTTGACATATTGTGCAAGCTATAAATAGAGGGAAATATGTGCTCTGCTAGGCAATTGCACTAAACTCACCTCAAGCTTTCTCAACACTTCACTGCACACATTTCCTGAAGAGTTAACAAGAGACCTAAAAGATCAAGATGTCGTGTGTGGAAGTTGCAACTGCGGTTCAAGCTGCGGCTGCGGTGGTGGCTGCGGGTACTTTTTTCATATGCTGATTTGTCAAAATAAACTGAAATAAAGCTTTCAGAGATAGCAGTTACTTCGTTTTGTTGATTTTTTTCGCTCAAAAAGTTTGGTTGATTTTAATGTATTTTCCATGATAAAAAAAGCATGCTATTTCCATTGCTTCAAAGTTCAAAGTTATATTTCTGTCTGTCAATTCCCATTCGCTTCAAAGTTTGTTCAGATAAAGCTACATGTAAGATGAGAAGAGATATCACTAATTCATTATCAGTTACTTTACATTTATTTTATGTCCTGCTTTTTTTCTTGGTTCAGAAAGATGTACCCTGATCTGGCAGAGAAGAAACACCACCATCACCACCTCAGATACCATGATCCTCGGTGTTGCACCTGAAAAGGGGTATAGCCATCTAGCTTATATTTCATCTTAAAGAAACTGAACTGAAGAATCTCATTAGTACCAGCTGAGCTTCAGATTTGAATCAGACCACAACATTCTTTCTATGCCTGAATTTGTCTGCTTCTTTCTTTCGCAGGCACGGCGAAGCGGTGTTCGAGGCTGCTGCCGGCTCCGGTGAGGCCGGCCATGGCTGCAGCTGCGGCTCCAGCTGCAAGTGCAACCCCTGCAACTGCAAGATCAAGGGATCAGTGACTGTAGCATGCACCAGCATGCCTATCTGTGATGAACAAATAAATAAAATAGGCCATCCAGTGTGATGGTTCAATCACTGTATATTTGGGTTGTGTGAATTACTGGTCATCATCTTCCAGTGTGCCTGTGTAATGTTGTTCAGTGAAATATAAGATGGCTTGTTTACGAATTTTCCTCTCTCATTATCTCTTTGTTTCTACCATTCTATGGTAGAAATTACAGATTCCCAGTGCTTTGCTCAGATGGCTGCTTTACCTGATCTTAGCCTGTTATTATATTAGTGTGGCCTGTGTGTATTTCTAAATTCTGTCATTTGACCTGAAATTTTCACACTACCATCAGGAAGCCTACCGAGAGACCGAAATATCAGAATTTCAAATGAATAACATTGAAAATTACTAAGTTTGATTTGTTTTGCTATTTTTTTTTTTAAATTCCGTCCGGAAGAACCCTACAGGCACCCACTGGTAATAACGAAATTTCAGAGATTTAGATCCGAATGTAAACCCTGATACGAGGCCGTGCGATATCGATCCCAGCAGTACTTCAAATTCAGTGAGGTTATTGTATTCGTGGAGAAGATGATCCGATTGACTACTTCCGTGAGGTGTATTTAGTGGTTTGTTTAAAGGCAACGTATTTCAAATTGAGTTGATACATGAACATGTTCAGAGTAGGTTTGATTGGTCATAGAATCATCAAACTCAAATGCAGTCTAGCTCATGCATTAAATTTAAATTGAATTCGTACAGCAAGTTAATCAAAATTTATGTGTACAAGATATGTTTAAGTACGTGTCTGGTGTAGCTAGCGCCGTGGATTTGAAGGAAGGATGATCTGGTCAGTAGCTTGAGGGATTTGAATTCTTGGCGTATGATAAACTTGAGTTCAAAAAATACAAGACAAGTTAGTTTTATATTTCAATTCGTGTAAACCATTGAATTCAATTCGTGCAAGAAAATCTGAATTTGCATATTTTCAATTCAACTCTTAGCTCATTCAAATTGACATTTGCACGATGATGAGTGTGCCTTTTGGGGTGGAACTGGTATAAGTTTGACTTTTGGGGAACTTAATCAAATCAACGTGGTTCAAGCAAGAAATTTGAATTCACTCATACAGAAGAATGTATTCAATTTCCAGCTGGGCAATAATGCATTATCTTAAGCAAAGAGTCTGCATCATAGTACTGATGCAAGATTGAAACAGCTAATAACTCGATCAAATTCAACGTTTTTCGTGATGAAAGTTTAAATCCAGTTCATACAAAAAACCATTCAGATTGTTTGATTTAAATATGAGCGACAATGCGTCGACTTAAGCAAAGTTGACATCATGGTGTGAAAGCAAATTTGAACCTGGCCAAAACTTGGATCACATTTGTCCAGAAACTTGGTTCAATTAACAGTAATTAAAATAATGCAACCTTGTGCGTAAGCAACATAAAAATCGTCAATATTTTTTATATTTTGGGCACTTATCAATACTATCTTCAACTAGGAATGACGCAATTGCACCCAAACAAATATGCTTTTTTAAAACTCCGAGAAATGCATATAGAAAACTGACGTCAATGAATGATAATGATTTGTCAAGGCCTTTCAACCAGCTACATCTTTCTGGCAAGATAATGCTTGACATAATTTCGCAGCTTCTTCTCAAGCGTACTACTACTATAAATAGGGGGGCATATCTGAACTGAGTTCATATCAAGCTTTCAATCTCTCATTTCATACAACTATACAAGTTCCTGAAGAGTTTTCAAGAGACCCAGAAGATCAATATGTCGTGCGGTGGAAGTTGCAACTGCGGTTCCTGCGGATGCGGCGGTGGCTGCGGGTACGTTCAATCTTCAGCTACTGATTCTGAATATGTTTGCTATGTATTTGTCAACATAAACTGTCATAAGCTTTGATGATTTTGATGTACTTTCCATGATAGAAGAATTACTATGTTAGCCCAATGTTTCTGCTTACAATTGATTTGAAGTTATATTCAGATGAAGCCATCCATAAGAAAAAAAAAGTTGTCATTTCTAGTTACTGAATTTCGTGTTCTGTTTTTCTTTTTCTTGGTTCAGAAAGATGTACCCTGACCTGGCTGAGAAGATCACCACCACCCAGTACTGCAACCACTGTCCTCGGGTTGCACCTGAGAAGGGGTATGATATCTCTGAATCTTTTCCCTTCAAAAACTCAGAAGAGAAGAAAAAAAAATCCTACCTGAGTTTCAGACATGAACAATATGCTGCGATCTGAAACGTTCGTTTCTGAATTTGCCTTGTTGATTTGCAGGCACTCTGAGGGGGTTGGCAAGGCAGCTGAATCTGGCGAGGTTGCCCATGGCTGCAGCTGTGGCTCCAGCTGCAGGTGCAACCCTGCAACTGCTAAGGCCAAGGCGATCTATGACTGAATTGCCAATGCACCAGCTTGTCTACATGATGAATAAATAAAGAGTCCATCCAGTGTGATGGCTCATGCCTGTGTGAGTGTGACTGAATCCATCAGTGTGTGTGTGTGTTTGTGTCAACCATGTGTGAATCAGGCGTCAAAAATCCGTGGCTGGAAATCCATGTGGTTTCTGGCTTTATGTAAATGTTGTTTGTGAAATATAAATATTGGTTTGCGTATGTGAATTTTACTCTCTCATTTTTCTCTTGCACTCACCATTCTATTATAGTAATTTTTTTGAGACTGTCCATATATTTGTCGATAAATGTTTGTCTGATGTAAATATAATACAGTCTATTTATTCCATTATCTAAAAAAGAAATAATACAGTCATATTGTAATTATATTGTAACTAGCATGTAACTACAATATATTTTATATGCAACTTTTAAAAATCCCACAATTATATACAGTAATACACTATTCCACGAAGTGGAGGTCATATGACCAAATCGCTTCAGCTATATGCATGCCATGATCTTTTTTCTTCCTCGCTCGCACGAATCATGAAGCGAATCAAACGGTTTATATCATACGAAAGTTACAACCAAGTTACATTGTAGTTAAATGTAAGCTACGATTATACTACATTTTACATTTGACAAAATTTTTTAGAGAGAAAATTTGTCAACAATATATACTGAATCGTTTTTTTATCTGCAAGAATTCATTCGAGTTGTACACAAACTTGTGGGATTCCATCCCAAATGGGCCTCACACTTCTC
>CM020178.1:37601341-37613377 GCA_009805545.1 Oryza longistaminata
ATACTGGGCTTAATTTCGAAGCCCATGTGGCCCGGCCCAATTAAAACAAGCCCATTACATCAATAAAAAGAAAATAAAAAGGAATTTCTCGAGGTTTTAGATCTCGCTTCCTCTCCTCTCCTCCTCCAAAACCCTAGCCTTCCTCCTCCTCTCCCGGCGGCGGCGGCGGCGGCGGCGGCGGCGGCAATGGACAAGAGCATGCTCGGCGACCTCGACGGCCTCCCGGAGGAGGACAAGATGCGCATGGCGGCCATGGTCGACCAGCTCCAGATCCGCGACAGGTCCACCCGCGCCCCCTCACTACCTGTTAATTAACGAATGAATTCTTTCGATTGCGGCTGCTCTGCTTGCATGTGGGATTCGTTCGGCGGTGCGTCCTTAGTTTTTTTTTGCGGCCTCGATGGATGGGAGTGATCGCGATGGCCGATTTGCGGCTACTTTCTTGTGCGCGCGATTATACTATACGGTGCGAGGTGAGGTAGGATCGTTGTGTTGTGCGTGCGGAAAATTCTGACAGATTTGTGTGATCTTGGTGAACTTGTACACTCCAAATCCACGGGGGTTTAGTTTTAGGATTCTACGATTTTTCAGCTGTGCGGTTAGAGATTGATTGTAGTGAGGATTATGTATGTTGGTTATTACTGTAGTGCGGCTGAAAGATGCATCCTTGTGTGTTCGGTCTCAGTTTCCTTGCTTGGGTTTGGTATTTGTCCGTCCGATTGTAGTATCAGCTAAGGATGCTTTTCATTTACTTGCATATTTCTCAAATTAGCCATGGTGATCATAATCTTGAATACGAAAGTATGGAGTATTATATACTGAGGCCTAGTTGCTATTGTGACCAAGTGTATTCTATGAGTAAAATCACTTTATTTTGGGCTGGTTTGGCAGTATTCATTTGATGGTTGGTTCTACACCTATATCTTTTCCGATTGCTAAGTTCTGTTCATGGTCTGTATGCCGTGGCCAGAAACGTAAATGTAGATGTTATTTTCCAATGTTTTGTTGTTCTTACAGAGCTTGCGAAATCTATGTTGAAGTCTAGTGATGGGATGTTCCATTAAGTTCATGTACATGATACCTAACCACATAGGTTGGAACTTGGAATATTGTCTTTTTAGCTGGTTTGTCACCATGCATGACATAGGCAAAACCAATGGAGTCAATAAACAGGATGGTTCTGATGATAGAGTACAATAAAATAGCTTCAGTAGTTCTGATGATAGAGTACAATAAAATAGCTTCAGTAAAACAATTCCTCTGTAGTATGTTTCTTGTGTTCTTTGATGCGTTTCCAATCAGCTACCTCATCACTGTGCAATCTTCCTGTTGCTGTTGTTTTCTCCCATGTTCATTAAAGTTATGTCATTCATTCTTGATGTGTAAATTCTGATCAACTCTTTGATTTGCCTTTCACTTGTCAAATTACAACTGAAAGATGCTGACTTTTTTGGGTTGTCAATGCACAGTTTGAGAATGTACAACTCCCTCGTGGAACGATGCTTCACAGACTGCGTGGACACTTTCCGCCGGAAGACCCTCGACAAGCAAGAGGAATCCTGCGTCCGCCGCTGCGCTGAGAAGTTCCTGAAGCACTCCATGAGGGTTGGCATGAGATTTGCTGAGCTTAACCAGGGTGTTGCCACACCTGACTAATCAATTGGGTTTGGTTTCTAACGTTGGCAATTTTGTCAGCATAAAATCTGTAATCCTTAAATATTTGAGTACTTGAGGATACTGAGAGACATCATGTTTTCCTCTTAAACCGATGGGCGACTGCTGGGTATCAAGTTGAATAAATTTATATTAAATTCCCATATTGGTAGCTATTGAGAAGAGCCATATTTCTGAATATTTTTATGGTATATCGTGTAATCTAATTCTGTTATGTCTAATTTCATATCCTGAGGTTACAGGAACCTTAAGTACATTTTTTTACCATTGCTGTGTTCAATGGTCTTGATTCACATATAATAGTATCCACCATCTGTAAAGGCACCTTTTCCCTTGCCCTCTCTCTAGACATCTGCTTTGATTGAGAGCAAAGAATATAGGACCATGCACATGAACTTATCATGCCATCAGCACCACCAAACTGCAAGATCTCTCACTGTTCTTTCTCTACAAATTATTGATGTATCAGCTATCATGTCATGTCCTTTTTCATCAGTATTACAATATTGGCTAGTGAATTGCTGCACATGTAACCTCCTTGTAGAGCACAACCGCTTTGCCACCCTACTTGCAATCCTCCATCAACCCTCTTCACCTTGTCAATGAACTTAGACCTGCTTCAGTATAGTACTAACCACAACACAGTTGAAACGCTTCTGATCGTCGGATCGCGAAATCGACGTCCCAGATTGAGCTACCCAACCCTAATCATTGGATGCTTCCAATGTGTTTGGACATGATCACCTTCTCCCTTTGGCATCTCATGGTTTGGAGCATTGGTCATTGGCAGTGTGCACGCCAGTGTTGGCAGGTTGGTCACCTTCTGCCCACTACCTGCTGTTTCTTCTCCAATCTGGTTGTGCAATTGTTCTACATGTGATGGCATTGTGTGGTGATGAAGTAGCAAAGACAGATTAGAATTTTGTGGCATTGTCGGTGGCATGACATTGTGAGCCTGCTTGCTCTGAAATGTGTGGTTTTTTCACAAGTGGCATCAATGCATACATCATTGTGTAAGTAGTTAGTAATGTTTGGCATCAAGATTGGAGTGATGCTTCCTGGCCCTTTTGAGCTTGCCTGTCTGAACTTTCTGTACTTCTGATTACTGATTTGGTTCTTGATCTGTTCTTTTTTCCTCTGCCTTTTGGATGGACAGGTTGTCATTCTTGATGCTTGGATCTGTGTTTCCAAAGCATCAATGGTCCTCACTGCAGGACTCTAGCTTTTGTTTAGATGAGCTGTGTATTTCAACAAATGTTGCCCTGGAATCGACAGCAAGAATGACAGATTTCAAGTTTTCAACCTTGCAAATCACATAATTCACATTGGTAAAGCAATTATTTATAGTGACCGTAGAATTAGAATCTCATGGCTGTAAAGTACAGCTCAACTTGAAGCAATTAGAGAGTTCAGTTCGGTTCGGTTCAATTCAACATGGATGCTCTCCCCACCTAAAGCATCTCTCTGTTGGAAGATTTAATTCATAATGCACAATCAGCTGAGCACTTCTGAGCCATGATTGCACATAAATTTGCAAAAATTTGTGTCTTGAGCCATGGCTTCCCACATAATACAAAATACTACCTCCGTCCAGAGGGAGTAAATCAGATTCAAGAACAGAGCTCTGACAAAATTATACAGCTCAAACACACAAGTCATCACAGCATGAAAACTAAACAAAAAGGAGTAAAAATTAAAAAAAAATGCAAAGATCAGTTTCCAGTTTTCTACCTGAAAACTTCTAAATTTATCAGCTTATTACAAGCTAGTATAATTACTTGACATCTGCTCATGCCAATGCAGCAATTGACAAGGCATAATCAAAGGAATTTGCTCAACATCTCAACCAAAAAACTCACATCAAGAAATCAATCAATTAATTAATTATTACACACCAAAAGAAAAAAAAAAGAAAAATAAAAGCTCTATTCACAGTTCGTCACAAAAGCAGCCGAAATGCATCAATGCATTAATGCACGAGCCGAGCGCGCCGCCGCCGACGCGGCGGCGACGTCGATGCTCCTCTGCCCCGGCAGCGCGGCATGGCGGTGTGGTCCAGGAAGTCCTTGAGCTTGGCGACGGCCTCGACGACGGCCCTGAGCTCGTCGGCGCGGGCGAAGCCGCGGGCGCCGGCGTGCGCGCGGCGTAGACGTAGAAGGTGACGCAGCCCTTGCGGAACTTGAACCGCGCCATCTCCGGCGCGCCGGGCGCCGCGCGGATGAGGCGCCTCCCGGCGTCGCCGAGCGGGACGACCTGCGGCCACGCGGCGTCGGCGGCGGCCTTCATGGCGGCGGACTCGAAGACGAACACCGCGGCCTTGGAGTTCCTGGTGCCGAGGCCCAGCGTGAGGGTGTGCCACGCGTGGTGCGCCAGGATGGCGAAGTTGGTCGGGATGTACGCCGTCGTCGTCGGCGCGAACGCCAGCCGCTGCCTCTCGTCGGCGGCGACGCGGAGGAGGTGCGGGAGCTCGAGCGGCGCGGCGCGGCGCACGGTGAGCGCGCGGGTGACGAGCTGGGCGCGCGAACCGGAGGCCCTTCACGTCGCCGCACGGCCTGAACAGCGCTCCAGCGACGTCGCCGGCGCCGCCGCCGCGGCGCTGCTCGCCTTGGCCTTGCCGCCTTTCGACTTCTTGGACGCCGACGCCGCCGCGCGTCATGGCCATGGCCACCGCTCTTTGACTTGGACTTGCTCTTCGCCGCCGCCTTATGCTCCGCCATTGTCAAGCGCTCTCAAGCTCTACCTTCTTGGTCCTCGAAGCAAGAGAGAGAGGTTTAAGCTGATGGAAGGAGAGAGGAATCAGAGGAGAAGAAGAGGCTTCAAAGGAGGGAGCTTGAAGAGGTGAGGGTGGTCAGTGGTCACTGGTCAGAGGAGTTAAAAGAGAGCAAAAATAAAATTATTTTTTCCTTCTCTTTTTTTTTAAAAAAAAGTGATGTGAGGTGACATATGATTTATGATATTCTCTTTATCCACATCTTCTTTTTGTTATAATGTCTGCCTTTTACAGGGAATCACATTTGAGTGTGCAAGAAAAAGTATTTGCTGACAAGAGATTTTTCTTCTTCAAACTTTTTGGTATTCTGAAGAATCTGAACTTGTTCTGTCTGCATATCAATATATCCTGCATCACACTTTAACTAATAAACTTATTTTCTGTCTGCATGTATCCTGCATCAAACTAATGAACTTGTCTGTTTGCTTTGGATTTAAAGTATATCAGCAGTTCAGCACAGTTCCAACCCTACCTGATCAACCTAATTATCAAAATCATGGCATTGCAACTGGAATGTATCATATCAGAGCTTACACCTAAACTGTTGCTGTCTCTGTCTCTTCTTTTTTTGTTAACCTACTAAGACTCTTGTCCATCTCCATCTACATTAACATTACAATAGCATCACCAAACTAAATCAGTCAGCATGTCCTGCAACTGCAACTCTGAACTGAAAAAAAAAAAAAAACCTGCATGGCCTGAACTGGACATACAAATTCAGTTACTGTACCCAGATCTGGGGGTATGTAGATTGCAGATTCCCAGTATCAGGACACACAAAAAAAAAGCACATTTTTTTCTTGGTTCCTTGGAAGAACAAGTATAATACTAATAAAGATTAACTTTCATGAGTAGTATAGGATACCAATGGCTGCATTGCGTCGAGTTAATCAGTTCAGTTTCATGTGCGGCAAGACCTGGTCCACGTGCTGCTGCTTGCCTGCAACCATGACTGCATGTGAGCTCCCATGATAGCTTACTACTAACTACAGGTAGGATGGTCACAGGGTCTCTTTTAGGAACAGTTAATTAACTTTGCCATAACTAAATGTGATCTCGTAATTTGACTGTCAGTGAAACAGTTAACTTTACCATAATTTGATTATCACACTTTTAGAATGCAAGAAGAGGACCTGTCAATATATTAACTAGAACTGAGAATAAATTCAACTATAAACTGCAACCTGCCAAAATCTTCTTTTTTTTTCTTTTTATGGAAAACATCAAGAAAGAGGGCAGGGATTTCTGCTTTATATTAAAAAGAATAAAGGATCTGACCTATTTTATATAAGAGAAACTGGCCAAAAACCTTACACTGCTTGGTTAAATGAAAGAAAACCGGCAAAAACCACACGGGGAACAAAAAAAAAAACTGCAGCACCCTTTCAAATATCATGATTGAAAAAGTTGTGCTCTGTGTTCTTGTTTGTTTTAGAGATTTGCTTACGATTGAGAGTGCAGATTCAGCCGAGAAGAGTTGTGTAATTCCCTTTGCTTTCTTTCTTTTTCAAATTGAGATGAAGAAGAGTGTAATTAGTTGGACATCTCTGCTGTAGGAAGGCTAACAAAGCACCTTCTGTCAAAGAAATAATTCTATTTTGCCTCTCTCAACTCTTGCTTGTTGTTGAATTGCATCCTCCAACCACAAAACTGGGTATAACGTCTCTACTATTCTTCAAAAACTAGTGCAAATCGTCTCCTTCGTGGTTTTTGAAGGCGGTTTCGTTCGACGTGGCAGATTTGACCCTGTTGACCCGACTGAGTCAGTTTATGGGCTCACCTGCCAGCGACTTACTCCATCCTCACTTCTTCTTCACCTTCTCCGTTGACCTCTCTCTCTCTCTCTCCTCTCTCTCTCTCCACTTACTCCTCTCTCACCTTCCAACAAAGATGGAGAGAGAATTTTTTAAAAAAATAATATTATTTAAGAAAAAATTGTAAACAGAGCCAGTCGGTTAAAATCCAAGTTTAATACCCTATCGAACAACCAAAATTCGATAAGGTCATATCGAACAACTGTAATGCGATTAGCCATCGATATAACATGTCAAATAGCCTGTCGAACACAGGGCTAATGGTCAACTTAAAAAAACTAAAAGTATATGAAAAGTGAATGCATGCATGAAAAGTGCGGTGGCAGGTGGCCTATCGAACATTGGGTGTTCGATATGCCACCTCACCATGCACATGCACTGTGAGTTTTTCTTTTTACCATCTAGTCAGCAACCCATATGGAACAGCCATTGTTCGACAGGTACCTGTCGAACAACAGTTGTTCGATACGTACCCTGTCGAACTTTGGTTGTTCAACAGGTGTTAAACTTGTGATTTTAGTAAACTATCTCTATTTTTGACATTTTCTAATAAAAAAGTATTATTCCTAAAAAAATCGGAGAAGTCGATGCGCTGTCTCCAGAGAAATCGAGGGAGAGAGAGAGGGTTTCGGTCATGGAGGCGAGCCCAGCTGGGGCCGGAGCGGAAATGGGAGCGCGAGAGTGAAGCGCCGCAGGGGCCTCGGCGGTGGCGCATCAGGGTGCACGGCGCAGGCGCTGAACGACCACCCTATGCTTCGTTTCTCTCCTGCCTTGAGAACCACTTCGACCTCATCCGCTGATCGCGCCTTCTACAACTCCTGGTCTGTCTTGTCAACCGCACAAATCGATCTTGTGGCTCCAAAAGCCAGATAAGGAGCAGAGGAGGCGACGGCTACCCACTACCGACTACGTCGGGCGAAACCACCTCCCAAACCAATGAGATGATTTGTAACGGTTTTTGAAGATAGGGGAGGCATTATATCTGGTTTTGCGGTTGAGGGATGCGATCCAACAATGCTCACAGTTGAGGGAGGCAAATAGACTTATACCTCTACCAGAAGCCCAGGAAAAGTATCAATAAAGGCCGGCCTCTGATGGAAATTAAAGCCCATTCACAGATACAAGCATAACAAAGTAGGATTTGCTTCCCGTCAAAATGAGAGAGAGAGAGTAGGATTTGCTTCACATGTGAACTGTTCATTGTCCTTTAGGACTTATTGTTTTTTTTTTTTCAATTGAAGAATTGATGCCAAACTAATTAAGGTGTGAAGAGGTAACCTTTAACTGAAGATACAGGGAACTGCGTGCAAGTGCGTTACGTTGCCCCAAATATAAGGTATTCCTAGCTGTATGTACGTATGAAGTACTCATTAATTAACTCCAAGCAACTTTATGTTTGATGTATCGTTTAGACCTAAATTTCTGCTGCCCTAATGCCCTAACTGGCTAACTATATGGTCTGTGCCCATTTATTCCTATGTACCAACTATATGTTGTCGTTACCCTAATGCCCTAACCATATGGTCTGATCAGTTGGCTTATTAGAAAATTATATAATTATTATTTATTTGGTTGCGATTTGTTTTATCTATTTTAAGCGTATGTTTTTTATATTTTATTTTTTAATGAAACAAATAGTCAAACGTATAAGCAGAATTCAATGACTGCATGCATTAAAAAGCTGATGGCGTATATGTTGTCCTCATTTGCTCCAGCTATGAAATAATGTTGTTTTGGATTTTTTTTGTTTCTTTCAGAAGTACATAAGATACTTTGATAATGCAATTGAGGTGCACAAACTATTTTCTGAACGAACGGCATCGGACGTGCTGATTTCATTAACAAGAGTAGGAAACATTACGAAATATTTTGATATATCAAACGTGATCACGTCATTTTTATGACTAGAGGTTAACATTATAACTTACGATGGCCAGTATGTTTCTTATTAATTACGAGAATATGTGTTTTCTATAAGAAATGAGAATAATTAATTAAACCAACGTCTAGGCACATGTAACTGAAATTGATCACAATTTCCATTGCTCCTTCCGTTTCAAATTAATTTATTATAACATTCGAAAGTAATGCTAAAATACTTGTCGTTGATCTTGTATTGCAAAGCGCTTTTATAGCTTTTATAGATAAGTCTTTCCCTCCATACCTTTCATCAATGCAGTCGTATATGTATAGTAATACACTCCACAAGATATTTTAATGTTTGCTTAAAAAAAGAATGATCACTAGAATGTAACTATTAGAATAGCAATGTGATGATCAGCGCCGCTATATATACGTATTACTACATCCGTTTCATATTATAAGTCGTTCTGATCTTTTTCAAAGTTAAACTTCTTTATATTTGACCAAGTTTATAGAAAAACATAGCAATATTTTCAAAAAGAAAATCAAACTATGTCCAATGTTAAATGCAATGAAACTAAATTGGTTCTATAATGTTACTATATTTTTATATAAACTTGATTAAACTTTCAAAAAGTTTGACTTAAAAAATCAAAACAATATGGGGGAGTTCTTTTTTTTTTTACAGAACTCTTACAAACAACTATCACAACCGTTTAGTTTAGCTAGATATAAGTTAATATGAAATCTAAGTGTACTCACAGTAATTTGTCACACCTTCTAGTTCAGTGTGAGATTCGCTATAGCAACGTAAATTTAATTAGAGAGAATACTTAATACTCCTAATTTATATTCCATTTGTTTCTTAATAGATGACGCCGTTGACTTTTGAACACATGTTTATCATTCGTCATATTAAAAAACTTTGTGCAAAAACATAAGATATAAAAAATGCTTAAAATACTTTTGTTAAGAAAACAACTCATAATAAAATACATTACAATTACGTAAGGTTTTTTTAATAAGACGGATAGTTAAACGTGTGCCTAATAGCCAACGATTTCATCTAGTATTAAATAACTGAGGTTGGAGGCATTACAAATTGCTAGCATTAACATATAGTATCCTGCAACAACTAACCTATCTCTCAACGGTTTTCTCAGCCATGTAGGTTGGAACTGGTGCTGAACTGCTGATATACTTAAATCCAAAGCAAACAGAACAGTTCATTAGTTTGATGCAGGAACATGCAGACAGAAAATAAGTTTATTAGTTAAAGTGTGATGCAGGATATATATGATATGCAGACAGAACAAGTTCAGATTCTTCAGAATACCAAAAAGTTTGAAGAAGAAAATCTCTTGTCAGCAATACTTTTTCTGTGCACTCAAATGTGATTCCTGTAAAAGGCAGACATTATAACAAAAAGAAGATGTGGATAAAGAGAATATCATAAATCATATGTCACCTCACATCACTTTTTTTTAAAAAAAAAGAGAAGGAAAAAATAATTTTATTTTTGCTCTCTTTTAACTCCTCTGACCAGTGACCACTGACCACCCCTCACCTTCTTCAAGCTCCCTCCTTTGAAGCCTCTTCTTCTTCTCTGATTCCTCTCTCCTTCCATCAGCTTAAACTCTCTCTCTTGCTTCGAGGACCAAGAAGGTAGAGCTTGGAGAGCGTTGACAATGGCGGAGCATAAGGCGGCGGCGAAGAGCAAGTCCAAGTCAAAGAGCGGTGGCCATGGCCATGACGCGGCGGCGGCGTCGGCGTCCAAGAAGTCGAAAGGCGGCAAGGCCAAGCGCGCAGCGCCGCGGCGGCGGCGCCGGCGACGTCGCTGGACGCGCTGTTCAGGCCGTGCGGCGACGTGAAGGGCCTCCGGTTCGGCGCCCAGCTCGTCACCCGCGCGCTCACCGTGCGCCGCGCCGCGCCGCTCGAGCTCCCGCACCTCTCCGCGTCGCCGCCGACGAGAGGCAGCGGCTGGCGTTCGCGCCGACGACGACGGCGTACATCCCGACCAACTTCGCCATCCTGGCGCACCACGCGTGGCACACCCTCACGCTGGGCCTCGGCACCAGGAACTCCAAGGCCGCGGTGTTCGTCTTCGAGTCCGCCGCCATGAAGGCCGCCGCCGACGCCGCGTGGCCGCAGGTCGTCCGCTCGGCGACGCCGGGAGGCGCCTCATCCGCGGGGCGCCCGGCGCGCCGGAGATGGCGCGGTTCAAGTTCCGCAAGGGCTGCGTCACCTTCTACGTCTACGCGCGCGCACCGCGCCGCGCGCCGCGGCTTCGCCCGCGCCGACGAGCTCAGGGCCGTCGTCGAGGCCGTCGCCAAGCTCAAGGACTTCCTGGACCACACCGCCATGCTCGCGCTGCCGGGCAGAGGAGCATCGACGTCGCCGCCGCGTCGGCGGCGGGCGCCGGTGGGCGTCGTGCATTGATGCATTGATGCGTTTATGCCGCTTTTTGGACGAACTGTGAATAGAGCTTTTTTTTCCTTTTCTTTTTTCTTTCGGTGTGTAATATTAATTAATTAATTGATTTCTTGATGTGAGTTTTTTTGGTTGAGATGTTGAGCAAATTCCTTTGATTATGCCTTTTGTCAATTGCTGCATTGGCATGAGCAGATGTCAAGTAATTATACTAGCTTGTAAGCTGATGAGAAAGCCCAGTTAAATTTAGAAGTTTTCAGGTAGAAACTGGAAACTGATCTTTGCATTTTTTTTTTAATTTTAACTCCTTTTTGTTGAGTTTTCATGCTGTGATGACTTATTTATTTGAGCTGTATATAATTTTGTCGCAGCTCAGTTCTTGAATCTGATTTATTTTGTATCGGTGTGGAAGCCATGGCTAAGACACAATTTTTTGCAAATTTATGTGCAATCATGGCTCAGGAAGGGCTCAGCTGATTGTGCATTATGAATTGAATCTTCCAACAGAGAGATGCTTTAGGTAGGGAGAGCATCCATGTTGAATTGAACGAACTGAACTGAACTCTCTAATTGCTTCAAGTTGAGCTGTACTTTACAGCCATGAGTTCTAATTCTACGGTCACTATAAATAATTGCTTTACCAATGTGAATTATGTGATTTGCAAGGTTGAAAACTTGAAATCTGTCATTCTTGCTGTCGATTCCAGGGCAACATTTGTTGAAATACACAGCTCATCTAAACAAAAGCTGGAGTCCTGCAGTGAGGACCATTGATGCTTTGGAAACACAGATCCAAGCATCAAGAATGACAACCTGTCCATCCAAAAGGCAGAGGAAAAAAGAACAGATCAAGAACCAAATCAGTAATCAGAAGTACAGAAAGTTCCGACAGGCAGCTCAAAAGGGCCAGGAACATCACTACAATCTTGATGCCAAACATTACTAACATCTTAGACAATGATGTATGCATTGATGCCACTTGTGAAAAAACCACACATTTCAGAGCAAGCAGGCTCATTTTTTGGTATCGCTCTTGTGGTCTTTTTCGCCTTAGGTCTTTTGGTTTTCTGTAAGTTTGCCTTTTGCAAACCTGTACTTGACACGGTGGCATATCCCTTCAAAATACTAATTTATCTTATTATTTTTTTTACTCATGTTGTGCTCCTTCCAACTCTTTCTTCTTCTAGCATAGGTGACACATTCTCTAGCTCCAGCAACCCCAATGAAAGCAAATGGAGTTAGAGTTTAGGGCTCAGGTTAATGAGAGTTGGTATGTGGGGGAAGGAAGATGGGCATATTCATCGGACTTAGAGGGATGGTCGTGGGAGGTGGTGGCTCACCAGTGGCGATGGACACGAAGCGGGCGGTGAGAGGTGCTTGGCGAGTGCCACCAATAGCCGGGGATTGAGGAGGAGGGCGTCAGGGCGTAGCTGGGCAGTTGGTGTGGACAATGCAAGATGCTGTTAGAAGGGTGGCGTGGTGGTG
>CM020178.1:37613402-37661247 GCA_009805545.1 Oryza longistaminata
AGGGGAGGGAGTACATATTAATGGCAGGCATGCATGGCACCCTTATCCTATGCTTATTTACTCCAAGTGGAGTAATAATTAATTAATACATCGCATTGCAATTATCACAAATCGAGCTAGCAGGCACCAGGCAGATATGTGTGCTTGCAGCTGCTAATTATATATCTTTTGCAATGCAGCCATTGGCCTTTAGCTTGGCCGGAAGCAGTTGTTTTTGCGTACGTGCACGGCCGGGTGTTACGCGCCTCCTGGATGCTTGCCGGCGAAGGCCGCCGGGGGGCACGCCGGTCTGGTTTCGCCTCCAATTCGCCGTAAGCGCCCCCGCCCGCCGCCCGCACCAACCACGAGACGCGGCGGCGGCGGCGGCGCCGGGGATGAGGCGACGCTCCTCTCCGCCGCCACCACGTCCTCCAGGCGTTGCCGCTCCCAAGCGCCCGCCATCATGCCGGCGAGATCGTCGAACGACGACCGGGCGGTGAGCGGTGGCGGTGGCGCCGCTTGCGATCATGCTCTTCTTCCCGGCGACGCGATGACCACCCTGGCGCTTGTACCCGCCGCGGCCGCCGGGCGCCGCCGCGGCCCACGGCGGTGACTGAGGAGGATGAGAAGGGGCGCGAGGGTGATGAAGGAGCAGCTTGCGCCCCCGAGGCCGTGCGCGCCCGCCCGCCGGTCGCTCCGAGCATTCTCGTCGTCGTCGTCGGCGCGCTCGATCTCCAGTTCTCTCCGGGCACTTGTTCGGCGCGTAGCTATATATAATACACACACAATGTTAATTAGTTAGTACTTCTACTAAGCGGTTGTGTTTAGATCCTAAAAAATTTTTTGCCCAAAAAATTTCACTACAATATGACATATACATAGAGTATTAAATGTGGACGAAAAATTTCAATTACACAGTTTACATAAAATTGTTGAGATGAATCTTTTTGAGCCAACTTGCGCTATTGATTTGACAATGTGATGTTACAGAAATATTGCTAATTGATATACTTAATTAGGCTTATAAATTCGTCCCCAGTTTATCAGGCGGATGCCTGGAAATCTGTAAATTTTTTGTTATTAATTACGTTTAATACTTCAAATGCTGTGTCCGTATATTTAAAAAAAAAAATTGCGCCAAAGAATAAACACGGCCTAACTTAATGAGTAAGTTTATGAAAGTTATATATTGGTGTTCATTTTTTATTTCCACGAAACACGTCACAAGTCAAGACAGACGTATATGCTCATATAATTTACAATATACATGTGCACGCTCACTGTCTTTTACGAGCCACCTTCGAAAATTGGACCAATATATCTTTATATCGACGAAGCACACTACAAATGTTACGTTACAGCCTAGTTCCCCAATTAAAACACTTTCTAGATCTAACGAGTCTAGACAGAAGAGCTTCATCGAAGTTTGCGTTACGTAAAACAATGTTTTAAGACGGAGAAGTAATATGCAGCACACATGCTAAATTTTAAAAAACTTTATCCCAGCTTTCGCCGTTGAAAGCGACCGTGCTTGCTTAATTAGCTAATACCTAATTCGTCTTTTTAAAGTATAGAGATTTTGGTGCGCGATGTTGATTATTTATTAGTATAAACGAATTTAGATATGCTTCTGTTTAGCGGACGGAGGGAAGATATTGCAATCATTCAAGCGTATGTTTTGATCAACTGCCGGAACGACCAGTGTGCTGAGAACTACGAGTATCTATTCTTACATATGATGCACAGATATCACTCAGTGCCAATACGATCACTAACGAGTGATATCTTATAATATTAACTATAATATACAACAGTGATCAGATAGATTTACTCCTCAAATAATATTCTCTCAAAAGAGAGCTATCTGATAAATTATACTACATCTAATATTACTTAGTCGTCTGGAGCTTCTGTTTAACATCTATCCTACTATCTCTAGTTAAATTGTATTCAATGATTATTATAATGGGACATTAACTCTTCATCCTAGTGAAGAGATTCGCTTCTTCAACTGTTCTATGTAAGAGATCACCTCTGATGATAGCGCACAACACAATTATGATGAGATAGAACCTATATATTCATCATTCCATATCATAATAATTATATTCATTTCACACCGCACCCATGCTTTCTACAAACTTCCACTACGTATCAACATCTATAAGTTTGAGAAGAGATAGCACTCTAAATATAATGGTGTTCTGTCTCAAAAACCAATCAAATAGGTGATAGCAACATGGACTCCAGTATGGACATAAAAAAACATGGAACAGATCGCAAGATGCTGGCAAACGACTCTTGTATAGACTACCTCCTCCGAGATATTTACAATGTACAATACACCAAGATATTTTAAATTAATTCTATAATAAAGACCAGGATAACCGGGTCATGCGCTACGCACCCTCCCTCTCATATTGACAGAAACTCTTTGACAGCATTGCGGTCGAGTGCAGCTAGCTGTAGGAGTGAAATGAGGAAAGTCGAAACTAAATGTAAGGGGTGGGACTTTAGTCCCGGTTTTGGTGGAGCACCAAAGCCACTGCGGCTAATAAGAACTCCGCCTCGAGTGCTTTATGTTCTAGCGCGCTATCTGGTAACGATACTACTGGCACGGTGTGACGACCACGCCTGACTCTCTCTCTGACTATGCAATCAATAC
Source organism: Oryza longistaminata (assembly GCA_009805545.1). Taxonomy (NCBI): domain Eukaryota; kingdom Viridiplantae; phylum Streptophyta; class Magnoliopsida; order Poales; family Poaceae; genus Oryza; species Oryza longistaminata. Next base: position 37,616,047 of record CM020178.1, read on the forward strand.
GACCTCCTGGTGCGATATCAAGGTGATCTCTGGAGTCCGCGCGACTCTAACTCCAACGGAGCGTACTAAGAGATAAGCTCCAAATTATCGTCCCTCCGTCCCAGCTTTCGAACCCGGGTACTAAAGATTTTATTTAAGCTCTCCTTTCAACGCCGCTTTGATTTTTTTAAACATATTTGCCGTTCGTCTTATTAAAAAATTTAAGTAATTATTAATTATTTTTTATATTGTGCCACTTCCTATGCGAGTACTATTTGGTAGGAATTTCATTCGGTGGTAAATTATACCTTTTATGATATACATTATAGTTTTTACACATTTCCACAAAAAGTTTTAAATAAGACAACGCGGTTCAAACATCCTGTTTAAAAAAGTTAACGGCCCGACTCGAACATAAAAGTCAGTAGCGATCGTTAGAGCGTCCACCAGTGTAGTGAGCACACTGAGACACTAATATAACAGAGAGACACCAAAGAAACACATCGCTCCCACTCATTTTATTGAAATGGCATTATAGGATAGCAAAAATATAGAGACTCGCAACACAGGCTCAGTAAGAGACAATAACAGTGGTCGGGCGGTCAACCTCACTCACCGAGGCCACACCTATCCTCAAACAACCTCCAAAGCTCATAACATGTTATTAATCACGTTAGATCCTCATTCTCAAATTCGATGCCCCGTCCTTTCTTAAATCAAACTCTTGCGCTCATAACGACTACTTCTCATAGAGGATATACATGAACCGTTTCTCGAAGTTCGTTACTTTCGTCCTCTCATCTTCTACTCTATTTAATTTACCGTCAAAATCTAATTCCGCCTATAGCATATGCTCGAGATATGGTTTTAAAATGCTAACATATGTCGGGACCTTCACTCACTCGAAGAAAAAGAAGCAATGCCCAGAATATCGCGACGATAGGAGATCTCTGCTCGCGGGCATATAGAATACTACTCAGCGTGTATGGAGTGGCTAATATAAATATATCTATGAGCATCAAATCATACACAAATAAGAACCATTCCCCATCGCGAGTAGACCGAGTATGTTGGCACGACCATAACATATATTTTTAGCTAGCCCGATGAAGCGATTTATACTATAAAAAGGTTCTGATAAAGTACGACCAGTGTGCGGTATCCTCATCTTTAGCTTGATCATCAGTTTTATTGGTTGATCGAGTAGTGCAGTTCGTTCTCCAAACTCTGCGCAAAAATAAGTGCATACCATCATCTTCCAGAAAGAGAGAGTGTCATCTATTATATAATCTACTATCAACAGCTGCACACTCTCGTCTACAACTATTGCCAATAGACTAATCAAACAGATCATTTGTGCTTAGACTCGCATAGTGTCAAACATATGTACACAAATATTGCACATCGAGTAGTGGAAGACACCTATGTATTCATTATAGTAATAATAGCTAGCGCGTAGTGAAGCTCGGTGATAAGCTCATAAGAGTGCAAATTTTTTTTTCTGCAATAAATGGCCTGTGTTCACCTGCGTTTCCTCTAAGAGTCTCTTTGTTTATGCTTTATAGGCACACAATTTGACCCACCCACTGCGTACACAGGAGATACTCTATCGGGTTAATATGTTGATACCAATCAGTGACCTTAAACATAGGCTAAGAAATCAAATAATCTACCATGTGTCCTGCTCTGTAAACTGCGAGATGAATTTATGTTAAGCGATCACTAATATTATAGCGGCTCTATACATATACCAAAAATTAGTGAGTGCATCTCATATGCGCGGCGGAAAGAGACAACCTCATATTGTTAATAGTGCAATCCCTCCGAATGCGTAATTAGCGCCTCAAATAGATTCGTCTCGCCAATTACATGGCGAGAGAATACTGATCTGCATCCTCATTTGGTGTTTTTTTCGCACAATTGTGTAATGCGCGCTCACATATAGACTGGGTGTCAATAATGATGTGATATATAGAGGATAATTTATGGTGTTTTGCAGCAGGTTTGAGTAGAAAGTGATACATGCACAATTTGCTGATATGTATGCCCTCCACCAGCGCTATACACAGTTAGATTACATTCATTAGAATAGCGTGTGTTACTGGATCCCAACTCCCCTCCCTAAGCACACGGGAGAGACATAAAACCGCGAGCCGTTACTTTGGAGGTGGTAAGCGCGAGTTCGGAGTTGCAACACACGTATGGATTAATTAAGTATTACGGGAGAAGTATAGAGAAAATTGGGAACGGAGTGTGGAATGCGGAGTGGAGGGATTAGGGTTTAAGTTTTTGGGCAAATAATGGGCTATTGTTAAGTGCCTGATTTTTTTATAGGGCAACGTTCTTGCACTATACATCTGTCTGGAGGCGAAACACTCGTATTATATTTCAGTTGTAGCGTGTGTTCTAAAAGATGTCTAACATCAGACTCCGGGAACATGTAATGAGTTGGTGCTCTCGTAAGCCATGTGGTGAGGACTAAGATATCGCCAGGCCCTCTCAAGAGAGGTCAGTGATTCATCACCGATAACTAGCGTCAAAATTGGTATATCCCGATGCACGTCAATGTCCTCAATCACCCTCCATAACTACCTGTTTCAACAAAAAACACTGTCCACCTGTTATCTCACTTCCTCTGCTCTCGCCGAAGTGGTTGCTCAATCACAGCTTATAATGATTGTACGTTAGCATTCACTCCTTAGATGTGACATCAACCTGAGCGAGTGTAAGAGAGATAGTGTATTTATTTTTGTCAAGTCTTGAGGATTCTTCTGAGCCCTCCTATTGGAACCTCGATATAACAATCCGGTCCTCACCTGTTTATGTGAATATCTGTAAGAGACGATAACAAAGTGTCGTATATCATCTCAATTGATTCTATCCTAAGATTTAACTATTTCACATACATATGCATACAAATATATTTTTACCTCTCGATATCGTGACACTATAATTCACGATAAAGTAGCAAAATGCTCATTCTCGTGTCATGATGTTAGCAAACTCCCCTTACGTGTTGCTCTTAGTCAAACATGGCTTCATATGTAATATGCTACCCATGTTAAGTACATGTCTCTTGCCAGATCTATATTACTAGCAAAAACCATTTAGTTCTTATACTCCCTCAAACCAATCAATAAGATGAGTGCATAACTATAATAGCGCTGTGATCTTTATATAGGTAACATCTAGTGAACCACTGCCGCAATACTCAAGTAAGATAAATTGCGTAACGTGCTGTGACCAGACTCGACACTTGAACTATATAAAGCCTTACCCTTCACGTGTAATACTAGATAGTAGCCGCGCAGGAGTTGTGCGGCGCCATGAGACGCTACACTCATAAACTGATATATTCTACTCTAACTACGTATGATATAGTGTGCTAATCTAGATCTCGGTGGGTAGAGTAAATATATTCTATATGTCAATATCATTATACGAGATCCACCTATTAATATTTAAAATTCTATGATCAGGAGCGATAGCCAGATATTTATAATCGAAAACTTACACTAATGCTGTAGCAAATTGCATAAAGTAATCTTACAGTTTAGCATTAACCTCTCACCTGAGCCTGGATTTATGTACCGTTCTAAGTTCACATTATATCTCTCACATAGTATCTAGACATTTTGGCTAGTGTATTATCGGCGGCTGGCCGTGAATCGATCGCGTCAGACCGCCTCAGACATATTCTAGTCACTGTGTGCTTTAGCTCTGGTGCGTGAGCCGCTCTGCTGAGCCGCACTCTCCTCTCGGAGCGCTCTTCTCTCAGCATTCTCTGTCCTCTGAAAGCTCGCTGAATTTTCTTCCGGGTGCGCATCTCGTCACTCTCGGTCATCTCTCGCTCACGATAGATGCTCAAGTACGCGTCTCTCATATGGCGTGAGTACTAGTCACTTCGTCCGTGTCTCTCCTGCGTTAGAAGTGTCTCAGATCCTTTTTGTCATCATGTGAACTGTCTGTAGGTGCCATCTTCGTCACTGTCGCGAACCTCCGATAGAGACCTCTCTTTCGAGAATATTCTCATAATCTCTCTCACAACTCTTCTAACATCTCCAGTTGACGCTCTCTGAGACTCTCGCGCTGCTCTAGTGTGCCATTGAGTTTGACTTTATGACCTTCCACTCCGCGCGCCATGGTCTCTTGCTCACTGTGAAACTCGCCGAGATCTCTGGAACTGCTCCACTCTCTCGAATCTGACCTACGTCTCTCGTGCAGGCGACTAGAACACCGTGCTACTTACATCTTTTATTATGTTTATTTCTGAATTTTTAGCTAGGTTTAGCAATAGGTTTCGTAGTACTCGCGACCGCCTCTCGGCGTGCTACTCTCTAACATTATGCTCCTCTAATTGTGTCTCCAGTACTCGAATTTCTATTGAAGTGTGACTGAGTTGATCTCGAGCGTTGTCTAAATTGAGCACTCCCTGAAATTCTCTGTACTCTCTCAATGATGCTCTTCGTATGTGTTCATACTATCTGACAACATCTATCTTATATCTCTCTAGTAACTTAGTGCAGTAATTAGATTCGTATTATGATCGACTCATATATATAGCTATATCGTCTACTCATAGTATCATATTTCTCTATCATCTCTTTATCTCTGGCTGACAGATGGTATATCGCATTAATATTAATTACAATTCCGTATTTTCTATAGATAGCGTACTTATGTCTCCATCTGCCTCCACAATGATTCTTATATCTTATAATTCTCGCTATATTTTTATTTAAATACTCATATTTGAGAATATTAATTATTTCTATAATATGAGACTTATGTACTAGTCGTTTATTAGATCATTTAATGATAAATCAAGTCACAATAAAATAAATATAATTATATAATTTTTTAATAGAACAAAAATTAAATATATTAATAAAAGTCGTTATTATGCATATAATATACGCCGGAAGGAGTACATATGCGGCAGATACATACAACGATCACGTGAGGACGTGATTCATCCTCATCGCCATCGATCAACCACAACAAGACGATCGATGGAGTTACGATGCAAAACACCGAAACGCCGCTACTACACCAGGTGGCACCATACGTACACATGCACGACACACTCAGATACTCATGAGATCACAGGCAACGAGAGAAGAGCCCCAGCCACAGGCAATTTAGTTAGCGCACAGGCCACAATCCTGCGCATCTCGGCCCACTTACAAGTGAACTAAGTTCGTGATGGGCCGGGCCAGCCAGGATGGTTTTGAATTCGGAATAAGTTCATTTAGGTCCCTATAATTTGTTGCCGAGTTTGAAATTCATTTTAAGTACCAAATATGACGGTCCCTCAACTCTGAAACCATAGTAAATAAGGTCCCAAGCGGTTTCGACAACGGTTTTTGATTGACATGTCGCCCACATGGTGTTGATGTGGAACTTAAAAGTAAGAAAACCCGTGGGACCCAGATACTAGTGAGTGCCTTCTTAAATATAAAAAACTATAGCAGTACCCACGTCATCATCTCCTAATTCCTATTTTCTCTCCCTTCCTCTTCTCTCTCTCTCCCTTTCCTCCTCCTCGTCATCGTGCGCCGCCCCGCCACTGTTCCGACCGACGACAACAATGGGCAGCCTCTTCCGCGTGGGAGGAGACGACGTGTGGGAGGTAGCCCCTATAGGGCGCGTCATTGGTGGTGGCAGGCGGAGGCGAGGTTGTGCGTGTACGACGGCATGGTGGGCAAGAAGATATGAATGGAGAGGAAGGGGAAAGTGATTTTCACTTGAGAGGATATCCTCTCATTTTGTGCATGCCATCTAAATAGTCATACAAAAATTTGAAAGAATTTGACAAGATAGATTAATATGAAATATATCATACTACAAACATGCAAGTTACTACATAAGTTGTAATAAAAATAACAAATAAGATGCGAATGTACGATAATTATTTTAGTTCAATTTGTTTTTTTTTGTTGCAACTTGTAAAAGTCGAATTTGATCTTACATGTTTGTGGAGTGATATATTTCATATTTGTTAGAGGTTTGTGTCGAATTAGTGTACGTTAGTCGTTACAGTTTAGGACTTGGAGTTGTAATAGGCATTAGGACTAGAGTATGAGTCGGACTCTATCCTCAGGATCTCTCATAAATAGAGGGGCGTCTTGTGTAATTGCATGGCGACTTAGCATAGCGAGAGAGCGGCTGCCGGCGGTGACCGGCCGTGAGTCGTTGTAACTCTGATACGCTGTATATGCTATATCGCGGAAGAAGCGCCCGTAATCAGTGCCCGGAGATGTAGGCTACGGCTAAACTCCGTTACCAAATATCATGTCTTGGTGTTGTCATCGTGTTTGGATCTCCTATAGCGTTTTCTTCCGCGTTTAGCTACCGATGTCGATTTCGAGCTGGTTTTATAACAGTATTAATCTATGTTGACAATTTTTTTCTATTTTATAATTATTTAGAAGAAATATAAACAACGAGGGAATATCTCGTCAGAGATGAAAATCCATATCCGAGAGGGGGGTGGGTGGAAGTCCTTGGACTTGGAGGCGACGCCGTCTGCCGTGGAGAACACCGGATTCGACGCGCGCTGTGGCCTCGTCGAGCGGTATAGGAGACCTGAACGTCGCGGCGTCGTCTTCCCCGCCCGCCGCTGCCGCCGCGCGAGCGACTGAGCTTGTGGCGGAGGAGCTTGAAGAAGACGCTGCAGATCTTCACGCCAATGCCGGGCATCGGTCACATCACCTCACCTTGCCTGGATCCACACATCGGACGAGCGTCTTTGTACCCGCGCCGCTCGCTGCTCGGATCTGCTCGGGCGCGGCGGATTCACGAAACAGACCGCATCAAAATGTTACCGCGACGCCCAACAAAACAGGAGCATGCAGGGAGTCTCACTACTACAGTCCCTATTTTCCAGCGCAGGCATTTTGATTTTCCGCTTGCGGTGGTTCGGCCCGTCTATAGCCGCGTCTGGGAAATCGGTATTTCGCGTGCGGCGGCCCAACCGCACAGGATAATCATTTTCCGTGCGGGTCGGGTTAAGTGGACCACACAAGATAATCAATTATTCGTGTGGTCAAATTATATCTCCCGCATGGAACCAAAAACCAAAAAAACAACGAAAATCCGCCTGCCCGCATCCACCCATCACCACCGCAAGCCGCCGAGCCCGCCCGCCTCCCCCGAGCTCTCCACGACGGGATCCGCCTTCCCGAGCTCGCCAGCGATGGATTCACTTCCACCGGCCCACCGACGACGGACCGTCTCCCCAAGCCCGTCATCATTGTCGCGAGCTCGCCGAGGTCAGCCGTCATCGTCGTCGAGGCGGGCCTCCCGAGGCAGGGCGGCAGAGACGGCGGGATGGCTTGCGGTGGTGGTGGGCGCGTCGTCGAGTAGGCTGTCAAAAAGCTCGAGGCTCGCGAGCAGCTCGAGCTTGGCTCGTCTAGGCTCGATTCGAGCTCGGCTCGAGCTCCAAACGAGCCGAGCCACTGACGCGAGCTCGAAGCTATGCGAGCTCACGACAGCCAGCCGGCCGCAGCTGTCTCATAGCCTCGAGCCTGGCCGGCTTGATGTTATAGTTTACATTGCATGTTCACCTATTATATAATAAACTAATAGATAAATATATATATTACTATCTATTTACAAAATAAATTAGCATGTGTTAGCACAATATATTTATTTAATCATTTTAACTCTTTTATTAGTGTGATTAACAAGAAATAATTATACTTATCAAGAGATTGTCATTAAAATATAATTATACTACTTATGGCCGAGCTCGGCACCGAGCTCGAGCTCGAACGAGCTCGAACGAGCTTGCCTAAAGCTCGAAGGTGCAATAGGCTCGGCTCGAGCTTTGTGTCGAGCTCGAGCTTGGGCAGACGAGCTCGCTCGAGCTCGGCTCGTTGACAGCCCTATCGTCGTGGCTGTTCTCGGTGTCGTCAAGGCTGTTGTCGGCAACGAACGACAGATCCGTTCCTCCACGGCGAGACCAGCTGCTACATAGAGCTCTAAATCCCGCAGTTAGTGACAAAAATTCTAGACGAAATTCATGTATGGTCAGCGTGTGGTGCAAAAAACTTTGCGAGAATAGCGTCTTAGTTTCCCTATGGAGGTGTATTTTTTTTCTTTTGTGCTGCTCCCTCCCCTGTTCTTCTCATGTCACCGTTGGTGACCTTGTACAGTGCTTATCTTCTAAATATAAAACCAGCTCGGCTGGCTTAGGTTTCAAAAAAAAACATCCTCCTCGCTGCTGGTGAGATGTGGAGTAAAGAGAGGAGAGAGAGATGGCAGGGGAGAAAAAGGAGAGAGAGGAGAGAGAGCTGCTGGTGAGATGTGGAGTAAAGAGAGGAGAGAGAAATGCAGGGAGGAAAGAGGGGGAGAGAGAGTGGAGAGGAATATAAAAGGAAAAGGAAGAGAGAGGATTGAAAACTTTGAGGTGGGTGGGAGGGAAAGGAGAGATGTACTCCTCCGAGCCAAAATAAGTGTAGTTTTTGTACTATTTTATCTCCAACATTTGACCGTTCGTCTTTTGTGAAAAATTTTTATGATTACTATTTTTATTGATATTAGATGATAAAATATGAATAGTACTTTATGTGTGACTATTTTTTTAAAAAAAATTAATAAATTTTCAAATAAGACGGTGGTCAAACATTGGATACGGATTTCCACGGCTGACTTATTTTTTGGAACGGAGGTGTATTTTCCTATGCGGACCACTTAAAAAGCCACACACGAAAATCCATTTTTCCGTGAGATCACTTAAGTCAACCGCATAGGATAATGAGGATTATCCCGTGCGGTCGGATTAGGACGCCCGCACGAGATAAGCTCGACTGCCTGTCCCCTTATTTTCCGCGCGGGTTCCACTTTTGACCGTATGGAAATAAAAGGACGCAGCGTTCAGGAAAATCTATCCTGTAGTAGTGTGTTCTTCTCTAGCTGGCCGTACTCGGTCGCTAACGCTGACGACGACTCGAACACCATCTGCACGTAGTACAGTTGCATAGCAACATGTGGTTTTGTTTCAGTGATCATCGGAGCATGCATCGATCATCGGAATGGAATCGAACCGAGTGAGCATGTGTACTTCTTGCAGCCGTACTTGTTCATGGTGCGTAGAGGTTTATGGTGCCGCCGTGTGCCGGCGACGTTGTTATCGCGTAGTAGTACATCTGCGGGTTGATCTCCTCTCTTCTCTCCTCCCCCCTCCCCTTCCTCGCCTCCTCCGTCCCCACGCCCGCCGCCGCGCTCACCATCACCGTCTTGATGTGTCTCTAGCTTGTGCCATAATTCTGCTTGATGCACGCAGGGGATGGGTTTATATGGGAAAAGGAACCGGCCGGCGCGGGGCCGATGGCCGGAATGGTGACGGGACGGCCGGCGTGCGCGCGCAGATGACGACGAGGAAAGGGAGAGAAGAGGGGAAATATAGAAGGTGATGACGCATGGGTCCTACTAGTATTTTATTACTTTTAATCGGGCACTCATTGAGATGTGTGTGTCTCATGGTTAACAAATCGGCATATATATTACATCATATAAAAACAGCTCCCCTCCGAGCGGAAAAATTGAAAGTTTATTGTGTAGAAGATTTTGATGTGATGGAAAGTTAGAAGTTTGAAGAAAAAGTTGGAACTAAACCAGGCCTAAATGTCCCTCTCCGTCCGCGCCGCTGCCGCCTATCTCCTCCCTGTCGACTTCTCTTCAAATAACTAACTATATTTTTTGTTTTGTTATTATCTAATCTTGCTATAAGATGTGAGCTTTATATTGTTATAAACAATTAGATAGCATACAATAATTAGGCATCGCAACCCAAACTTATTTTTAAAACAAGCTTGACATGAAGCGGAGAAGTGCAAACCATATAAGTGTAAAAATATCCAAATTATGCATGGAAATAACTTAATTTCCATATATCGTAACAATACACAATGATATTTTAAAAAAATAAAATATGAATTGTATTGTAATAATTAATATAGACTATATACGAAGTCACATTATCGTTGATTTTGTATATTATAGTTGCATCTAATCACTCAATACATTAATTTTATTTAATGATAAAACTAACAAATCCCGTGGCAACGCGCGGGGGCGCCAAGTTGGCTTAGCTAGCTTCGCGATGGCGGCTTGTTGCAGCCGTTTTTGAACGTGCACGGCCGGGTGTAGGGCACCCCATCCTTCTTGCCGGCGCAGCTGCCCTTCTGTGGCGCACCCCACCTTGTTCTTGTCCAAGGTGCCGTACACGCCGCCGGCCACGGCGGTGAGGAGGAGGAGGGGCGGCGAGGATGAGAAGCAGCGGCGGCCCGACGACACGGCCGGCTGGCCGCCGGTGGTCACTCCGGCATATCGTCGTCGATCAGATTCTCCGGGCAATTTGGGCGCTGTTGCTTATATATACACGCACAAAATGTCAATTAGTTAGTGCTACTCTCGACGGCGTGGAGGAGGAAGAGGAGGGCGGCGGCGGCCATGGTGGTGGTGATCGATTGTGTGGTAGCTGCTAGCTTGCTAGTTGTGCACAGTGCGCATGAACGCTCATGGCTATCAGGGCTCTAGAACTAGTAGTGTTATATATATATATATATATATATATATATATATATATATATATATATATATATATATATATATATATATATATATATTATATATATATATATATATATATATATATATATAGAGGGCTAGATGATGAATGCGAACCCTACCTGATCAACCTAATTATCAAAATCATGGCATTGCAACTGGAATGTATCATATCAGAGCTTACACCTAAACTGTTGCTGTCTCTGTCTCTTTCTTTTTGTTAACCTACTAAGACTCTTGTCCATCTCCATCTACATTAACATTACAATAGCATCACCAAACTAAATCAGTCAGCATGTCCTGCAACTGCAACTCTGAACTGAAAAAAAAAAAAACCTGCATGGCCTGAACTGGACATACAAATTCAGTTACTGTACCCAGATCTGGGGGTATGTAGATTGCAGATTCCCAGTATCAGGACACACAAAAAAAAAAGCACATTTTTTTCTTGGTTCCTTGGAAGAACAAGTATAATACTAATAAAGATTAACTTCATGAGTAGTATAGGATACCAATGGCTGCATTGCGTCGAGTTAATCAGTTCAGTTTCATGTGCGGCAAGACCTGCGTCCACGTGCTGCTGCTTGCCTGCAACCATGACTGCATGTGAGCTCCCATGATAGCTTACTACTAACTACAGGTAGGATGGTCACAGGGTCTCTTATTAGGAACAGTTAATTAACTTTGCCATAACTAAATGTGATCTCGTAATTTGACTGTCAGTGGAACAGTTAACTTTACCATAATTTGATTATCACACTTTTAGAATGCAAGAAGAGGACCTGTCAATATATTAACTAGAACTGAGAATAAATTCAACTATAAACTGCAACCTGCCAAAATCTTCTTTTTTTTTCTTTTTATGGAAAACATCAAGAAAGAGGGCAGGGATTTCTGCTTTATATTAAAAAGAAATAAAGGATCTGACCTATTTTATATAAGAGAAACTGGCCCAAAAACCTTACACCTGCTTGGTTAAATGAAAGAAAACCGGCAAAAACCACACGGGGAACGAAAAAAAAACTGCATCACCCTTTCAAAATCATGATTGATAAAGTTGTGCTCTGTGTTCTTGTTTGTTTTAGAGATTTGCTTACGATTGAGAGTGCAGATTCAGCCGAGAAGAGTTGTGTAATTCCCTTTGCTTTCTTTTCTTTTTCAAATTGAGATGAACAAGAAGAGAGTAATTAAGTTGGACATCTCTGCTGTAGGAAGGCTAACAAAGCACCTTCTGTCAAAGAAATAATTCTATTTTGCCTCTCTCAACTCTTGCTTGTTGTTGAATCGCATCCCCCAACCACAAAACTGGGTATAACGTCTCTACTATCTTCAAAAACTGGTGCAAATCGTCTCCTTCGGTGGTTTTGAAGGCGGTTTCGTTCGACGTGGCAGATTTGACCCTGTTGACCCGACTGAGTCAGTTTATGGGCCTCACCTGCCAGCGACTTACTCCATCCTCACTTCTTCTTCACCTTCTCCGTTGACCTCTCTCTCTCTCTCTCTCCACTTACTCCTCTCTCACCTTCCAACAAAGATGGAGGAGGAGAATTTTTTTAAAAAAATAATATTATTTTAAGAAAAAATTGTAAAACAGAGCCAGTCGGTTAAAATCCAAGTTTAATACCCTATCGAACAACCAAAATTCGATAAGGTCATATCGAACAACTGTAATGCGATTAGCCATCGATATAACATGTCAAATAGCCTGTCAAACCACCGTTGTTCGACAGGGCTAATGGTCAACTTAAAAAAACTAAAAGTATATGAAAAAGTGCATGCATGCATGAAAAGTGCGGTGGCAGGTGGCCTATCGAACATTGGGTGTTCGATATGCCCACCTCACCATGCACATGCACTGTGAGTTTTTCTTTTTACCATCTAGTCAGCAACCCATATGGAACAGCCACTGTTCGACAGGTACCTGTTGAACAACAGTTGTTCGATACGTACCCTGTCGAACTTTGGTTGTTCAACAAGGTGTTAAACTTGTGATTTTAGTAAACTATCATCTATTTTTGCAATTTTCTAATAAAAAAGTATTATTCCTAAAAAAATCGGAGGAAGTCGATGCGCTGTCTCCAGAGAAATCGAGGGAGAGAGAGAGACGGGTTCGGTCATGGAGGCGAGCCGCAGTTGGGGGCCGGAGCGGAAATGGGAGCGCGAGAGTGAAGCGCCGCAGGGGCCTCGGCGGTGGCGCATCAGGGTCGACGGCGCAGGCGCTGAACGACAACACCCTATGCTTCGTCTTCTCCTGCCTTGAGAACCACTTCGACCTCATCCGCTGATCCGCCTTCTACAACTCCTGGTCTGTCTTGTCAACCGCACGAATCGATCTTGTGGCTCCAAAAGCCGGATAAGGAGCAGAGAGGCGCGACGGCTACCCACTACTGACTACGTCGGGCGAAACCACCTCCCAAACCAATGAGACGATTTGTAACGGTTTTTGAAGATAGGGGAGGCATTATATCTGGTTTTGCGGTTGAGGGATGCGATCCAACAATGCTCAACAGTTGAGGGAGGCACAATAGACTTATACCTCTACCAGAAGCCCAGGAAAAGTATCAATAAAGGCCGGCCCTCTGATGGAAATTAAAGCCCATTCACAGATACAAGCATAACAAAGTAGGATTTGCTTCCCAGTCAAATGACCAACACAGTGGGAGATACCACAGAGGCGGTGACACGTACTCGGAATGGGGTTATGATGCTGGAGAGCCAACTTATGGCGCAAACAGAGGGAGACGAAAGGGTGGCATACATTCAGAGTGCCAGTCTAAGCCAGTAGGATCTTCTGATGTTGCCCCAGACATCCAGCGGAATGCAGGTGCTGATGATCAGAGCAGGCGGCATCCAGCTTCAGGAGCAGGGTACAGGGAGCGCAGGTACTACATTTGATGTTGCTGTTAGGAAGCTGTACGTGTTACATGGAGGTGTAATCATGGAATCATCATCATTCAGCCATGTAATCATAATTTGGACAAGTTTAGCTGATGAGGTTTTGTAGTAGGAGTAACACTTCGTGCCACATTAGACACTGTTTTGCTGGGTGCATGCTATCTGTCGCTCTCTCTCCTACTGCCCGGCGGAAATATTGTCGGGGACATTTTTATGGTATCTAAGGAGGGTATCATGAGACTACTATACTATGTAATGCTAATCTGAGTAACTCTACTGCAAAAACAATACAAATTATGTATTCATGAAGTACGTGGCTTATAAAAACTGGAGTATAGTGAGGTCGTCAATGGAAGAAGGTTCATATTCTTCCCACATGTTGGTTTAGTATACAAACAAAATTTGACTAGATTTAACCATGACGACCTGCTGTTGTGGAGGTTTGATGTCATCCGTATTCATGGATGCAGGCCGTCCTGCTGAACGTAACATCGCAATACCAAAGACAACGGACATATCTTCAACCGATCGATGCACTATTTGTCATCTCTCTCTATATGTTCATTGCAATATCATGTCTATCTTTTGTTTATGCAGGAAGAGGACAAAGATGGAAGCTTCAATGCGTTCGCATCAACATCTCCATTGAAGCCAACATCGGAGGAAAAGAACAATTCAGAGAAAGCAAAATAAAAATGCAACACGTAAGTAACAACATGTCTATTGGAAGGCAACACCATGGTCAATATCATTCTAAAAAAGACACCATGGTCAATAGGAACTCCCTTCAGTATGTAGCTGCAAGTTGTAAAAGTTGGCTAAACAGTACTATCTATTTGGGTACTGCCACATCAATGGCTAGAACTTTGGTTTATTAATGTTACAATGTTTGTTGTCTGCTATATTTTGGTAAGTGCATTCAAAAGCCTGTAAATCCTGGTGAATGAAGACATGTTCTTACGACTTCACCCACAACATAACCCATGTGTCGAGACTCACCCTCTGTCTATGAATACAAGCACCGTTGGCACACGGAGTGGGTTGAAACCGATTTAAACCTATATAACACAAAAACAAGTTCGAAGATCCGGAAATGCATTTTGAGAGTTTAGAAATCTTGATGGTGCACCCGCAAAAGTTTAGGACCACACGTGCACTCTTTTTCTAAGCACAAATATGATTCACCTAATCGTATATGTAGATTACACAGGTAGGAGTATCACAAGGGAAGATGAACCATCCGTTGAATTTTTCTTACTCCCCTGTTTTAAATTACTTATCGTTCTAATTCTGTGCTAGGTCAGATATATCTACCTTTGATCGTCAATTCTTAAAAAATCCATGTAGTTCAACAACAATGAATTATGTGTTATGAAAATATTTATTATGATAAATCTTAAAAATATAAATCTCATAATGTTAAACTATATGAGTTTATAGAAACTGATGATCAAATATTAAAATACAAATTTAATGCTAATACTTGTGTGTCACTAAACAAATTAATATATTGATAGCTTAAGTATTCCTTAGAAGTTACAAATATTAATTTATCGAAAATACATACACATATTATATTCTGGACATGGGGCTATATGATTAATAACTTCTATTCCAGCTTTTCATAAACTTCAAATATATTATATAATGATATCCGAGTACTAGAAGTATATATCGGCGAAGTATCGATCAAGTATCGGAGAAGTAACAGTAATTAATGTATTCTTTTGAAAAAAAATAAAATTATCACTACGTGACCAATAAAATACGAGAGTATCCGATACGTATCTATATCCGATATGCCAGTTTTTAGAAGTATCCAGGTAACATACGTGAAGCTAGCTAGTCGTGAGCCATGGACGGTTCAAATATATTTCCATATGCATGCACGGCAGTATTCGGTCAGAAAAATTCCAACAAATTAGAAGAGGAGTTTAACTAACTGTCGTATTTCAACTTTCTTGTCTTACAAGGTGGACTTGGCACATGTACGCACGTCCGGCCATATGTCTGCATCTAAATCCGGCCAACAATTTTTGACAGTCTTATTGTCTTAGGCACAGGTGTTCAACCTTAGGATCATCCACTATCACAAGTGGATGGTTAATTTGTATGTGTCCAGGCCCAAAATTCTTCCTCATGCCATCAAGTTTCGTTCTTTTTTGGACAAGTCATTATATATTGCACCCTAAGACAGCACGATCACTATCAAATTGCAAGTTGTGAAACTGTGAAACTTCGAAGCGACAAGCCCCTGTTCATTGGACAGGCTAATATGGCCACAATACATTGGTTGATAGCAGCGATCGATCTCGGCCGTTGAGTAACCGTGAAACTTCGCAGTAACCCAGATGTATTGTCTCATCTATGCACGGTGCGTTTCCCTTTACTAATAAGAACAAACTGCATGTATTACTCACGTCGACGTCATAGTTGTCAGTCGTCATGCCGATTAATAATCCAACATTCCCACAACACCAAGCAGGCCCTGAGGCCTAGCATCAGTTGACTATCACTACTTAGAAAAAACATTTTCCCCGACGTGAGATTTTTTTTTTTTCACAGACGGACATGACACTTGTAGTCAAATGACCGCTTACAAAAATATAAAGAGGACTTTTATGGTACATTCTACTTGAAGTATATACTTGTAGTATATGGGGAAGGGTAGGTTCGGTATTTGTTAAAAATCTGAAAAGGTTTTTTAGTCTTTTGAAATTGAGATTTATTTTTATCGGGATTGATTTTCCATTGGCAGTAGTTTTTCTGGATCTCGTCATCCGTTCATGACAGCGCTTCTTCTGAATTCATTGCGCGTTCCCGACATCCTTGACTCCTGGCCCACTTGCCTCCCGCCCCGACGCTTCCATCCTGATTCCTTCGGGACAAAAAAAAAGTTATGTCTGAACAGGGATAATAACTAAATAAGTAGCACGTCACTACCAGAAACTACAATGCCTCTGACGGCTAAAATCTGTCAGGAGAAAGCAAAATATCATCAGGAAAATAGGTCCTGACATGTCACCATCAGGAAAATACCGTCACAACTAGCTTATCGGGGAAAAATTAATTTGCCTAACGTGTGTCCATCAGCGAAATTCACTTATCATGACGGTTTCAATAAACACGTCAGGGAAATAAAATATTTCTGATAGTTTTACACCACGTCAGAAAAATTCGTCTAGTCCTAACAGCCAAGTAAAAGCTCGTCATTAAAATATTAGCCTGTCAAGGCTAGTCGAGTTTCTGGTAGTGTGTGGTTTTCGGTCATAACAATCCCTTTTTAATAGATATACGTACGTGCCAGATGCTCTTTGCTTGCTGCTGCCCCGCCTCCTCCTACTGCCTGTCATGCCCTGTTTGCGCTTCTTGCCCCTAATTGCTTCCGCGGTTCCGCCGCCCGGATGCCCTGCAATGCTGCTGCCACTTCCTGCACTGCTGCTGCCGCCTGTAGCAGCTGCACTCAGGTGCCCTGAAGCCACGACCCTTGACTGCTCCGCATCCCCTTGCCGCTGCACGCCTCAGGACGAGCCCCCAGCGGCCGAAGCACTTCTGCGGCTCCGCCCCCTCCCGCGCACAGAGATATCAATAGTGGAGTTGGGGAATTTTGGAAGATATAGGTTTTGGGTGGGCGGGAAGGACAGGAGGAAAGGAGGCCAGAAAATCGAATCGCTTCCCATTCGTGGCGGCGTGGGGTGGCATTTGCTCGCGGTGGCTATCAGTTGCGGCGATAGAGCATGAGACGAAGGAAAGCGAACGGAATTCTCTCGGGCTGAAAAATCAAAAGACAAATCTACCCTTTTCAATTTATATTGTAAAGTAATCTAGAGGAAAGATCAGGTGAATCTACACCGTTAGATCGTTTATACTTGCTGTACCATAAAAATCCTCATCTTTTTATGTCACTTTGTTAGTACATATTTTTTTTACTATATAATATAAAAACTCGCACTGTACTACACGGTCAGTTAAAAAAAACTTTGTTAGTATTAAATTGGTGGCAACAATTTAGTTCTCTCTTCATTCTCTTGGATTGTAACAAACTAAAATTAACTAGTAATCGTGCACGTGCAAGGCACGTTCCCACATTTTGTAACATCAAACATATAAATATACTTAAACTTTGGCGTGTTTTCCCCAATATATGACACCAAAAATGTAGTTTAAGAATTATATCTACTGTAGTGTAATATAGCATAACTTAATAACTCCCTTTCAGACACATGGTAAAAAAAATTTGGAAAGCAGCAAGCGAGGATAAAATCATAAGACAAAAAGGAACTTTCAGCAGCACTCCTAGAACCTAGAACAATGAAACCTGATACCCCAATATGTGGTCAGTAAATTTGGAAATTATAGGCTGCTAGGGGAGGGGGGGAGAGAGAGAGAGAGAGATCAACCCGCAGATGTACTACTACGACGATAACAACGTCGCCGGCACACGGCGGCACCATAAACCTCTACGCCCACCATGAACAAGTACGGCTGCAAGAAGTACACATGCTCACTCGATTCGATTCCATTCCGATGATCGATGCATGCTCCGATGATCACTGAAACAAAACCACATGTTGCTATGCAACTGTACTACGTGCAGATGGTGTTCGAGTCGTCGTCAGCGTTAGCGACCGAGTACGGCCAGCTAGAGAAGACACTACTACAGGATAGATTTTACTGAACGCTGCGTCCTTTTATTTCCATACGGTCAATAAGTGGAACCCCGCGGGAAAATAAGAGGACAGACGTCGGGCTTATCTCGTGCGGGCGTCCTAATCCGACCGCACGGGATAATCCTCATTATCCTATGCGGTTGACTTAAGTGGATCTCACGGAAAAATGGATTTTCGTGTGTGGGCTTTTTAAGTGGTCCGCATAGGAAAATACTACATCCGTTCCAAAAATAAGTACAGCCGTGGAAATCCGTATCCAATGTTTGACCATCCGTCTTATTTGAAAAATTTATTAATTTTTTTAAAAAAATAGTCACACATAAAGTACTATTCATATTTTATCATCTAATATCAATAAAAGTAGTAATCATAAAACTTTTTCACAAAAGACGAACGGTCAAATGTTGGAGATGAATAGTACAAAACTACACTTATTTTGGCTCGGAGGGAGTACATCTCTCCTTTCCCTCCCACCCACCTCAAATTTTTCACATCCTCTCTCTTCCTTTTCCCTTTTATATTCCTCTCCACTCTCTCTCCCCCTCTTTCCTCCCCTGCCATTTCTCTCTCCTCTCTTTACTCCACATCTCACCAGCAGCTCTCTCTCCTCTCTCTCCTTCTTTCCTCCCCTGCCATCTCTCTCTCCTCTCTTTACTCCACATCTCACCAGCAGCGAGGGAGGATGTTTTTTTTTTTGAAACCTAAGCCAGCCGAGCTGGTTTTATATTTAGAAGATAAGCACTGTACAGAGGTCACCAACGGTGACATGAGAAGAACAGGGGAGGGAGCAGCACAAAAGAAAAAAAAATACACCTCCATGGGGAAACTAAGACGCTATTCTCGCAAGTTTTTTGCACCACACGCTGACCATACATGAATTTCGTCTAGAATTTTTGTCACTAACTGCGGGATTTAGAGCTCTATGTAGCAGCTGGTCTCGCCGTGGAGGAACGGATCTGTCGTCCGTTGCCGACAACAGCCTTGACAACACCGAGAACAGCCTCGACGATAGGGCTGTCAACGAGCCGAGCTCGAGCGAGCTCGTCTGCCCAAGCTCGAGCCCAGCCTATTGCACCTTCGAGCTTTTAGGCAAGCTCGGTTCGAGCTCGAGCTCGGTGCCGAGCTCAGCCATAAGTAGTATAATTATATTTTAATGACAATCTCTTGATAAGTATAATTATTTTCTTGTTAATCACACTAATAAAAGAGTATAAAATGATTAAAATAAATATATTGTGCTAACACATGCTAATTTATTTTGTAAATAGATAGTAATATATATATTTATCTATTAGTTTATTATATTAATAAGGTGAACATGCAATATAAACTATACACAGTCAAGCTCGGCCAGGCTCGGTAGAAGCTCGAGCTCTGCTCGGTAAAGCTCGCGAGCTTTTGCTCAGGCTCGAGTTCGGCTCGTTTCAAGTCACTAATACTATCCATTTACATAGCAGTAATCTTATCTGGACAGTCCATTGAGGCAGAGGCAAAGAAACGCTGGTAAATATAGAAGTAAATGTGGAAGATCAGACATAATAAGAAAGCTCACCATTGTGAATGCACAAGCCTTAATTTGACAACAACATTGTGTAGTGATCAGTGATACTGTTGCGAAAAAAAAGCTCCCAAGAAAGGCAAGGGAGCAGCCCATATTGAGCTTCCAAGAAATTGTAGTGCTTCTATTCCATTAGACTGGCACAGATCGATTAAATCAAGTAAATAACATTTGTTCCAGGGCGACCAAAACTCCAGGAAGCACAACTGTCTAGGGAGTACACAATCCCTGGATAAAAGGGAGGTGGATAAAAAGGAGGTATGCATTGTAAATTAATGAGCTCATTCGCTGGTGTGAGTGGTGTGTCTGTAATATTAGATTGGTGGGCTACGCAAAGAGTAATATTGTCCAACTATTAGTGCAACTGAACTGAGCACTATCAATATAAATATTACATTAAAGAAGTATTTCTCACCGACAAGCATACTCCCTCCCTATTTTAGTTGAGTGATACAACTAATTGGTAGTACACAATCACCCACGCTATCAGCATCAGCCTCATTGAAACCCTGGTTGGTGAGATCCGTAAACGGTTGTCTCGGGGGTGTTAACATAGCTTGGTGCCCCTGCACACCTGCTTACAATAATGACCGTTATCAATGATAGTTATTGTACAAGAACAAAAAGGCTTGTAAGGTGCTCTTTGTAATAACAATTTGAAAAGAAGAATGAACGCCTTTGCCCTTATCAACTTTGAAATAATAACACTTTAAAGACTGCTCATTAGGCTTTGTATATTCCTAATGTATTGATACTAATGACAGGTTGTACAGGTTACCTGTAACAGTAGTAGAGGCAGCCAAGTTCGTAGATGCTCCAACCTTCTTCCGTTGTCTGTACTCACGGTTCTTTTGAAGCAACCGCTCCTTTTCCTCAGGACTCATTGAGGCATATTTATCTCTAGCACGCTTTCTTCTTCGCTCAGCCGCACTCAAATTTGTAATATCTCCAAGCACACCTATTGAAATACACAATTAGATTGACCCAAAAGAAAACACAAACGCAAAGAGTAATCTGTTAGAACAAATTGATTCCACAAGACATTACCAGGTGTGCAAGAAGACACAGGTGTGGAGGAAGGCTCTGGTTGAAATGATGGCTGACAATCTACAGTTTGGCTTCCATTATGCAAACTCAAACTTGTAATATCGCCAAGCACAACTGGTGAAATATCAATAAGATTGACCCCCCTCAAAAAAAAAAAAAACAAACGCATAGAGTAACTTCATATTATAATTTGATTTAACAGGAGATTACCAGGTGTGGAGGAAGGCACAGCCTGAAATGATGGCTGACAATTTACAGTTTGGCCTCCATTATGCAAACTCTGATTGAAAACTACAATCCAATGGAACGTGCCCCTATTTCAGCATTGTTTGCCACGAAATAGGGTTGAGCATGATAATAAGCGAATGATAATAAGTGTAGTTGCAGACTCCTTCTTCCTCCTATTTTCACGGTTCTTTTGAACCAGAGCTGCCTTCTCCTCAACGCTGAGTGACGCGTACCGCTGTCGGTCTCGTTGTCTTCTTAATTCATTTGCAGTTAATTTAGGAACGCCGTCCATCGCTATGAGTTACAACCTTCAAGCACAGAACCTGGGCATATCTATACTCGGGGAACCGCAAATTTCAAAGATCTGGAAGGAAATAGTAAGAAAAAGAAGTATTAATTTTATATGGAGGTGTTTTGCATGTGCTGTTGCCATTATTCAGTACAAACTTTGCATCAACAGCCTGTCATGTCATGTATGAGACTCAATTGCATATATGAGACTCAATTGCACAGGGGGACTCAACAACAATTGCACGGCGTCGGCAGAGGAGGAGGAGCACCGGCGGGAGAAGTGGCGGCGGCGGAATCTTGTGAATCTTGTTATTTGTATTATTGAATATGTGCTGTTTTTCCCAGCTGAATCTTGTGACCTTCCTTTATTCATGTATTAGGAATTTGTTTTGGTTGACCGATGATCAGCTGGGCTGAATCCATTGTGGATTTGTTGTGGTGCTTCCTGTGTAGTCCAATTGTTATTTCCTGAGGCACTCAAGTTCTAACAGAATTAAGCATGACACTTGGGTATCTATATGATATTGTGATGAAAGGATAATATCTGTCTTTTGTTATCTTCACTTTTTTCTAACACCACTTTGTACCTTCATCTTTTCAGTTTAGTTCCTCATATGCACTAATTTTCATTTAGTATAGGAAATTGGGACCACAATAGTATTTTGAGCAATGCTTCGCAAGCAGTGCCTTAGTTGTCTGCACTAATTGTATGGAAGTCAATTTGGTTGTCAAAGAGCATGGCTACACAAGGACCCTGCTGCTGCCAAATGCTAGACATTTGCCTATACTGTAATTCAGTACTATGATAAATGGTATCGTTCTCTGCAGTGTTCACAATCTTGGATGTTTCCTGTTATTCTACTAACTGAACATATAATCATTTCATTTATATGTTATGAGTTAAATCCATAAGACATATCACGAAATGGTTGCGTACTCTTGGAGAAGTGGCGGCGACGGAGGCGGCGATGGAGGCGGCGGCGACGGAGGCGGCGGCGACGCTGGAAGGAGTAAGAGGAGAATCGTCGCGTGGTGGCGCCGGCGAGGAGAAGCGGCGACGGAGGCGGCGGCGACGCTGGAAGGAGGAAGAGGAGAATCGTCGCGTGGTGGCGCCGGCGAGGAGAAGGCAAAGTATCCAACAATCTCCCCCTAAGTCTTGCACCTGAATTTGACGTCGGCAACGCCAATGCGGGAGCGAAGCTCCTGAAAACGTGTGCGCCCAAGTGCCTTGGTCAAAATGTCTGCAATCTGCCCCTCAGTCCCGACGAACTCGACATGAACGGAGCCATCTTCCACCCGTTCTCGAATGTAGTGGTAGCGGGTAGCGATGTGCTTGCTCCTCTCGTGGAACACCGGATTTTTGCTGAGGGCAATTGCTGATTTGTTATCAATGAGAAGCTTGAACGCGTCCGGCTCTTCTTGATTGATCTCTCCTAGCAACTGAGAGAGCCAGACGCCTTGGCATGCAGCCGTTGTCGCAGCGATGTACTCCGCCTCGCAAGACGAAAGCGCGACAACCTTTTGCTTGACAGATTGCCAGCTGACCGGGCTTGTCCCGAGGAAGAAGACAACACCGGTCGTACTCTTGCGCGTGTCTGGGTCGCCGGCCATGTCCGCGTCACTGTATCCCACCAACTGAACGGGGCTGCTGGACTGGTGGTAGTGACACCCGAACTCCGTCGTGCCGGCGATATAGCGCAGTATGCGCTTCACCGCCGCTTCGTGCTCGGTGGTGGGCGCCTCCATGAAGCGGCTCACGTAGCCCACCGAGAACGCGATATCCGGCCTCGTATGTACCAGATACCGCAAACAGCCAACGATGCCACGGTACCAGGTGGGGTTCACCGGCGCCGCAGCACTGGTTTTGCTGAGCTTGAGGCGTTGTTCCATTGGCATGGCGCTCGGGTTGCATCCCAGCATCCCTGCTCGCTCAAGGATACGGCGTGCGTACGCTGCCTGTGACAGCCGTATGCTGCCCGCCACCTGCTCGACCTCGATACCCAGGTAGAAACTGAGAAGCCCGAGGTCACTCATCTTGAACAACGCCTTCATTTCGCCCTTGAATCGAACGATCTCATCCTCCTTTGTCCCTGTGATGATTAGATCGTCGACATAAACACCAACGAGCAACCGTGCACTGGTGTTACCTCGAACATAGACCGCATGTTCACAGTCGTTCCGCCGGAAGCCGAGAGACAGCAGGGTGGCGTCGAGCTTGGAGTTCCACGCGCGGGGCGCTTGGCGCAGCCCGTACAGCGCCTTGTCAAGCCGAAGGACTTGGTGTTCACAGCCTTCCTTGACGAAACCGGGCGGCTGCTTGACGTAGACCTCCTCGGCTAGCTCACCGTTGAGGAACGCGGACTTGACGTCCATATGGTGCACTGTCCAGCCTGCCTGCGCGGCCTGAGCGAGCAAGAGCCGAACTGATTCCAGCCGTGCAACCGGGGCGAACACTTCCTCAAAGTCGATGCCGGGTTGCTGCACATAGCCTTTCGCGACGAGGCGAGCCTTGTGCTTTGCCACTCTGCCTTCTGCATCCTTCTTGAGCTTGAAGACCCACTTGAGGCCAACTGCACGATGGCCGGACGGGAGATCGACAAGGCGCCATGTGTTGTTCTCCTCAATTGAGGCGATTTCATCCAGCATAGCCCGCCTCCACTCCTGCCGCTGTTCAGCCTCAGTGAATGAGGCTGGTTCCTCGGCCGCAAGGAGATGAAGCTCCCCCTCCTCCGGATCCCGGGTTGCGAACCCAGGCGTACGTGCGTCGCCCAGTAGATCACCCATACTGCGATAACGCAGTGGACAATCATCCTGCTCCGCGTCCAGGTTCTCGTCGACGCCTGGTGGCGGTGAGACGAACGTCGGTGTAGCGGGCGTTGAGGCCGACGCCAAGGTGGCGGGTGTCGAGGCGGACGACGGCGTGACTGCCCTTGACGCGGAAGCGCCCGAAGATGCAGATGATGGCGCCGAGGTCGAAGACGACGGTGATGTGGTCGTTGTCAGGTACTCGACGGTGAAGTCTGAGCAACCTCCGCCGCCGGGGACGGCTGCAGCGCCCGCCGCATCCCAGTCCCACCCAGCGCCCTCGTCGAAAATCACGTCGCGCGAGACCTGCACTCGTCCGGACACCGGATCGAACACCTTGTACGCCTTGGCTCCGTCGGCGTATCCGATGAGAACCATCGGCTTGCTGCGGTCAGAGAGCTTGGGGAGGTGAGGCCGCACGTCCTTGACATAGGCCAGGCACCCGAACGTGCGCAGGTAACCCACCGCCGGCTTCTTCCCATGCCACGCCTCATAAGGTGTCATGTTGGCCAAGCTCTTTGTCGGCGCGCGATTGAGCAGAAAAACTGCCGTCGTGACAGCCTCCCCCCAATAGCGTGCCGGCATGTTCTTGGCTTTCAACAAGCTGCGAGCCATCCCAAGGATGGTTTGGTTGCGGCGCTCCACCACGCCATTCTGTTGGGGCGAGTAGGGCGCGGAGAAGTGGCGTGAGACTCCCTGTTCGGCGCAGTAGGTGGCGAATTCCACCGAGGTGAACTCGCCACCGTTGTCGGTGCGGAGGATGCGCAGTTTCTGCTTGGATTCCGCCTCGGCTCGCGCCTGAAAGCGCTTGATGGCATCAGCCGCCTCGCTCTTGCGTCCCAGCAGAGTGATCCACATGTACCTGCTCGCATCATCAACAAGCAGGAGGAAATGAGTCTTGCCTCCAGGGGTTGCCGGCGAGATGGGACCACACAGATCGCCATGCACCAGCTCAAGGCGATCCTCAGCACGAAACATGGAGCGGCGTGGAAACGGGGTGCGTCGCTGCTTAGATATGACGCAGCTGTCGCACAGCTGCTCGACATGATCGATGTCGGGCATGCCGCGCACCATGTCGCGGCTCGCCAGTCGTCGCAGAGCGTCGAAGTGGAGGTGGCCGTAGCGCGCATGCCACAGCCAGGCGCACTCCTGCGCCTTGGCCGCGAGGCACACCGGTTGCCCAATGGTGAGCTTGATCAAGTACAGGCGATTCCGCGTCCGCCGAACGCGTGCGAGCAGCTGGGCCGCCGGGTCCCGTATCGTGCAAACACCGTGGTAGATACGGACGTCGCACCCATTTTCATCGAGCTGGCCCAAACTTATCAAGTTGGCGTTGAGTTTAGGGATGTAATACACCCCCGTCAACGCTCGGTGCTCCTGATTCCTGCACTCAAAAATGATCTTGCCACGACCCTCAATTCCGACGACGGAGCCGTCGCCGAATGGCACCGAGCCCCGCACAGACAGGTCGAGCTCAGCGAAAACTTCGCGAATGCCCGTCATGTGGTTTGTCGCTCCGGTGTCGAGATGCCAGACGCCGCCGTCGGTTTGTTTCTCCGTGAGAAGGTGCGCGAACACCTTTGGCTCGACGAGCTCGATCGTCTTGTCAGGCTGCGATGGCGGCGAAGGCGCAGATGAAGACGACGCAGGCACAGGAGCAGCGTCGACGACATGGGCCATGAGGAGGGCCGGCTCGTCATCGTCCTCATCCGCCAGGGCCTGGTGGGCCTCGGCAGGCCGCTTGGGCTGCCGGCAGTCCTTAGCCCAGTGCCCCGTGCGGCCGCAATTGCGGCACTTGTCGCGGTTTGGTTCCCGCCCTTCCTGCGTGTCGCGCCCGGCACGATCTCCATCGCGCGCAGCAGCTTCAGCTTTCTTCTTGCCACCACGCCGACGACGGTTGCCACCGCCGGACTTCGCCTTCCCAGAGGAACTTTCCGCGGCCTGTTTCTCCTTCCACCGGGCAGTCCACTGCTCCTCAGTGAGAAACAGTTTCCCACCGGCAGCAGAGCTCTTCGCAGGCAGCTTCTCCTCAGCGTTTCGGAGCCGGCCGGTGACCTCCTCGAGCGTGAGCTCATCGAGGTCAAGCAATGTCTCAATGGACAAAGCGATCTGCGAGAGATGATCTGGAACAGAGTTAAGGAATTTTTCAACCACCTTTCCTTCTTCAAGATGGACTCCAAGCGTGGCGAGGTTGGTGACGAGTCCGTTGAGGCGCAACGAGAATTCCTCGACGGTCTCCCCGTCCTTGAACTCCATCGCATCATACTGCTTCTGCAGCATTTGCGCCTTCGACTTGCGGACACGATCGACGCCAACTCGCATCGTCTTGATCGCGTCCCACGCCTCCTTGGCCGAGGGCTTGACGGCGAGTGAAGCTAACATCTCCGGCGGCACCGCCCGGAGTATGGCCTCCATCGCCATTCGATCCGCCTGGAAATCGGCGTCACCATGCTCAACGGCATCCCACAGGCCGCGCGCTTGCAGCATGACCTTCATCATGAGAGCCCAATCTCCGTAGTTAGTCTTCGTCAGCAGTGGATAGTTGGCTGAGCCGCCCACCTCCTTCACCACACGCTGGACCGGAATAAGTTCACGGTCTTCGCCAGGCCGCCGGCGACCACGACGGTGTGGAGGTGAACGGGAGATACGTCGCTGGTGCGGTTCACGGGACCGCGACACACGCGGCGTTGGAGCCGACATGGCTCTGATACCAAATGAAGCCCGGCGAGGTAGCCGCCGGCGAGATCACTGGAAAGCACAACACACACGCACGCGAGGAAGACACAGTTGCACACAGAGATTGTGCTGCATAATACGGCGCAGCTTTTCTGTTTCTTTACTTCTCCTTTTATTTGCGAAATACAAGAGAACGTGATCGACGTGATCCGCATTGCCCGCCACACGACCCAGTGCGTCGTGCGCCATCCCACACGATCGGATCGTGCAGCGGGCGACTCGCTACATTACTGCCACGCCGTGAACATACGCACGGGGCTTATGGACGCGCTCGTTCTAATAACCGAGCCCTGAAAACATGCAAGTAAAAGACAGGAGATAAAACCTACCCTAACAAAGCGGTAGAACAGGTGCTAACTTAATCAAAGTATCCAACAAGGGCGGCCCTACACACGGCCGTGCACGTACGGCAACCGCTGCGGCCGCCGGCGGCCGTGATCGATCGATCCGGCCGCCGCCGTACACGTACGCACGCATCGGTGATGATGACGGTAAACCGGCGGTGGTGCAAATTAACGTATGTACTTGCATTTGCTAATGCAGTAATTAATTAATCTACTCCTGTTGTTTAAAAGGGCGTAGTACTAGATCTCTCTCCCGTCTAAGAATAAAAATCACGAGTTAATATTCAGTGTTGCTTTGCGACCGCTACTTTTTTACGGAGGGTGAAGGTTTAATATTCAGTGTTGCTCTGCGAGTTCTCTGATCATTTATGTGTTAATTCGGTGTTAATTAGAATATTGATGGCTAAATCTATATGGTTTAAGACTAGTTAGTAATAAAGAGGAGTTAAAGGGGTTTGTCATATTACCTATCATCTCTTTTTATATGTCGAATAAATTTATGAATGTGTATCTTAGGATAGAAATCGGAGATGTAAACCATTTCTGAGAATCAAGGGAACTATATAAAGCAAACATTATTATTCGTACCCACTTTATGCGTGATGCACTGGGAGCAATGTTCTAAATCTCCGGAGATAGCGGATGGGGAGGAGAATAGCTGGGATATAGCAATTTTGATGCTACGATTTATCGGCCGCTAATAGCTACACTTAGCTGGAGATAGCCGAAGATAGCTGCACTTAGCAGCAGCAAAACTGAAAAATAGGCTCGCGAAGTTCAGCCTAAAAGGCCACAAGCACAGCCCAAAACTAAACCCTAAATCCCCCACTCCCCATCCACACTCGTGTTCTCTTCTCCCCTAGTCCCCGACTCGCCTCCCCAAAGTAGTGGTGGTAGTCTTTTTGGTTGTGAGATGTAAAAGTTGAATTTAAATTGCATATTTGTGGAGCGATATATCACATGTTAATATATCTTCTCAAATTTTTTTTAATTTTTTTCATAACCATTTGAGCGACATGCAAACAACGATGGGATATCCCCTCGAGAGATCATAATAGTTTCCTGTGATACACTCACTAGCTTTTAGCCCTAATATGCTACTGCACTCAAGGACCAAACTACATTCATGGCCTGATGGTCACTACCAAAGCTCTCCTGTGTACCAGTGGGTGGGTCCAAAAGGCTTAAGATCAAGCTTGTTAAAGGGAGCATGTATAAGATAATTTACAATAAAGATTCTCGCATGTATTACTATTGAAAGTACTAGGTGAAACTACCCCGCGCATTGCTGCAGGAATTCAGTATGATAACAATAAAAAAATAACGTGTAAAATAGCTAGATAACATCAGATTAAGTAAATTAATGTGGTTTATAATAATTTAAATTTAAATAGTATGTAGAATGGTGATTCAAACGTAAAAATCAGCCGCTCCCTCTCGCTATGCTAAGTCGCCATGCAATTACAACAGGCACGCCCCTCTATTTATGAGAGATCCTAGGATAGAGTCCGACTCATACTCTAGTCCTAATGCCTATTACAACTCCAAGTCCTAAACTGTAACGACTACGTACACATATTCGACACAAACTCTAACAAAAATGAAAGATATCACTCCACAAACATGTAAGATCAAATTCGACTTTTACAAGTTGCAACAAAAAAAAACAAATTGAACTAAAAATAATTATCGTATATTCGCATCTATATTTGTTATTTTTATTACAACTTATGTAGTAACTTGCATGTTTGTAGTATGATATATTTCATATTAATCTATCTTTTCAAATTCTTTCAAATTTTGTATGACTATTTAGATGGCATGCACAAAATGAGAGGATATCCTCTCAAGTGATGAAATCACTTTCCCCTTCCTCTCCATTCATATCTTCTTGCCCACCATGCCGTCGTACACGCACAGCCTCGCCCTCCGCCTGCCACCACCAATGACGCGCCCTATAGGGGCTACCTCCCACACGTCGTCTCCTCCCCACGCGGAAGAGGCTGCCCATTGTTGTCGACGGTCGGAACAGTGGCGGGGCGGCGCACGATGACGAGGAGGAGGAAAGGGAGAGAGAGAGAAGAGGAAGGGAGAGAAAATAGGAAATATAGGAGATGATGACGTGGGTACTGCTATAGTTTTTTATATTTAAGAAGGCACTCACTAGTATCTGGGTCCCACGGGTTTTCTTACTTTTAAGTTCCACATCAACACCATGTGGGCGACATGTCAACCAAAACCGCTGTCGAAACCGCTTTGGGACCTTATTTACTATAGTTTTCAGAGTTGAGGGACGCGTCATATTTGGTACTTAAAATGAATTTCAAACTCGGCAACAAATTATAGGGACCTAAATAGAACTTATTCCGAATTCAAAACCATCCTGGCTGGGCCCGGCCCATCACGAACTTAGTTCACTTGTAAGTGGGCCGAGATGCGCAGGATTGGTGGGCCTTGCGCTAACTAAATTGCCTGTGGGCTGGGGCTCTTCTTCGTTGCCTGTGATATCATGAGTATCTGACGTGTGTCGGTTGCATGTGTACGTATGGTGCCACCTGGTGTAGTAGCGGCGTTTCGGTGTTTTGCATCGTACGTTCAGGTCTCCTATACCGCTCGGACGAGGCCACAGCGCGCGTCGAATCCGGTGTTCTCCACGGCAGACGGCGTCGCCTCCAAGTCCAAGGACTTCCACATTGACCCCAACTCCTTCCTCTCGGATATGGATTTTCATCTCTCGACGAGATATTCCCTCGTTGTTTATATTTCTTCTAAATAATTATAAAAAATAGAAAAAATTGTCAACAAAGATTAATACTGTTATAAAACCAGCCTCGAAATCGACATCGGTAGCTAAACGTGGAAGAAAACGCTATAGGAGATCCAAAACGATGACGACACCAAGACATGATATTTGGTAACGGAGTTTAGCCGTAGCCTACATCTCCGGGGCACTGATTACGAGCGCTTCTTCCTGATCCAGCATATACAGCGTATCAGAGTTACAACGACTCACGGCCGGTCACCGCCGGCAGCCGCTCCCTCTCGCTATGCTAAGTCGCCATGCAATTACAACAAACACGCCCCTCTATTTATGAGAGATCCTAGGATAGAGTCCGACTCATACTCTAGTCCTAATGCCTATTACAACTCCAAGTCCTAAACTGTAACGACTACGTACACATATTCGACACAAACTCTAACAAAAATGAAAGATATCACTCCACAAACATGTAAGATCAAATTCGACTTTTACAAGTTGCAACAAAAAAAAACAAATTGAACTAAAAATAATTATCGTATATTCGCATCTATATTTGTTATTTTTATTACAACTTATGTAGTAACTTGCATGTTTGTAGTATGATATATTTCATATTAATCTATCTTTTCAAATTCTTTCAAATTTTGTATGACTATTTAGATGGCATGCACAAAATGAGAGGATATCCTCTCAAGTGATGAAATCACTTTCCCCTTCCTCTCCATTCATATCTTCTTGCCCACCATGCCGTCGTACACGCACAGCCTCGCCCTCCGCCTGCCACCACCAATGACGCGCCCTATAGGGGCTACCTCCCACACGTCGTCTCCTCCCCACGCGGAAGAGGCTGCCCATTGTTGTCGACGGTCGGAACAGTGGCGGGGCGGCGCACGATGACGAGGAGGAGGAAAGGGAGAGAGAGAGAAGAGGAAGGGAGAGAAAATAGGAAATATAGGAGATGATGACGTGGGTACTGCTATAGTTTTTTATATTTAAGAAGGCACTCACTAGTATCTGGGTCCCACGGGTTTTCTTACTTTTAAGTTCCACATCAACACCATGTGGGCGACATGTCAACCAAAACCGCTGTCGAAACCGCTTTGGGACCTTATTTACTATAGTTTTCAGAGTTGAGGGACGCGTCATATTTGGTACTTAAAATGAATTTCAAACTCGGCAACAAATTATAGGGACCTAAATAGAACTTATTCCGAATTCAAAACCATCCTGGCTGGGCCCGGCCCATCACGAACTTAGTTCACTTGTAAGTGGGCCGAGATGCGCAGGATTGGTGGGCCTTGCGCTAACTAAATTGCCTGTGGGCTGGGGCTCTTCTTCGTTGCCTGTGATATCATGAGTATCTGACGTGTGTCGGTTGCATGTGTACGTATGGTGCCACCTGGTGTAGTAGCGGCGTTTCGGTGTTTTGCATCGTAAGAGCAGGTACAATAGCAGGCTACAGACGAGTTGCAAACATATTTTAAGGAGATAAATGATGAGAGAGAAGGACAGCGGGCTACAGATTTGTAGCCAGCTGTAACACGGATTCCAAGACACATGGTGGGTATGACAGGTGGGACCATGTATTAATAGTGTTAATAGTGTAGTATGTAACTATTGTATGGATGAGCTATTAGATTGGCTATAGATGAATTAGAGCTAGTAGTTGGCTGTACTATTGAACTTGCTCTAATCCATCGTCTTTCAGATAAGAACATAAATAACTAATAATATATGAATCACTCAATTTTGTTTTTTTTGCAGCGAATCATCGTGATCAAGATGCCTATGAGGTGTAAGAAATGCACATCAATGGTGCTCCAATCGATGTCGAAGGTGGTTGGAGTGCGCACGGTTAATTTTGATGAAATAGATTGTACAATGGAGGTGGTCAGTGAAGGCATGGACATCGCCATGCTTATGTCCCTTCTCCGGAGGTTTTACCCTTCGGAGGGTCCGGAAGAGGTGTCCACAGAGGAGGAGGAAGAGATGGAGGAGAGGGAGATGCATGCGGCGTCCAATGCCATCCGTGAATTTCACGAGGTCAAAACAGTATGTATTCTTGGATTGCCAGGGGGAGGCAAAACAACTCTTGCCAAACTATTATATCACTCACTAGGAGAGAAATTCCAATGCACTGCTCTTGCGTCACTCCATCCAAGTGCTATTACTCCCAATCCCAATGTCACGGAGACCCTTACAGAGATTTTCGCGGGAGTAGGGGTAACTACTACATCGTATGGTGAGACTGGAACACTGCGCCAACAGGATCTCATTGACAAGATATCAACCTTCCTGGTCAACAAAAAGTAAGCAAATCGTCCCTATCTATTTTTAGAGAGTATTATTGTACGCATGCAACCCACATACTCATGCAAGCGTCGTACTTGACACACATCTTTATTACAACCAACCTCACAACATATATATGAGAATATTTAAAAGAAAAATTAATGTATGACATCTATAGTTGTTTAAAAGAGAGTAGTGATCGTACGGTAATGTTAAGTGATGAATTTGCCACCGCTCCACTACCCACGTACTCCCCAAATTGTTACACAATAGAAGTAGAAGTGATGGTCTTCATTTCATCATTGTAACATATACTCTAGAGCTCTCAATCATGATCAACATTTCACGTAATAACTAAGTTTTTTTTAATGAAGTGAAAATATCATACCCTGACCTAGCATCACCTAACAGTGGCATCAGAGAGGGTGCACCGCAGAAAATTGACGTGAACCAACTCTCGGAACCACGATGTTGGTACCAGTCCTGGACACGAGATACACCATTACAACTAATAGATAATATAAATGAATTATACCTTTTAGTGATCACGTCTTTATAACAACCCCGACAGTGTCACCAGCAAGCAGAAAAGTAGCAGCAGGAAAATAGCGTAGCTAAACCCAATCCACAAGCAACGACTTGTGATTAGTAATGAAACCCTAACCTTCAACTTCACTTCTGTCTTCCTGGGGAGGGGAAAATCAACAATGGTTGAGTACGTACGTACCAAGCAAGCTAGAGAAAATGTGAGCATGCAGGTTGCAAAGGAGGCATGGTTTTGTTTCGCAAAATTTTGAAAATATTTTCCAAAACACGAAGTGTAGGATTGTTTACCATGTGATAATTAGAAAAAGGCTCTTGTCTCGATCCTGTCTGTGAGTTGCTTTGCAACAACTCAAGTAGACAAAACAATGTTTTAGTTGATTAAAACTATCATGTTGGCTATCCTATCATGACTGCATGCACACAACTTTCTGCCAACAGGCAGTTTCCAACTCATTCCTCATCTATTAGTGTTTTTTTCACTTTCTAGATCTCAGAGCATCAGCTCATCTCATATGTCCTCTCTTTGGCTCCCAAGGCTGTCCATGTTCTCTAGCACACACTGCTTCCCCTTGGGAAGCCTAATCTACAATGCCAACCGGCATCCTGGTCCACCACAAAACCGTTGCAGACCACACAATGGTCATCCATCAGTCATCATGACCGATTCTACTAATGATTCCGATCCCAATCCCACAAACCACTTTCAGAAACACTGGTAGTCAAATCTACGCTAGAGGAATCACCTCATATTCGCCCTTGACAATGGGCTCGGTTGTTCGAACAGTTTGATAACCTTTGCAGAGGGTGCACGCTTTACCCATACGACACGAGCTTACTTCCACACTCATCGATGAGGAAGGTTCACGACAAGGCCCTACCGAAGCATTCCCAGGATAGTCGGTTGTTAGCTGAACGCATCCCAGACCTGTACCGGGCAAGTCCTAGACTTCCCACACTCAGGATCCGACAAGTGCATCCGAAATGCCACCTCGACGACTCCACATCCAAAGGCTTCCACACTCATCCCAGGTCCGATAGTTATTTAGCCAGGGGTTCACATTCCACCTATATGATCGCACTGTGGGATGCTTGGATGAAATTCCCGCACAACTAGATCAGCCCCGTTTCATTTTTGGCACTATCATTTTCAGACTTTTCCGTGTTGGTAAATTATCTTGTGGGCTTCTGTTTTAAGCAGATTGACCCAACTCGTTAACGCAGGTTGGATTGGACTCTTTCTTTTTTAAGCAGGACAAAAATTTATAAACTTATTTCTCCTTGGGGCTTTGTCGCGTTTTCGCTCCTCTCTTCAGGTGAAAACTACGTCCTGGTTCTCTAGAACGGGCGGTGGCGGCACTCTTGGTGTCGTGTTCTCCTTGGAGACGTCGTTTAGAAGACCCATTTGGGTGTCGAGTGCTAGTTTCGTTTTTCAACAACAAGATTAGACGTAGATGCATGGTGTGATTGTCTTTTCTTTTTTTCCTGTCGATAGTCTCCTAGGACTATAAACTTGTATATTTTTTCTGCTATATCAATAGAAACATCGCACTATCTTGTGTGGGTTATTTTTTTAAAAAAATTATAAACTTTATATGTATACGTACTAATGTGTGTGTGTGTCTATATACTAACTAGGGCTCCATGGTGCCTGGGCACCAAGATTCAAATTGAGTATATACCTAATTCAAATGAGTGATTGTTAGTGGATGATGATGTGGCATCTTTGCATGTTAAGCTTAAGGAGTTAGTGGGGGATAACTTTATAGTAAGATAGGATATGCACAAATTTTTCTAGAACTTGTAGTGACATTTATTTGTTGGTGTGTATGGAGTATGCACGTAAAACTTATGTGCACAGCATATATTCTCTTGTGAAGATACCCTATAGAAAAACTGAAGATATATGTATGAGATCGCCGGTCTCTAAGAATTAAGATAACTAGGGCAGCTTGACAACGATGACTTGTGAGGAGTCACACTAGCTATGTCAATGCAGTCTTTTTTATTCGCTCTTCGTATGGGTTTTTATAGGTTTTAGATGTAAGATTTTTTTAGCCAATTTTTCAAGCCCAAGGGACTATTCAACTCCCTTTTTTTTTCTTCTTAATATAAAGTAGAAAATTCCCTCCCTCTTGTGGTTTTGGAAAAAAAGAAGAAGAAGATTGAGGTAACTATCGAGTAGCCACCATGAATTTGAAGCCATGAGTGGTTGATATTTGTGGCTTAATTTTAGCCCTAAAGTGCCATATGTGTTCATGCACTATAGCCCTCAATAAAATGGGAGGCCATTCCTGCTCTCCTATATACTCTCTCCGTCCCTCAATATTTGATGCCGTTGACTTTTTAAACATGTTGACCGTTTGTCTTATTCAAAAACTTTTGTGAAATATGTAAAACTATATGTATACATAAAAGTACATTTAACAATGAATCAAATGATAGGAAAATAATTAATAATTACTTAAATTTTTTGAATAAGACGAAATGTCAAACTTGTTTAAAAAAGTCAACGGCGTTAAATATTTAGGAACGGAGGGAGTATGTACTGGTAGTAGTTGCGTCCAAAGCAGCTTGAGAGAGAGCTTTGTTAATAATGGAAGCGTGCGTATAGCCCATATATAACAGTGGCTCTAGCTTAAAACATTAGCTTGTATGCGCCAGGCTTGTGTCATGCATAAGTCATCCAAACAGTAATCCATTCGTAACAGGGTAGATTAAACTGGATTGAGTAGACCCGGCTCCTGTTTTAATTAATTAAAACCTTTGTGTAATATTCAGAGTTTCAGTCTTGCTGCCGTTCCCCTATCTGGAGTCCAAGTAATTGTAAGTTTGTAACCAGTAAAAAAATTAATGTTGCATTTTCTTCTAAAAGAGAGCAGGGATTTGTAGAACTGGGGTTCGGTAATTTTAATTTAGGTGGAATTGAAATATCACCAAAATTGGTGCAATCGTGGGTACCACATGACCCTATTCAAGGTGCCAATCTTATAATTTTCGTAGAGGCTAGTGGCTCCGGTAGTTCAAGTGTAGTAGCACTTGGGATATAATCATCATCGCCACGAAATATTTATCGTGCGCTGGCACTGATGATCATGATCGATCAGCACCACTGTACGTTCCAGTTGATCAAAACATGTGCTGATGCATTGCTTATACTCCCTCCGTCCCTAAACAGAGGCCCGTACAGATTCGTTGTACTAGATGTGTCACATCCCATCAAAATCCCTTACATTTAAGGACGGAGAGAGTATTAACCAAACACGGTCACTTGCAACGGCAACATAAAGCTAGGATAAAGTTTTAAATTTAGCACATGTGCTCATATATATTTAGTTAATACTTCCTCCGTCTTAAAACATTGTTACGTACCAAATTCCCGATGAAGCTCTCTGTCTAGACTCGTTGGACTAGAAAGTGTTTCATTGGAAGCTAGGTGCATGTACCATTTGTAGTGGCTTCGTCGATATAAAGACATATTGGTCCAATTTTCGGAGGTGCTCGTAAAAGACAGTGTAGCGTGCACATGTATAATTAATATATGAGCATATACGTCTGTACTGTGACTCTGTGTTTCATGGAAAAAAAGACACAATATATAACTTCATAAACTTACCATTAATTAGGCCGTGTTTAGTTCTTTGGCTAATTACTTTTAAATATACGGACACACATTTGAAGTATTAAACGTATACTAATAACAAAACAAATTACATATTCCGCCTGTAAACTCGGTATCGATGTTGGCGCGTTTCTGAAGACAATATCGTGACGATGGTTCCAAAATTCCCAGAAGCACATCAGGAAAAAGATTTGGTGATGCAGCTTAGGCGGTCTTAGAACATGCCCTAAGAGTCTAAGACATGAGAAAATGTTTTTATTCACCGGAGGGGAGAGATCCCCACTTAAATCAGGAATGCTAGGGAACGGTATATCGTCCCTCCAACGGGATGCTCCTCTTTCCCACAACTTGCTCGTTCGATGTAGCAAGATATCGCGACGTGGTGATGGAAGCAGCGCCGACGACGAGCTCCGGCGTGGAGGACGCGGCCGCCGGTGAGCTCCGGCGTGGGACATGGTCGCATGGACGGCGGAGGATCATGCGTGGTGATAGAGACGGCGCCGGCGACGAGCTCCGGCGTGGAGGACGCGGCCACCGGCTGAGGCGTGGACGACGGACGCGGCCGCCGGTGACGAGCTCCTGACGGAGGACGTGGTCGCCGGCGACGAGCTTCGATGTGGACCGTGGACGGGAGAGGACCGTGGACGGGGGAGGATGCGGCTGCCGGCGACGAGGTTCAGGTTCGGTGTGGAGCGTGGACGGGGGAGGACACGGGGCCGCCGCCGCCGACGCCTTGATGCCCAGCTCCTGATATCTAGTAGGTATCATCTGATACCTCGTAAGTATCACCGATACGTCGTAGAAATCGCGCTATATCTGAGAGGTATCATATGATACCTCGCGAATATCACCTGATACATGATAGGAATCGTCTGCATGATACCTGGTAGGTATCACCCGATATCGGCTATCTATCAGGACCTGATACCTCGCAAAAGTATCACCTGTTACGTGGTAAGAATCGCATGATACCTGATAGATATCATCTGATACCTCGTAAATATCATCTGATAGACTGATACATGGTAAAAATGCATGATACCGGTTAGGTATCAGGACCCCGTTTTTGAACGGGATTCCGGTATATAGCAGCCCTCAAATTTTATTACCAAACTTAAGGAAGTAATACAAAGTTTTACACTGGGTTTAGGGACTGGAGAGGGGAAGAAAATATTTGGTTCCACACTGAGAATACTACTGTGTCCTTTCTACACACACAACCTTTCGGCCCAAAGGCTGGCATTCTCGATACATCTTCTAAGGACACTCGGTATCGATGTTGGCGTGTTTCTGAAGACAATATCGTGACGATGGTTCCAAAATTCCCAGAAGCACACCAGGAAAAAGATTTGGTGATGCAGCTTAGGCAGTCCTGACGGAGGCTGTAAGTGTGCAAATGTTGCTCATCTCCTGAATGATTGGTTGGAAGCCGATCGCCTCCTAGAATGGTTTTGCGAATGGGCAGTGTAGGCATAGATGGCTAGCTGTTTCCGTTGTATATATCTTCGCACAGATCACATACCGCAGTGGGGACTATCACTTTTTTTTTAATCAGGTTTTGTTTCGTTGGTAGCTGTTCCTTGAGATGCGTCCTTTTCTTCCAGACAAACTCCCAGTTGGGGCATTGATCTAGTTGCGGATTTGCGGTGCCCTGGCATTGTAAACTTGCGTGGATGTTAGTTCGTTTGATTGTGACAGCTCTCTGTTTCTTCGGTCATCTACTGATTTGATCGGAACGATCGTATTTGTAGTTGCGCTAGTGCTGTTGAGGACAGCCGCGGGGAGATGATTTTAATCTCGGGTGGACGTTCTCCCGCTTCTTACATATCAATTAAATGGTTATGAAATTTTTTAAAAAAAATGATAAGATAGATTAATATGAAATATATCACTCCACGAATATGCAAGTTTAAATTTAGCTTCTACAAGTTGGAACAAAAATAACAAATATAATTGTGAAGTTAATTTGTTCTTTTTTCTGTAGAAGTTAAATTTAGTCTTGCATGTTTACGTAGTGATATATATTCTATTAATCCATGTTATTAAATTGCATCAAACTTTTTTTATAACTATTTAGATGATATACCAGAAATGAGGGATGTCCATCCAGGGATGAAGATCCAATTCCCAATGCACCCAAATGGAGTATACTGCTAGTTAGTCACGGACTCACATGTCTGTTGTTGGTACTTGGAGACATTTTGTAAGGCCTCCTTCAACAAGGGTGAGTCAGCTAGCTCATAAATCTCCACATCAGCTTTTGTATGATGTGGAAGAGAGAGAAGATAAGAAGAGAGAGTGCACTATCTCTTCTTCAAGAGCTAAGCTCCTAAACAAAATGTGAGAGGGGTTGTGGAACCCAAAGCATTTTAAACAATGTGCTATGAGACAACCTATTAAAAAGGTAGACTTTTTGCTATCTCTTGTATGAGGTGGACAAGCATGAGCTAGTGCACTAGCTCAACCATTGAAGGAGGCCTAAGACAGCAACAACTTAACCTCCAATAATTGTTCTACTCCAAGCGTTCACAGCTACTACCACCATAAGTAAGCTCGCTCGCGCAATTAGTATATCGATCGCCCAGAGGGGGCAAAAAAATATATAAAGCGCGGGTGCACGATGCGCCGCCGCGTCGTCGTCCCGGCGGCGGCCGTCTCCGCCCAGCTGGCAGCCGCCCTCCTCCTCCTCCAAGCCGTCGTCGTCGTCGCCGGCGGCGGCGGCGGCAGCGTCGTGGCCGTCGAGAGGTACGCGGCTGCAGGCGCGATGCTGCTGCTTCCACGGCGGCGGCGGCAGCAGCTGGAGGACGAGGTGGTGTTTCCGGTGGCGATGGCGGTCGTCGGAGCTGAGCAGCTGCAGCAGGGCTGGTCCTTCAGCGGGCTCACGGCGAACAAGCAAGTCTGCCTGCAGGGCCACTCGTGCGCCGCGTTCGGCATGCCCTACACCGGCCATGGCTGCATCTACAGAAATAATTGCAAGCAGTAAGCTAGCTTGCTATAGAGCTATCGATCTTATCATGTAGTATACTATAATATTGTTTATATAGTTGTTTAATTACTCATTATAATTGATTGTTGTAAACTTGTAATTGAATCTCAATGTACCATGGACTGTACTAGTACTACTACTTGTCATATCACGCTCGTACCATGGAGCATCTTTATGGTACCGCTAGGTACCAAAACACATCTAACCGTTAAGTCTGGGATGGGTAGGACCGGGAGAGAAAAGATGAGAAAGGGTTCAAGTCATTGTTCCTGGCGGCGGTAGAGTTGACGTCCAAGCGGCGGTGGCGCAAGGGCCCAGATTGAAGTCGCGGCGCCGGAGGAGGAACATGGCGGCGACGGGAAAGGGACACGGTGGCAGCTCTCCCCTTCCACTGAATTATCCCATTCTTCCTCTTTCTCCACGCCCCCGGCTCTCCCCTTCCACCCGCACATGGATCAGGGGCGGCGTGGCCTATCTAAGCTCGTCGTTGTCACCGCGCCCTCTTTCGTTGTCGCGCCAGAGTTGTAGCCAAGAGAATCAGTG
Organism: Oryza longistaminata; assembly: GCA_009805545.1. Taxonomy (NCBI): domain Eukaryota; kingdom Viridiplantae; phylum Streptophyta; class Magnoliopsida; order Poales; family Poaceae; genus Oryza; species Oryza longistaminata. The sequence goes on from CM020178.1 coordinate 37,655,922, forward strand.
GCCTCCCTAAGTGCACCCAACACTGCCGCCCTCTCCAGCCCGGCCTCAAGCACCCGCTTACACCGTTTGTTGTCCTCAGGAAAATCAAGGTCATATATCACAATATCACGTATTGTTTCGTGATTTGGTGGTTTGCTCGGTTAATGCATTTGATTCACGCTCGAAATTAGATCCGTTGCTTGACTTGTTTCTTATCTTTGTTCCGTACCATTCCCATGTATGTGTGCTAGGTGCGGGAGAGCCACGCAATCATAGTGTTTTCTTAAGCAGAGTTAGATTAGATTATATATGTGTATGCATGTTAATTAATTAGCAACAGCAAGTTAGGCATCTCGATCGTCTCTATCATCTTCATCGATCACACTACAAATCGCCAGCTAACCCCACATATATATGGAGTAATGTGCTATAGCTCGATCTCCTTAATTAAGTATTTAAGTCAAGCAGGTTTTCACCCGGAACAGTGAGTCCGATTCAACCGCTTGGTATAGGATGGTTTCGCCCTCAATGAACAAACGTGGTGGAGCGATTGGATACGGATCGAGTGTAGGACAACGTACAAGAATTTCTACAGGAATACTTGCGTATTTTTTAAGTAGACTAGAAAAGATGTCTGTGCGTTGTAAGGGATAGGGCCAATTTAATTTATACATATGTGTCGGTAGATAAATAATCACAGCTCATTATTTTATTTATTCATGTGCTTATCCGAATAAGTTATTATCAAATAAAAGACTATTTGTGTGCAAATCTTTTATATACATATTCTTAGCGACTCAAAAGCAAATGCTTTAAAATAAAGTACAATAAGAAAACCAAAAATTCGAATTCAAAATTAAGTTCTAAAATTTAAACTTTGGCTTATAGGAATAAGCATAAGCCAAATAACGAGACTTCAAACACGAGCTTGAATTGTCGTCCAGCTTTACTTCAAATCGGGCAAGAAATGATGATGGACGGAATCAGCAGCTTCGATCATCCTTTATTTCAGTTGGCATATTCTTTTTGAAAGTAAAATTGATTCTTATGGATTATTTGTAACGGTATCCTAATAATATGTACGAGCATGTGTGGAGACTGACTTGAAATCATGCTAACATGTCTAAGGAATCGTGCCATGTAATACGAATAGAATCGGATGATCTATGCAAAACGACGTATGTGATATCCGCACGAACTCTGCAAGTTTCATTCGCTTGGTATCCACATCGTACGGTCTCTGTTTCACAGTTTGCTCGTGGGTGTGACTTTGCAATGAATGTTACGCGTGACGGGAATCGGATACGGATTACGTACCATAGTTTTGACAAAAAAAACATTCAATTTTTGAATCGCTGGCGAGGGCGACGCAGTCCCACTCGGACATGTGGCAAGGCAAATTACACTCACGAGGGCATCGCAGGCCCAATCGGACATGTTGAAAATCACGAGAGCGAGGGTGTTGCGGGTCCAATCACAGCGGCGCACAAAGGCGCGTGTGGAAAACAGACTCTGTCGCGAGCCCAATCACTGCGTATGGCAAGGAGCGTGTGAAAAGATGCTGGCCCAATTAATTTGCGCGCGTCATAGATAAGAGGGACACTCTAGCGGCGTAAGAAAAAAAGGAAATGATTTGATAGAAACATAAAATTAAAACCGATTCAAACACGGATGACGTACCAAAATTCCGATGAAAATATTTTCAATTTTCATAATAGTAGAGATACATTTTAATAAACCGTACCAATAAACATATTTTTTTCGCGAAGGCGCAAAAAGATTACACGTCAATATATATGTTAGAAAAAGAGAACAAAATTTGATTACACAACGTATACGGTCAAAAGGCCATTGCCAGGGGTCAAGAAAAAAAACAGATAAAAAAAGATAAGATAAAGAAAAAAAAAACTCCTATCGTAAGGGAGGGTGGGGTAGGGTACCACTACACTCCGGCCTGCCTCCGGAGCGAAACGATGGAACCGTCAGGAAGCTCGATCAGCCCTTCCATCGCTATTTATAGGAGTGATATCACACGCAGCAAAGTCGCGGCAGGACAGCAGCAAACCAGAACGGAAGCTAGCTAGTAGCAAGCAACGACGACGGGCCATCGAAATTGCTCATCGCCGGCCGGCGCGCGTGATGCGGCGGCTTGACCTGCCGCCGCCACCGCCGCGCGCTGTCGTGATCCTTGCGGCGGCCCTCGCCCCGGGGTTCAAGGAATCCGTTTCCGGCGCCAGATGGGGAGGGGAGGCACCGAGGAGGGCTCGCGACGAGCGGCGACCTCCGGGAGCGAGCGGCAATGGCGGCGAGGCCGTGCTGGGCGGCGGCGGGCATTGGGGCGGCGTCTATGCGCGTTCGGGAGGGCTACCGAGCTACCACGCAAGCTAGAGGGGGGAGAGGGCAAGCGAGAAGGGAGAACGGAGGGAGGCACTACCGAGCCGAGACGGGCGCTGTGACGAGCGGCCGACGGCGCGGGAGCGAGCTCTCCGGCCTCGGGCCGGGGAAGGGGAGGAAGACGGGCGTCCGGAGTCCCGCGTCACGCGTCCTCGCACGCACCGGTCTCCCCGGTGCTTGGCGGCGGACGGCGACGGCGAGAGCAGAGGAAGGGCGACAATGGCGCAGTGGAGTAGGAGTGTGAAGCGGGAGGGATTGAGATGGGAAGGGGAGCTCGGCTTCGGTTTTATGGATGGAGAAGAGGCGGTTTGGGAGGGGGAACCGACATAGAGCGGTCGAGCGCTCGGCTGGCGGTCACGGGCGATGCAAGAGCGGCGGACGCCGAGGATGCAAGGAGCGGCGAAGGCGGTGGATCGGGCGGTGGAAATTGATTCGCGAGCGCGGGAGGGGCAGCTCGGCGCGGTCAAGGTGGTGGCAGGCTGTGACGCTGGCGGTGGTCGGGCAAAACGAAAAAGGAGGAGGAGAAAGGGAGCTCTGCTCCTTGCTGTTTCGGGAAAAGTTGGAAGAGGGAGAGGGAGTGAGAGAGGGGCTGCCTCTCTCGGCTTTGGAAGCTAGCGGCGGGGAGCGGCAGAGCGGCAGCGCACGACGCTGGCGACGCCAGGGCTGTCGGCCACCGCGCGGGAGCGCGCGAGCGGAGCAATGGGCGCGGCGGAATTCAAAGGCGGCGGCGGGAATCGGTGACGGGGAGAGAGGAAGCAGAGAGAGCGAGAGAGAGAGGGCGGCGCTCTCTCTCGGCTCGGGCACGACGCTCGTGCTCAGCACGTGCGAAGGGGAGGGGGAAACAGGCTGAGAGGAGGGATGGGCCGAGGGAAAGGAATTCAGCCCACAAAACAGAGGGAGGAAAAATAGACTTTTATAGGGAATTTGAGTTGGAGGGATTTGGGGCTTGGGTTTAAATTTCAAATTTGAGATTCGATCTCGGGGGTTTAGGGAGGAATCAAGGGAGACTCAAGGAAAGGATTCGAGATGGGAATTTGATATTTTTCGGAAATGGGGACAGATATTTGGCGGGGATTCAAAAGGAGGCGATTGAATTTCGGAGACTTGAATTGGAATTGGAATCTTGAGGTGGGCGATTTTGATGGCGACGAGAGGGAACAACGAGAGATTGAATTGAGATTCATGGCATGACTTAGACTCGCACACAAAGAACGAAATTTTCGCAATTAGGATTTTGCAGAATTAGTTTTTAACGTCTCACGAAAAGCGGAGCGTTACAGCCGGCCACCGAGCTCGCATCCCACTGCCTCCCTTGCGTCGTCGTCGCTTTTCTCGCACGGTGAGAAGGGTGACGCGACCCACAGCGTCGCTCGCCCCGCTCGCCCGAGCGCTCGAGCGGCTCCATCCGGCCAAATCGGCCGGATTCCACCATCCGGCATCTGGAGGGAATATTCCCCTCCGGGCCGCCCTATCCCACTCTCGCCCACCAACCAAACACCCACAAAAAATGGGCCGCCATGTCCTATCCACCCAAATCCCTCCATCCAAACACACCTAAGTGCTCAGTTGGAAATCTCCCCTTTCTCCAAAACCGATCGTGATACTGCTGAGGCATGACGAGACTTGCATGTGGATCAAATAAAATCTGAAAGAAAAGTTGGTTAGATAGATTGTAATGCTATGAATATATACAAACGTGCAAGTCAGAGGGTGTCTTAATTTCTGCTAAAACTCTTAAAAAAACACTTGTATTTTGAAAAAAAAAATGGAGCATACGGTCCCTTTGAAGACTCCCTCTGAAAATCCTGCATGTGCGTTGTGCAGGTCTGTGAGAACTAAGCAGCCATTGGAAGCAGCTCTATATAGTTCCCTTTTTATTGAGAGAACTCTATAAACTACTCCCTCCGTATTTTAATTTTAATATATGACGCCGTTGACTTTTCGACCAACGTTTGACCATTCGTTTTATTCAAATTTTTTATGCAAACATGAAAATATTAATGTCATGCTTAAAGAACATTTGATGATGAATCAAATCACAATAAAATAAATGATAATTACATAAATTTTTTGAAAAGACGAATGGTCAAACGTTGGACAAAAAGTCAATGGCGTCATACATTAAAATATGGAGATAGTATAAAGGGTGTGTTTACTTCACATCAAAATTAGAAGTTTGGTTGAAATTAGAATGATGTGACGGAAAAGTTGGAAGTTTTAGAAAAGTTTTGATGTGATGAAAAAGTTATAAGTTGAAGAAAAATTTTGCAACTAAACACGGCGATAGTTGATATATGTATATCTTTAGCCCTAAAGTAAATGCTACTCGTATTTGCTAGTGCACTAAAGCCCTAAACAAAATGGCTAATTGATGACAAGGCTGGCCACTCCTGCTAGTTGGTCCAAAGGAGCTTGAGATCGAGCTTGTTAATGGAAGCCATGAAGTCGTACTGTAGCCACTAGCTTGTATGCGCCAGTCCTGTGTCATGCATAAGTCAGCCAAGTGCAGTAATCCTTAACAGAGTCTTAATTACTAGATTGGAAGATTAATTAAACTGGATTTGGCAGAGGCGGTTCCTGTTTAACTTCAGTACTCACTCCGTTTCACAATGTAAGTCATTCTAGCATTTCCCACATTCATATTGATGCTAATGAATCCAGACATATATATATCTATCTAGATTCATTAGCATCAATATGAATGTGCAAAATGCTAGAATGACTTACATCGTGAAACGGAGGAAGTATTTTTTTTTCTAGAGTAAAGTACACGGTCGGTCCTTAAAGTTGGAGCGGGGTGTCACTTAGGTCCATGATCTAGGAAAATCGTCATTCGGGTCCACGATCTTATTTAAGTGAATCATTTAGATCCAAAGCGTCTCTGACCAGTTTGACTGGCTTACGTGGCCGTCCACGGTGACAGTATATTTGCATTTTAGCACCCCCCCCCCCC
>CM020178.1:37661407-37714159 GCA_009805545.1 Oryza longistaminata
GGGGGGGCTAAAATGCAAATATGCTGTCACCGTGGACGGCCACGTAAGTCAGTCAACCCGGTCAGAGGCGCTTTGAACCTAAATGATTCACTTAAACAAAATCACGGACCCGAATGACGATTTTTCTAGATCCTGGACCTAAGTGACACCTCGCTCTAACTTTAACTTTAAGGACCGGCCGTGTATTTTACTATTTTTTCTAGACCAAGTCACACCGGAGGGGAGTTTAATTTCAGCAGTTCAGCATAAGACCCCCATGCAGTTTTCAGAGTTTCAGTTTCGATCGGTGTTTGATGTTGTTCCAATGTTCTTGTCTGGAATCCAAGTAATAATTGGCTATAACTCGATTAAGGTTCAAAAACTAAGTGAAATACATTAAGTGGAAATCAATCGCCAAGATTCATTTGGTCCAATCGTTTGTTGGTACCACATTCCATATGCACAAGAGGTGCATGCCAATCTTAACTTTTGTAGAAGCTAGTGGCTCCGGTAGTTCAAGTGTAGCACTCGCAAATATGATCATCATCATCGCCACAAAATTATTTATCGTGCGCTGCCACTGGTGATCAGGGCATGATCGAAGCATGGGGCATGTATTTTAAACGCCCCACGGGATTTCCCTTCGCTGATTACGTGTTATTTAAATAGTTATAAAAAATAATAATATAGATTAATATGTGATATATCACTCTACGAACATACAGGCTAAAATTCGACTTCTATAATTTACAATAAAAAGGATAAATTAAACTATGACTAGTTAACGTATATTTATAGTTAAATTTGTTTATTTTGCAACTTGTATAATTTAATTTGATTTTTTTATGTTTGTGGAGTTATCTATTATATATTAATTTATGTTGTTAATTAAATATAACAATTTGAAAACAATCCCCTAGAATAGTTTCTCTTGACGCATGCTTATGCATTGCTTAGGTAATTAAGCAAGCTGCACCGGCAAGAAGGATGGGGAGGCCTACACCCAGTCGTGCGCGTACAGGAGCGGCATTGACGCCATGCATGTTCATGCTCGCTCCATGTGTACTCCAAATACCCAACATTCCCTGCGTTCAAAAATACCCAACCTTTGATAAAGATGATATAACACAATACAACGAATCTAGACAACCATCTGTTCACATTTATTGTACATATCACATCTCATTTAAGTTAGGGTTTTTTTGACAGAGGGAGTAAGCACGCACTATTGAGTTGCATGCACCAACCAGTTTAACCAAAAACTTAAGCTGATGAGAAAAGACGGGAAATTCACTTTATATTCCAACACTCCAACACTCCTCACGCGAAGCCTCCTTAAGCCTCTAACGTGGAATAGAAGTGGGCTGTAATTTTTATTTAATTGCGCGCCAGCCAGGATTCGAACTCGAGACCTCCGGCATGCACCGACCAGTTCAACCCAAAAGCTTAAACTGATGAGGAAATGCGGGCAATTCACTTTATATTCCAACACGTACCATCCTACGTGTGACAATGTAATAAACGAGAGTAATGTTCATGTCAACTCTGGTCAAGTGTCTAAATTGTTTTAGAAATTAGATGATATCCCGCGCTTTGCTGCGGAATATATGTTATATAATGGAGAAATGATGAAATGATTTGAATTGAAATATTATGAACATGATTTGAGAATGGTAATTTAGCATGTGTATGTTTAGTTTTAAAATGAAATAAATTGTGGATATAATTACTCTATGCTTACATGTTGAGCTTTGTGTATTTAATAGGTTGATATGGCATCCTTGTATGTAGGTTTTAGGAGTGCTAATAAATACTATGCTTCTATGTTGAGCTTTACGTGGTTAGTGGATATTAGCTTTATAGAAAAGAAGAGATATTATGATATTTGGTAAAATATCTTGAGTTATATATCTAGTATTTAATGTATGAAATGTTGTACTATAACATACATAGACCGTAAAATTACCTAAAGTGTTATCCTTAGCTTGTATCAACTTCATCCTCGTGTATTCTCGATCGGGCCCTGTTCAATCGTTTCCTTTCAAGGCATGGTCGAATGGTTATATTGCTAGGATACTCCAATACAGTCTGTAGTATCGTGAAACAATATAGATGTTAGTCCGTCCACAAATAGAAGTACCATATACAATTTTATTATGCAAGTTCTGTATACACCAACTAACAGGGGTTTCACTAAAACTTTGAGAGAATATTTTGCACGTACTTTCAATTTCAATAATATTACATCTATCTATAATATAATTTCAATTTCATTATATTTTAGCAAGATAAAATTCTAATAGATATGTTACTTTTTTATGGCTAAAACATAACAAATATGAAGTTGGTACTTAATTTATATGTATATGCAATACTATTGAAAATACATGCATATTGTTTCTATATTTTTTTTATGATATATATTATCTGGTGGGTACATAGTGTGCAAATTTATGTGTATATACGATACTTTCCCCCACAAATATAAGCATTTATATGAGCTTTAGCAGAGAATAATGTTTAGCATTTACTAGTAGGGGAAAATCCCACTCAAAATGTAGCATTTATAATAAAATGTACTTCCTCCGTTTCACAATGTAAGACTTTCTAGCATTACCCATATTTATTTAGATATCAATGAATCTAGACATATGTATGTGTTTAGATTGATTAACATCTATATGTATGTAGGGAATGCTAGAAAGTCTTACATTGTGAAACGGAGGGAATAAGAAATAATGACATATGATTTGATTAGGAAGAATGATTATAATTGTGATTATACTTTAGACAACTGATTGTCTCTGTTTTGTCAATCAATTTTCTCTCAATGTATCTGTCTTCTTTCACTTCCCTCGGATGCTTGGCTATTATTTTTTATACTCTTTGGTGCTTTCATGTCCACGAGCCTCCCTAATTTCACCACCATCATCTTTATTTTATATGCCTTATCTCGCCTCACCTATTCCTCCTGTATCTGGCAGCTCACATGCCACACGTCTACTAGCCACTCCGATGAATCGCTTCCGTCTCCGACATCGACTCAACGCACTCCTCTATCCCCATGGCAATGTTGGGCTATAGTGGCACCGCTGGTGCATAGCTGCCCACCGCTTGCTAGCCACTCCGACGAACACCTCTGTCTCCAACATTGATCCAACGCACTCCTCCAGCCCCATGGTATTGGTGGGCTCTGGCGGCACCGCTAGTGCATCGCCATCCACTGCTAGTCGTCCCTCAGATCCTCACCCCCTCCCCGAAATTCAATGGCTAATGTAATTGACTGATGTTTTTTACTAGTTAACTGCTGAACAACAAAGGTAAAAATTTAAATGCTATAAATCTTATATTGCTGCATGAAGGGAGCAATATATAATAATAAATAAATATGAGAAAATTCGATTGGTAGCATAGGTATTGTCCGAGTAAAAAAATAGCACAAGAAACTTGTTTCTTCGCCTGAAAGCATAGCTCTATTAGAGACTTCTAAAATTTAGCACTTCCGTCCACTCGAACCATTTCAAACAAGAACCTGGACAAAAAAGACCAAAAAGAAAACCCTTTGGTCAATTTCTTCTTCCTCCTCCTTCCAGTCCCTCACTGCATACCTCTTCCCCTGTTCATCGCTTGCCTCTTGTCTCTTATGTATGACCGAGACACCACGCATAGGCAAGGTCTAATTTGTAAAATTTAAGTTTTTATCTTGCATGTGTATGGTGGCTATTGAAGTTGAAATTGATTAGTTTTTGTAGGAGTATATGGTCCTTGCAATTTTTGGTCATGCTCACATCTTCACCTAGCAATAAGCTCTAGCAGCCGTTGCAAGCAAGTCAGCCACTGCCAGCGTCGAGCTCGACGGCTTGACCAAGCTGCTAGCTACTCGTATTCTCTAACCCTCAGCCAGTCGCCATCTTCAAGCCACCACCAGCCATCGTTGTCAACAACATTGAACTAGCAGTTGCGGCGCATGGTCGCGCAAGCCTGTCGTCGTCGCCATTTTCACGGCGTGCGTAGCCTCTAGTCCAAGTGCTCCAGCGCAAGTGCCCAACCTAGTCATGTGTGAATGTAGAGAATAATATAGACAAATTGATCTTTCTCTGTCCCTACTCATGGCGAAAAACTTTGATTAGACCTGTAGTTGTGATGGAAATACAACGGATAAAATAAAAACAAGTGGAATATACTTCTGATCCAAGGTGGGAATTTTATGTGCTATTTTTTAGATACTGACATGATTTATATGCTATAGATTGAATTTTCTCAATAAAATATAATACAAGAGGAAGGGTCAATGAGGTATGGACCAAGTATTGAGAAATAAATTTTCTAATAACATGAAAACTACCCATACGACGTATGTATCCTCTAGCTACAGATACGCTGGTCCTTGGAATTTTTTATTAAAAAGAAATCCAAACATTTCAGTAAAATTCATCTAAAATTTCTTCCAAACCCATCACTTCCGGCGCCCCCTGATTTCTCCGTTCGCTCGCGCCGCCTTCCGCCGGAGTAAGCTCTCCGCCGCCGTGAACTCGCCGTTCTTCCCGCCGCCGCCGCCGCCGCCGTCCTCCTCCCCTACAGTGGACTAGCGTGGGGTGGAGATCCCCCAATCCATCCCGACCGACTCCTTTCCCCCGGTGAGGAAGCCCTAGCTCGCTTCGAATTCGCTCTCCCAATCCTCTTCTTCGCGGTGAGGTAATCCAAACCCGAATTGCTCTGCGGTGAACAGGAATCCGGCGCCCTCGGCGGCGGCGGCGGAGTTGGAGGCGATGGACATCTACAATGTCGAGGCCGCCGAGATCCTCGCCAACGAGGCCCAGGTGAGCTCTCCCCCCCTCCCCCCGATTCGCCTCGCTTCGCGACCATGCGCGTGGTTTCCCCTTCCAGTTCGAGTTCACTTGAGCTGGATTGCACTGACGAGCTCACCACGGTGTTGCGCGCTTGCGCTCCGCTCCGCTCCTTCCTTGTCTCCAGCTGCTCCCAATCGGCGAGGCCGCTCCCATCTACGAGAAGCTGCTGTCAACCTTCCCCACTGCCGTGAGTCCAGTTCGATTTCGACTCGATGTTTTGCTTGCTTTTGCGGTTGCATCGAATATCTATATATAGGTTCATCTGGTTCATCTAGTGATGCCATTTCACTTGGCTTCACCTGCTATATGTGTATGTGCAGGCGAAGTACTGGAAGCAGTATGTCGAAGCTTACATGTCCGCGAAGGATGATGAGGCCACCAAGCAGATATTCAGCAGATGCTTGCTCAGTTGCCTTCAGATTAATCTCTGGTGAGTGGAGGCCATATTTGGAGATTGTACATTAGGCACACGTTGTAGTATGCATATGTGGGATGTGTTGAATAAATTGCTTTACTGTCATTATGTGAATTATCATTGTTATCGCTAGTTGTGTCACTGAACTATATTCCTACCGTGATATGTGTGGTTTGGGATTGAACTTCTGTGTCAAATCATGCATGTAAATCATCAAATTCCTAAGCAGTCTCTGCTCATTTAACCTGATGGTCTCATTAGCCACCAGTTCCCTGTTATGTGATCTCATTTGTGATTGTCTGCCTTGTTTTTGTTGCTCTTAGTTTTGCCTATTCCCTTGGATCTAGTATTATTATGTTTTCAAGTACATCATTAACATTTCCCTATTTGTCTGGGTGTAATTTGCAGGCGTTGTTACATCAACTTTATCAGGAGAGTGAACGATAAAAGGGGTTCTGATGGTTTGGAAGAGACCAAAAAGGCTTTTGATTTCATGCTGAACTATGTTGGTAAGTAGGCACTTAATTATAAGTAGTGCCTAGTGATGATGTGACTTCCTAAGTACATTTTTTTAATATAATTTTGCTAAAAAAAATATGGCGTCACATATTTGGCTTGATTTCAGTCACTTTTTTTCACTGCATTATTGCTAACTATCCTTTATATTACATATAACTATACTTGTATTTTCTCATCTCTCTTTCTTATTGACTTTTGTGTTTGTCCTTCTACTTATGTGTTAATTTGCACTAGTACCTTTTTCAATGATTCAAATAGATGATCAACCTTTTTCGTAGTTCTCTTATATAGGGAATGATAAAAATATAGAGTGTAAGATTTGAAAATTACACTGTAAATATATGAAAATTACATTGCAAGATATGGAATTTACAGTGTAAATACTGGCTGAAAGGTTTGACTGTTTTTTGGTGAAAAATGTGGTGCCATAAGTATAGCTAATCCCTCTTTGTTTTTTCTTTAACTTGGACACTTAAACTTTCCAGGCAATGATGTTGCTTCTGGCCCTGTTTGGATGGATTATATTGCTTTCTTGAAGTCAATGCCGGTTTGTTTTCTTCCTTCTTGTTTCCTGTCCTTCCCCATGTTAACATTCATCCCTTCTATTATTCTGTGTAAATATTTCTTTGCATACTCTTCAGGTTGTGACACCGCAGGAAGAATCACATCGTATGACTACTGTACGGAAAGTATATCAGAAGGCAATTTTAGTTCCAACTAATCATGTGGAGCAGCTATGGAAGGATTATGAGAATTTTGAGAATTCTGTTAGCCGCACCTTGGTAATTGTAGTTTCCATTTGAATCTTTGATCTTTGTGAAAATTAGCTAGCAAACGACTCTAATCGCTGTCTGGTAAAACATATGGTGCTGTAGTTCTTCATGAACATGGCACTTGCAGATTCAGTGCATCCTCATTGTATCAATAGTTCTAGTATTTCTGTTAGCAGGTTTCATCTTTTACTTTGTTTTCAAAATTAATATTATCAAATCTAAAACAATGTAACTGGGTTACATTTGATTCATATGGAGTTGTTGATTATCAATCTGTATTCCAGGCAAAAGGTTTGTTATCGGAGTATCAGCCAAAGTTTAACAGTGCCAAAGCAGTATATAGAGAGCGTAAGAAATACATTGATGATATTGATTGGAACATGCTGGCAGTTCCCCCCACAGGCTCCTACAAGGTAATCAGTAAGTGAGGTTCTAACATTGCTTTACACCAGGCATTGATCGAACCTACATATGTTAACTCTGAGTTTTTTTTGGGGGGTGGGGTGGGGGGTGTCCTGCATACTTACTTTCCATGCGTTGGCTGTACTTTTGTAATCACATAAATTACAATTGGCATCAAATGTTATTCCTGCTTTCTCGTTGTCATTTGGTGGTGGATGATTGAAAACAGAACAATGTGATTTTTGTAGAAAAACATGATAACAGAGGTTTTCCTTTGAGTACATTTTCATTCTCAAATTTTAATGATGCTTCTTTTCCAATTGCTGGCAGATTCTACATTTTCTTTAAACCATATAGCTGCTGAAGTTCTAATAACCAATCAACCCCTTTTTCTTAATTATCAGTTGCATTCTAGCAGCAGAAGTTTATTTGCTGTATATTTCAAATTATGTGATTAATATTGAAAAGAGATGGTTCATTGTATTTGTGTCTGTATGAGAGAACCAAATGAAACCTTCTGTCCGTAGTTTGTTCTATACTTCTATATTTGAGCACAGATTACATAGTGAACTCTTCTTTTGACTTAACACTAGTGTCTTTCACTGGAGGCCTGGACACAGTTTGTTGTTTGGTTTACTGGTCAAGCTTTAGACACATTGGGTATTTTCCTGTCAATGTCTCTCCAGCATTATAATTTAAAATACTATGCTTATTTTTGTTATGTACTCTGGTAGATGCAAATTACCAGTATTTAACTGGCAGGTAACTCATTAAGTTATTTCACAGGAAGAGCAACAGTGTATGGCATGGAAAAGACTTTTGGCATTTGAAAAGTGAGTAAACATATGCATGATCTAATTCATTAAGAGTCACGGTATCTCTTTGCTGTAGTTATATATAAGCTAATCTTTGTTTTCATGTTCTTTTTCTAAAACCCTGTCCCAACCAAGTAAAATTGTGTATGCTTCTTGAATTTATTCAATAACTTGAGCCTTACTGGTCACTACCTGGTGCAATTAAGCATATGAGTTTTTCATCAGCCTTCAGGCCCTAGGAATTCTTGTTTCCTGCTTAATTTCCAACTTGCCTATAGCACAGAAAGACCGAAACTATCCCTTCAAACTCAAAATATGTTCCATTGCAGGGGGAACCCTCAGAGGATTGATGCTACAACTGCTAATAGGCGTGTTACCTTTACATTTGAACAAGTAAGCCATTTTCTTCCTGTATGCTTAGATCCACAGTGATTTTTGGCTTTGTAACGATGCTTTGCACAATATTATTTATAATTCTAGTTGCACACTCCTATCCTTTGTGATTGTGTACTAAGTTTATGATATTCTGTGTAAGTGCCACTATGTTTTGGAGATGAAACTGTTTGGTTGCTTTGTTTTTATTTTCAGTGTTTGATGTATCTATACCATCATCCTGATATATGGTATGATTATGCCATGTGGCATGCCAAGAATGGTTCTGTGGATTCTGCAATTAAAATATTTCAACGTGCTGTAAAGGCACTCCCTGGTAATAAATATTCCTGTATCCCCCTCCAATTGTAACTTTTGTTTTGGAGTAAGTCTCTGGCAATATGGTTGCCATAAGCCCATAGGAGTCAACATTTTATGCCTAGCATGTAACCTTGTCTCTTTTTTCCCCTCATATTTGCTAGTCATTTGCTGTGTGTGTCTGTGTGACAATTCTCCTCTTTAAATTTCAATCATATTGAGCATGCAACAATATTCAATGATGATAAAAGTGTTTCGGTTGCTAGTAGGGGGTGTTGATTGGATAAAAATGAATCGGACGGTTTTGTACAAATCAAATAATCTGAGTATGGTTTTCAGATAAAATGGAAAATCAAGACATTTAGATTTTTTTTTCATCCACATATTCTGGATATGAATGCAAGATGAACGTACAATCCAGATAAAAATTGACATTTTAGTATTCTACTTTCTAGGCCTTGTTGCACTTGTTTGTGAAATCTACAATAGCATTTTCTAATCTGGACTTCAACTTAATTCTTCCACATTTTTTCTTCATAGATTCAGGAGTACTAAAGTATGCCTTTGCTGAACTGGAAGAGTCTAGAGGAGCAATTCAGGTCAGATAGCCTCCTTTTTGCTACAGCTACAGCTACGCTAAAAATGATTTTGTTTTCTACTTTTCTCAAATACTCCTTCAATTGCATTGCAGCCTGCTAAAGCAATATATGAGTCTCTTATAGCTGAGAATGCGGGAATGACTTCACTTGCACATATTCAGGTGAGTTGCTAACTTGTTATTACTTTTGGCATACTTAGATTATTGCTGTAATGTATGTGAGACCTTTAGCATTCTGGTTTTCTGTTGTAGTTTATTCGATTTCTAAGGAGAACTGAAGGCATTGAAGCAGCTCGTAAGTACTTTCTGGATGCTCGGAAATTGCCAGGCTGCACTTATCATGTCTATGTTGCTTACGCTACAATGGCATTTTGCCTTGACAAGGATGCAAAGGTTGTGAAAGGAATTATCTTGATGTTTTTTAATATAAAAAATGCAAACATGGTTTTTAGGTTATTTATCTGTTTTTATTTTTGCATTAGTTCATCTGTTACAATTCTGTTCCAGGTAGCCCAAAGTGTTTTTGAAGCTGGTTTAAAGCGATTTATGCATGAGCCAGGATATATCCTTGAGTAAGTTCTCACTTCCAGGCTCATTGATATAACAATTTGGTATGCTATCTTCATAAATTAACAGTTGGAAAAGGTTTCTTGCACTTTTTTTGTTTTACTTAAGAGATATGAATCAAATTTTGTGTTGTTGGGACTGGTGCAATGATACAGATATGCAGACTTCCTGTGTCGCTTAAATGACGACAGAAATGTGCGTGCTTTGTTTGAGCGAGCTCTGAGCTTACTTCCTCCTGAAGAATCTATAGAGGTAGAGTTTCTATTCCATTCTCTAGCGAAAGGTTCTCAAAATTGATATAAATCACAATTCATGAGTTGCAATACATTTTCTGAGAATGGTAAGTATTGCATCGGAGCCTTTTAAGCAGTAGCAAACTTGCACTTATGTATGACCCTTTTTTTCCTCCTTTTAAGTTATATACTTGGATTTTTGTTTTAGAGAGATGCAAAATGCAAATAACTTTTGTGCATTAGTTACAGTTAGCTTCCATGAAAAAGGGGAATACTGCAGTTCAGTTAAAATTAGTTAGGTGTAATTAGCTTCCATGGCAAAGGAATATAAACATTTTTTTTTATGTTGTCTGAGTAATGCACGTTGCTATTATCTTGTAGGTGTGGAAACGATTTGCTCAATTTGAGCAAACATACGGGGATTTGTCAAGCATGTTAAAGGTATGAGACTCATAATTGTATGAATCTAGGCAAAACTCATTTATATGTTACCATTGCAGGATAGAATAATCCGTTTTGCAAAGACATACTTGTGTTAAAATTTATGTGCTCCATGGTTGTGCCTTGGACTTGCCAAGTTGCCATCTGTGACATAACTTACAGCACTTATTAAAAACCTTTTACATAGTATCGGGGCAAGACAATGTCAAGTATGGTAGAAATACTAAGCTGCTGCTTGGTTTGGTCAGTTTTGGAACAATAATTACACATTGTAAAATCTTGAAACCACATTGTGGGCATACAATATTTTTTTTAATCTTCTGACTGTTTTTGTATTGATCTCACCCAATTTATTGTATTGTGATCCTTTAATGACTTTATATTGTGCTTGTTGCAATGGAATTTGTGTATTTCCTGCTTTCCTAATAACAGCTCGTGCACAATTGGATTAGGATGTGCATGCTTTATATATATTTAGCCTTATTTAATTTGACTTTGGAGAAAAATATTTTTTCCCTCATTCCTTGCTCTAAATTATGTTTTCTCAGGTGGAACAAAGAAGGAAGGAGGCTTTATCTAGGACATCCGAAGACGCCTTATCTGCCTTGGAAAACACACTTTATGACGTTGTTTCTCGATACAGCTATATGGATCTTTGGCCATGCTCAACCAAAGAATTGGATTATCTATCAAGACATGAGGTTTGCACTATCTCAAATATACAACTACCTTGCATATTTCATCCGAAGCAAATGTAACAAGCTCATATTTGGAACTCACAGTCAAGCTCAATTTTAATGCATCTATGTGCAAGGCTTAGCGTTACTCTTGCTTTCCCTTGTCTCTGCTCTGATGCCACTGGCTGTTGGACTTAGGACTTAATATAAACCATACCAAGTAATTATCTAAAAGGATATGCTCATGTATCCCTTGGCAGTTCTTGTGCGAGATTGTGAGAACATTCATAAATAGAAAGTTGGAATCTATTTCATGTTGCAATTTTGAGATATCTCTCTTGAGTCAGTCCTTAATATTTCAGTCTACTTGAAAATGCATTATTTTTTGCTACTTAATGTTTCTGATGCAGGTTTTTACATTGTAACAGTTTATTTCCATTGAAAAATCTCATTTGTAACGCTTTCTTGATGTTAATACCACAGTGGCTTGCAAAAAACATTGCTAATAGGGGTGACAAATCAGTTGTGCTAACTAGCGGTGCTACTTTAGGTAAGGTTTTTTTGTTCTGTCTGCCATCATGTCAATGTAAATACTACTGGAGTTGCTAATTATGTTTGCTGGTTGTTTGGCTAAGATAAAGGTGATATCCGAGTTGGTTCCAATAAAAAGTCGTTCCCACAATCTTCAAAGGTTGTTCGTCCTGAGATTTCTCGAATGGTTATCTATGATCCTAGACAGATGAAAGGTATACAAATCAGTGTTCTAAATATTTCCATATTCCACATTTGTCCTAGATTCCCTTGGTGATGAAATAGTGGTACCACTCTTGTATCAATTGTCTTGATCAGATATTGACACCTAATAATGCAGTATGCAGAATTTCAGATAATCATGAGTCAATTCGTAATCTGTGTTTAGGTATAGCTGCCAGCCTACACTGCCTAATGCTTGGTCAAAAAATTATTATCACTTGGTTATCTCATTTAATTGCTACCATGAACATCTAATCTGCCAATTGCATAATGTTACTTGATGGGATTGGCAACTTTTTTTTTTCATAGTTTGGGCTGCAAATGCTTCCAGCCATTCCATTCAGACACAATTGTCAACTTTTCTCACACATAAAATATCATTGTTTATTTTTGTCAGGCCCAGACTTCTCAACCACAGCCAGTGGGTATACAAAGGAGATTGATGAAATATTGAAAAGACTTTCTCCACAGATGATGTCTTTCATCACAAATTTGCCTGCTATTGAAGGTATGCCTCAGGATTGAGCCACTTTATCCAAACTAAAAATACAACTTTCTGCAATTGCTAGTTCATGTGGTATATGCAATTATAAACCGAAATGAACTAGAATGGCTCAATGTCCCCACTTTATCCAAACTAAGAACTTGCACTCCAATGACCCTATAAGTACTCACTGTCCTCTGATCTGTAGCCTCCTAGTTGTGTGCCAGATGGTATCGGAATCATTAGGAGCAAAGCTTAAATGAGATCCTGTTGCGTACCTTGTTCCTGTAGTGTATTTGCTGGAATGTTTGACAGTTTAAAGATTGCAATGTTCAACATCAGGCATAACTGATTGAAAATACTACATGACTTAGAAGTCGCAGCAGTTCTTTCAGAAAAGTTTTTTTGATATGTATATTAGCATATTGTTAGTCCTTTATTTACTGTTCTGGGATTCCATTTGCATGACATGAACAGCTGCATATATGTTTACTGATAATCTTTGAGTACCTGATCTTTTTGTTGCTGTTTGATATCTTGAATTTAAGTTGCTGAAGTATCGCTAAGGTCAATGTTTTTTTCATCTTGATAGGGCCATCACCAGATATGGATATTGTGCTAAGCGTGCTGATGCAGAGTACATTGCCAGTGGGAGACAAGCCAGGTTCGCAAGTTCCTGGTCCTGCCACGAGTGACCTCTCAGGTCCTGGCAAATCAGGATTGAACCAGAATGGATCCATCCATAGACCTCCAAGAGACGGGCAACCCACGAAGCGGAAGAACTCTGAAAGTACAGTCTCTTATCTTCAAGCTATCCTAGACAAACTTTTATGATCTACCTACAGATATATGATACAATTGGATCAACTATAGGACCTGATAATCATCAACTTGAGTGCAGGGGGGCGAGCACAAGAGGAGGATGATACGTCGACAACAGTGCAGAGCCGAGCAATGCCGCGGGACATATTCAGGCTTAGGCAGATCCAGAGGAGCCGCGGGTTGGGCCCTTCCCAGTCAGGATCAGCGGCACTGTCCAGTGGAAGTGTGTTCTCTGGAGATCAGTCAGCCAGCTCAGGCTAGTTCAAATTTACAATTCTATGTAGCGTCATATATCCTGATAGGGTTCTACTACAATTCTATTATAGAGTATAATTCATATCTAGGTAGGGTCTAGTTTAGTTAGGTCCCCCCCTGATGAAAGATGTATGCATGAGTGATGTTGGCGCGTAAATGTGTATGTTTGACTGAAAAGGAAACGGTTTGCGATGACCACACGCAAGTTGCGAATGAGCAGTCGATATCATTTAACATCGTACCATTTGTGATGATGGGTACCACCTTACCATGTTCAAGTTGTTCTATTATACTCCTATACTAGATTATATGATGTTTTGTCCCATTCTTTATTTCCCTGCCTAGCAGGTAACTCGTTTTATTATGACCTATATTATAACTGGAAAATGGATTTTGTAACTTTATGTTGTTATTTTCTCTTGCTTATTACTCCCTGATGTTTGTGCATGTAAAAAAAAGCATAAGACCGTTGTTGGAATGAAGAAAGTTTGCTGGAATTTCACGAGAATTCAACTATGCCAAAAAATTCCTGTATTCCAAAGGCGCTTTAAAAACAATCGTCTGGTTCAATTCCACTGAATCTTATTCGAATTCGTTGCAGATAGTGTTGTTGCGAGAAATTTTGTTTCAAAGATCCTACAGAACCATTTCATCGTGATGCGACTCATTTGGCCCATGCACTATCCCAACACAGAACCACAGAGTAAAAAAACTTATTTCCATTGCAATCTACTGCTGCTCAAGATATTCTTTTGTAACCATTTTGGTTTGCAATTTGGTGGTCCATTTATTATTCAATAGAGCTACTAAGTAGGAAACTTGGAATGATCAAAAGACTCAAAAGATTACATGTTTCTAGAGAGAAGTGAATTCCAACAGTCGTAAAAAGGACACGAGAAGAAGAAGAAGCAAGAAAGCGAGGTGTCCAACTACGCATGCATGCAGCGCCACCGTCCGGCGGCTCACCGGCCGCCGCCGGGGCCGCCGCCGCCGCCGTTGATCTCGACGGGCGGCCCAGCGGCGGCAGGCGGCGACCTGGTCGAGGAACTTGGGCGAGGCGGGCGTGCTTTGGCCGCCCACTGGCTCCGCCATCTTCTGCTCCTTGGCCTCCGCGTCGCGGCGGAGGCCGGCCATCTCTCCCGGTACTCCGCCTCCACCCGCTCCACCGCGCCGCCTGCTCCTCCCTCAGCGCCCTCATCTTCGCCTCGAACTCCTCCGCCGCCTCCCGCCGCCGGCACGCCCTCTCCGTCTCCAGCTGCATCTCCACCCTCTTCATCCTCCACGCCGCCTCCTTCCTGTGCGCCGCCCCACGCCTCTGCCCTTCCTCCATCTCCCTGCAACAATAGAGGCGAGTCAAGCGACGAAAAGAGGACTGTCCACCAGACATGCAATTGATGATAGTGAGTCCAAAAGAAGACGAATGAGATGAAGAAATTCTTTCCCCGTTTGACACCGTTGACTTTTTAAGCATATGTTTAACTATTTGTTTTATTAAAAAACTTTTGTGAAATATGTAAAACTATATGTATACATATAAGTATATTTAACAATAAATCAAATGATAGAAAAAAAATTAATAATTATTTATTTTTTTAAATAAAATGAGCGGTCAAACATTTTTTTTCAAAAAATCAAAGAGTAATCAAATATTTAAAAAACATTTTTTTAAAAAAATAAAGAGTATCAAATATTTAAAAACGTAGGGAGCAGAAGATTTCAAGCACCTGCAACACTCCACCAACCTCCGCACACCCCACCTCCCCTCCTCCTCCACCACCGCCCCACGTCGGCGGCGGTGGCGTCGGTGCCACCGCCGGCGCCGCGAGGCTAAGCGTCACCGACGGCGAGGAAGACGAGACGACGGCGACGACGACATCCACGGCGGGAGGATCGGGGCAGCCATCATTCGGCGGCCGTGGTCGTTGACGAGCTTGTCGGCGAAGTCTCGAGGAGCCAGTCGTATCTCCGCCGGCGCCGCCGCCCTCGTCGCCGTCCAGCGGCGGGAGTCGCCGGCGATCCGATCCGGAGCTCCCGCTGCTGCTTCTCCTTGAACACCTCCCACCACTTGCCCAGCCGCTTCGCCGTCCGGCCGGGGACCTCGGCGGCGATCTTCTTCCACTTGTTGCCGTGCTTGGCCTGGAGGCGGATGACGAGGCGCTGCTCGTCGTCGGTGAGCGAACCTTCTTGATCCCGGGGCGGAGGTAGTTCTTCCAGCGCTGAGGCAGGACTTGGCGTCGCGGTGGAGGGGGCGGTTCATCCGCTGGGACACGAGGCTCCACTCGCGCGGCCCATACTGGCGGACGTAGGCGAGGAGGATGGCGTCTTCCTCAGGCCGCCACCGCTGCCTCTCCCTCATCGGCGGCGGCTGCATCGTGCTTCGCCATCGCCGCGGGCCATCCCAGCTCGGTGGTGCGAGTACTCATGCTGCTCTCCTGCTCCTCACATCATCGCAGCCGCGGCCATTGTTGCGAGCAACCATGCAACATGATGGAAAAAAAGATCACTTGTTTAGCTACTAAGAGAAAAAGAGGGGTCATGCAAAAAAAAAAAATCACTTTTTTAGCCAAAGAGAGAAAGAGGTGATGCAAAAACTTCTTTAGCTTATTTGCAATACTCATAAACAGCAAAGATGAAATCTTAATCCAGAGAGAGATAAATCATGTAAAAAAAGTTCAGATTTTTAGCTCAATGTAGCATTTATCTTTGCAGGAGGTCATGCAAAAATAAATAAATAAAAAGCGAGACCACTTCTTTAGCCCGTTCGCAAGGCTCGTTTATGGTAGCAAAGATGAAATCTTTATCCAAAGAGAGGAAGAGGTCATGTAAAAAAAACTCTAGAACAGGATAGATATATCCTAATACAGCAAATCTGAACGGACATCCTAACACAACAAATCTGAATAAAGGTTTGTCCAGATTCGTTGTATTAAAATGTGTCACATTTAGTCCTAAGTTTGCTATATTTTAGGACGGAGGATGGAGATTTTTGGATCAATGTAGAATTTCATCTTACAATGGTAAATAAGCATGAATTCTAATTTTTACAACTTAAAAGTCTTTAGCTAAAGAGGGATAAATACATGAGAAATTAGATTATTCCCAGTAACACATTTCTAGTTCAATGTAGAGCACTACTCTTACAGCTTTCAAGTGTAAAATGTGTAAGCATGAACTTTGCAAACAGAAAGATCAAATCTTCAGTTCAGAAGAAAGAACTACACACTTCAGAACAGGAATGGCTTCTACTTGTGCTAATCTGGTCAAACACACCAGTCAACCATAACCAGTTTAAATGCAAATGTTGATACAGAGTAAAGTGATTACCGTCTGGAGGGAGCAAGAAACTGGCCAGAACAGAAGCTAGGGCTGTGATAGTGTAAAGTTAGTTGCTTTATTCATTGCAGCATTTATATGTTTCAGTTTGGGGTGTCAAAAGCAGGGGAGTTAATTTATTTGTTCAGTGATCCATAACTGTGACCCTGCACACTCTACACATCCTACTTACACGACCACAGTACTACAGATAAAGCTTATACATGCTCCTCTACAACAACATTGGTACTAAATTTGTGCAAGATTATTCCTTTGACATTATACAGTTAACTACTTGTTCAGATAACAGTTAAAGCACAGAAAATGACAGAGAGAGAGAGAAAAAAAGAGAAGGCCGAATTGCTCCAATTGGTTCTTTGGAGGTTGCAAGGGCCAACCGACCATAAACACTATTGTAAGTAAGAGCATTGTTAAGCACCCATGATTCATCCAGCTATTACTATCAACATACAGACAAATTCACAGATGTCAGGACAAGTTGTGGGCACAATTCTTGTGAGAGGAATAATAAGGCTACCACTGTTTTCTCGCAAGCTTGTCTTCCATCTTTAGCAGTGTCACCATCTGGCATTAATTGGGAAGCTGATCAATGGGGAGATAATCTGCCAAAACACCTACCTAATACCCTCAAGAAGGCTACAAAATAAGGGAATGTGCAAGAGGCAGAGCAAATCCAAAGTAAAAGTGATGATTCTAGGACCATTTGGAGCCCCCACTGGTTGCCTGCTAATGACGAATTAAAGCTATGGCCAGGGCTAATTGCGCACGAGATGGATTTTGATTTGGACAATAAGGGTTAGTTGGTTAGGTGTCTCGAGCAAATTTGACAAATCGAAAACCAATTTAATTTGCAATAAATTCACTCTATTTAATATGGCACCTCTTTAGTTTTCACCCAATTGTAATGAAGGACTCATGAGAGAAGAAATGCAATAAAATCTGCAAGAATTTCACCTAGAACATCTTCTGAATTCTTGCAAGCAATATGCTTTGATTTTATTTTTTTTAAGTTGAGACAAAACAGTTGTTTCTAAAAAAGTATTTATAAAAGGGATTTATAGGAAACTTAGGATTCCTCAAGAGTGGTCTTGTGCCATCCATTTCATCTAGAAATTCAAGCATTAACCAAGAAGAAACAAAATAAAAGAATGTTGAAAGCATGGTAGTAGGCAAAGAAATCAATGTGTTGTTGTTTGTTGATCTGATTGGATTGGACCGTTGTATCCCCTTGGCTTAGATGTTGCTACCGACAGTAGTAGTACTGACAAATTGAAAGCAGTGTGGGGGTATACTATACTATACTACTCCTATACCACAAGTATACTGAAACATGGATCTGTGTTGCTGGGTGTTACTATCTTTCAGGTAACTAATATAGCAAGTTCTCAATTACTCACCATTTTGTTTTTTTTTCCTTAGGTGGTAGGAGTAATTTTCATGGAAGTGAATGTTCCAAGGGATATGGGCTGAGAAGCAGGTAAAAACAATCATGAAGCAATCAAGGGAGGAATGATGGAGAAGAAATGGCATCTCTGGAAAATCTGTACTGAAAGAAGTTACTTTGTTTACCTCTCTTGAGTAGGAGGAAACAATCCATAAACCCCCAAAAGTACTCTGGATAATAGCATATTTCAACTAATCATAAAAAAGTAACATTTGAAGAGGAAAAAAAACAGAATCGAATCTTCATATCTGGGAGCAGACTAGCAGTAAGTAGAATCCCCCTAAATACATTATTGGACCATACAACAATCAGTACAATAATGCTGCCATTGAAGATTCAAGAACTAGGTAGATGTTTCAATCAAGAACACAAATTTCACCAACTCACCAGTCACCACAATCCATATAAAATCCACAAAAGTAGTTTCACTCACAGCATATCAGAGACAACATTTAACCCCAACTTAGCAGATTATCTATCCATACTAACCAAATCCCAACTGGTGAATCAAAAGAAAGAACTAAGCAAACTGACAATCAATCCTTACCCTGAGAGCACATCCTCTACCAACTTCCCTACAAGACAAGAAATCTAACAGAAAGATCTATTGCAGAAAAACAGACTAGCAGATATAGGAGAGACAAAATCTGACCAAAAACACCCAACATGTACAGCCATACAGACCAAGAAACATGAACACAAAAAACATAGTAACAAAGCAAACCACAGAACAGCTTTCTTCAGAGCACAACACACATCACACCTGCTGCATTACATCATAAGCTCTACACTACTGAAACTGCTCAAGAAACTGAAGGTAGTATAGGATTCACTTACAGAAACGCCACTACACCATCCTGCTGCTCTGTTCTTGGACCTCCCTGGAGCTCAAAACCCCAAATGATTTTAAGAACAAGAACAAGAAGAAGAAGAAGTCCCAAGAACACGAGCAGTGGTTAGTACCAGCAGTAGTACCTAGCTAGAGAAAGGCAAGGACAGTGAGATGTGAGCTGAAAGATTCTTGTGAGCCTCCCACTGAGAGAGAGAAATACAGAGAAGACTCTGTATATGGAGGCAGTGGTGAGCAAGCTCAAGTAAAGGAGGTGGGGGGACAAGGAGCAGCGAGAAATTAGGGCACGCGAGGGTGGTGGTGGTGGAAAAGACGGGAGGGGGAGAGGAAAAGGGCTGGGTGGAAAGGAGAGGCCTCTGTATTTATAGACAGAGAAAGAAACAAAGAAGCAGAGAAAGAAAGAGATGGAGAGAGCTAGACTAGTCACTGCAGCTGCAGCAGCTGCAGCAAACAGTGCATGCATTGCAATGCAATGCAATGCAAAGAAAGCACAATGGCCACACCCACACATACAGCTGCTGCTGCTGCTGCTAAGCTTGAATGCACATGGACTCATGGAGATGGAGATGCTGGAGATGTGCATGGTGCATTGGTGCCATGGTCCATGCAGCAATGGATGTGAGGTGAGAGGTGAAGGCTTTGCATTTGCTTTTGCTTCTCTTGGAGATGACTGACTTCACTTCACAGTGTGGGTGTGATCAGAGATGGCACTGTTGGAGAGGGAGATGGGAGGCAAATGAATATCAATATCATATATAATTTTCTGAATGTTTGTATATGCATTTTCTTGCAGCATGCATGCATGCATGGACAGGGGAGATGATCCATACTCTAGGTGAGTCCAGATGAGATGAGATGAGATGGTTGCCTCTTGTTGCCAATTTTTATTTCTTTACACTGTGCTGGTACAATGGCCGTGCATGGATGAGCCATCATCTGCATTATTTTTTTTTGCTGCTGCTGTAGCACAAAACTGTGCTAGGAATTTTCTTGAGAAGATGCATGGTGAAATGGAATCTACTCCCACCAATCTGGCTGCCACCCAGCCCAGATCACAGTACAATGTTTGTAAAAAAATCTCCAATTCTCCACTGCTCAACAAGCCAGATGCATGAGAGTCGTCGTCCGATCGCAATCCAACGGCTTAGTAGTAAAACCATGTAAAATTTTATGAGAACTTTTACGGTACAATATACTACCAATATATACTGGCAGTATATAAAAGGGCATATTAGGAATTTGACAGAAAATAAAACAACACTTTAGTAATTTTTGGTTCAAAATGAATCTAATTGAGAGTACCCAGTCCTGGATCTTATCGTACACTAGGGGAGGAGCATCCTGAGCGCCATTTGATGACAAAGCATGTGACGATAGCACGATTTGATGATAGAATAACGAAGAAAAGACAAAATTACCCTTTCAAACTTTATACTGCAATCTAATTAAATAAAAAATTAAATCAATCTACACCGTTAGATCATATATACTAGCAGTATATTGTACCGTAAAAATCCTCAAATTTTATATCCTCTCATCGTCTACATGTTAACTTACTGGCCTTAGCCAAAATTTGAATTAAAAGGTTATATTTTAAGTTGATTTTAGGATGTTTTTTTCTTCTTAATCTATTTTCTAGTATCGTCTTTCAAAATCGCTAATAACACTAATATAGAAGTTTGAACATAAATTAATTTTGTCTGATTCATTCATAGTAGTCAATGAAGCCTGAGACTTAATTGATTGTATTAAAATGATACTACTACATTTCACATGAAAATGAAACTGTTTATGTAGTCCCTCCATTCTGAAATACACCGATTTATAGGTTGTTTAGAAAAACTAAATTTAGGTCCAAAGATTCCCTTTTAATCACTTCGGTTATCAATTTTTAAATTTTAAATTGTTTGAATTTCCTTATCAATCATCTGATTGGCTTTGGAATCATTAAAATGATTGGAATCATGAGAAACAATTTTGAAATGCTTACATTTTCATATAAAATTTGAATCCTAAAATCTTTACATTTTGAAAGTGAGGGGAATAATAAATAAGCCTTTTCTTTTGCGATAGAAAGAAAGAAAGAGTCCCATCATTTGCTCATATTCTCTAATAAGCAAAAAAAAAAAGGCTTATTACGGAATAAAAATAAATTTATAGGTAAAAATTTTATATAAATATGTTCCTAGTGACTTAAAAATCAATGCTTAAAAAAAGAAACTACGTTGAAAATATCTTTAAATCAATCTTAAAATTAAGTTTAAAATTTAAGTTTTAACTCTTTCTGTGGCTGATTAGGGCATCGGATGGGGGCCAAAAACTGATTGAATGGGGGGCAAAGGTGGCGGGAGATCAATCAATCAGAGGAGAGATTCTGGAAACGGTGGTGTGGGCATGCATCTGCATCTGCATCCTGCATGCGTCCGTTGCGTCTTGTCATTGCAGCCTCTGCCTGCCTCTACCTGCATGCCTGCCTTTGCCCATCTGTTCGTTTCTTCATTTCTTGGCCAGTAAAAAAAAAACGCAGGGAAGAAACAAAACAGAAAAACAAACCAACGTGCTTTGCATTGTGTGCCTTTCTCATCAGTAGGAGTATAGTACTAGTAATTGGCTACATATACCAGTACAGCTACTGTATGAATACATGGAAGCTACAACCCCTGACCAAAAGTAGGAACAGTTATTAGACTTGATCTGTAACCAGAAAAAGAAGAAAAAAACTGACACTTGAATAGTTTCTCAAGAATTAAGGCAGTCTACTTGTAAGAAAGACAAGAATTCAGTAAACATGGTGAATTTGAGGTTTAGTTTAGTACTCCTACAAGAAGATCATGGCTAACTGGTGATGAAGAAAAACAAAAGTCGGGTCATTTTTGTAGCTGACGACTGAAGTATTGGACCTCAAAGAAAGCTGAAGCAGAACAAACTGTTAATCTTTTCACAAACCAGAGAAATTAAAGGTAGTTCTAGTACTAATTCAGAAACAAACAGAGGTCAGATTTGTGCTTCCAAAAGAAAGCCCTTGAAGCTGAAGCACAATAAACTGTAATCTTTTCTTCACAAACCTGAAAATCAAAGTTAATTTGCTACTAGTACTGATTCAGAAGCAAACAAGGTTATCTTGGTCCTTCCAAAAGATTGCCATATACATTCAAAATCTTCTCATGCAATTTTTATAACTGAACCATCAAAACAAATCCCCCCAAAAAGAAAAAAAAAAATCTCTCTCTGTGGGCAGGACAGTCTGCAAAATAACCTTGCCCATGCATGCAAATGCAATGGCAATTGCAGGAGGTCATCAGTTTGGTCCCTCCCTACCCCAACACAAGGTGACAAAACAAATGATGGGATCTCTTAGACATCACTGTTTGCAACTATAGCTCCTCCTGCATTATTATTGAAGGGAAGGGACCTCACAACCTCTCTTCTCTTTTTCTTTTTTTTTTCTCTCTTGTACTGTGCTTTGTACTACTTTGTGCATTATGTTGTTGCATTTGTCTTATTGTGGGTACTGTCTACTCCTACTCCACTATAGTTTAGGTGATCAAATATGCTGGTTAATTAGCGTTTTGTGATCATCTTGCTTTAGGTCCAAATCATAAATGAGCCGAATGCATGTGTGTACTCATGTTTACAGGTAGAGAGATGGGGCCAAAAGCTACTAGGATGGTGTAGTTGTGTACGTGTGGTCACCAACCGGGAGATATGCAAAGAACCATCGAGTGTGCCTGTACTGTGTGTACTATACATTGCCTTAGCTCTCTTCACTTCACACCATATAAATCGATGACTTTGCATAACCGTGTAGTAAATGTGATACTAATAAGTTAGTGGTGGTCAACTTACTAGGTTAGCCTGTACTCCTTCCGTTTCAAAATAACTTTCTATTCAGATTTATTATACTACCTCAGTCGTGAAGATCTATGTCCAACGTTTGACCGTTCGTCTTATTTGAAAAATTTATGAAAAAACTAAAAAAATAGTCACCCATAAAGTACTATTCATATTTTATCATCTAATAACAATAAAAATACTAATCACAAAAATTTTTCAAATAAGACGAACTGTCAAACGTTGGATATGAATAGTGCAAAACTGCACTTATTTTGGGACGAAGGGAGTACTAGAATGTCACATTGTGTATGAGATTGGTTTATTTGGGACATAGCAAGTAGTTGGTTGTACATTCTGTTATTTCTGTTTAATTTCCACTAGGAGTTCAGTTACTCATGTCTGTCCCAAAATAAATCAATTGACCATCTATGAACACAAGTTTGATTTATTTTGAAACTGAGGGATTATAAAAAATGGCTTGCATGAAATATATTGATGTAGGCGTGTTTGGAGGGAAGTTCTATTAAGCTTAATTATGTGAGAAGTTCGTGATTTTTTTGTGTTCTTAGCAGTGGCCTCTCTAATTTAAACGGCTGATAGGACTATAGTTCCCGCATTTCATATTGATTTACGATTAAGCTCCATTTGCACATGTAGGAAACTCACGAGATCCCCGTAGTAAATTCGTGTGAAGGCATGCATCCTTTGAAACAGAGGAATTAGAACAAATTATTTAGAAACTGAGCTCAATTATTTATGTGAAAATCCTATAAACTTTCTGTGTTTCAAAAGAGCCCCAAGCAATCTAGCTTTCGTAGAAACGACAAGGGCATTTTGCATTTTCTTCATGCACACATACCATAGGTGATTGCGTGAATTTTCCGTCGCTCAATCGAATTGATCAGTTGCCCCTTTCTTAATTCCCAAACACTGTGTGTGTACCTCTTGTATACCAATGTTTGCAATAATATGATGGTGGTGTTAAAGATAAATTAAGATGAAGATGAAAATGAAGATAATTTTTTTTCGTTTGTTTTTACTTTTCTTTTCTGTTGCAAACCCCGGATTTTCACCATGAAAAACAGTGATGTAAAACCTGCTTTTGTGCTACATAATGGTGGTGCCAGTCTCCATAAGACCAATTCTAGAGCTTAGCTCTGCATGCATGTAGGCAGGCGAGACTAGAGACTGCAATAGGCAAAGTCTGCGGCGCCTCTCCGACAGGGGCGGATCTACGGTGTTAGGGTCAGTGTTAGGCGACACCGACGACTTTCGGCAAAACTTCCCTCCAAACTCCCAACTTTTCATCACATTACATCACATCTAAAACTTTCCTACTCACATAGAGTCCCAACTTTTTTTCCAAACTACCAACTTTCACTAAACTTCTCTCCAATTTCAGAAACTAAACACAGCCTTGCATGCTCGAAGAAGATCTCCAATCTCTCTCCCTCGTTCAAACGCGAAATCTTAGGTGGTGTTCTTTTCTTCTAAAAGTAAAGATGAAGATTAAGTTTTTTACGCAAAACGATATGGTATTAACGTATGATTGATTGAGTTTTAATTATTATAAACTTAAAAAATAGATTAATAAGATATTTTAGAGCAATTTTTATATAGAAAGTTTTCGCACGAAGCGCATTGTTTAACCGTTTGAAAATCGTGCCACGAAAATCTTAATCTTTATCCAACTCTTATTGGAGAAAAGAACGGGAGCTTAGCTTGCAAGAGATTATATCCCTCCATCTCAAAATAAGTGCAACATATATGTAGTTGTAGAATATGTTACATCTGTGAGCGTTATCAGTTGACCTAATAAGCCAAAGCAATAGGCAAAATTTAAATTCTAGAACTTAGATTTTAGAGTTGATTTTAAGATATATTCAACGTAATTATTTTTGCGTTAGCTTTTAAATCGCTATAAAAATATATAAAACTTTTACTTATATAAATTAATTTGTATTTTCTAATATACCGTTTTGACTTATATATTACTCCCTCCGTTCCATAATATAAGGGATTTTTGAGTTTTCTTGCAGTGTTTGACCACTCGTCTTATTCAAAAAATTTATGCAAATATAAAAAACGAAAAGTTGTGTGTAATTTGTTGGATAATAAAGTAAGTCACAAAAAAGTAAATTAATTTCACAATTTTTTAAATAAGACGAGTGGTCAAACACTACAACAAAAACTCAAAATCCCTTATATTATAGGACGGAGGGAGTAGAAAATATAGGTAACCGATAAGACTCTATATTAGATTATACTACTCCGTCAAAAAAATACTCCCTCCGTAAAAAAAAAAAGACAAACCCTGGTTTTAAACATGGACATACATCATGTCCAGATTCAAACCTGGGTTTGTCTTTTTTTTTTTTACGGATGGAGTATAATTCTAGCAATAATCTGAACGCACATTATTGTTAAGATTGATTTTTTTTGGGACGGGGTATTTATATTGAGGCTGTGTTTAGATCCAAAGTTTGGATCCAAACTTCAGTCATTTTCCATCACATCAACCTGTCATACACACACAACTTTTCAGTCATGTCATCTCCAATTTCAGTCCTTTTACAAACTTTGCAATGATCTAAACACAGCCTGAATAGAGAGAGTGAGGAAGAAGAACAAAAGAGAGAAGAGATCTCAATTAACCAAAGATGGCAGCATTCAGGATATGAGATCACAAGTTGCCCAGAGCTCGAGTAGACGTCGCAGCGGAAAGCTAGAGGCTACTCCGCCATCAAAGTGGCAGAGGATCAGGAAGAAACGAAGATGGGCGACGGACACGTGGCGGGTTCCCATTGGCTGGGCGCGCTGCTCGAGGCCTGTACGTACTGTATACTCGTACCCCCTAGGGAGCTAGTCTCCTACTGTACTGTACTGTACAGCGTACGTATACAGTGAGCGTGTCGGTGATGTGACGTGATATCTCCATCCATTGTCTTCTCTCTCCATTTTTTATATTTTTTCTCCTCCTCACACCTCACTCTCAGAGCAAGTTTAATGGAGTACTCCAGCTAGTTACTAGCTCACTCTCTCATAGCAGGTTTAAGGGCTCGTTCGGAATGCAGGATTGAAAAAACATAGGAATAGGAAAAACGTAGGAATATGATAAGAATATAAGTGTAAAACAGAGAATTTGAAAACATAGGAATTTCATGTGAATAGGTGTTTGGATGGAGTAAAGGAAAAACATAAGAATCTTTAAGAAAATAGGTGCACTATTACAAAATTATCACATGCTACTAGTGAATTAAACAACATTAATCAACCTAATAATATGCTTTAGTTGCTTGATGGCATGATTTGTCTCGTTCCCACGCGGAGGGAGAGAAAAAAGAGGTCAGCGTGGATTTTTTTTTCCTGTGATCTTCCAGTGATATGGCTAGCGCAGGAATTTTCCCTACGTATTTCCTACGAATGTTATGCTGTGATCCAAATGACGCCACAGTAAAGTAATCCATAGGAACCAAAATCCTTCATTTTTCATGTGTTTCTCCTCCATTCCGAATAAGCCCTAATAGTATAGCCAACTACTAGCCTCCAAAATATCTATAGTCAATTTAATACTAGCTAATTTATATAATAGTTGCTTATTATACAATTAATATCTTATCCCGTCTGTTTAGATCCCATCTCAAAATTTTACACCCTGTCACATCGAACGTTTGAACACTTGTATGAAGTATTAAATATAAGCTAAAAAATAACTAATTGCATAGATTGCAACTAATTTACGAGACGAATCTTTTAAGCCTAATTGCTCCATGATTTGACAATGTGTTGCTACAGTAAACATTTACTAATTACTAATGACGGACTAATTGGATCACTTAATAAATTCGTCTCGTGGTTTACTTACGGATATTGTAATTAGTTTTTTTATTAGTACCCAAACACCCCATACGACACCTTATATAATGCCCGATGTGACACGCTAAAACTTTACACCCCTGAATCTAAACTCCCCCTTAGTACCGTAAATCTAGACATATCTTTATTCAAATTCGTTGTATTAAAATATGTCACATCCAATTATAGATCCGTTATTTTTTTTTGACAGAGGGAGTATACTAGTACTAACTGATACTATGCTATAATACGGAGTAAATTTTAAATTACTGGAGTATTCCATTGGAGTACGTATAAACTTGTTTTCTTTTACCGTCTAGCTGTATACTACTAGTATACTAGTACTTGTTTTTTTTTTTTGTTGGTTTGTTTAGCTATGAAAGGAAGGTGACACGGGCTAGAGGTGTTGCTAGAATTGGGCAAGCATTGCTGCAGGGTGTGGTCTCTTATACGTTTATACAGAGGGTGGTGTACATGTATTTACTTTAGGTTACAAAGCATGAACGATGCACGTATGTACGTACGTACACTAATTTATACGGAGTGGGTAGGGCATGGGCCAGGTCAGCTAGAATCGCATCACATAGCTAGTGAGCAGGATTCTATATTGGTGAAAGCTAAACAAATTCGAGAGGGCCGATAGATCTAAAATTTCACAATATTTTGGCCCAAAAGAAAATAATTTGTAAACATATTTTGACTAATTTTGAGTAAATTTTGCTAAATTTGGGGAATGAATTTCTGAAATTTGAGAAAGCATCCACTTCAGGTTTGATTTGCCTAAAATGTGTATATTTGGCCCTTTTTAGAAAACTTGTTTTACAAATAAGCCTATGAAAAAGATTATTCAGGAATAGAACCTTAGCTCAACGCAAGCATCATTGGCGCCAAGGTCCAATGGATCAACACCAAAGACGTTAGCACTAACCCCCTCCCCCCGTGGCACCGCTGCCATGTAGCCAGCTGACATGGCCGGAGCTCGGTTTCGGTCTCCTTGGTGAGCAGCCACTTCACTAGTGCGAGCTCTAGTTGCTCGATGCCACCTCTGGTGCTGAGATGGTGGACCTCGCAGAGAGCGTAAGTTCTAGGGGCACGGTTGAAGCTGAGGTGGAGGTGGTATCGGCTGAAGATGAGGTTATCCTGTTCTTTTCTGACTAAGATACATATTTTATTTCGATTTTCGTTAGCACACTTTTCAAACTATCGAACGATGTAATTTGTACAAAACTTTATGTAGAAGTTGCTTAAATCTATTCATTTAAAGGTTCTCAATAAGTAATTAAAACTTAGTTAACCATGCGTTAACGATCTTATTGTCTTCCGTGTCTTAGTTTCACATCTAAACTTTAAGCTATTTTCGATAGAAACAAACACCACGATAGCTTAGCGAAATGCAGGGATCGAATTGATGAAGGCGGAATAAAGATGGAGTGAATGATCAGAGGCTGTAGCTGAGCTAGATATACAGGGTATTTATGCTAGAGAGACCTACTCCCTTCGGGGAAAAAAAAATCAACTTAGGAGGAGTCGATGTGTCCCCTTTTAGGATAATGTACGTGGACATTATATCCCCTATGATTCTTTTCGGGCATATGGATTACTCCCTCCATTCT
Source organism: Oryza longistaminata (assembly GCA_009805545.1). Taxonomy (NCBI): domain Eukaryota; kingdom Viridiplantae; phylum Streptophyta; class Magnoliopsida; order Poales; family Poaceae; genus Oryza; species Oryza longistaminata. Next base: position 37,689,610 of record CM020178.1, read on the forward strand.
AAAAAAAAGATAAACTCTGGGTTTCTATGTTCAATGTTTGACCGTTCGTCTTATTTAAAAATATATAAAAAAAATAAAAAGACAAGTCACGCATAAAGTATTAATCATGGTTTATCATCTAACAACAATGAAAATACTAATTATAAAAAAATTCATATAAGACGGGCAGTTAAACAGAAATCTAGGGTTTGTCTTTTTTTTTAAGAGGAAGGGAGTATTGTACTGGACTTGATTTGATTTGATTTGACATCGCCATGTCTGTCTACGTACGTACAGTACGTACAACAGGCCGGGCGGTATATCCAGTACAGTATGGTTGACTTTTGACGGCCTTTACACAGCGGTCGTGTCATGTGTTGGGTCACATTACACCTGTAGCAATTTAATCCATGATTAGCCTATGTGATGCTACAGTAAACATTCTCTAATTATGGATTAATTAGGCTTAAAAAATTTGTCTCGTGAATTAGCTTTCATTTATGTAATTAGTTTTGTAAGTAGTCTATATTTAATACTCTAAATTAGTGTCAAAAACAGGGACTAAAGTTAAAGTTAAGTCCCTGGATCCAAACACCACCTTAGGAGGAGTCGATGTGTCCCCTTTTACGATAATGTACGTGGACATTATATCCCCTACTAGATTGATTCTTTTCGGGCATATGGATTACTCCCTCCGTTCTAAAAAAAGATAAACTCTAGGTTTCTATGTTCAATGTTTGACCGTTCGTCTTATTTAAAAAATATATAAAAAAATAAAAAGACAAGTCACGCATAAAGTATTAATCATGGTTTATCATCTAACAAAAATGAAAATACTAATTATAAAAAAATTCATATAAGACGGACAGTTAAACGGAAATCTAGGGTTTGTCTTTTTTTTTAAGACGGAGGGAGTATTGTACTGGACTTGATTTGATTTGATTTGACATCGCCATGTCTGTCTACGTACGTACAGTACGTACAACGGGCCGGGCGGTATATCCAGTACAGTATGGTTGACTTTTGACGGCCTTTACACAGCGGTCGTGTCATGTGTTGGGTCACATTACACCTGTAGCAATTACTGCTTGCCTAGCCTAGCTACTCCATCCTCGTTGGTCACTCATATAATTAATCTTCTCATATAATTAATCTCACTAAAGAACGAGCAATTTTCAATGTTATCGTACCGGCTGTTAAAACTAGGTCCACTTGTCTAGGACTTGATCTTGGTTTGGTACCAATACATTACGATCAAAGTCGAATCGCAAGCCTAAAGAAAATTCAATGAAACAACAACCATATAAAAGGGGCCATAAATATGAGTGTTGACCAATTCAAAAGATCATTTGGTGTAGTTGAAATAGAAGTTGTTCGGTCAAGTATAGGAAACTAATATAAGAATAAATAACTTTCTCAATGGTTTATTTTCTTTCTTTTATTTACCTTAATATTCATTTCATTCAAGCCATTCCAATGCTCGCAAGCAAGCACGAAAAAGTGTATATTTCTAAACGGAAACGCCAATACATCGAAACTCATTACCCATGGCCAATCGAGAAAAAAAAATAAAACAAACATGGTTTAGCGTATTTGGGACCAATGCATCAAATAGTAAGTCCATTTCGGAATCAAGGCCTAAATTTTGGTCAAAAACGTCACATCAAATGTTTGGACACATGCATGGGGCATTAATTTAAATGTGGAAAAAAAACCAATTGCACAGTTTGTATGTAAATTGCGAGACGAATCTTTTGAGCCTAATTACACTATGATTTGACAATGTGATGCTACATTAAACATTTACGGATTAATTAGGCTTAATAAATTTGTCTCGCAGTTTACAGGCGGAATATGTAATTTGTTTTGTTATTAGTCTACGTTTAATACTTCAAATGTGCATCCATATACTTAAAAACTTTACACCCAAAGAACTAAATACACCCCAAGTTAATTCAATATTATAAATATGACAAGTACATATTCTAGGAGCACTATAAATTTAACATCCTAATATAATAAATCTGACATAGGTATTAGGATATTTCTAGTAACTATGAATTTGACATTATGATACTATGACTCACATACACGCACGATGATAGTACCAAATAACGTTGCCACACTATTCAAACCGGCGTGACAGGATTGTTTTGTCATGTCATCTCGACCGACGTGGTCAAAGGTTCAGATCGACATGGTGTGCATCATGGTGTTGATACACGTAGTATGTACTTCCTCTGTTTCACAATATAAGACTTTCTAGCAATAGCATTGTCCACATTCATCTAGACATATGTATATGTTTAGATTTATTAACATCTATATGTATGTGGGCAATGCTAGAAAGTCTTACATTGTAAAACGGAGGGAGTATATATGGGACAGTAGCAGACAGGGTAGGTAGAGCGTCGTGGGTGAATCTTTGGCGCCGCGCCGGTCGATCGATCGAATGAGCCATATGCATGCAGACGGTGACCAGAACAGACCAAACCAAACAAAAACTGAAGAGAGATTAGTGGTAGCTAGAGAGAAGAAGATAAACAGGGTCCAGGCTCTAGAGGGAGGGAGGGGTTGGATGGGGCCCAGCTGGTCAGAGATATACTAGTATAGTGAGTACTACGTACTAGTAGTATCAAAGACTAGGGTTTACGATTTCGAGAAGGCCTTCCGTTTCGGGGTCTGGCGGAACGACGGTTTTCGTAAAATCTTGTGGAAAGCCGGTAGATTCTAAACAAATTTCATAAACTAAAATTTAAATACAAATTCTCTAAGTTTACCGATAAGCTCGCGAAAACCGATCGGCTTTAGCGAAATTCCGAGGGAAATAATCGAAATTACAATCAGTAACTAGAAAAAGCGGTCAACTGATTTTTTTTCCTTTTTTTAATTTGTTATTCTTTTCTTTTCTACGGTAAATTTCAGTAAATACACAGAATACATCAATTTCTTCAAAAATTTATGTCCCAATAGGTTATATGAATATCATACTATTTATAATATTTTATTTGATTTTTTCCTTTTTTATCAATTCAAATTTGAATTTGGATGAAATTCATCGAAATCTAATACGGCTTCTACTTTCAAGCCTCATCGAAACCTCGAAATTTCGTGAAATTCGACCGGTTTTCATCAGAATTATGAGCCCGGTCAAAGACACAAATATTAGGGAAGGACCTAATATTAAATAATTAGGAGGGGTGAAGTTTCGAATCCATGTCGTCTAGCACATCAACTTGTGGAGATTGCCGGAAACCCTTAGACATTTCTTAATCAACCTAGTATCAGATGTGATACATTCTAATACTACGAATCTGGATAGAAACATGTTTAAATTTATAATATTAATATATATCACATCTGATATTAGCTAGGTTGATTTTTTTTTTAGGGAGGAAGCAAGTAGGAGTACTACACGGACGGAGGGAGTTTGTGCAGTGCAGTAGTAGTATCGGGCGGGTCACACGGTCAGACCTACACCTAAGAGCACGGTCAAAAGTATAGCCAACTACTGGGTACAAAACATCTATAGCCAATCTAATAGTCCATTCAAATAATAGTTAACTGTAAAAATATACTACACCATTAATACTCGGTCCCATCTCTTATACACATATAACATCTTGGAGTCCGTGTTGCAGCCGGCTACAAATCTGTAGCCTGCTTTCTTCTCTCTTCTCTTTTGTTCTTGATATATGGTTATAGCCGGCTTATAGCCTACTATTATACCTGCTGTAACAGGCCGGCCACTGGCTGACCTGCATGCTTTGCTGCTGCTAGCAGGCCAACTCGATCCGTAGTGGCACGTACTCGCTTTCTCTCAGAAAAACCAAACCTAAAATAAGATTAAATTACTAGAATATATATACTCTTATATTTCTAAACAAATGTACTAGTACTACATTTCTAGTTATAATTTAAATCTTAGGGCCTATTTAGATCTCACTCTAAAATTTTACACCCTATCACATTGAACGAAGTATTAAATATAAGTTAAAAAATAACTAATTTACGAGATGAATCTTTTAAGTCTAATTGCTCCATGATTTAACAATATGGTGCTACAATAAACATTTACTAATGATGGATTAATTAGGGTTAATAAATTCGTCTCGCGGTTTATTAACGAATTATATAATTAGTTTTTTTATTAGTGCCCGAACACCCTATGCGACACCCTATATAATATCCTATGTGACACGCTAAAATTTTACACCCTTCGATCTAAATACCCTCTTGATATATTTCTATTTAGATTGGTTGGACTATATTACGATCCATCTCATTTTAGGCGTGTTTAATTCACACTAAAATTGGGAGTTTGGTTGAAATTGAAACGATGTGACGGAAAAATCGAAAGTTTATATGTATAGGAAAGTTTCCATCTAATGAAAAATTTGGAAGTTCGAACAATTACTCTGGAACTAAACACGGCGTTCTCGATAATTTATTTTTCTTTTATGCAAACTGTGGACTGGGGAGGGGAGAGTACTGGTCCGATGGCTGCATCTGCATCTCTGCATGGCGTGGCGTGGCACGCAACCGATCGAGGACGTCGCTGCCACTGCCATTGCCTACGCCTACGGGCTGCGGTCGGTGTACTCCGTGTTTGGCGGCACGATAAGAGCAGGTACAATAGCAGGCTATAAGCCGGCTATAACCATATATCGAGAAGAAAAGAGAAGAGAGAGAAGAAAGTGGGCTACAGATTTGTAACCGGCTGCAACACGGACTCCAAAATATTATGTGTGTATGAGAGATGGGATCAGGTATTAATAGTGTAGTATATTTTTACAGTTAACTATGGTATGAATGGACTATTAGATTGGCTATAGATGTTTTATAACCAGTAATTGGCTATACTGTTGACCTTGCTCTAATGTGGCAGGCCAGGCCGCCCGGGCCAGCCTACTCCACGTCCATGCATGCGATGCGACTGACTGACACCCCGGTGAGCGACTGACCACCGCACCATCGGTCCATCACCCCTCTGCTCCTCTCTCCCTCTCTCTAGGGCCACTCCACTGACCACTGCATATGATCAGATTTTCTTCTTTTTTTTTCATTGGAGATTATCTGCAGTACTACCTGTACTGATTCATTGTATCAGGGATATGTTTTTTTTTCACGCTAAAATTGAAAGTTTGGTTGAAATTGAAACAATATGACAGAAAAGTTGGAGGTTTATGTGTGTAGGAAAGTTCTGATGTGATGGAAAAGTTGAAAGTTTGAAGAAAAAATTTGGAACTAAACTCGGCCTAGAATGTGTCACATTCATTCTAGATTTAGGGCTTGTTTGGTTATTTACTCTATCAATTCATTGGTAGTGCAAAAATCTAGACAAACTTTAGCACTACCAAAATATTGGTAGGATAAAATTATTAGGGATGCAAGTGGATTTTTTAGACCGCTTATCTCACTTCTAGTTCATTTTTTCTGCTAAATTTTGTACTACCATGTAGTAAATGAACTACCAAGTAGGTTTTTATGCGGGTAGTGGGACTACCCACTTGCATCCCTAATAATTACTCACTCCGTTTCTAAATATTTGACGCCAATGACTTTTTTAAATATGTTTAACCATTCGTCTTATTTAAAAAATTTAAGTAATTATTAATTCTTTTCCTATCATTTGATTCATTGTTAAATATACTTATATGTATACATATAGTTTTACATATTTCACAAAAGTTTTTAATAAGACGAACGGTCAAACATGTGCTAAAAAGTCAATGGTGTCAAACATTTAGAAACAGAGGGAGGAGTATTTAGCTAGCATTTGGATTGCTACTAATATAAAGCCAAATTCTCATGGTATAGTGGAGAAACTTATAGAGTATGACCAAATAGGATATGGACACTACCAAATATTTGATATCAATCCAAACTAACATACATACTTTTTTTTTCGGGGAAACATACATACTATTTAATTTGCCAACAAATGACCCTTATTTTTTTATGGGACGGAGGTAGTAAGAGCAACTCAAATATAGCCTCTCCAAATGGCTCTCCAAGCTAAATTTTGTCAATTCTTGCAAAAACAAAAAAAGGGTACTCCAACAGCTTCTCTATTCAACTTGCCAAGCTATTTGGCTGGCCAAATCCTTCCCCTCACTAGCCAAATTTGACCAGCCAAAATCACTGGTCATTTGTGGGTCCCACCTATTTCCCCTTCTCTTTCCTTTGCATCCGCTCTCTCTCTCTCTCTCCCTTCTCTGCCGCCGATATCCCCGCCACCGTCCATCGCTCGCCTCTGCCACCAGTCGGCTCACATCAGCCTCGTCCGCCGCCGTCACCTCATCCCCTCGTCGAGCGACGACGACTACGCGCGGAGGAAGCCCACGGCTACGAACCTCCTTTCGGCGTCGCCACCTCCGTGCCCGGCCCCATCCACCGCCGCCGCCTCCGACCCCGGCCGCATCCAGCGCGGCCCGCCTCCGTGCACGGTCACATCCGACGCGGCCGCCCGCAACCCTCTCCTCACCTCGCCTCGCCTCTCTCGCCGCCGCCGCCGCCGCTGTTGCCAGCCCCTCCGCCGCCCCATCGCCAGCCTCTGCACAGCCACCGTCGCGCAGGAAGAGTGCCGAGAGAAGAGGAAGAGGGGGAGAGAGAGAGAGAGGAGAAAGAAGGTGTTGTAGAGGCTGACGTGTAGGTCCCAGTGTCATAGGCTTATAATGGAGAGTGTAGATGGAGAGGCTGTTGGAGCGAGGAATGAGTTTGGCTTGACAAATCAATTGGAGAGCTAGCTATATATTCGGGTGTTTTGAGAATTAAATTTAAAGAAGCTGTTGGAGACAGTCTAATATGCCAGTGCAATGCGATAGATAGGCAGATGCATGTGGGGCTGGGCGGTGCAGGCGCCTGTGGGTGCCCGGCCGGCGCGGCATATTGTGGCTGTGGCTGATCGATCGACAAGCAACGCGGATGCCATGCCATTGCCGGCGTTGCGCTTCTCTTGTCTCTTCTTCATCCCTCTCTCTCCGACTCCGATCCTCCACGATCTCCGGCCTCCTGCGCTGCCACCCGCGCGCATGCAGCGTCTACAGACTGCACGCTCCATCACGCGATCTCACCTCCTCTGCCGCTGCATGCTCCATCGGCTTCTCTCCCGCGACTCCTGTCCCAGGCTAATTATTACACGGTCGATTGGTCAAATACATCATTAATTCAGTATTAGATTTTTTTTCTTTGAAAAATAGATTAATATAATTTTCTAAAGCAAATATGCGTAGAAACTTTTTTTTTCCAAAAAGCATACCGTATAGCGGTTTAAAAAACGAGGGAGGAGAGTTGGAACCTCAAGCAACGAACCCAGTCTTTTCCAAATCGCTAAACAGTTCGGTTTTTAAAAAGTAAATTATATATGAAGTTGCTTGAGAAAATTATATTAATATATTTTCAGGGTTTTTTAATCCAATACTTTAATTAGTTACTCCCTCCGTCCCATAATATAACAATTTAGGACTGGACGAGACATTTCATATTACAACAAATTTGAACAGATGCATGTCCAGATTCGTTGTACTATAAAATGTCTCATCCGGTCCTAGATTGTTATATTATTGGATGGACGGAGTAGTATTGGATGTGACATATTCTAGTACTACGAATCTGGACATACCTTTGTCCACATTTATTGTACTAGAATGTGTCACATCCAGTCCTAGATTTATTTTTTTCGGGACGGAGGGAGTATGTGCTAGTGACTCGTTCCATTTTACGTACGGCGGGAGAGAAGATCCCAACCATTCCAAATGGATGCATCCTAAGTAATGCAGTAAACTTCATTATATGAAGACCACTATTAATTTCGTGTGAACTACCACGAATATATGTTCAGATTCACATCATTTTCAAATTAAACGGCAGGGATTCTAAGAAAATAAAAGCATTTTTCAGCTGGCCGATGAACTAAAGAACAAAACTAAAGCAAATGAGCAGTAGTAGAGACACGCAACGGGACCAGATAGATACATGTACTAGCACTAAATTAGATTGAGCAGAGGGGTTAGATATTGTTATTAGATCGAGGACCGAATCTATGATTAAACATCAACCTTTGCAAGTATCAATCGAGATCAAATTAAGCTAGTACTACCACCAATGGACGGACCACTCTAACCAACTCTCTCATCTTTCGTTCCCTAGAAAACAGGACGACACGCTACCGCCAGAATTCATCGAACTGTTCTGTGTAGAGTTACCGTCACTCTATAGTTTAGTGATTATCGTGGTAACCTTACGGTTACGGTTACAGCGAAGTATACCGTGGTTTCAAAAACTGAGAAGGTTACTACACGTAACTATAATAATCACACGGTTTTGTAAATCTTGGTTACCACTGTGTTTAGTTCACGCTAAAATTGAAAGTTTGGATGAAATTAGAACGATGGGACAAAAAAGTTTGAAGTTTATGTGTGTAGGAAAATTTTAATGTGATGAAAAGTTGAAAGTTTAAAGAAAAAATTTGAAACAACTCGCCCAAAGATTGCTCCATACACGCACAGTAGTAACCTTGGATCCCCCAACGCATCAGCTCAGCTCATAGAGATCCATGGATCGATCACTCAGAGCAAGTTCAATCGTATAGCCAACGCTAGCTTCAAATCATCTATAGCTAATCTAATAGTACATTCATACAATAGTTATCTATAAAAATATACTACAACATTAATACCCAGTCACATCTCTCATACACACATAACGTCTTGGAGTCCGTGTTACAGCCGGCTATAAATCTGTAGCCCGCTTTATTCTCTCTCTTCTCTTTTCTTCTCGTTATAGCTTGCTTATAGCTTGCTATTGTACCTGCTCTCATCACATCACTGGCTGTGGTTTGCTACAGTCCACGACCGACAGATGCATCCGGGCCGCACGTCATGTCGATCCAACGGCGCAGATCGATGCAGCTGGCCGCTGAATGCATGTAGGGAGTACTGTCTACTACTGTACATGTACACTCGATTCGATGCTTCTCGTGTTGATGCGTATCAGAAGAGATCACACCAAATCAGCAAGAAGCCAGCAGAGGAAGGAGGAGGACGTACGTGTAGTAGTGCAGGTCACAAGTGGTCGCTGCTGCCGCCTGCAGCTGCTGCATGCATTGGTGCTCTGCGCCTCTGCATCTTCTTCCCTCCCCGGGTAAACCGGACGCGTCTCCCCTCGGAGGGTGAAAAAAATTCAAATCCTTTTTTTTCCTCATATGTAACACAAAAATTAGAAATTTGGTTGAAATTGGAACAATGTGACGGAAAAGTTAGAAGTTTGTGTGTGTAGGAAAGTTGTGATGTGATGAAAAAGTTGGAAGTTTGAAGAATTATTTTGGAACTAAACACGGCGCTAGTACTGTACTACTACTACTACATGAACTTCAAAAATGGTTGAAATGGAGACAAACCCCAACCCTTAACCATATTAGAGCTTGTTTGGTTAATTCGGCTGCGTTCGGCTAGGCTAGCTACCATAGCCTGCAGCAGTTGTGAATGGCTGTAGCTGACAGCCGATTTGAATTGCCGCAACTGCAGCAAGTGCCTCCGAACAAAGCCTTCATAGGAGTAATAGATTGGAGGGGATAGTGAGAAGTGTGTAATCAATATCCTTCAAATCCCCTTGAGATAGGGTTTAACCGAACAAAACCTTAGATAATGATAGGTCAATTCATCCACCTATGGGTGCATCTTCAACGAGAATAAAAACAACACTTAAGTGGGTGAGGAATGTGCGTAGGCATCAGTGGTATGGTTTCGCAGTAGTCCACACCCATATCCTAAATGGATAGCATATAGTACCTCCTCCCTTTAAATTATGACGTTGGTTTGTTCAAAATTGAATTCGTCAATGTCATACAAAAGATATAGAAGGGAATATATATTATGATATGTTGTAAATTGTTATGTGACAAACTGGCAAATGGCAATAGCCTTTTGTTCTCCACAGTCCTATTGTTTTTTGAGTTAATTTCACTTTGGGTCATGTTTTATTGCCAAAGTTTCACTTTGAACTATCCTTTGTCCAATCTTTTCACTTTGGACTAGGTAACTTTACCTTTGTTGCACAATGAACCACCCCAAACCACATCTTCAGTTATTCAATGACTTCGAGCAAATTGTTAACGACATGCCAGTAAACTTTCATACCAATATGCATGCCATACATTTGTTGAAAGAGACGCTAGACATCACTAGCGAAAAGAGTTAGGGTGGTCCATTATGCAACAAAGGTAAAATTACCTATCCCAAAGTGAAAAGATTGTATACATAGTAGTTCAAAGTGAAACTCTCGCAATAAAACATGGTCCAAAGTGCAATTCACTCTTGTTTGTATGAAGCATGAACATGCATTAGTATAAGTAGAATCTAGAATAGTTTATACACCTTTTAAATTAAGTGGTGAACTTGTGGAATTGGATACACTATAATGGTTAAGTTTGCACTTCAATTTATATATATGTGTGTGCTCTTTATTTTTGTTAACTAAAACTATTGATTGTTCATATGTGCTATACTTTATCCAGTTGTTTCTATTTGCATGGTCTAGGTCACCCATCAAGTGTATTTTACCCACCTACTCCTTTCGTCTAAGAAAACAACATAGACAAGGATATGATATAATATAGGACTGGACATGAGCATGTTTAGATTCGTTGTCCTATGTTATATCAAGTCATTGGTTAGTTTTTTTTTTACGGAGGGAGTAGGTGTGGGCAAGGTTGGAAATTTCGGACTTCAATTTTCGAAATTTCAGTCATTTTGGACCCCCCCCCCACATCACTGGCTGTGGTTTGCTACAGTCCACGACCGACAGATGCATCCGGGCCGCACGTCATGTCGATCCAACGGCGCAGATCGATGCAGCTGGCTGAATGCATGTACTAGGAGTACTGTCGACTACTGTACATGTACACTCGATTCGATGCTTCTCGTGTTGATGCGTATCAGAAGAGATCACACCAAATCAGCAAGAAGCCAGCAGAGGAAGGAGGAGGACGTGTAGTAGTGCAGGTCACAAGTGGTCGCTGCTGCCGCCTGCAGCTGCTGCATGCATTGGTGCTCTGCGGCCTCTGCATCTTCTTCCCTCCCCGGGTAAACCGGACGCGTCTCCCCTCGGAGGGTGAAAAAATTCAAATCCTTTTTTTTCCTCATCTTAGTAATGACTAATGTACTACTACTACATGAACTTCAAAAATTGTTGAAATGGAGACAAACCCAAACCCTTAACCATATTAGAGCTTGTTTGGTTAATTCGGCTACGTTCGGCTAGGCTAACTGCCGTAGCGGCTGCGGCTGTAGCAGTTGTGAATGGCTGCAGCTGACGGCCGATTTGAACTGTCACAACCACGGTGGCTGCGGCAGCAAGTGCCTCCGAACAAAGCCTTCATAGCAGGAATGAATTGGAGCCGATTTAAACTGTCTCAGCCACAGCAGCTGCGGCAGCAAGTGCCTCCGAACAAAGCCTTTATAGGAGGAATGGATTAGAGGGGATTAATGAGAAGTGTGAAATCAATAACCTTCAAATCCCCTTGAAATAGGGTTTAATTGAACAAAACCTTAGATAACGATAGGTTAATTCATCCACCTGTGGTTGCACCTTCAACGAGAATAAAAATAATACGTAAGTGGGTGAGAAATGTGTGTAGGTATCGTGGTATGGTTTCATAGTAGTCACACCCATATCCTAAATGGATAGTATATAGTACCTCCTCCCTTTAAATTATGATGTTGGTTTGTTCAAAATTGAACTTGCCAATGCCATACAAAAGATATAGAAGGGAATATATATTATGACATGTTGCAAACTGTTATGTGACAAACTGGCAAATGGCAATGGCCTTTTGTTTTCCACAATCCTATTGGTTGTATGAAGCATGAACATGCATTAGTATAAGGTAGAATCTAGAATAGTTTATACACCTTTTAAATTAAGTGGTGAACTTGTGGAATTGGATACACTATAATGGTTAAATTTGCACTTCAATTTATATATATGTGTGTGCTCTTAATTTTTGTTAACTTAAACTATTGATTGTTCATATGTGCTATACTTTATCCAGTTGTTTCTATTTGCATGGTCTAGGTTACCCATCAAGTGTATTTTACCCACCTATTTCCTCCGTAAAAAAAAAACCCAACATATATAGGCAAGGATATGATAATATAGAACAAGGAATCTAGACATGAGCATGTTCATATTCGTTGTCCTATGTTATATCAAGTCATTGCTTAGGTTTTTTTTTAATGGAGGGAGTAGGTGTGGGCAGGGTTGGAAATTTCGGTCATTTCGGACCCCCTCTATTATGATATTATTTTGGCCAAAATATTTAATTTTTTTAACTTTTCGTGAATTTCAATAATATTTGCTCAAATTTAGCTAAATTTGTTCAAAATTTTTGAAATTCAGTCTATCGATGACCTCCGATACAATGGGTCAAACCGATAAGTTAAACCCTGGGTGTGGGTTGGGGGAAAAAATACCTATACCCGTGTGATTTGGGTCCTCCAGGGAAAGGTTTCTTGATTGTGATAGGTGTAGACCAAAGGTTTAATGTATTGGTTAAGCTATTTCTATCGGGGAAAACCGATAGGACTGAATTTTGTAAAATTTTAGAATATTTGAATAAAATTTGATCGAATCTAATACATTTCGTGATATCCATAAAAAATGAAAAAAAAAGTCTGCAAATTTTAGATGCAATAGTTTTTTTTAGGGGGGGTTGGTGGGTCTGATACACCCGATCATTGCCATCGGACAGCTCCTAGATTAATCGTTACCCAGTATGCTACTAGTAAGCTATGCTGCTACTCCGAGAAATACACTACGACTCTACGAGTACCAGTACTCATGCAGAATATTATACACACACACACTGTTGCATGATGGATCGATCAACGATGGTCGTCAGGGCGATGAACCGTTGCCACTTTTAATTCTCAGCCGAAAGATGAGACAGCAGCGGATAGATAGACAGATTTGTCAACTTTTCAGGCCGGCCACCACAACAAAGCCCACGTATCTGCAGTGCCTGCAATCAAGCAACACAACCCAAACCCAACCACACACAAAAAAGCAGTACACTTTCTGCGTGACACATCCTACCAGCCCCCTGCCTTTCACTGCTGCATCATGAAAGTAAAAAAATAAATAAATAAATAAATTGCAAACATTGCCAACAACCATGGAAGCAATGCACGCCATGGATCGATCACCTGCAACCCAACAATGGCTCCATGATTAAAAGGGATTGCGTTTGCAGCAGCAGCATGATGCTGCCGCATTCACAAGTCCAATCCAATCGTTGCAGTGTTGAGGAAGAAAAGAGAGGCAGTGTAGTAGTGTACTGCTGGCCCAGTCAGTGGTAGATCCAATCGAAAGCTTTTTCCCAAACAAAGTCGATGGCAATATTGGCATGGCAGCATGGGCCCCTGGGCTAAGCACTCACAAGCATAGATAGATGTGGAAAATAGGCGGTTACCCAGTTCAAGGCTCACTAGTGGTAGTACACAACACCAATGTCACATTGTTTCAAGTTAATGTTCAGCAAAAAGCAAATGACCACCAAACAAAGCAGCTCTCAAAAGACTACAACATCCTGGACTCCCAACATATGAGCACACAAACAGGCGATGTGTCATACCAAACTCATGACAAGCACACTTAGCAATAATAATACAACACGCCGCTTAGGGCTTCGGTTTTAATTGAAACAGCTTGGTTGGACCAGGAAGGTAGAGACTGACTAGAATTGGAGGTGATGAAGAGATCATGCAGCTATTCCATTGCGTTGGTTCAAAGTTCTCAGTCGCTGCGGGCAGGGGAAACATCGGCGGACCTAGAGCGGGATCCTGGAGGCGACCCTGAGGAGTGCCTAGGAGACCTCCGGTGTGGAGGGGATCCATCGCTGTCAGGTGGGGGCGACCTCCTGTGAAGAACATAAATCATAGTTAGCACTTTCACTTTATGTATTCCTGTTAATTAATACAGAATAAGACTAACAAAATCTGAAGTGAGTATGCAGCAAAGATTAAAATGCTGCCCATAGTTCAGGTGACCCTAAGGCCCACATCCTTTCATATCATTGCTAGGACATCATACTTTACAAGTCTACAGAAGGTTACTACTCGTAAAACACCAGATTGGAGTGTGTAAATGGCCCTATTGCAATAATGAAAACAAATATTGCATTTAAGGAAAAAGTGATGGAAGTATGAAATACTCTGCTTACTTCTCATAACCGTTATCAGCATCACGAGGGTCGCCATCTCTACTGGCAGGAGAGTAGGATCTCCGCTTCTTGTCTTCATCATGTTCTTTTGGCTGACGCCTAGGAGATTTTGTGGGGTGCGTATCCTTTCTCGGTGGGGAAGCTGAGTAGTCATCTCGCCGTCTTGGAGCAGGAGAGTATGACCTTTTAAAAGTGACAAGATTCATGAATACAAGGTGAATGGCTTGAAGATTGATATATGGACATTATTCATCTACCTTGACCGTGGACGACCTCGATAGCGGGGAGAGCGAGAACGGGAACGAGACCTCCCTGTATGAAACAATAAAGACTATCAGTAATTTTGGTGTGGCAACAAAAGGAATTAGCAAACAGAACTTTTCAGAAGAAACTCGAGAAAAACTGAAGGAATTTTGTTGTGATAAGATGAGAGCATATTTGCTCAGTACAGTTAAAAAAGGCATAGATTTATAGATATGCATTCTGAAAGGCCTTATCACAAATAATGGCTAATGCTAAAAATACCATAATATGAAGAGCGGCGCCCTTCGTTTCCAGAGTAACCCCTGCAAATCAAGCACACAATGACATAACGTTAATGCAAACGACTAAACGAGCACATGACAGAAGATAAGGCTGGATATTCAAAACAATAATGGGAATAAAGTACCTGACTCTAGCTCTACTGCGCATTTCCTCTGGCCTTTTCCGCGACTCAGCAGCAAGAACAACAGTTATCTCCCGGCCGAAAAACACCTGGCGATTCATGTGATATTGAGCCTCAGAGGCATCATAAGGGTCAACGAACTCCACGAATGCAAATCCCCGTGGTTCCCTGTAAATGTTGATTCTATTAGAAAAGGTAGTTTAAAGCAGATTGATGAAAAAACCTAACCATAACGAGGGTGTAAAGTGCTCATGTATAGCATTGTGTCTGTCATGTTACCATTACAGTTCAAAACTCAATATGTCCTCTATGATTCTCGATGCAAAAGCAGTTAGATGTCCAGGCTCTAGTATCTGAATTTCTTGTGTAACACTACGCATGGTGATCCTCATAAAGAGTATCTTCACAAAATCATTCGCTTCAAGTTTCCAAATGTTTGAGAAGTCATGATAGTACTTCAAATAAACTTCACTTCATATTTATCTTCTCATGGACCACCCAGTACAACTCTCTTATCTTCTCTTCGTGAAACTAATTTTCTCAATGAAACAAATCTTGTCTTCATAGAAGAACTTCGTACGGAAAAGACTCTATCTTGCCAAACAAATGAATTGTTAGGAATATTAAAAGGTATCCTTCAACATTGTATTTACTTCAATCCAACATGACCCTGGGAATAATTTCAGGGGAAAAACTCAGGGCAAGGAGTGCATTACATGTCTTGAGACAAGAATAAATCTATTAACTAGATCACCAGACCCAAAAAAAAAAAAATGATTAAAGCATTCTATTTGAGCAGAAATGCACAAAGGTGACTGACGAATTCGACAACACACTAAAGCTGGAAGATGTTTGCTGAGAGTTCCCGTCATGAAAAAAATGGTTATATTTGTGGTTTACTGCATAACATCAGAACAGCTTCTAAAATCATTTCAACGACAGGCCAACAGCACAGACATATAGACAATCTACATTTACTACGCTAGAGTAAAGAAGATAAATGTTGTTCAGCAATTGACAACTAACAAACCAAATTATGTTAATATAATTGTTCAGTAATGCCTTACCCGCTGTAATAATCCTTTGGCAGGTAAACATCCCGAACAGGACCAAACCTTTCAAAAGGAACTCGAAGATCCTCCCCTCTGCCACAGTTAAGGTAATCAATGAAATTGAATTAAGTGTGTAACTTGTGAATTGAAACATTTGTCTCTTTCATGAAGAACAGAGTCATCAAAATGGAAAAGACATGCCAATGTTGCATAGTTTTCAATTTTCACTACCTGCAGCTTAATGGGATGTTGCGGACCAAGAGACTTCCAGAACCCTGCTCCCTCCGTCCTCCATATCCCCTCCTAGGGGGACTTCTTCCTCTGCCACCATAGCCCCTCCTAGGGGGACTGCGATATGGTGGGCTGTACCTCCTCATTGTTTTGTCTGAAGCACATAACAGAAAATGTTAACAGCAAGAAGACGGATGCAACAAAATGAGAGAACTTAGCGATCAATTAGCATATAGGCACAAGATTTAGAAAGTTACTGCCCTTGAAAGTGTTAAGTGTATAGTCAAAGAGAAAAGGGGAAATAAAATGAGAAAATATGTTGGGCCAACAATTGCAAGCATAAGACTATATCGCAGAGCATTTTAAGTTCAGAAAAATATTCTACATCAATTAAAATCTTACTTTAACACACCACCAGTTTATATACATTCAGGTCATCAGATATGCGTAAAGCAAGTTCCTCATGCATTGCAAAACTAACCAAAGTTTACAATCATAGTAGTAGCATGCCAAATTGCCTAACACGATTTTCATGCCATGACATTCCCGTACTACTTTATCCATAGGAAAAAAACAATACAATATATCTAGGAGTAAGAGAATGATCGATATATTAGATAAAAAAAAATATTCCCCTCCCAACGGAAATCTCTAACGCAAGTTTCTCATGCACTCCAAAACTAACCCACGTACAGAACGTCAACAAACGAAGCTATACGTTCTCCACATCTAAGTTATATATAAATCTAACCCTTAAACCTGTGCGTACGAATAAATAACCACCAACCAGCATCCCCAAACCAAAGGAATTCAGTCAATTCACATATTTACCACTAAATAACCAATTAGGTCAAGCTACCCGAATCAACGCGAGCTAATCATGCGACCCATCGAGCCACCTCTGAATCTAGGGTTTGCGGCGACAGGCGGAAACCGCATGACCACCACACGAGCACGCACGGAAACAAGCGTAAATAGAGGGTGGGGTGGAGAGAGAGAGCGAGAGCGCGGCGAGAGTTACCGCGTGGAGCTCCCGGAGAAGCCGTGCGCCGCCGCCGCCGCCGCCGCCGGAGGAAACGAAATCGGTGGGGGGATGCGGGAGGTCTCCGCGGCCGGACGCGAGGGAGATAGTAATAGAGACCATTTCTTGGAAGGCAGAGAGACTGGTAGTAGCAGGGAGTGGAAGCATGGAATGGTGGCTGGCTTCCTAGGACGCCGCTTTTGATGTCACGCTGGATGGGCATGATGGGAATGTTGATCGTTTGTGCATACATACGGTGTCTTGTGTGGAGTAGTTTGGCTTTTTGATGGTTTGGCCTCTACATTTCTACAAGTTGTCCGCCACTTGATAAGTAACTAGTTGGTGTCCCCGCGCGTTGCCGCGGGAGCATCAATTTTTTTTATACATGTAAATATGCTTGTAACATCATCTTAATATTATATATTTATAGAGACAAATACAATTTATCTGTGAAGAAAAGAAGCTGCAAATTACTTAACTCCACAGATAAACTGAAGGGAGAAGCACATGCGTATCAGCCCCATCGTTTGGCCTAAACAGCCAAAAAATAAGCCAAAATTTGAATTTTTGAACTTGATTTTAAAGTTGATTTTGAAATGCTTTTAACGTAATTTTTGTTAATTTTGGCTTTTAAGTCGCTATGAACAAATCTATAAAAGTTTTACTTATAAATTAATTTTAATTTTCTAATAAGCCAAATAAGCCATTTTGGGTAAAATGGGCAACCGATGGGAACCTATGATGCCAAGCCACCAATTCATTATAAGCCATATCATAAGAACCGAATTACAACATCAATACATGACAATTATGTTCTCCAAAAAAACATGACAATTATTCCTAACATGTCTGAGTAATTAGAAGGTAAATTGTCCCATATACAAACAACATGAAACCTTACGTGTATTTGTCAGCACTAATCCAAATATCGTACAGGAACCACGATAATATGAACTATGCAAGTGCTGAGTCAAGAAGCTTTTTGCTGTATGAAGTATCAAATAGTGAATATCAGTACACCAAGCCAATTTGGTAGCTTCCCATGCTGAGTGAAGAGAATCCCAGAGCATAATATAAATATAGCATGTCACATATATTCCACATATTCAACACAAAACATACCAAGATATATATATTTATCTATTTATAACAATAGCAAAGAAGTAGATATCAAGTTCCTGGTACACTGATAACCAACAAAGAACACATATTTAAAAACAGAGGATTCGGATCACTTGCCTAGGATGAGCTGAGTGCATCCTTAAGCTCCAATGGGCCAAAAGCAAAAATATTCGCTTATGAGGTGAAATCTAGTAGTTGATGGTTAACCTTTGATGAAATAGAAGTTTTTTTTTTTTGAAAAAGTCCAATCTCATCAGAGACCACACAGATTGGTAGTGACATTGTCCAAAACAAAATGTTAAGTTCAAAACACAAATCATATCCAACAACAGATAATTATAACTTGCCTGTACTGATTGAGGAGGTCTTTTATTTTATCAGGATATGCAGTAGAATGGAAGAAGCATCACAAAGCTAGATATATAGCTTGCTTCAAAACCTTGGTCTACACCATTTATACATAATCATAGTGAAACCTGAAGTTGAGAACAGAGGCAACTTTATCATGAATATTCTAATTTCGTATCAGAACAAAGGCATGAATTTTGAACATGGTGAGATGGGATACCATTTGGATCAGTTTGCTGCTCCTGCCTGTTCTGATATGTGCACCCCAGCATGAGGCAACATCACTGTAAATCTATAAGTATTACATGTAAGATATATTTACATATATATGTAATTTGAAATACACATATAAGTGAAGTATTTGCCATGGGCGTAGAAATTAATTCTGCAACACTACACTCGAAAGTCAATTGTTACAGTGATAAACAATAGTAACTCAACATGAGATTGAGCAGGTCATATTCTCAGTTTTGAGTGATAATCTGTGAACAAAAGATATTAATAAGTACTTATAGATGAACACATAACAGGCTATTTGTAGCTGAGTTTTTTTTCATGCCATCTTGCATAGACAAATTAACATAAGGAAATATCTCTTGTAAGAGAAATGATCCTAGCTTCATTTGTCTAAATTGATAAATAATATCACTAAGTTCTTATATTTTCCAAACCAACTGGGCAAGTAGTACAGCAAACAACCACCAAGAAGAGACAAAAAAAAACCAATTATATTGGTATAAAAATCATGTGGTTCGCTAAAATGGTAGAGTAAGCTAAACCATGGTATCTGTAGGTCGAAAGGAGATTAATGACATCTCAGGCATTATATTGTATATTGATAGGCTTCAAAACTAAATCATTCCATGGTTGCAAGGACAATTTAATAAATATTGTAAGGCATTCTTTGATACTTACATGACCAACAATTTTATCTGATTTCATATGAACATGTGCTCGAAACTTTTGAGAAGCACAATACTCAAAATATGTGATGAGACAACATCATCTATTAGTGATGCAAAAATGTCTGATTTTGAGCTTAGAACATGCCTTCCTGGTGCAAAATCTAAAAAAAAGATAAAAAATGAAGGGAAAAGGAACATGAAGAACACAATGGTTGTATCTGACATTAAAGAGCAGCAAAGAAAATAAGAAAATGACGGGCTTATCTACTATATGTCCTCCTCATGGCGGCTGCTTTTAGCCTGTCGCAAAGATCAATGTTGAACCCACCAAAGAACATAAACATGGCCTATAGTACTGCTAGCTTTCTCTCGATGCCCACTTCTTCTAATTCTATTCAGAGATATACACAAATAGAAATGCACAGATCGATTAAGATGGTTATTGTGACTGAGAGCTCGCATAAAAAAAAGCCACATATTAGAATCCCTTTGAGAAGGAGGCACGAATGAAGAGCGGCAAAAAATGAGGCTTTACCAGGATGAGATTGCAGAGGCTGATCTGGTTGACCTTGACGAAGCCGGTGTCCAGTTCTTGAGGTCATTGATGGAGAAAGGCGGCAGCGGCGGCGTTGGGAGGCCGCAGCCGTAGTGCCATTGCGCGGAGACGGATGGCCGGGATGGCATGGAGGGGAAGCGGAAGATGGCGATGGCGTGGAAGCGGAGGAGGTTAGCGCCATGGAGCCGGAGGTGGAGGCCACTGTCGCCGATCTGCAGAGAAAGTGTGAACACGGTCGATCTGCAGCCACCATCGTCGAGGACGCCCACTCCATGGGGGGAGGGCGCGGGATGGCCGTCGTCGAGCCGTTCCTGCAGTCAAGCCGCCGCCACCGCCACCTTCGAGCTGCTGCCCCTGCAGTCGAGCCGTCGCCTCCCAAGGCCAGATCCGGCGACCTTAAGGCCGGATCTGGCGAGGAGGGGCACGGAGCAACCGTCGTCGAGTCGTCGCCGGTGCCGTCGAGCTGTAGATGGGGAGAGAGAGCGGCGGAGCTGGGGAGGGATAGAGCGGTGAAGGCGGAGCTTTGGGAGCCGGCAGCCAGCGAGGAAGAGGCAGCGCGGAGGAAGGCCCGCTCGGCGTCGTCGCCGCCGCCCTCCGCTCGGGCCTCCACGACGCCCGGCGCCGTCTCCTCCGCTCGACCCACCTATGGCGCCGCCGCCGTATGGGCTGCCCCATCACCCGGCGCCATCGCCTCTGCTCAACCCGCCTCCGGAAGCAGGAACCCTTGCAGGCGGCGGCGAAGAGGAATAGGCAGCGCGACGGAAGGGGATCGATGTCACCTCCGGCGCCGCCGCCGCTCGAGCCGGGCGGCCTCCGCCATTCGGGCCGCCCCGTCGCCCGGTGCCATTGCCCATCGTCGCCTGTGGGAGCGCAGAGAGGGGAGAGAGAGGAAAGAAGCAGAGAGGAGATGGGAAATACTGGTGGGTCCCACTATAAAGTAGTAGGAGTAGTAGTAGTATGCACTGTGGGACGCACTATAAAGGACAGCTGGATGGCCCAGATAGAAGAAACAAAGCACTACATGCCAGATCGGACGGCAAAGAATAGTTGAGTTACTGTTACACTGTAGCAGCTAGGAAAGAGCCACGTCTTGACGGGAGAAACAATAAGTTTATTATGATGTACAAGTGAACAGCAAACGCTGCCAAATTAACACAGCCGGGGCGTATTGCCGAGTATGTAACGTTATACAAGCAGTATTACAACCAAGTGGCCGATCGAACATATACTCACTGACTATATACAAACAAAAGGGTGGGTTTTTTAAAATTTTAAAATAAATGGTGGGGAGTATTTAGCTTTGGTTAGGAATTTTACGGAGTATTTAGGCTAGCATATACACTTCTCAACAAAAGGGTGAAATTGAAACCACTCGTCATGAGGTAGTACATACTCATGCTCATACGTCCACACACTTCTTAACAAAATGTAGAGTTGAATAAGACGATAGGAAGGGAGAGCAACATGGGTTTATCCAAAATGTTTATACGGTAATAGAGTAAATACCTCACCAATATCCTACTTCCTTCATCCCAAATGATAAGTTGTATAGTTGCATAGATAAAAATCAAGTTGCTTTTACGGATGGAATACTTCGAACGTTACAAAAATATTGATAACACCAAAGAATTCATCTCACATTGGTTCAATAATCTTGATATAAGAAAAAAAACGACCATCTCTGGAAACCTCTTTGTCATAAGTTTCTATTAGTTTGAAAGTCAGTTTCGGGGAAAAGTGGTTCAAACAACTCTTTTATTTGATTGTATAGGTTTCCTCTCCTTGTTGGAAAGGTATATATGTCCCTACTATTTGAGGATAATTTTTTTAATTCGGTTGAACTAATTAGAACAAATATATGCAGGTGAAAATGTAAAGATTTTTCTGAACATTAAGAGATACTAGAAAAAAAATGTCCATGCGTTGCAACGGGTGGAAACTATTCTAATAATATTATTATTGTTATACAGTTTAGTTAAGGTAAAATTCACTGTGGAAATCAGCTTGGATATATTTTTTTTAAGAAAATCATTAGCTATAATTAGGAGTCCGATCATCTCAAGTTAGCATGCGAGTTTTTTTTAAGAGATTTCTTATATGACTCCTTCTGTGTTTCCAAAAGCGAACGAACTTAAAACCCGTCTCAAATACGGATATGTATTTCTAAAAGTGAACGAACTTAAAAACCGACTCATACACGATGACATACCAAAGTATCGGTAAAAACATCTTTAATTTTTATAATAGTAGGGATTAATAAAAGGTACATAAAACTCATCGTGTTAGCTTATAAGATAACACGATGAGTTTTATCTTATCGTTTTCTGAACGTTTTTCTTCAATTATTAAGAGAATAAGATATTATCCTCTTAACAATTGA
This sequence comes from Oryza longistaminata, assembly GCA_009805545.1. NCBI lineage: Eukaryota > Viridiplantae > Streptophyta > Magnoliopsida > Poales > Poaceae > Oryza > Oryza longistaminata. The sequence continues at coordinate 37,712,092 of CM020178.1, forward strand.
AGAAAAACGTTGAGGACAAAATATAAAGGAATTCCTCGTTTTTCTCTTACTTAATTATGAGATTAATTTTGGCAACTCACTCCATGGAGAGGTATAGTAATATAATATATGTACCTATAGTTAATTCACCAAAAGATTTTAGTGCTGGGTAGCATTACAAACATTTTAAATTTCTTTATTATAGAAGTTACCATTAGAGTGCGCAATCCAGCTCATCAACCATGAGCCATCTCTACCACATGCTAATTGATGGATGTGGACTGCCCTCAACTTTTAATATCGATGTGGACTAAACTCACCAGTTACGAACTTACAGTAAATTAAAGTAGGAGACGTGCATGCACCAAATGATACTTATTTTACCAAAATTTACCAATAACAAAATTTAAAATTTTGACATAGTAGCAGTAGATAATCAGACCAACCTAACTTAACTGGGACCACTCAGGGATTCATAGCGTTCAGATCTATACCGTTTTGCGCAGCGAAAACGGTGAATTCATCCTAGAGGTGGATCGAGTTCGATTGCCCCCAACCCAGCCCCGTAGATGGCCACACCATCGCCGGCAGGCCGTACCGACCCCGGCGGATCCGACTGCCACTCGATCGCATTTATCTGCTGGGACCTGCAAAGAATGATGGAGCCAGGCTACGATCCATCCAGCACGCACGTCCCATCAGAACGGGTGGCAATCGGCAAATCACGCCGAGCAAGCGAGCGCGCTACAGTTCCCTCGTGAAGGACTTCAGACGACGAGCACAGCCTCGCACGCGCGCGACGAGAATACGGCCCCGGTCGCTTGGTGAAGGTGAGAACCCCCGCAATTTCGTTGGATTCTAGCCTGCATGTGCCCGGCTGCCCTCTCCTCTTCCCCCCATTTCCCTTGCCGTTTGTCGCGCACGAATCTGCACAATACCGGGGCTTGGCCGCGTGCCCCGCGGCTCGGCGGCACGCGGCCGCAAGGAGACCCAGTGGAGTAGTAGAATACTCGGCTTCAGGGGATGCTGCCGCTACCCAACAATTCCGTCGCCCTGGACTTATCACGCGCCGTAGGTCATGTGTACTAAGAGCAGGTACAATAGCGGGCTATAAGTCAGCTGCAAACATATTTTAAGAAGATAAATAAGGAGAGAGAAGAACAGCGGGCTATAGATTTGTAGTCAGCTGTAGCACGGACTCCAAGACGCAGTGTGTGTATGACATGTGAGACCATGTATTAATAGTGTAGTATGTAACTATTGTATGGATAAGCTATTAGATTGACTATAAATGAATTGGAGTTAGTAGTTGGCTATACTATTAAACTTGCTCTAAGTAGTAGTACAATCCTGGTAGGTTTAAAGTTTAAACCCAGACGTTGAGTTCCAGGTCGATCCACCGGACATGCTCGGATGGATGGGTGGCCGGAATAATTCACATAACCTCACGTGATGCGAGGGAAAGGGGAATATTTAGAAATGCTAAGCCTGTTGTACACGGGAAAATCCATAGATTCTAAAAGGGAAAATTTCAAGAACCAGTTACTATATCAGCCTAAAGACCAGTTGCCTTAGCGAATTATTGTCTATAAACTAGTTGAATCACGCAACTCCAATAGGACCGATCGCATGATACGTGCTGTATCCAGGACATCAATTAAACACGTAACTTATTGTTAAGTTTTGAATTACTGCCGTCAAAGCGTTTGTAGTCCAACGGTTAGGATAATTGCCTTCCAAGCAATAGACCCGGGTTCGACTCCCGGCAAACGCATGATTTTGAATTTTTAGCTTATAAATTTCTTGGGCTCGCGTGGATAGAGACTCTCTTTCACCTTCCTGTTGGGCCCATTAGGCGGTCTCCAATGGGCCTAAATTACATGGACACTTCCTTGCCTTCTCATCGAGTTCAATTACAATCCTTATACCACAATACCAGACATTTTTACCCTTACCTAGTTATAATGTATTAATGTGGCATCCTACACAGTAATAAAATAAAAAACATGTGGGGCCCCACTCTCACTCTCTTCCTAAGTAGCTCGCTAGTGGGGAGAGGGGCGTGGCTGATGAGCCCATCCACAGGAGG
>CM020178.1:37714308-37732534 GCA_009805545.1 Oryza longistaminata
TTAACTCTCGTTTTCCACCGGATTCTGTGCGGATGTGCCCTTGGTGGTGGCTGAGCGGCCGGGACAGGGACGCGCCGGCGTCGATACGTCGCGACACTGGAGCCGCTGGCGTCGAGGTGGCTGGTGAGTGGCACCAGCGGCTGCCAGTGCAGGAGCTCCTCCTCTGCGGGCGTCAGATTTAAGCCAAAAAAAAAGGAGAGAGAGACAAGGAGAGGTGATAACGCATCAAACGAAACAAACAAAAGAGGAAATTTTATGAGAATAATGGACTTGTGCTCAACAGTGTGGAATTCACAGCAAGCTTCTGACACCTGGACTAGGGTGGACTCGCAGAGGAAGAAATCAACACGAAGAACACAACAACAACAAACTTTGTAAACGAAAAAAGAATGGAAGGTTTGGAGAAATCAACAACGCTACCCCGCCATCCGGTCTTTCGCCCGACCGACGCCGGCTCGCCGCCGTTTTGCCCGAGCCAACCGGGGAAGAAGAGGAGGAGGCGGCGGCGACGCGGGTGACGGCCGCGGCGCCGGCGATTTGTGGGGGCTGCACCGCGGGTGACATCTGAGTCGTGCGGGGGGCGGCGGCGAATATTGGGGGCGAGCGTGCGCGACCGGATGGGGAGGGGAGGAGGATCCCGTGCGCCTGTGGAAGAGAGAAAAGCCACCTTTTTTAGTGGGCCCCACCCGAAATAGCTCCAATTAGCACCTCTTGGGTGTGATAGTTTTTTTGGTGGGTTATTTCGAAATAGCCCTCAAATAGCTCACCCCTTTGGATCTTTTAAACTATTTAGGGCTATTTGAGGGAGGGCTAAAAAATATCTCATGAATCCAAAAAGGGCCAATGTAATAAAGGGAATGACTATGGAAGGGTATCCAAAGTTTGAGAAAAAAACATCGTTGGACGAGAACACTCCTTTATCCTTTCTTGGAGTAGTGTTTTGAGATCTCATTAGCATTATGAGATTTCGGGATCGTTCAGGGTAACCGTGGTTAGCCAGGGTAACCGTGGACGTCACATGGCATCACCAGGTTTAGTAGGTCTGCAGAATCAGAGATAGATCGCGAGTCAACCTCTCCACTTCTCCAGCTCTCGCCGCATGGTTCCAGTACCAAAATAAAACGGAGACTTCACCCCATCTGATGGTGACGGGGCCGTGCCACATGCTAGGGGTCCAAGCAGAGGCATTTCCACTGTCCACTGAAGCTTTCGCAGCCTTTCGCTCTCTCCCCCGGCACCCACCACCCGTCACGTGAACGGAGCACGCCGCGGGCATATTGTCGACCCCTCGACGCGTTGGTGAATTGGTGGCGTTGCTGATGGCGCGAGGTTATCTAATTCTCTGAGTACCGAATGATACCGCTGGACTACTGGCAGGTACAGTACAATATATTTTCCGAACATCAGTCGGTGGTCAATGCAGCTTACTCCTAAACCGAGCTGTCAGCACTACTTTCCACCTGCTAATTAAAACTTGTATCCCGAGACAGAGCAGTCAAGATTCTTGTATGATTATTTTAGGAAGCAAGAATGTAAAACCTGTCTCCAAGTTGTATTTACTCTGTAACTAAAGGAGTACTACTGTACTAGTACTACTTCTGTATGTGCAACACTAGAAATACGGTAACAACTTTAGAGCAAAGCTTTGCTGAGAAAGAGGGCAATACAGTTATGGTGGCATCCCCTGCAACGCACGAGCCTGATGTTGGTTATCACTCACTCACCTGTCAATATGCCATTGCTTTGAAGCACGGTTTTCCAATACTGGCACTCCGAGTACTCGACGTAAAGATGAGGGGCAGCAAGTGGACTTATTCCAATGGCACAAATACAACTTAACCTGGCTTTCACACCTCTGAAAAGGGCTAGTTTTGAACTGGCGCTTGGCCCAATAGCAGGTGATCAAGCGATCCCTGTCTAGGAATTGCTATTTAGCACAACTACGTTCTCAATATGCACTTTTTACTTTTGTTTGCAAAACTTTTAGTAGTGCCTGCAAACTTCCATTTGTAAGTCTTTCACTAGAAACTTTGTTGTGGGCCTTATGGACCAAAAGGCTAAAACATGTGTGCCACAGCCCACAGGTGCAACTGTGCTAATTAGCCTTCGTGCCTCTCTTACTAAAATTGCTCAATATTATTTGAACATAAATAAATATATATTTGTGTTTTTTTTCACGCTGATAAAAATATAGTTGTGTTAAGAGGTACATCTCCTAAGGGAGACCGGCTCTAGAGAAAAAAAATATGTGAAGACTGGCTCGAAAGGAAGCATGTGCATATCTACTTCCAATAGATGGTATACGTTTTTAGTCTGTGAGATCCAGGGCATGATGAAGGGGGCCAGAGAGATGAAGCTGAAGAAGGTGGACAGGGACTGCAATCGTATTAGCCATATTTTAGCTAATAAAGCCCGGTGTGAGTCCCTTACCGACTTTTGGTCGGACGGAAGTTGTAATTTTATTTCCCACCTTGTGTCTGAGGACAGCTATGGCTCAGTAATAAAGTTCATGTTTTTCCCTGAAAAAAAAAGAATAAACTAAACAAACCTATAGCCCTCTTTCTATCTATCTATGGTAAATCTATGGTGGTAAGAAAATCTAGTGAAGTTTCCAATAATTCTATCACCAATGGTGAAGGCTCGAGCCCCCGTCATCTCATGGTTGATGCGCCCCTGCACAACATGTGTCCATCCATAGGATCCACTGGCTTTAAAGGTAGACGACGGAAGCGACAAAGGTGTATATTTTTTCCATATCCTACAGTCATAACATCCCATCACCCTCATGTACCGAAGAAAAAGCAAAGCCTAGTCAGCATTCCGCTTTGTAGCGATGCTCCTACACTCGCAAATAGCAAACTGCAGTACTAAACGATGTGTTCCGCTTTACACTCACGAAGATAGAAGTATAAATTTTACCTCGGCTTCCGTTAGCACGTTTTTCAAACTAATAAACGGTATATTCCATGTGAAAACTTTTTATATAGAAGTTACTTTAAAATACCAAATATGTTCATTTATCAAATTTATAATAATTAAAACTTAATTAATCATGTGCTAATAGTGCCGCGTGCTGGAGCAGTTGTTCGGCAGGAGGGGGGTCGGGCGCAGTCCCGCCGAGTCCGGCGGTGGAGCACCGCGGAATCGCCGAGTCGGCGTCCGGGATCACGCAGACAACCAAACAACCTGGCAGTCGCACGCGACGTGGAGAGTAACGTCGGCGGGGGGTGGCAGGAGGGAGTAGGAGCGGGGAGGGATGAGGCGCTGGATGTGGTTGATGCCTTGGCGGCGACGGCTGCCGGCGAGCGCCAGTGCAAGGTGGGGGGGTCGGGGAGGGGAGGGAAGAAGAGGCTAATGAGTGCATTTAGAGGAGCGGAGCTGGAGAGGCTAGAGGCGACGGGCTTGGAGTTGGCCAGTGGGGGTGACGGTGCCGGTGAGGCTGGGGGGAGATGCGCCGGCTGTTGAGGGGGAAAGCGACCGCGCGAGAGGAGGCCCTTGCCGGCGGCGTGCGGCGTGGCGGCGTGTTGATGGGAGACGCGGCGCTTGATGCGGTGGAGAGCCAATGGGTGATCTAAGCCTGTCGATGGTGATCCGACGGTTAGCCTGCGCGTGTTCTGTTGGGTTGGCTTCACCGCCACCACTACGAATTTTAAGTTAGTTAGAGATATCTGATACATTTGTATCCAATTGAAATTCAAAAGTTCAGAACTAACCTGGCCTGAAGTTAATGCATAAAAATTCGTAAAAGAATGTACTTTATCGTTTCGAGGTTGCCTCCAGAAAAATTAGATGTAGCTACGTTCCAATGGACAGATGATATGTAGCGAATGTTTTTGCTTGTTTATAGGGCACAGCTGCCATATTGGAAGTTTCTGTATCAGAGAGATTGGAAAAGGCGGCTAAAGACTCTTACCTGGACATATCGTAAAGCATCGGTACTCTCCCCGGTCAGTGTGATCATTATTTATAGTTGTCTTTGACTGTATTACCGGGTTAGACGTGTTTATCCGAGGGTTGGTTTGGTCATATTGCTAAATTCTTAATTGAGAGTTCCAGACAGTGAACGGTTGATATGAATCACTTCTGAGAGGAGGACCTGGCATTTGCCACTCAAGTAAAAAGAATGTTGTCTAGCGCAATTATTATCCTTCATGGTGAAACCAGATCATTATAACAGAAAAGACTCAAAAAGGTGAAGTAGCTTAGTTCCATTTTTATGGGACTAAATTCCTGTACCATAGTTAACAAATTCTAATGGAACGGTTTGAATTATTTAAATTCTTTGATTGCTAATATACCACCATTCATGTTTACGGTTAAAACCCCACGTCCTCTTCTTTTCATGGGTCAAAATTGCCACCTGACAACACCTGATTAGCCTTCATTTGCTTGTTTACCAAACCTAAGAAACTGCGCACGACGACTAGTTCCAAATGATTGCCCATTTCTACTACAATTGCAAAGAGGACCATCTTGTGTTAAGTCCTGAAGCTATCGCAGCTCCGGCTGAATCTCCTGGCATTCAGCCATTATCGTATGAGACAGTGCCCTTCAATTCTCAACTCTGGGGGGGAGGGTGTAACTTGGTAAGCTTTTATCCAATGATAACCTGTTCCCCGTAGAAAAACTGTGATTCTATACCTTGTGTCATCTGTCTCTCTTTAATGTCCTTTCCTCTGTATTAGCTACACTGGTTCAGGGGAGAATATTATTAATTATTGCTAACTTTAATTTGCCAGGAAAAATAGTCTAAAATAGACCAGTGTGGTTATGATGCTTGTATCTTAATAAATGATCACTCTGAAGAGCCGAAGGAGGAGAAAACCTCTACTCGGCTGCACTCAAGGTTGGAGCAGGAAGGGGGGGTTTTTCAGTATCAACTATGTCATATATTTTGGGTCATGCTCGTGTTTTTAGCTGTTGTACACTTTCACCTTTGTACTGTATCTAACAAAACATTCACCTAGTTTCATCAAAATTTCTAGATATGAACAACGAGGAATGCTAGCTTATTTATTATGCGTAGGCCATCCTGCTTTAAGGAGTTGTAAAGTCGATGTAAACTTTTCGAGCGTAGTGTAATGTCATTTCACGGCCATAGACTGCAATATGAAGGCAGGGGGAGTACGAAACCTATTTGTCATCTATAACTCCTCTGATTATTTTTCAGGATGTAATTGATTTGTTAGGATGTGAGAACGATACAAGAACATACCATACATCGTCATTTAGGGTCATTTGGTAGAACAATCTCATCTTGTGAACTGCTTTCAGATAACTTCTTCTTGACCTTTAGGCCCCCTGTTTTTTATCATTGGGTGGCAACAGGCGGGTATGATCTTGTGCTTGCAAATTCCCATTGAGAATGGGATGCAATGCTTCCCCCCGTCTCAACAAAACAAGCGTGCGTTGAGAATGCGTCCAGTCAGCATAAGTTGAAGTTGCTTATAAAATAAATTAAACCAGATACCATGTTTTTGGGTGTTTCCATCTATAAAAGTAACTTAGACACTCAGTACGGTTCTTTGGTATACCTGACAAATCTGATATACCTTTAAGTTTGTCACAACAGAGCTTCTCACATATAGTAGACTGTGCCCGCATAAACGCGATCTATCGACACATCCTGCCATCTCCGTGTTTTGAGTGCTACATCCAAAGGAGTATCGCAAAATGCAATATCCTGATCACAACGGTAACTAGTACGAATTGGAACTACGCAGTCACTGTCAGCCTATCTAATCACATTATTAAATCTCGCATTCCCCATCTCGAACCACTATATCGAAGAAAGATCACCGATGCAAAGCATTCATTTGCTGCTTACACAGAGTTACTGACAGGACAAAAGACACTACCTCTGTAAACTATACCAACAACTATAGGCAGACATCATACGCTACATCTCTGACTTCAACCTCGGCCTATACAAGTACAAAGACGTTAATACAACTCATGAGAGACTTGGAGTGGACACAACGAATCACGCACCATATCAGGACGGAGACCGCGAGGACGACGATGCAGACACGCCGCGCAGGCCCGCCTCTCGCGCCACGGCTCGCAGTCAGCTGGCGCGATGGCCTCGTACCCATGACAGCTACGGCATCTCGCGCACGGCGCGTCGGCGCCCCGCCTGGTGCGGCTTTTCCATCTTCGGCGCCATCGTCACCAACAGCTCCGACACCGGCCTCGGCGCTCGGGCGCCTTCTGACGGCGAGTGTGCAGCTTGCGGCCGGTGCCCTCCACGCCTCGCCTCATCGCCTACCCACCACCCAGCGCGAGCAGCGCCGATCACACGTCTGCAGTGCCCCTTTGATTGCGCACACGGGAGCGCCTAGTACGGGTCCGTACTTGGTCGCGTCCCCGACGCTCGGCGGACGCTTGCTGAGTGAGGCGACGCCGAAGGCATCTGGAGGTCGCCTCCGCCGTGCCCGCCGTCATGACAGACCAGCTCCCACCGTTCCAGGACTGTCCACCATTCTTGCTACACCCCCAAACACAACATGTACTGTACTCCGAGGAACCATCATAGCCGTCTACACTTTAGCAGAATAACACTAGTAACACTAATAGTATCATCTCTCCAAATCATTTATCTTTCTTAATGAAAATATATGTAACTATTGAAATTTAATGAAACTAATTGTAGTATACTTAAATTTAGTTAAAAACGTCTTATAACCTGGAACGGCGGTAGAGTAATAAAAACGTACTGCTTAAAGAGTACACTTCTGCAAAACATAACTGGATAATGCGGCTCTTGGAACAAGTCAACAGAATCGTACTGCTTCAACAATCATGCTATTTCGCCAGACAGAAAGGTCCCATGCTGGCCAATTTTATTCCGATTTCTGGTGGACATAAATGAATTGCACGTCACCTGTAGCGTCGTCCTACTCCCCATCTCATGTATCTCACGAGCGCATCGACAGGTCACATAAGCCAACGCTACTTAACGGTACACTCCGCAAGCTGTTCCATGATCCTCATCCCCGTCGGTTCTCCTGCTAGATAATTTGTACGCCCCATCTACAATAAATCATCGTTTTCCCTTCAACTTGACACCCTAACGTTGGTTAGACGCTAGTGCCTTGTAGGAGCCGACACGAGGATAGGGTTCACATTGACACATGGTGAGCGTTATATTTAGAGGAATTGCGAGTTTGCAATGATATCAGAAAGCATCCGCACTCGCGAATTCCCTTGGCTAAGGTACGGCAAGTTAAGAAGGACAGCACTCTGAGTAGATTCTGGTAGTGAGTACACTTACAGTAGCCGTCTTCGTCGCGGTCGAACGGGTCCAGTGGAGTCCTTGCCCGCGCGGCGTCGGTCGCCCGCGGGCTCGGTCGCCCCATGTTCCAGGCACAGCGCCGACGCCGCCTCCGCCTCCCCGCCGCCTGCGGCCGCGCAACGTGGAGGGCGGTCCCTCAGCTTCGCGCGCTCCCTATGTCGCCGTTCCGGCCCAGCGCCTCAACCCCCCGGTGTCCCCCTCGCGGCCGCCGCCGTGCAGTGTGCGCGCCGACTGCTGTGCGCCGTCGGGCACCGCCGCCCGGGCCTCCAGCGAGGCGGCCAGGAGCCTGCGGCTGCCGCGGCGCAGGATGAAGCCGCCCGCCCAGGAAACCGCGTCGCGGCGTCCCCGGCTCCCCGCGAGGCGGAGCAGGTACGGGCCGCCGAAGAACACGCGGAGGCGATGGCTGGGTGGCGCGCGCGCAACGAGTACTTGCCGGCGCTGGAGCGGCCGGATACGTGAGTTCGAGGCGCGGTCGTGAGTCCAGGACTGAGGGAGAGAGTGAGACGAGGGAAGTCGCCGCGGAGCGCGGGAAGGGACGCGGAGCGTGCTGCTGCGGCGGAGCACGAACGCGAGAGGGAGGCCGACGAGAGCGGCTGCACGGCCGCGGCGCGGGGGGCTGACGAGAACTTGACGAAGGGGAGGAGTCTTGGACCTATCGAAGGCGACGGAGGAGGGACGGTGCAGCGAGCGGAGGCGGAGAGTCAGCGCGGCACTGGCGGTGGGCCTTGAAGGTCGCATGAAGACTCGTCCTCTCGCCACCTCCAGGACGTGTCAGCCGACCGTCCGGCTTGTCCGCGACCGGCTGGCTGCGTATTGGCGGCCGGACGACGGCGACGTGGTCGGCGGCGGCGAGGGAGAGGGCTGGCTTCGCGGTGGCCATTTCTTGGAAGCAGAGAGACTGCTAGTAGCAGGGAGTGAACGCATGGAATGTAGGCGGCTTCCTAGCGACGCCGCTTTTGACGTCCCGCTGGACTGGGCATGATGGGAATGTTGCATGGTTGTGCATACATAGCGTTGGCTGTCGGTGTGTGATAGTTGCTTCCTGTCGATGGTTTGGCTCTACATTTTTCTACAACTTCGTCCCCCACTTGATGAGTAATGTACACAGTGAAACAGCACACAGCTGACAAATTAACCAGCCGGCGGGCGGTATTGCGAGTTATGTAACTTTTATACAAGCAGTAGTATCCCACAACCAAGTGACGGATCGAACATACTCACTAGCTCGATATATACAAACAACAAAGGGTGGGTTTCTTTAAATTTTAAAATAAATGGTCGGGGTATTTAGCTTTGTTAGGAATTTTAGCGGAGTATTTAGGCTTCCATACATTCTCCGAACAAACCAGGATAATTGAAAACCACTCGTCATGAGGCCTAGTACATTACTCATTCATACGTCCAACACACTTTCTTAACAAATGTTAGAGTTTGAATAAGCCGATGAGGTTAAAGGAGACGCAACATGGGTTATCTCAAAATGTTTATACTGGTAATCGAGAGTAAATATCACTCCACAATATCCTACTTCCTGTCATCCAAAGCTGATAAGTTGTATTGTCTGCGACTGCAGGTACCTAAAATTCCAAGCTGCTTTTTAGGGAAAGGAAATCCAAACCGTTACAAAATATTGGAATTGAACATCTCAAATGAATGGTCTCACATTGTACCAATAATCTGATATAAGAAACAAAAACAGAACCAGTCTCATGGAACCTCTTTGCGTCATAAGTTTCTATTGTTTGAAAGTTCATTCGGGGAAGAAGTGGTTCAAACGAATCTTTATGTTGATTGTATAGCGGTCGGTTCCTCTCCTTGTTGGAAAGGCGTATACGATGTCCTACTATTGGTGAGATAAAATTTTTTAATTCGGCTTGAACTAATTAGAACAAATATAATGCAGGTGAAAAATGCAAAGATTTCTGAACATAAGAGGATACTAGAAAAAATGCCCATGCGTATGCAACAGATGAAAGCTATTCTATATTATATTATTTATTATATTATACAGTTTAGTTAGGTAAAATTCAATGTGGAAATCAATTTGGATATATATATTTTAAAAATTATTAGCTATAATAAAAGGGATCGATCACTCAAGTTAGCATGCGAGTTTTTTAAGAATATTTTATTATAGACTCCTTCTGGTTTCAAAAGCGAACGAACTTAAAACCCTCTCAAATACGATATGTATTTCTAAAGTGAACGAACTTAAAACCGATTACACAATTGACATCCAAAATAGTCGGTTTTTAAAACATTTTAATTTTTGTATATAGTAGATTAATAAAGATACATAAAAACTCATCGTGTTAGCGTATATAAGATTAACACGATGAGTTGTTATCTTATCGTTTTTCTGAACGTTTTTCTTCAATTATTAAGAGGATAAATATTATCCTCTTAACAACTGAAGCAAAACATTAGAGGACAAAATAAAGGAATTCCTGTTTTGCTCTTATTATTGAGATTAATTTTGGCAACTCACTCCATGGAGAGGATTATATAATATAATATATGTACCTATAGTTAATCACCAAAAGATTTTAGAGCTGCGGTAGCATTACAAACATTTTAAATTTCTTTATATAGAAGTTACCGTTAGAGTGCGCACATCCAGGCTCATCAACCATTAGGCCACTTCTACCACAGCTAATGATGGATTGGGACTGCCCTCAACTTTGATACCGATGTGGACTAAACTCACCAGTTACGAACTTACAGTAAAGTAGTAGGAGAGTGTGCATGCACCAAATGATACTTATTTTACCAAAATTTACCAATAACAAAATTTAAAATTTGACATTAGTAGCAGTAGAGATAATCAGGACCAACCTAACTTAACTGGGACCACTCAGGGATTCGATAGCGTTCAGATCTATACCGTTTGCGCAGCGAAAACGGTGAATTCATCCTGAGGTGGATCGAGTTTCAATTGCCCCCCAACTAGACCGTAGATGGCCACGCACCATCGCCGGCACGCCGTACCGACCGGCGGATTCCGACTGCCACTCGATCGCATTTATCTGCTGGGACCTGCAAAGAATGATGAGCCAGGCTACGATCCATCCAGCACGGCACCGTCCCATCAGAGCGGGTGGCATCGGCAATCACGATCGGAATCCTCTGCATTAGAGTACTAATTGCAGAGGATGAACAGTGCTGCGCATTAAGAGTCACTGTTGTACCGTCCGATCGAGAGCGAAAGGACCAGATTCGCACTACAGTAAATTCAGCACAAGTACCAAACAGTACACAACAGTGTTTTAGATCCTGTAGCTACAGTAAAGAGACACTGTTAATGACATTAATTCAGTGTTCCTCTCACATAAACAGTACCCCCTGCGGTACTGCAGACGATCCGGATCCGCAAATCACGCCGAGCAAGCGAGCGCGCTACAGTCCCCGTGAAGGACTTCAGACGAGCACAGCCTCGCACGCGCGGACCGCATTCGCGCGACGAATACGCCCTCGGTCGCTTGGTGAAGGTGAGAACCCCGCAATTTCGTTGGATTCTAGCCTGCATGTGCCCGGCTGCCCTCTCCTCTTCCCCCCCATTTCCCTTGCCGTTTGTCGCGCACGAATCTGCACAATACCGGGGCTTGGCCGCGTGCCCCGCGGCTCGCGCACGCGCCCGGCAAGGAGACCCAGTGGAGTAGTAGAATACTCGCCTTCATGGGATTGCTTGCCCGCTACCCAACATTTCCGTCGCCCTGGACTTATCACGCGGCCGTAGGTCATGTGTAAGTAGTAGTACAATCCTGGTACCCAGACATTTAAGTTCCAGGTCGATCCACCGGGCATGCTCGGATGATGGGTGGCCGGAATAATTCACATAACCTCACGTGATGCGAGGGAAAGGGGATATATTAGAAATGCTAAGCCTGTTGTACACGGGAAAAAATCCCATAGATTCTAAAGGGAAATTTCAAGAACCAGTTACATATCAGCCTAAAGACCAGTTGCCTTAGCGAATTATTGTCTATAATAAACTAGTTGAATCACGCAACTCCAATAGGACGATCGCATGATACGTGCTGTATCAGGACATCAATTAAACACGTAACTTATTGTTAAGGTTTGAATTAGTGCCATCAAAGCGTTTGTAGTCCAACGGTTAGGATAATTGCCTTCCAAGCAATAGACCCCGGTTGCGACTCCCGGCAACGCATGCTTTTGATTTTTTGCTTATAAATTTCTTGGCTCGCGTGGATAGAGGACTCTCTTTCACCTTCCAGTTGGGCCCTTATGCGGTCTCCAATGGCCTAAATTACATGGACACTTCCTTGCCTTCTCATCGAGTTTATTACAATCCTTATACCACAATACCAGACATTTTTACCCGTACCTAGTTATAATGTTGGGATACCTACATAGTAATAAAATTAAAAAACATGTGGGGCCCCACTCTCACTCTCTTCCTAAGTAGCTTCGCTAGTGGGTGAGAGGCGTGGGTGATAAGCCCATCCACAGGAGGTGACAACGGTGGTGGGACGCCTCACCTCCCTTGCACGCAGCGGACGGCGGGTGGGCGTCTACTTCCGTCGAGGGGACTCAATGTGAACAAGCAACATCATGCTAGCCACGAAACCGTTTCTATTGGTGCGCGCTACTTCGTCGAGGACTCAAGGTGGAACAGCAACAATCTGCAGCCACGAAACCGTTTTCTATTGTTGTGCCACCTCGTACGCGTGTGCTACGGAGAGACGCAGGCCGCCGCCATGCCGCCTTCCTCTCTCGAGGCAGGGCCGAGCTCAACCTTGTGCGAGGCTCACATGGCTCACACAACCACAATAGCAGTGCCCGCCGACGCTTCCTTTTCGCGGCCGTGAACTTCACGCTACACGCTTTCTTCACAATACCTGCTTCTGCTCAAGCTGAGCTCGAAGCTCCTTCATCTTCTTACCGTGCGCGTAGATCAGGAACCAATTTCGTAGCCGCCCGAGAAGTAGATGGCACCTGCCACCATTGCATCCCTCTTTCATGCTTGCGCCGCGAAAGTCGCCGTAGCCGGCCATCTGTGAGGCAAATCCCGCATCCTGGGCACCGTCCTAACGAATGCAAGCGTTGGCTACTTTGAGGGATGATACTAACTGGCGGTGACCTCCTGGCCACCCGCCCTCAGACGCGTGTACCGGGTGGCAAGACCACCCAAGGCGGATGCGGCGACGAGGGGACTACGAGGGAGACACTGACAAGGGAGGGGATGCTAAGGGCATGGTTGCTACCGTGCTGGAGTGGGGCGGGTGTGCTTCGATGTCGTGTGCGGATGGGATGACACGGATTGGCGTGCGTCCGGTGGCAGCTTGTCTGCAGGTTAGGAGTAGATGGGAAGAAGGTGAGAAGTATTTAGAAGGGAGAGGAGGCCACTTACAGTGGGCTCCACATGTTCTTTAATCTTTTTTCCTGGATAGGATGCCACGTTAGCGAAAAAAAACACCACATATTATCATGACCTGATGTTGGACGGTTTTGCTAAGAAATGGGTGGAGATTTTTAGTATTGCAGTTTATGGATGTTAATTAAACTTGAGTACTCGCGGTAAAGATGGAGGGCAGCAAGGGACTTATTCAATGGCACAAATACACAACTTGAAACCTGGCTTCACACCTCTGGAAAAGGGCCGTAGTTTTGAACTGCGCGCTGGGCCCAATAGCATGTATCAAGCGGATCCCTATGCAGGAATGCTATGTTAAGCACAACTACGTTCATCAATATGCATTTTTTACTTTTTGTTTGCAAAACTTTTAGTAGTGCCTGCAAACTTCCATTTGTAAGTCTTTCACTAGAAACTTTGTTGTGGGCCTTTATGGACCAAAAGCTTAAAACATGTGTGCAACTGCTGCTAATTAGCCTTCGTGCGCTCTCTTACTTAAATGCTTCAATATTATTTGAACATAAATAAATATTATTTGTGTTTGTTTTCACGCTGATAGATATAATATAGGTTGTGTTAAGAGGACTTCCTAAGGGAGACCGGCCAGAGAAAAAAAATGTATGTGAAGACTGGTCGAGAATGCCGTGTGCTTATCTAGCTTTTCCAATACTGCTATAATGTTTTTAGTCAGTTGAGATCCAGGGCAATGATGAATTCTGATGAGTATGTAAATGAAAGCGTAACAGGGACTGCAATCGTATTAGCCACTATTTAGCTTAATAAAGCCCGGTGTAAGTCCCTTTACGACTTTTGCCAGACGGGAGTTGTAATTTTATTGTTCCACTTGTGTGCTATGCTAATAATGAAGTTCATGTTTTTCCAAAAAAAAAAAGAGAACTAACTAAACAAACTATAGCCCTATTTCTATCTATCTATGTAGAATCTATGGTTAAGAAAATCTAGTGGAGTTATCCAATAATTCTAACACCCAATGATGAAGGCTCGAAGCCCCCCATCATTCTCATGTTGATGCCGCCCCTGCACAACATGGGTCCATCATAGGGATTCCACCGGCTTTAAAGTGTGGACGACGGAAGCTTGACGAGGTGTATTTTCCATATCCTACGGTCATAAGATCCATCACCGCTGCATGTACGAAGAAAAAAGCAAAGCCTAGTCAGCATTTCGCTATTTAATCTGATACTTCCTACACTCGCAAAATAGCAACTACCAGTACTAAACGGTATCGTTCCCGCTTTCACCATGAATGGATATAAATGTTATCTGCGTGGTCCGTTAGGCACGCTTTTCAAACTACATAAACGGTACTTCCTCCATCCAAAATATGAAGGCATAACCATCCTTGATCCAAAGACCAAGAAAACATTATTATCACCCTTTGGTCAGATCCAAACTAAATACAATACATGCCACCCAAGTAGAAATATAGCAATCTTGTGAGTGTATGATTTAAATAAATAAATAATTAGAGAGAAGAATGCTAATTAATTGCCATTATGCAATGCACGTCGCGTTATTATTGAAACACCCTTTAAAAAGTATTTGCCCTGTATTTTGGGAATGGAGGGAGTATATTCCAGCAAACTTTTTAATATAAGTTACTTTAAAATACCAAATATGTCATTATCAGATTTATAATAATTGAAACTTTAATTAATCATTGTGCTGATAGCTTATCGTTTTACGCTACATCAACTTAATATTTATCTGCTGAGTTATCTAAACATCACCACTAATGTCAGCGGAAGATTATGGAAGGGTTAGTCCAAAGTTTGAGAAAAAAAAACATCGTGGGACGAGACACTCCTTTATCCTTTCTTGGAGTAGTTTTTTGAGATCATCATAGCATTCTGAGAGTTCGCGATCGTCGGGTACCGTGCTGTAGCCAGGGTCGCGTGACAGTTTGCTAGGGGTACCGTGGACGCACATGCATCGCCAGGTTAGCCTAGGTCTGCAGGGAATAGAGATAGATCGCGAGTCAACCTCTCCACTCTCTAGCTCTTCGCCCATGGTTCCTGGTACCAAAATAAAACTTCAGCCCATCTGGATGGTGACGGGCCGTGCCACATGCATGCTAGGGGGTCGAAGCAGAGGCATTTGGCTATGTTTTAGTTTCTTCTTAATGTTGGAAGTTTGGGTTGAAATTGATACGATGTGCTGAAAAGTTATGTAGGATTGACAGGTGTGTAATGTAATGAAAAGTTAGAAGTTTGGATTCAAGTTTAGATCTAAACACAGCCTCTAAAATGCGGCTTTTCACTGTCCACTAAAGCTTTTCGCAGCCTTTCGCTCGCTCCCCGGCACCACCACCCGTCACGTGAACGGAGCACGCCGCGGGCATATTCTCGAACCACATGACGTTGTGAATTGTGTGTTGATGGCGCGAGTTATCTATATTCTGAGTACCGAGTTGATACCGCTGGACTACTGGCAGTACATTACAATATATTTCCGAACATCGTGGTCAATGCAGCTTACCCTAAACCGAGCGTGCAGCACTACCTTCCACCTGCTAATTTAAAAATTGTATCCGAGACAGAGCAGTCAAGATTCTTGATGATTATAGGAAGCATAGAATAGAACCTGTCTCCAGTTGTATTTGCTCTGTAACTAAAGAGTACTAGTACTACTTTTGTATGCTGCAACACTAGAGAATACAGTAACAACTTTAGAGCAAAGCTTTGCTGAGAAAGAGGGCAAAGATTATGGTGGCATCCCCTGCAACGCACGAGCCTGTGTTGGTTATCACTCTCACTCTGTCCAATATGCCATTGCTTTGAAGCACGTTTTCCAATACTGGCACTCCGAGAGGCAGGTTCGGTAGTTGCCAGGTGACAGTCGTTGCCTGAGACAGTTTGGGGGGTGGTTGCAGAGGAGTACTTGGAGAAAGAAGGCATCCATTTTGTTGTGAAAGATCTTTACATTTCCTTGTTGCTTCACCGACCCTGCCACAGGAGGGAAAAGCCGGCATGCAATAATTCGACGTCGCCAACCAAACTGCAATGCTGCAGATAAAGCAATCGTATCAGTTACCGTCATACTCCTACTGTTCTTGAGTACCCTGCCTGAACAAGCATACTATTCGGTACTCGTGCATGGTACATGGGCCTTTCATTAGCTTTACACAACGGGATTATATAGTCTGTTCTCTTCTTATGATACTACTAATTGCATTATTTTTAGAAAACTCTCATAGTGTCATCTCCTGAACAATATTAATTTCTTCATAGTTTTGATCTTTGATCCACTGGGCAGTAGGAGGTTACTAACGTGCAGAGATAAGTGGTCCACAGGGCAGTGTTGTGGGGTTGGTTCAATAATTAAGGATAGGAGGAGGTGAGAAAAGCTTAGCACATATAGTCACATGTTTGTCATTAAGTAACAGAAGGCACAGGAAGAACATAAACAAGAGAAAAAGACACCCACACGCTGGGCCATCCATTTTCCACAATCAGTACGGCACCACGCTCCTCTTGCATTAAGGCTTAAATCATCCATTGTCTAGCAAAAAACCCTCATTTCAACCAAATTGAACATTTTCCATAATGTTATATGCGTAGATATGATCACCAGTCTTACCATTACATAGTTTTTGTCCATTATATAAACATGGCAGTTCTTTGGCGTGGCAGAAAACGCCATGCAGTTTTTCCATCCCTTCTCACTGTAACTAAGTACATCGACATCACTAGGGCCATTTTCGGTGAAATGACTCTATGGAGGAAAACGACGTCTTGCAGCCTTCAGTGCCATGACCCCAACGACTCAAAATCCTGCTCCGCGCCTCCGCCCCTGATGTGGTATCTTTCTCGATTGTAAACTATCGATATAGGGGAACATGATAGATTCATGTTGCTGAGTTCTTCTTCTTCTTTCTTCTTCTTCCTCTTCTTCCGTAACTGTGTGAATTCCTACTTAGTATATAAGTGGGTTGTTTACATTATTTAATGAAACATTATGTTACCTAAAAACATAAATAACATATGACTATCTTTCTTGAGAAAATCTACTAGTCTAGTACTGATATCGAAAAAATACATTTTAGAAAGTTCTCTCAACATCTTAAAATAAACCAATCTAAGATGTAATGGGACAGCACCTAGATAAATCTGGACAGAACATGTCTAAATTCGTTGTCCAGGTGACATCTCATCTAATATTTGTTTATTTTGGAACGAAGGGGTACTTCGGTACATAAGAAAACACAACTACAAACTTGAGGGAGTTTTTCTAAGAGCAATGATAATAATACAGCCAGCTGCTTACTTATAGCCTATCTATCAGCTCACTCATTAGTGGTTGAACTCTTACTATAAATATATGGTCCCACATGTCTGTCTCACAGATTTTTTTGGTTCCTGTGCCTAAGCCGGCTGTAAACTTATAGCCCGCTTCTCATCTCTCTCCTCTTTTCTTCCATCCACCTCAGCATTCAGTCTTCTATAGCCCACTATTATACTTGCTCTAGAGGATCAAACTTTAAGGCTAGAAAGGAAAAGAAGAGCGCTCCTCTTCGAGGCTTCAAACCCCAACCAAACCTAACAACTTTGAAAACTTGAACCCAAAACCAAAACGAAAGCGAGCCAAAAAAGCTGTAGTAGGCCTACCATACACAAAAGCCCAAAACACACGCTTCCCGCAAACCCAAAACCGGAAAACGAACAAATCCCCTCGCCTCCCCCCCCCTCCATCTCCGCCCCCGTCTTCCCCTCGCCTCATCATCTCCTCCCATGTGGCTGCCCTGGTGAGACGCGCCCCTCCTCCCCTTCCTCCGCCGCCGCCTCCCCCTCGCCCTCCACCGCGCTCGCCGCCGCCGCGCGCGCCTCTCCTCGCTTGTCCTTCTCTCTCCCTCCCTCAAGGACCTCAGGCTCTCCTCCTCTCTGACCACTCGCCCCTCCCGACGCCGCCGCAGCTGCAGCCCCCCACGCGCGCCTGCTCCCCCTCCGTCCGCGTCTTCCACCGCGTCCGCGTCGCCGCCTCCGCCCTCCGCGCGCTCCCCACCCCCAGGCGCCGCACGCCGCCGCGGCCGAGGCCGACCGCCGGGTGGTGCTCTACTTCACCTCCCCCCACGTCGTCCGCACCACGTATGAGGACTGCCGCGCCGTGCGGGCCTCCTGCGGGGCCTCCGGGCCTCGTCGACGAGGCGGGACTCGCCATGGACCCCCGCTTCCTCCAGGAGCTCGGCGCGCTCCTCCCTCGCGCGCGCGGCGTCACCCTCCCACAGGTTTTGTCGGCGGCCGCCACCTCGGCGGCGCCGAGGAGGTTCGCCGCCTCCACGAGTCCGGCGAGCTCCGACGCGTTGTAGCCGGCGCCGGCGCAACCGCCTTCGCCGCCTGCAGCCGTGCGGCGGCGAGCGCTACGTGCTCTGCGGCAGCTGCAACGGCAGCCACAAGCGGTACAGCCTCAAGGCGGCGGCGGCTTCCGCACCTGCGCCGGCTGCAACGAGAATGGCCTCGTCCGGTGCCCGGACTGCTCCCCGCGGCCGTCTGATCCAGATCCAAAGGTCACAATCTCATGACTACTAGATTTTAATG
>CM020178.1:37732559-37802028 GCA_009805545.1 Oryza longistaminata
TTTTTTTTAGCTCAAACTTGAGATATGAAATGAGCTGTGTGTGTAGCTGTTACTCCTACTACTTGTTATTATTGTAGTGGTGTTTTGGTGTGTGACAGTGCCCAATTGAAACTTCCAAGTTCTTAGCATTTGCTAACCAACGTTTCTAATGTTTGATTAGGATTTAGTAAAAGAGTTGTTGTTTCCTTACTTCTTGGCTATAGTACCAAGTACTGCTTTTTTACCCTCTCTTAGCTCAGCCTTGAATGGCAGATCGTCAGTCTGAATCGGTTTGTTCTATACTCTTATTTTAACTTTTGAGTAAATGATTGATAAATGCCACTAGATGACTAGAGTAGCAGTTAAGAAAGATATATAAATCCACTAGTAGATGCGTGAATTCTACTGCTGTGAATTCTCCACTTCCTCTGCAATATTTGGCCTGATTTCAAAACTGTTCACCGCTCTGATCACTGAGCTCGAATGGCTGGTGCGATGTTGCTTGTTTCTTTACTGTTGAAGTTTCTAGAAAGCTGCTACTCCTGCTTGCCATCAGCCATACTCCGTACACGCCAACGGTTGCTGGCGATATCTATGGTGGGCTGCTGCTACGCTGAAAAAGCAAGCGCCTTGCTCAGAAGTCAGAAAGCTTTTCTTTCAAGGCTGCTATTCATTCGGAAAATGGAAAGGGTGCGGCCCGGGTTTGAATGCAATCCGATCGGTGAAGTGTCCGTTGCATAGGACAGGTTTCAGAGGCTAAGCGTACTAACCTCCAAAACTTATGCGAAGGCTTAACGAGTCGCCAGCCAGCCAACCCTTTTTCCATAACCATGAGGTAGTAGTACCTTTTCAGGTTTAGGGGCTTCAAAACAGCCGGTACGAGCACCTCCAACAACCATTTCAAATCTAGCTCTCCAAATCCAAATATTAATAATGGCAGTGTTTAGTTCCTTTCAAACTTCTAAAAATTCAGTCACATCAAATGTTTGGACATATGCATGGAGCATTAAATGTGGATGAAAAAAAAAACAATTGCACAATTTGTATGTAAATTGCGAGACGAATCTTTTGAGTCTAATTACATCATGATTTGATAATGTGATGTTACAGTAAACATTTGCTAATTATGAATTAATTAGGCTTAATAAATTTGTCTCGCAGTTTACAGGCGGAATATGTAATTTGTTTTGTTATTAGTCTACGTTTAATACTTCAAATCTACGTCCGTATACTTAAAAAAAAATTTGGCACACGAACTAAACACAGCCAATATCTCTTTGATCAGCTTGTAAAAAATTAAAGAGTCAAATTTACTTTTCAGTCATTCCAATATTACTGAGGGTTTCACATGTCAATCTCTGTACTTTCTTCCTTTCTTCATATTTTTCCCCTCCTCACCCCCCTCGGGGGTCTAGGCAGAGGTGTTGACGACGATAGTGTGTGGAGGCGGTGGAGCCAGCAGAGGAAGTTGGGACGACGTAGGCCAAGGTCGACCAACGGTGGGGATGCTACCTCCGGTGACAACCTACAACACGTAGATCTGGACGTCTATGGTGGAGTAAGGCAAGGAAGCTGGTCTCGAGACGACGATGGTGACAACCTGCTTCTCATCGACGCCGAGGGGAGACGGAGGAAGGAAGAGTTGATTGGCCACCTCATTCTCCGTGCCAACTGCCGGTTGGCCCTCCCACATTGCTAGCGCCAGGGGGCGGGCTCCGGCATGGCCGTTGCCTCATCTCAACCTGCACCACCCCGGTTTCGCCCAATGGCTGCCATCGACGCTTCCTCTTCTCTGGCACAAGAGGGAAGAGGGGAGTAGCCATGCGAAGAGGCTGTTGGATCACGATTTTTTTTTGCTAGACTTGTCAAAATTTAACTTAGAGAACTGTTCGGAGAGACCGTTCAAGATGTTCTAAGGTACAATTCAAAGTCTCAGATTGATCCTAAGTTCCTAACCTTCTCTTTCCTTTTCTTCCACTTCCATACATGCTCGGAAACCTTAAATACCAGCGAGCGTGTGACTCAAGATGCAGCGATACAAATGTGCTGTTCTTCTCTTCTCTCTCACCGGCTCCCAAACCCCAATTTGTTGAAGCGACCAAGCGTCGAAGATGATCAGGCAGCACATTGACCACCCATGTGGTGCTCTTACTTGCCACATTGCCATCTGGTGCCCCGTGCCCGCAATGCACACTTGCACAGTGCTAGCTGCTAGTTAGCGCAACCGTGCTCCGTGCAAAGCGCGCCGCGCAACGCGTTGATGGCGGCGCACGGCATGGTACCGTGCATCAGTCACCACACCAGTCAGAGTCACACACACAACTCACGCCAGTGGCCGGCCGCTCGGCGGGTTGCGCGTGGAACCTTGCGGCGGTTACGCTTGGCGTCGAGACTCCAAGAGCTAGCGGAGCTTGGAGCCGCGAGGGGCGCAAGTCCCCCACGGCACGTGGTGGTGGGACTCGGTGATCCCCTTCCACCCTCCCGGCCTCCCATCCATCCACCCAGTCGCGCACCACGCACACGCAGCGGCAACGTGCCTCCGCGAGGGCCCCGCGCCTTGACAGCCTTGTTGATTGCGCCTCCGCTCCGTGCGTGCTCCATCATTGTGGATCAAGGGGCCGCTTCACAGCACTACTACTCCCTCCGTCCCAAAATAAGTACAGTTTTGCACTATTCATGTTCAACGTTTGACCATCCGTCTTATTTGAAAAAATTTTATGATTAGTATTTTTATTGCTATTAGATGATAAAACATGAATAATACTTTATGTGTGACTAAATGTTTTTAATTTTTTCATAAATTTTTCAAATAAGACGGACGGTCAAACGTTGAACGTGAATAGTGCAAAACTGCACTTATTTTGGGACGGAGGTAGTAGTAGACTAGTAGTTATAGTACCCTGCTATGTCCTAATCCTGCTGCCCTATCTGATGCTCTCTTTCCATGACTTTCACGATCCACTGTTTGTCGGCGATGAGGGTTAGAGTGACCACCTAGCCGTCACCAGCGGTGGTGGCCGCTGCTATTGTCCTTCAGAGCTTGAGGTGAAGGTGTTTTAAATGCTGGCTCATTAGCGCTTGAACCTCATGAATGGGCCGGCAGCCTCTGCGTGTGGAAGCATTATTAAGTGTACCGTGCATATGTGCATGCAACACGTCGTCCTGCCACGTATGTACGTTCACGCACGCATGAATGGCTGCCTTTACGGTTTGCTAGCCTGTGGTACCAGAAAGGCATGAACTTTGAATCGAGTAAATTTCTCTGTTCTCAAAAAAGAGTACTAGTAAATTTCTCAGGCTATCGTCAATAACTGAACAGGAAAAGGAGCACTGCAGAGCCGGCCATTTACTCTAGGCACCCTTTGTCCCTTTTCCTGCCCTTACGCTTGTAATTTTGCCACTGATCACCACCGGTAATGGTACAACTGGAACACTGTAGGAGTAACGAAGGACACATATAAGGACGCACGGATGCAGTAACTTGCCGGAAGGACGCCTAGGATTATTGGCAGTTTGGAGGCAGGCACTCGCAGATGGGCCACAGGTTGGAGAAGCCCCATTTGCAGCGGCCGTCGACGTTGCCGTGATCCCTGGCATGTCTCCCAGCCGGTGAAGTATCCGGTGCTATCACCTAATTCGGTGTAACCATACAACTCTCATCCTATATCGTGGGATCGAGAAATAGATGTCCGAGATTCGTCTGTGAGTTAAATTTCAACTCAAGGTGACGTGGACGAATCTCGGGCATTCATTTCTCGATCCAACGGTGTAGGATGAGAGTTGCATGGGGGTGGGTGCATACGAGGTAGTGGACGTTGTCCACGTTCCAGCAGTCCTCACCCTGAACAGACCACACCTCGTCTGACATATGAAAAAAGAAACAGATTAAGCAGCAGCGCATTGAGGATGGAGGTGGCGCTGATGGGCAAGGGGTGATGCTCATTGCTCAGTGCTCACTGGAAGCAACGATGAGCAGCACAAGTGCACGGCGGAGCACAGGGCAGTCTTTCTCCAAGCGAAATGCAGATGAATTGGTGACCAACTCGAAGGGTAATGCAGCAAGCCAGCAACAATGTAGTGTGTTCATGTATAGAAGTTGTGACTCGTAGGCCGAGAGAAAACAGAAGGCTCAGATAACTGGAGGTCAAGCGGGTTATCCGAGACAATTATAGGAACAAGAAAACTGAATATTGATGATATAGAGATCAGTTCTAGATTTATGCTAAATTGATCGTTGGTATTACCAATTATTTAGCTTTAATCCAAATATACACTATCAATATTAAAATTACCAAATTGATATGACATATTTTGGCATCAAACTAGAATGACCCATAAATTTCACAACTTTTATACGGCTCTACCTAATAAGCAAGGGATACAGTCCAAGCAAATCTTGGCCTAAATCGATACTGCCAGCTGCTTAATAACTACGTTGCATTTGGTTACAAATGTGTGTGGTTTAGTTTGTGTTTGAAGGATGGAATCAGGGAGGCACTCTTATCATTCATTTTCAAAAAACTATCTTTACTACGTCCTGTAATATTAATTTCTTTGCATTGATATAATCTTGTTCAATTCTGACATAACCGGCTGTACATTATCCATAGCAGCCTCGGGTTAAAAAGGGACAACTGTACAGGAGTGGATTCTAAACTCTCGAGGGGATATCCCCTCGTTATCTACATGTCATCCAAATAGTTATGAAAAAAAATAATTTTTTAATAAGATAGATTAGTACATGATAAATCAATCCACAAACATGCAAGTTAAAATTTAACTTCTACAAGTTGTAAAAAAAAAAGAGTAAATTGCGTCTACGGTATATAAACTTGGTAGGTGGGTGCGATCTAGTGTAACAACTTGAAAAATGATCATGAGTACAATTAACGATCATTATATTTTTCGGTTTCAAATCGACAGGTTATTTATTATTGTAAGCAAGCAAATATAATACATCTAGACCATTATTATTTGACAATCATTATACTTATTAGATTATTGGCAACGACACTGCTTTTTTTTTAGCTCAAACTTGAGATATGAAATGAGCTGTGTGTGTAGCTGTTACTCCTACTACTTGTTATTATTGTAGTGGTGTTTTGGTGTGTGACAGTGCCCAATTGAAACTTCCAAGTTCTTAGCATTTGCTAACCAACGTTTCTAATGTTTGATTAGGATTTAGTAAAAGAGTTGTTGTTTCCTTACTTCTTGGCTATAGTACCAAGTACTGCTTTTTTACCCTCTCTTAGCTCAGCCTTGAATGGCAGATCGTCAGTCTGAATCGGTTTGTTCTATACTCTTATTTTAACTTTTGAGTAAATGATTGATAAATGCCACTAGATGACTAGAGTAGCAGTTAAGAAAGATATATAAATCCACTAGTAGATGCGTGAATTCTACTGCTGTGAATTCTCCACTTCCTCTGCAATATTTGGCCTGATTTCAAAACTGTTCACCGCTCTGATCACTGAGCTCGAATGGCTGGTGCGATGTTGCTTGTTTCTTTACTGTTGAAGTTTCTAGAAAGCTGCTACTCCTGCTTGCCATCAGCCATACTCCGTACACGCCAACGGTTGCTGGCGATATCTATGGTGGGCTGCTGCTACGCTGAAAAAGCAAGCGCCTTGCTCAGAAGTCAGAAAGCTTTTCTTTCAAGGCTGCTATTCATTCGGAAAATGGAAAGGGTGCGGCCCGGGTTTGAATGCAATCCGATCGGTGAAGTGTCCGTTGCATAGGACAGGTTTCAGAGGCTGCGTACTAACCTCCAAAGTATCATCGAACTGAAAACTTATGTGAAGGCTTAACGAGTCGCCAGCCAGCCAACCCTTTTTCCATAACCATGAGGTAGTAGTACCTTTTCAGGTTTAGGGGCTTCAAAACAGCCGGTACGAGCACCTCCAACAACCATTTCAAATCTAGCTCTCCAAATCCAAATATTAATAATGGCAGTGTTTAGTTCCTTTCAAACTTCTAAAAATTCAGTCACATCAAATGTTTGGACATATGCATGGAGCATTAAATGTGGATGAAAAAAAAAACAATTGCACAATTTGTATGTAAATTGCGAGACGAATCTTTTGAGTCTAATTACATCATGATTTGATAATGTGATGTTACAGTAAACATTTGCTAATTATGAATTAATTAGGCTTAATAAATTTGTCTCGCAGTTTACAGGCGGAATATGTAATTTGTTTTGTTATTAGTCTACGTTTAATACTTCAAATCTACGTCCGTATACTTAAAAAAAAATTTGGCACACGAACTAAACACAGCCAATATCTCTTTGATCAGCTTGTAAAAAATTAAAGAGTCAAATTTACTTTTCAGTCATTCCAATATTACTGAGGGTTTCACATGTCAATCTCTGTACTTTCTTCCTTTCTTCATATTTTTCCCCTCCTCACCCCCCTCGGGGGTCTAGGCAGAGGTGTTGACGACGATAGTGTGTGGAGGCGGTGGAGCCAGCAGAGGAAGTTGGGACGACGTAGGCCAAGGTCGACCAACGGTGGGGATGCTACCTCCGGTGACAACCTACAACACGTAGATCTGGACGTCTATGGTGGAGTAAGGCAAGGAAGCTGGTCTCGAGACGACGATGGTGACAACCTGCTTCTCATCGACGCCGAGGGGAGACGGAGGAAGGAAGAGTTGATTGGCCACCTCATTCTCCGTGCCAGATGCCGGTTGGCCCTCCCACATTGCTAGCGCCAGGGGACGGGCTCCGGCATGGCCGTTGCCTCATCTCAACCACTGCACCACC
Source organism: Oryza longistaminata (assembly GCA_009805545.1). Taxonomy (NCBI): domain Eukaryota; kingdom Viridiplantae; phylum Streptophyta; class Magnoliopsida; order Poales; family Poaceae; genus Oryza; species Oryza longistaminata. The sequence goes on from CM020178.1 coordinate 37,739,305, forward strand.
CCGGTTTCGCCCAATGGCTGCCATCGACGCTTCCTCTCCTCTGGCACAAGAGGGAAGAGGGGAGGAGCCATGCGAAGAGGTTGTTGGATCACAATTTTTTTGGCTAGACTTGTCAAAATTTAACTTAGAGAATTGTTCGGAGAGACCGTTGTAGATGTTCTAAGGTACAATTCAAAGTCTCAGATTGATCCTAAGGCCCTTCACAGCGCTCCTACGTGGGCGAGTTACCAAGTGCACCACCTCATATTTGCGCGTACGTGGCGACAAGGCTCGCGCCTTTACTCAGCTGCTCGCTCCCTAACTGGGTTACGGGTTCCTTGCTCGCGCTAGAGGACGCAAGGCCAGGAAATGGAAGGATAGCCAACCAATCAGCCTAGGGTATGGAAGGTTACCATCCATGTGGGTTGCGTCGCCTCGAGGTGGGCCCATTTGGTTGCGTCCGTGATTTTCAAGCCTGCACTGTGAGACCCATGCCTCAAAGGGTCTTTATGTCTATATGGCAGCTAGGATAACTCATTTGAGTTGCTTGCAATGTGAAGGGCCTAAGTTCCTAATCTTCTCTTTCCTTTTCTTCCACTTCCATACATGCTCGGAAACCTTAAATACCAGCGAGCGTGTGACTCAAGATGCAGCGATACAAAGGCTGTGTTTAGATCTAAAGTTTGGATCTAAACTTCAGTTCTTTTCCATCACATCAACCTATCATACACACACAACTTTTCAGTCACATCATCTTTAATTTCAACCAAAATTCAAACTTTGCGCTGAACTAACCACAGGCAAAAATGCTGTTCTTCTCTTCTCTCTCACCGGCTCCCAAACCCCAATTTGTTGAAGCGACCAAGCGTCGAAGATGATCAGGCAGCACATTGACCACCCATGTGGTGCTCTTACTTGCCACATTGCCATCTGGTGCCCCGTGCCCGCAATGCACACTTGCACAGTGCTAGCTGCTAGTTAGCGCAACCGTGCTCCGTGCAAAGCGCGCCGCGCAACGCGTTGATGGCGGCGCACGGCATGGTACCGTGCATCAGTCACCACACCAGTCAGAGTCACACAACTCACGCCAGTGGCCGGCCGCTCGGCGGGTTGCGCGTGGAACCTTGCGGCGGTTACGCTTGGCGTCAAGACTCCAAGAGCTAGCGGAGCTTGGAGCCGCGAGGGGCGCAAGTCCCCCACGGCGCTGGCGATATCTATGGTGGGCTGCTGCTACGCTGAAAAAGCAAGCGCCTTGCTCAGAAGTCAGAAAGCTTTTCTTTCAAGGCTGCTATTCATTCGGAAAATGGAAAGGGTGCGGCCCGGGTTTGAATGCAATCCGATCGGTGAAGTGTCCGTTGCATAGGACAGGTTTCAGAGGCTGCGTACTAACCTCCAAAGTATCATCGAACTGAAAACTTATGTGAAGGCTTAACGAGTCGCCAGCCAGCCAACCCTTTTTCCATAACCATGAGGTAGTAGTACCTTTTCAGGTTTAGGGGCTTCAAAACAGCCGGTACGAGCACCTCCAACAACCATTTCAAATCTAGCTCTCCAAATCCAAATATTAATAATGGCAGTGTTTAGTTCCTTTCAAACTTCTAAAAATTCAGTCACATCAAATGTTTGGACATATGCATGGAGCATTAAATGTGGATGAAAAAAAAAACAATTGCACAATTTGTATGTAAATTGCGAGACGAATCTTTTGAGTCTAATTACATCATGATTTGATAATGTGATGTTACAGTAAACATTTGCTAATTATGAATTAATTAGGCTTAATAAATTTGTCTCGCAGTTTACAGGCGGAATATGTAATTTGTTTTGTTATTAGTCTACGTTTAATACTTCAAATCTACGTCCGTATACTTAAAAAAAAATTTGGCACACGAACTAAACACAGCCAATATCTCTTTGATCAGCTTGTAAAAAATTAAAGAGTCAAATTTACTTTTCAGTCATTCCAATATTACTGAGGGTTTCACATGTCAATCTCTGTACTTTCTTCCTTTCTTCATATTTTTCCCCTCCTCACCCCCCTCGGGGGTCTAGGCAGAGGTGTTGACGACGATAGTGTGTGGAGGCGGTGGAGCCAGCAGAGGAAGTTGGGACGACGTAGGCCAAGGTCGACCAACGGTGGGGATGCTACCTCCGGTGACAACCTACAACACGTAGATCTGGACGTCTATGGTGGAGTAAGGCAAGGAAGCTGGTCTCGAGACGACGATGGTGACAACCTGCTTCTCATCGACGCCGAGGGGAGACGGAGGAAGGAAGAGTTGATTGGCCACCTCATTCTCCGTGCCAGATGCCGGTTGCCCTGTCACATCGAATGTTTGGATACTAATTATAAATATTAAACGTAGACTATTAATAAAACACATCCATAATCTTGGACTAATTCGCGAGACGAATCTATTGAGCCTAATTAATCCATGATTAGTCTATGTGATGCTACAGTAAACATTCTCTAATTATGGATTAATTAGGCTTAAAAAATTTATCTCACGAATTAGCTTTCATTTATGTAATTAGTTTTGTAAGTAGTCTATATTTAATACTCTAAATTAGTGTCTAAAGACAGGGACTAAAGTTAAGTCCCTGGATCCAAACACCACCTGAGGATGGAGGTGGCGCTGATGGGCAAGGGGTGATGCTCATTGCTCAGTGCTCACTGGAAGCAACGATGAGCAGCACAAGTGCAGAGCGGAGCACAGGGCAGTCTTTCTCCAAGCGAAATGCAGATGAATTGGTGACCAACTCGAAGGGTAATGCAGCAAGCCAGCAACAATGTAGTGTGTTCATGTATAGAAGTTGTGACTCGTAGGCCGAGAGAAAACAGAAGGCTCAGATAACTGGAGGTCAAGCGGGTTATCCGAGACAATTATAGGAACAAGAAAACTGAATATTGATGATATAGAGATCAGTTCTAGATTTATGCTAAATTGATCGTTGGTATTACCAATTATTTAGCTTTAATCCAAATATACACTATCAATATTAAAATTACCAAATTGATATGACATATTTTGGCATCAAACTAGAATGACCCATAAATTTCACAACTTTTATACGGCTCTACCTAATAAGCAAGGGATACAGTCCAAGCAAATCTTGGCCTAAATCGATACTGCCAGCTGCTTAATAACTACGTTGCATTTGGTTACAAATGTGTGTGGTTTAGTTTGTGTTTGAAGGATGGAATCAGGGAGGCACTCTTATCATTCATTTTCAAAAAACTATCTTTACTACGTCCTGTAATATTAATTTCTTTGCATTGATATAATCTTGTTCAATTCTGACATAACCGGCTGTACATTATCCATAGCAGCCTCGGGTTAAAAAGGGACAACTGTACAGGAGTGGATTCTAAACTCTCGAGGGGATATCCCCTCGTTATCTACATGTCATCCAAATAGTTATGAAAAAAAATAATTTTTTAATAAGATAGATTAGTACATGATAAATCAATCCACAAACATGCAAGTTAAAATTTAACTTCTACAAGTTGTAAAAAAAAAAGAGTAAATTGCGTCTACGGTATATAAACTTGGTAGGTGGGTGCGATCTAGTGTAACAACTTGAAAAATGATCATTTAGGTGCAACAACTTGGCTAGTACGTGCATTTTAGTTAAAAAATCAATATTAGACACCACACCTTTTTTAAGCTACGTAGTAAAAAAAGAGCAGTGTCGTTGCCAATAATCTAATAAGTATAATGATTGTCAAATAATAATGGTCTAGATGTATTATATTTGCTTGCTTACAATAATAAATAACCTGTCGATTTGAAACCGAAAAATATAATGATCTTTAAATTGTACTCATGATCATTTTTCAAGTTGTTACACTATGTGCAAAAAAATTGTTGTAACATAATTTCCGAGCGATTCTACTAGTCAAACATATTCAATTGTACTCAGGACCAATAATCTAGTAGTTATGCTTATAATAGAACAAACAAAATAGGTTGAATCATATGTATGTAACAGTGTTTTGACCAAAATACAGTGTTTTGACCAAAATGCACTTGATTGCCAAGTTCATGTACCGGTTTGCATATTTTTTAAGTTGTTGCACTAAATTGCACCCGCCTGCTAAGTTCTTATACTACTGATGCAATTTACTCAAAAAAAATTTTAAACTATGACTAGTTAACGTATATTCGCAATTAAATTTGTTTTTTCGTTGCAACTTGTAGAAGTTAAATTTGACCTTGCATGTTTGTAGAGTGATTTATCACATATTAACTTATCTTGTTGAATTTTTTAAATTTTTTCATAACCATGTGAATAACATGCAAACAACGAGAGTTTAAAATAGTTTCCCCAACTGTACCATATATCCATTTGCCATTTCTCCATGGACTGATCAATCAAACTACAATGACCGGAAGGAAGTTGAAAATTTTATGGGATGTTTGGTTGATGCTTGTAACACCCTTAGAAAAAAAAGGGCAAGCAGGCGTCTTGGCCTACCCATGCATGCGGCCCAGCAGCAGCACAGCACGCAGAGCAACGAGTAGTAGCAGCTGGGTACTGTAGCTGGAATGATCCCACCTCGCTAGTTGAGAGTGATCAACACCAGCTTATAAGGATGTTTGCCTGGGTAGTGTTAGCTCCGATTTCGGAATTTTTACGTTAAAGCGAGGACGAAAAACGCAATGAGTTACAGTGTTAGGTGTGGTTTAACTGAATGAGATACACCAATGCCGTTTCCAGGCCCTGGGCTGTCACAATGCCTAACCTTACCCATAACTAAGGTTAGGCAGAGTTGGCCACAATTGTGTGGTATGGTTTGCTTCAAATTTGAGAGAATGACATGTGGCTTCCAAAGCTAAGAAATTGTGGTATGACATAGTTGCGGCATTGAAATAAACACATATATAAAAAAGTGTGGCTTGATAATGTGAGGCAAGTAACCAAACACCTCCTTGCTGCCTCACCACAATGCCACATTACATTGGGTATGTAAGAAGAAGAAGAACCAAGTTACGAGCAATTTCACGGTCTTTGAGGAGGTATCATGAGGTAACAAATTTACAATAACCATAAAATTGCTCCCAAGTTATACGTAGAAACACAATTTCCCCACTAGATCGCCATAGTAACACATAACATCCATTACAATCCTAAAAAGAACATATCATTAGTTGCAAAGATAAATACCACAATTACTTTATAGGCATAACACCATGATTAGCATGTTTATAGGCACATCTGATTTATTCTAGCTGTCAGAGCAGTCCTACATAAATGCATAGGTATACATACTCCACGCGCAGTTGTTCTTGCAACTACCGATCAATCTGAATGATCTGACCTTAGTTTCTGCTAGTCCTGAGCTGCGTCAGCTTGGCGGCCATCGCCGGCATCGTCGACGAGGGGTCCTGCTTGCCGCACTTCCTCTCCCTGCTGCCAGCTCTCGGGCTGCCACTGCCACTGCCGCTCCCATACCAAAATTACCCCTAAACTGTGGTTAAGAGATTACTAATCTACCTTTAAAATAAACGGTTGAGATTAATTCTACTTGGAGTAGAATATTACAAGTAAAGTGCACCGGAGCGTAGCCCTGATGATATAGAGTTCAGTTCTAGATTTATGCTAAATTGATCGTTGATATTACCAATGATTTGGCTATAATCCAAATATACACTATCAATATTCAAATTACCAAATTGATATGACATATTTTTGGCATCAAACCAGAATGACCCATAAATTTCACAACTTTTATACGGCTCTACCCAATAAGCAAGGGATACAGTCCAAGCAAATCTTGGCCTAAATCGATACTGCCAGCTGCTTAATAACTACGTTGCATTTCGTTACAAATTGTGTGTGGTTTAGTTTGTGTTTGAAGGATGGAATCAGGGAGGCACTCTTATCATTCATTTCCAACAAACTATCTTTACTACGTCCTGTAATATTAATTTATTTGCATTGATATAATCTTGTTCAATTCTGACGTAACCGCTGTACATTATCCATAGCAGCCTCGGGTTAAAAAGGGACAACTGTATGGGAGTGGATTCTAAACTCTCGAGGGGACCCCTCGTTATCTGCATGTCATCCAAATAGTTACGAAAAAAATTAATTTTTTAATAAGATAGATTAGTACTATATGATAAATTAATCCACAAATATGTAAGTTAAAATTTAACTTTTACAAGTTGTAAAAAAAAAACAAATTAAACTATGACTAGTTAACGTATATTCGCAATTAAATTTGTTTTTTTTGTTAAAACTTGTAGAAGTTAAATTTAACATTGCATGTTTGTGAAGTGATTCATCACATATTAACTTATCTTGTTGAATTTTTTTAAATTGTTTCATAACCATATAAATAACATGCAAACAACGAGAGTTTAAAATAGTTTCCCCGACTGTACCATATATCCATTGCTATTTCTCCATGGACTGATCAATCAAACTACAATGACCGGAAGGAAGTTGAAAATTTTATGGGATGTTTGATTGATGCCTAACCTTACCCATAACTAAGGTTAGGCAATTTATGACATGGTTGCACAACCGTGGATAAGAAATAGTTGGCCACAATTGTGTGGTATGGTTTGCTTTATATTTGAGAGAATGACACGTGGGTTCCAAGGCTAAGAAATTGTGGAATGACATAGTTGTGGCATTGAAATAAACACATACCTAAGAAACTGGGGCTTGGTAATGTGAGGCAACTAACCAAACACCTCCTTGCTGCCTCACCACAATGCCACTTTACATTGGGTATGTAAGAAGAATAAGAACCAAGTTATACATAGAAACACAATTTCCTCACTAGATCGCCATAGTAACACATAACATCCATTACAATCCTAAAAATAACATATCATTAGTTGCAAAGATAAATACCACAATTACTTTATAGGCATAACACCATGATTAGCATGCTTATAGGCACATCTGATTTATTCTAGCTGTCAGGAGACGAGAGCAGTCCTACATAAATGCATAGATATACATGCTCCACGCGCAGTTGTTCTTGCAACTACCGATCAATCTGGATGATCTGACCTTAGTTTCTGCTAGTCCTGAGCTGCGTCAGCTTGGCGGCCATGGCCGGCATCGTCGACGAGGGGTCCTGCTTGCCGCACTTCCTCTCCCTGCTGCCAACTCTCGGGCTGCCACTGCCACTGCCGCTGTCCGTTCCTAACCCGATGGACAGCTTGCTCAGAGCCTTCCGTGCGTCGGTGCAGTACTTCTTGCTCGCGTCGAGCAGCGACGACACGCCCCATCCACGGCTGGCGGCCTGCCAGTCCTCGCGGCTCCTCTTCTCGCCACGCGGCCGCGGCAAGTCTCGGCCGCCACTGCCGGTCTTGTTCTCCTCCTGCATGGCGTCGCGTAGGGTGACGAACCTGCGGCTCTGTGAGGGCGAAGGGTTGCTGGCGCCGGCGAGAGGGGACGGCGCGTACTGCGCCGGCGGGCTCCTGAACCCGCAGACGGCGGGCTTGGCGCTCCAGGGGAAGAACACCATGAGCCCGCAGGCTCTCGGTGACATCTGCTCGTCGCGGCCGTTGATGTTGATGCGCGGCAAAAGCTTCACCTGGACGGGGTGGTCGTTGCTTTGCCTGGCCGTCGGCTGCTGTCCGTCGTGATCGCGGCGCGTGTTGCGTCGCCGCCAGTGTTTCGGGCCTCTGCCCGAGGACGAGGACGGCGTGGCGAGGGAGGCTTCCGCTGGTGCGCGGCGGGAGGATCGGTCATTGACGAAGCTCGTGGCGCGGCCGAGGAAGATGTCCTCGAAGCGCTTGGACGTGATCCGGTCGAACGAGCCGACCCGCTGATCGGGCGTGGAGACCCTGTCGCAGGGCGTCGAGGAACGACGCGTCGTCGTCGTCGCTGCTCGCGGCGGTCGAGTTGCCGTAGCCGCAACCAGTTTGCTGCGGGGCACTGCGTCCAGCGCCCAGGCGGCGGCTTCGGCGGCGGCATGATCCCTGCGCATGTGCATGCACGCGCTGGGTCCTCTTGGGCCCCCGGGAGCTCTCCCAGGAAACGGCACCTGCGTGCGCAGCGGGGAGGCTTCGCGGCGGCACCGCACGCTGGCCGCGTCCGCCGTAGCGACGACCGGCGCGGCGTGGGGAGCGGCGAGTCGAGCAGCTGCGGGAGCTGCTCGCCTCGGCGCCATTGCACCGCAGCCCCTCCTTGTCCCGCCTGGTGACGATTTCCATGGCATTGCACCGACTGACCGTGTCGGCCAGCATGCATCGTCTCGGGCGTTCAACGTGTGGAGGGACGACGTATAAGAGTACACGCGAAGACTGTAGGTAGAGTGCTTTTCCCGCGCGAAAAGTGGCAGTAGCGGCGCGTTGGACAGTAACCTTCGTGTATGTTGTGTGTTCATCTCACGTACTGTTCTTTGCCTCTCGCTAGCTCGTTCCCGTGATCAAGGTGCATGCTCGATGGCCTTAATGGCGGAGGTTGCCGAAAGGCAGCAGACGAAATCAGGCTAAAACTTGCACACATTACATAGGCTAAAAGCTTGTGATGTGAAACGTACGCGTGTCTACATTGGCCTTGCCATGTGTATAGGGTGGTTGGTGACCGCCTTGGGGATTCGTCGCGGACTCGGGGATGAAGTGTTCAGGGCTTGTTTGTTCGGCGATGGAATCCCGGTGATCGCCGTGGCTTGAGGGGAAGGTGAGAGGGACGCCACAACGGGTTTAGCTCTGTTCGGCAATTCGCCCATTTACATTTGCTTATGGGCCATCGATCTTGTGCGTGGGCCAGCAGGGTGGTTTGGTGCAGGAAAAAGTACACCCAAGGTCCCTCAACTTGTCATCGAATTACAAAATCATCCCCCAACCGCAAAACCAGATACAACACGTCCCCAACTTCAAAACCAGTGCAAACTAGCTCCTCGACGGTTTTGACCCCGGTTTTGTCCGACATGGCAGTTGAGTCAGCGTGGACTCACGTGGGCCCCACATGTCAGCCCCTTCTTCCCCTCCCCTCCTTCCTCTCTCCTCTTCTTTTCTCTCCATTTCCTACACAATTCGGTCTCGGTAGTGGGCAGGGCAGCCGGCCGGCGACGGGATCGGCGGTGGGGAGGTGGGAGGCCGGCGGCCGGCGACGGGCGACGAGGCGGCGCGCCGCCGCACGGCCTCCCGCGCCCGCCCTCCGACGCTGCGCCGCCGGGGGAGAGCTGGGCGCGGCCGTCAGGGGTGAGCGGGGCTCGGCCAACGGGGCGGAGCTGGCCTCCTCCCGCCTCGTCCCTCTCCATTGCTCGCCGCCGCCTTTCTGCCTCCCTTGCTGGCCCTACATCCTCCCTCTCCGTACGCACTCACCGCCGGCCCCCCTCCTCCCTTGACGGCCACCGCCTCCTCCCTCTCCATCTCTCGCCGCCGGCCTTCCCGCCCTCCTCGCACGGCGCCGGGGACGAGCTCCCTCCGCCGCCTCCCGCCAGCCCCGACGTCGACCTGCACCGCGCCGTCGCCCTGGCCGACGAGGCCCCGCCTCGACGACCTCCCGCCGCCGCCTCTCCACACGCCTCCATGGCCCTGCCTCGGCGGCGCCAATCTGGAGGACTTCGCCGCCCCGACGACCTCCCATCCGTCTGCGTCGTCGCGTGGGGTATCCGCCGGCCCGTCGCTCTCTCTGTTTCAATGCAATAGGAGATGGCGATGGTGGGCGGTGGCGGAGGATGGTCTGAGCATGACCTGGCTGGTGGTGTGGCGGCGGCAAGGAGGAGCAGGAAGAGGTGGTGTTCGTCGGCGTTGTGGTCCTTGCATTATGTGATGTATTGGATTGGATTTGACAGCCGCCGTGCTTCCCTATCTTTGGCCCCCTCCTTCTCTCCGCCGGGCTGTCACCGGCGGCGGCCGCCGTCGCGGCGCCGCCCTCCTCCTCTCTCCGCCTAGCCCCGGCGGCCTCCTCCGGTCCTCCCCAGCCACCACCCACCGGCCAGCTTGCCCTGAGAAGAGGAGAAGAGAAGACTGAGTGAGAGAGAGAGAGAGGAGGAAGAGAGAGATGAGGTGGCATCCTGACATGTGGGGTCCACGTGGGTCCCACGCTGACTCAGCTGCCACGTAGGACGAAACCGGGATCAAAATCACCGAAGGACCTATTGTGACCGGTTTTGATTAGTTAAGGGACGTTGGATATCTGGTTTTGCGGTTGGGGGGCAATTTTGTAACTCGATAACAAGTTGAGGGACCTCCGGTGTACCTTTTCCTTTGGTGCACGACACGACTCCACGCACCGTTCCACCTAGCAGGCTAGCAACTGACGTCGTAGTCAGTAGATGGGTCGGGGACTCTCGGGAGAGCGGTTCGAGGGGGCCGTCGTTTGCGAGGCCGCAAGTCGCCGTCGGCGGCCGTCGCCATCGCCGCAACATAAAAAAAGCGAGCAAACCCGTTGCTGCGCGCTCTGCGATTCTGGCATTCTGCCCTTTTACGACCGAAGAGGTAGCCAACCCACGCATCCCCCCCTGACCTGCCCCCTCCACAGCCGCCGCCGCCGCCGCCGCCGCTACGGCTCACGAGAGTACCGAACGATCTGCTGCCACCCCCAACCCAAGTGACCAACCGAAGGCGGAGGAGGGTAGCAACTTCGGTCTGCTCATCCCAAGGTACTAGACTGTTTAGTCGATTGGAGGATCTCCCATGCCCGTATTTGTGTCGATAGCTGGTGGTTTGGGACGAGATCTTTGCATTGGGCGGATCTGTTTTGTGTATCGTTGTTGCTTGTCCGCGCAGGTGGTGCGTTCCTACTTTCGTGTTGCTTCCTTGGTCCAGATCTGTTCGCGTTGGTGCGGTTTGGGTTGCAGCGTAGTTCTTAGTTCTAGCGTGAAGCTTTGAGGATTGGTGTTGTGTGTAGATTTATGAGATTTACAAAGGATTGACGCCGGCTGTGCTGGATCAGTAGATTGTGACCGAGCAGAATTGAGCGGGCTGCAACGGCGTACTAGAGAAAAGAGGAACCGGGACAACTGAAGATTCTGGTATACTGGTATTCTCTGGATGCTGATGGATTGGAGGAAGACGATCGTAGTATTTTTTTTTTTTATGTAGAAAGGCATCAACAGTTCAACACCTTAGTTACTTTAGGATGGATATAGATACCTTGTGGGGAAACGGTATGGAAGATACTTTAGCACCCCCAATTTTCTCATCTTGCTCATAAGTTTTGTAACTTGGATGTCAGGTGATGATAATGCTAGAATTTAGCTTCAGATTATATCATCTCATGCTTCTCGTGGGCTCATTTCTTCTGAACCTTTTGTTTGTTATGACCAATATTTAAATGATAATTATCAGCTTGTAAATAATTTTCATACTTAAAGTTTTTAGAAAATTTCTAAGAAATTCACAAGCTAGTAATTTATTGAAGTTCTGAAGGACCCAGCTTTTATGTCATGTCATCAGTTGTTTCACTGCTATTTGCAAGAAGACATTTCATCATGTAGTCCAAAAGATAAAGAATCGCTTCAATATGTATTACCATTACTTGTCAGTGTTTTAGATGCACTTCCCTAATGATTTACAAATGATTCATGTCACGACCTGTCTATTTTCTATTTGGCATCTCCTCAATATAAATCTAATGAAACTGTTCCTGCAGTTAGGCATGGCATCAACTGTTGCCATCAATTTGATTGGTGCTCAGGCTGGCATTATCTCAAAGTTAAGGAATTGCGACATCACAAGCTACAGTGGCTTAAAGGCAAGATCATCTATTAGTTTTGAGTCAAGGTCATCATTCCTGGGTCAGAATGCATCTCTTCGATCATCTATTTCTCCAAGGATTGTACCAAAGGCAAACTCTGGATCTCACATTTCTCCTGAGGCATCTTACAAAGTGGCAGTTCTCGGTGCTGCTGGTGGCATTGGTCAACCGTTGGGCTTGTTAATTAAGATGTCTCCTCTGGTCTCTGCACTACATCTGTATGATATTGCAAATGTCAAAGGAGTTGCTGCTGATCTGAGCCACTGCAACACACCTTCTCAGGTTCTGGACTTTACTGGGCCCTCGGAATTAGCCAACTGCTTGAAAGGTGTGGATGTTGTTGTCATCCCTGCTGGGGTCCCAAGGAAGCCAGGAATGACTCGTGATGATCTTTTTAACATCAATGCGAGCATTGTCAAGACACTTGTTGAGGCTGTTGCAGACAATTGTCCGGAAGCCTTTATCCATATCATTAGCAACCCAGTAAACTCAACAGTGCCCATTTCTGCTGAGGTTCTGAAACAGAAGGGTGTCTATAACCCCAAGAAGCTTTTCGGAGTTACCACCCTAGATGTTGTCAGAGCTAACACATTTGTAGCTCAGAAGAAGAACCTGAAGCTCATTGATGTTGATGTCCCAGTTGTTGGTGGTCATGCTGGGATTACTATCCTACCATTGCTGTCAAAAACCAGACCATCCGTCACCTTCACAAATGAGGAAACTGAAGAGCTGACAAAGAGGATACAGAATGCTGGGACAGAGGTGGTGGAGGCGAAAGCTGGTGCTGGATCTGCTACCCTGTCAATGGCCTATGCAGCTGCCAGATTTGTTGAGTCATCCCTCCGTGCATTGGCTGGTGATCCAGATGTTTACGAGTGCACATTTGTTCAATCTGAATTAACCGAGCTGCCGTTCTTTGCATCTAGGGTTAAGCTTGGTAAGAATGGTGTTGAGTCCATCATTTCTGCCGACCTTGAGGGAGTGACTGAATATGAGGCCAAGGCCCTTGAGTCATTGAAGCCTGAGTTGAAGGCCAGCATTGAGAAGGGCATCGAGTTCGTCCACAAACAGCAGGCTGCCGCTACTTCTTGAAGTGCGGAGAATGACTATCGGCATGAGAGAAGATAATAAATGCAGAAATGGTTCTCAATAGCTTTTAGTTTTGAAGGCGGAATTTTTCGTGTCTAGTTGTTGTTGCTTGTTTAGTCTCTTCTGATCACATGAGGGCGTGGACGCCCAAACTGTTGCCTGTTTTCATGAGCTATTTGACCCTTGTGCCTGCATCTTGATGAGATACACAAACTAAGGAATAAAGTAGTTTTTGATTGTTGCCTGATTTATGTTATTATATATACCTTCTGGGTAGTGCAACAAGGCATTGCGCCATTGCCTTTGGCAAAAGAGCAACCTCATTGATATCATTTCTCACTGTGTCACTACTTACCAATTTCATGCCAAAATTTTCTGAACAGCTAGGGCGAGGAGCTGCTGCTGCAATGCCATGGCACGTCTGTTTCTACTGAATCCGCCACAAGCCTACAACTCTGGTAAGAAAACAAGGCAAACCATGTTGAATTTATTTCGGCTGCCATAGTATGTTCGTTGGATTGAAATCTCAACTGTTTGAAAAGCTCAAAAAAGTCCATTTCGCTCTACATGAAAAGATCAGTTCTATCACTAAATAATCTACAGGTGTTGGAAGAAAAAGAACGGAATAAACAATTGTGCCCACTTCTTCCTCGATCAAGAATTCAGGATCATCCAGCTTTAGCCTTACTCGCCAAGAAAGCGTCCAGCTTGTCGTTCTGCACCCGGCCGAGGAACCTGATGCAGATGGGCGGCGTGACGTCGTACCTCGCGAGCAGCGCGTACGGTATGGAGAAGAGGCCGTCGCCGCAGATGAGCCCGGACGCCAGCACCGGCCCGAACACCTGCGATCCCAGCTTGTCGCTGCGGTTCCACAGGAACACGATCAGGCTGCCGATGCACATGTCGATGGACACCGCCGGCACCAGCAGGAACGACACGGCCATGCCGGTGACGCTCGGGATGTACGGCTCGGCGCGCCACTTGCCGTGCGCGGCCACCTCCCGCATCGCGCAGACGGCCAGCGCCAGCACGAAGAAGGTGGCGCTGATGGCGAGGCAGTACTTGGGCAGCTCGAGGCCGCCGGCGCCGAGCACGGCGATGCCCCGGTAGATCTTGGCCAGCGGCGCCTGGTACGTCTTGTTGGGGTTCGTCTCGTAGAAGTGGTGGAAGACGGTGAACACGGCCGGGTTGACGACGCACCCCATCGCCGTGCCGATCACCTGGCTCACCAGCGTGGCCCGCGGCGAGGTGAGCGTCAGGTAGCTCGTCTTGAAGTCCGACATGAAGTCGGAGGCGGTGGAGACGATGGACGACACGATGCCGCAGATGACGAGGCTCCCGACGATCCCGCCGTTCTTGATCCCGATCCACGACGCGAACATGAGGATCACCAGCTTGTTGTACTGCGCCGAGAAGTTGGTCTCCGCGACGCCCGTGCCGTAGGCGTTGCAGAAGGCCAGGACGGGCGCGAACGCGTACGCCGCGGCGACGTGGTAGTACCTCACCTGGCCGTACATGAGCGGGATGACGACGGTGGAGACGGTGGCCAGGACGACGTACCCGCTGATGGCGAAGGTGCTCGGGATGTGCTCCCTGAGGAACACCTGCGTCCTGCGCCGGTCGTCGAAGCTCATCACCGGCCGCGGCATGGCGTCGACGTCGGAGAAGGACCTGAGCGTCTCCGCCGCTACCTGGTGGTGGCGCACCGTGTGTATCGTCCTCAGCGAGATCGCGACGAGCTGGAAGATGCCGTCGCCGAGGATCATTGCTATGGCGCAAAACACCTGCTCGATCACAACAAAGTGAAGTCGACTGATTCTTGATGCATATCATCGTCGTCTTCCTTTTTTGTCAACAACAAATATTCGATCATTGGTAGTACCTTGTATCCACTGAAGCTCTTCAAGTTCGTCTCCTGGAGATCGGCGTCGTACCAGATTCCTCTTTTGCTCCGGATGTACGGCCACATGATCCCCCAGGAGATGATGGACCCGAAGAGCATCGAGACGTTTATCAGGTGAGGGCTGATCATCCCGATGCCCACATAAGTTCCGTTCAAACTGATGTAGAAACTGCAACGCTACAAACAACGAAACACAAGTCACTCAAGCCGACGATCGATTAATTTCTCCAGCCCGAATAAAACTCTGCATGAATTCAGTGTTCGAATTCATCGGTTTCCTCGGTTCGTTGCCTAGCTCAGGCTCGGCTCAGCTTACCCGCGGTTGAAGGCGCTGAGCCCAAACGTTGGGAAGGAAGTGAGGCCGCAGTTTGGCCCTCCGGTGTAGAACCACTGGAAGATGGACCAGAACAAGCTCGCCAACGACGACCGGAGAACGAGCGAGACTTGCCTCCTGTGATCACAAGTAGACGCAGATATTACCGTAAATCATGTGACAACATGGCTATAACTCACCAAGCTAGTGATAATCTGCTCACTTCGCTTGCCTAGCGCCGTGAGGGGTATGGAAGCTGTTGATGAGGTGAGCCGTCGCCGAGCCGCTTGGGAACGTCAGCCGGTGGCGGATGATCATTGTCTACGGACGGATGAACCAGTAAATCGGCGAAGAATCAGGGAGCCATGATCTCTTCATTTATTTTTTTTTTGTATTTTTAGGTGCGTTCGTGGATCGTACCTTCCTCATGGGGACAATGGCGAGGAGACCGACGAAGCTAACGAGGAAGAAGAAGGCCATCATCCGACCGAACTCCGGCTCGCTGACGCTCGCGCTGGAGTCGTCCCCGGTGCTCGTCTTCTCCGCCGTCTTCCGATCCATCGCCAGCAGATACGATCCAAACCCACCTAGGAACAGGTCAGCGACGTCGGCGTTACGACGGCGAGATCAATGGGAGAGGCAATGCAGGAAAAGGCAAGAGGCGGCGTCATGTCGCGCGCGGTGGCGTGGCGTGGCGTACCGCTGTATGTCATGCTGGCGCAGGCGACGACGCAGGTCTGGACGACGGCGTTCTCCTGGCGGGTGAAGGGGCGGCCCGGCGAGCCGAGCTGGTCGAGCAGGCGCGTCCAGGCCTTGAGGAGGAAGAAGCCGAGGAGGCCGGCGGAGATGTTGAGCGACGGGATGATCCCCGACGTGAACACCAGGTTCATCATCACGCTGCTCAGGGCCACGCCCAGCGCCACGCTCGCCACCACGGCGCGCAGCGTCACCTGCTCCGTCCACGGCGGGACGGGCTGCCCCTCGAACGCGCGCTCCGTCGACGGCCCATCCCGCGGGTCGCCGACCGTCTCCATCGCGGCCACTCTTCCTCCTCCTCCTTACGCCGCGCTTTGCCTCGCCGGAGTATCGTCGGTGCGGATCGAGCCGGCAGCCAATGCATCTACTGCGTTCGATCGTGCCTGCGCATGCATGCAAGTGATGGTCGATCTGGTGGAGGGCAAGGGGAAGAGGAGAACGGAGGAAGAGGACCGAACGAGTGAACACGAGAGGCAGGAAGGCTACATATGCTCTGGCTATTCTTGGCAGAGCCCAAGAGGCAAGAGATGGTAATGCAACCGCGAAATGTTAGATTTGGAGGTGTCACTGCTCCTTCACACCCTCTTGGCTCTTGCCATGCATGAAGCCAGAAGCAGAATCTCGATCAGCCGGTAAAATTCGAGCCCCAATCATTTTTTCGCTGATTTCAACCAATTTTTTGATAAATTTCGAACGAAGTTCAACAGTTGAACAGACCATTCGAAATGATGGCTCGAGATGGTCGAAATTCGTGGAGATCGTGACCCCTTGGCTAGAAGTTACTCAAATACCAACAGTGCAACGTTCTGGCCATGCAAATAAGTTGTTCAATTACCAGCGGTGCAATGTGAGGGATGATAGTCCCAAAAATCAGTGAATCGTCGTCATCTTGGTTGTTTTGAGGAATGGTACTCAGGAAAAGGGAATAGTAACTATTGTGACTTTCATGGATCCTCAGACCAAACAACTCTAGACATCAAAACAAAATGTTTCTATAAGCAATCATGCATGGTCAGGTGGCGCTCACACAGATACAATGCAAATAAGTCTAAAAAAGCAGATTTCCATTTCTTGTGTAGCTTTTTTGGAGACACTTCTAGTGTGGCTACGCATTCTAATAAGGGTTTGTTTACAACAGAAGAAACAGAAACAAAAAGGGATAAAACAGTATATAAGTAACAGAATTTTCTTTGTTTCCAAGGACATCCCTAGTGGTAGACAAGCCTAGGAAAACGTCCATTGCTCATGCAATTTATTCTTCTCATACTTCTGTACAAAGGACTTCTAAATAATTGTCGTGTTGTACTGCAAAGACATTTTGCTCCATCTAATTAACCAACTGATCCCTCAAGCTTCAAGTTCATAAGTGCATCCATCTCATGTGCAAACTCGTAAGGAAGATTCTCGAAAACAGCCCTGCAGAATCCACCAATCATCGCTGCAACAGCCTTTTCATGGTCTATCCCCCTTTGTTGGAAATAAAATAGCTGGTCCTCCCCTATTTTTGAAGTGCTTGCCTCATGCTCAACACGACTAGAAATGCAACCCACCTGTTATCACGCAAGTTGGAACAGAATGTTAGTGTAAATGTAATTTCAGCCATATTAGATAAAGAAATAGATGATACGCATTTGAGGCATAAGTATAGTACTGGAGGCTCATTAGTTACACATCTGTATTCAAAACTGCAAATACATGTAATTGCAGATTATGGAAGTGCTTGTGCATAGGACATGCGTGCACAGAGATAACTCATGTCTAGCTCAAGATCACAATGGGCCATCAAGAATACCATGAGAAACATTAACTGCTGGAACTAAGCGAGTAGCCTAGAGGTGATGGTAAGCAACTTAAAGGTACAGTGATATTGCAGAAAGAATGCATGACACTATTAGACAAACGGGGTCAACCTAGCGGCTTCTATGAGGAAGGCAGCGCAAAGGAGGCCTGAGCGCTTGTTAGGAAGGCCGAAGGCGGCTAGGGTGCTGAAGGGCGGAAAGCTAAAAGGTCATCTAAAGGTGTATTTGAATGGGAGCATGATGAAACCTGAAGCGGTACTAAAGTTGTGCTGGCTATACACCATCAGTGTCATATAAATGTTCCAGATGAATTAGTATGAGATTTTTCCTGCTTTTGAACATGAAAACGTGCATGGCAGGAGATTTTCTAACCATAAGATAAATTGGACTAAACCAATAGTTTGACTCTTATAGTTTTTAGCCAGCATAAAAGTTAAATTCAGTAATATGGAATCAACGGCGACCATATTTCTTCTAATATATGGAACAGTGTGTATTCCCCAAAAAGGGTGTCATTACCATTTACTTTGCATGTCAATATATTGGAACTTAAATGGAGAAGACTGATTGTAACCAAGGACTACGAAGATTAATATGATACCCTCCAACTTGCAAAATTATCAAAGCCCCTATTAATTTATACATGCTCTATTGCTTTTGTAAAACAGAAACTGAAAAATGACATACAGAACAAAGGATTAACAACCTACTCTTAACAGTTTGCATTATAAAAATGCAATTGGCCCTTCATGCCAACGCAAATCAAGAACAGCAGAGCAGTTACCTGAATAGTCGGATAGGTGTTGGCAGCAGCGTTATCCCCAATCAGCAAAGAATCACACTGTGAAGAATTATAAGCATTTTCTGCGCCTGAGTTTATCTGGACCAACCCACGGTAGCAATTCCGTGACTTCCCAGCTGAGATACCTTTGGATATAATCCGACTCCGCGAATTCTTTCCCTTGTGGATCATTTTTGTCCCTGTGTCTGCCTGCTGGTAATCCTTTGTCAGTGCAACTGAGTAGAACTCTCCAACAGTATCATCCCCCAGAAGCTCCACACTTGGGTACTTCCATGTAATTGCTGAACCTGTCTCAACCTGTGTCCATGAGATCTTAGAGCCCCGCCCTTTGCACCGTCCTCTCTTAGTCACAAAGTTGTAAATGCCTCCCTTCCCCTCCTCATCACCAGAGTACCAATTCTGCACCGTAGAGTACTTGATCTCTGCCTGCTCCTCACACACAAGTTCCACAACCGCCGCATGGAGCTGGTTGGAGTCATAAGCTGGAGCAGTACACCCTTCCAGATAGCTAACCGTGCTCCTCTCATCAGCCACAATTAGAGTCCTCTCAAATTGCCCGGTCTCCTTGTCGTTGATCCTAAAGTATGTCGATATCTCCATTGGACAAACCGTATCCTTGGGCACGTAGCAGAACGACCCATCGCTGAACACGGCCGAATTGAGGGCAGCATAGTAGTTATCTGCCGGCGGCACGACGCTGCCAAGGTAGCGCTTGACAAGGTCCGGGTACTCGCGGATGGCCTCGGAAATGGAGCAAAAGATGACGCCCTTCTTCATGAGCTCCTCCCGGTGGGTGGTGGCGATGGAGGTGGAGTCGATGACGGCATCGACGGCGACGTTGGCGAGGCGCTTCTGCTCGCTGAGCGGGATCCCGAGGCGATCGAAGGTGTTGAGAAGCTCCGGGTCGACCTCGTCGAGGCTGTTGAGCTTGGGCTTGGTCTTGGGCGCGGAGTAGTAGCAGATGGACTGGAGATCCACCGGCTCGTACACGTTGTCGCTCCAGGTGGGCTGCACCATGGTCAGGAACCGGCGGTAGGCGGCGAGGCGGAAGTCGAGCATCCACGCCGGCTCCGCCTTGAGCTCCGAGATGCGGCGGACCGTGGCCTCGGAGAGCCCCTTGGGGATGGAGAAGGACTCGAAATCAGACACGAACCCATACTTGTACTCCCTCTTCAGCAGGTTCTGCAGTGTCTCCGATTCCGTCCCCGCCTGGGACGACGACGACGGCGATGGCTTCTGCGGGCCCGTCTGCACGGCCACCACGGAGAGGCGTCCACGGCGCGTGCACGCCCTCCGCCGGGATCCGTACGACGACGGGCACGCCGCCCCGAGCTTGGCGGTTCGCGGGCGGCGCAGAGGGCGAGAAGAGGGGCGTGGACGACGGGCGGCTGCGGCCATGGTGCGGCGGCGTGGCGAGGCCGAGGCGAATTAGGGATGCGGATGGGAGGAGAGCGCAGGAGGGGTGGGTTGTTGTTCGGTGGTGTGGACCCGTGCTACGTGAGCCTCAGCCGCGCGTGAGGCCGGCGCGGGTGGGCGCGGTCCACGGGAAGCCCGGCGCGATGGGGGCACGGTCGTGTGGCGGCCGAGAGGCGTGGCGAGGCAGTGGATGTGGTTCGCGCCGCGTGGGGCCATGCGACAAACGCCGTGGTTTTGTGCGATTTCTCCCCGTTTCTTGGCCCTTCGCCACCGCAAAAAATTCACTTCTCACCAGCACACGGACGACGAACACGCCTCCGGCTTTAGACCTTCACGTTGCCCGTTCACCACGCGATCCGACGGTGGGGGAGCCCTCGCCGTCCAGATCTGCAGCTCTCGGATCGGACGGAGCGCGAGGTTCGTCGGGTCACCCATGACCCAACACGCGGCGACTTCCTAGCAAAACGCCAGTTCGTTTAACAAGAGTCGCTGAGTCACTTCTCGTTCAGGTTCAGCAATCGCAATCTCGTCTCTCTCGTCGCCGGCCATGGCGGCGTCGTCCTTGCCCGGTCGCTCTCCGCGTCTTCGCGCCGCGGCTGCGTGGGAGGCGCGGGGCCGAGCCCGTTCCACCACAAGCCGCCTCCCGTACTCGCGTTCTCCACCGCGGCGGCGGATGCGGTGGAAGAGGAGGGTTCGGGGGCTGGGCCGACGGCGAAGGGGGAGAAGGCGGGGTGGTGGTGCTGGGGACGGGGTGGGCGGGGTCGCGGCTGATGAAGGACATCGACACGACCGGGTACGAGGTGGTGTGCGTCTCCCCGCGCAACCACATGGTGTTCACGCGCTCCTCGCCTCCACCTGCGTCGGCACGCTCGAGTTCCGCTCCGTCGCCGAGCCGCTCGCGCGCATCCAGCCCGCCGTGTCCAAGTCCCCCGGCTCCTACTTCCTCCTCGCCCGCTGCACCGCCGTCGACCCCGACGCTCACACGGTGAGACCCCCATAAGCAGCTCTGGTTGGTGTGTGTGGCCAAATGGCCACTGGTTTTACAGCGTGCCTGCGTGGGGAATGCCTGTTTCCCAATTCTTGGAGGAGTGATCAAATGTGGGAAATGATCGAAGCTCGATCCTTTCTATTTTTCCTGTGAAGAATCGATACTTTTGACCTTTTTGAATAGGGGAGAGGAGTGAATCGGATTTCTTGGGCTTTGCTGGAGGAATGTTTGACTTTACTCATCTGCACCGTGATCCATCCACAGCATGTGCTTTCGTGTCTCTTAAGTAGTTGATTGAGTAGTGTTGGTGAGCTGCCTTTTTGTCAATCGAAGGAGAAGAAAGTTAATGGGGAAATAGCTAGAGAACGCTGCTGAACTTGCGTATATTCACGATTCATTCTATGTTCGTCGATTCTATGTGATACTGTATTTATTGTTTAGTACTATCCCCCAAAATGTAGCAACCTATCAGCTGAGAGTACTTCAAGGTTGCTATATTTTAGGACGAAATAGCTTTTTGCCGGAAAGGAGGCATGGTAACTTCGTGAATATTCACGCATCTAGTGCATATTTAGGGTGGCAGTTTTCATATTAACTTTACAACGCACACTGGATGGTTAATATCATAATTTCCTATAACCTCAATTTTTCTCTGAAAGTTTGTTTCACCTATTTATTCATGTCCTTTGACCTTTAGATTTGATTGCGAGACAGGTTACGCTGAAGGTGAGAAAGATACCTTGAAACCTTGGAAATTCAAGGTAGCGTATGATAAGCTGGTCTTTGCGTGTGGAGCTGAGGCCTCAACTTTTGGGATACGTGGTGTTACTGACCATGCAATATTTCTCCGGGAAGTTCACCATGCTCAAGAAATTCGCAGAAAGCTCCTTCTGAACCTGATGCTATCTGATGTACCTGGTATGCCACAGAAACACAAAACAACTCAAATCAAGATATTTGTGTTACTTAGGTAATGTGTCACATTGACAACTATCACACACACACACTTCACTGGCACAAAGGAATCAGTAATTACTCGTTACTTTTACATTTTGTTTGTCTCTTGATGAAATTTGCAACTACATTAACCTGGGCTCTTATTGCTGTTTCTTGTTTTTCTCTGTTTGATTGAGCAGAATTTAGAATAGAACTATTACATTTTAGGTATACTTGTTTTTTACAAAATACCTTGTGTGCTGAAATCTAATTTTGTTTATATCCTCCTTATTATAACCAATTGGCCAATGTTATTTGTTAAAACAGGAATATCGGAGGAAGAAAAGCGCAGACTTTTGCATTGCGTTGTTGTTGGAGGTGGTCCAACAGGTGTCGAATTTAGTGGTGAACTTAGTGATTTTATCATCAGAGATGTTAAACAGCGTTATTCACATGTTAAAGATTATATCCATGTTACCTTGATTGAGGTTAGAGCTGTTGGCATCTCTCCCTCTCTCTAAACTTTGACCACACTTAACAAATTTTGTTTCATTTTATTATTTCAGGCAAATGAGATATTGTCATCTTTTGATGTTCGCCTCAGGCAATATGCTACAAATCAACTAACTAAGGTCTGTAATCTCTGTCTAATCTAGTGTCGTACTGTTGTGCCATTTTAAGCCATCATGACCTAAAAATATGTGTGGATCGTATAAGAAAGCTGGCAGTGAAATACTAAAAATAACTTGTGATCATCCAACAGTCAGGTGTTAGGCTTGTGAGAGGCATTGTGAAGGATGTACAACCCAACAAATTAATCCTGGACAATGGAGAAGAGGTTCCTTATGGTTTGCTGGTATGGTCTACTGGAGTTGGTCCTTCATCATTCGTTAAGTTGTTGCCATTTCCTAAGTCACCAGGTGGAAGGTATTGTAAATTGGCTTGACCGTATGGAGTTTCATGTATATGCATCATATACTGAATGGGATTTGATTATATGCACCTGCGCACCTTGTGTACTTTGAGGAATAGGGATATATATATCTTCTACATGTAGTTCATTTATGAATCAGGTTTCACCATGCACTATAAGAAGCTTCTACTATCTATAGGCTTTTGGTATCCACCCAATTACTTGTGTAACATGGCTATCTACATCTTTGGTACCTGTGATAGATTTACTGGTTGCCTGGTCACAGGATTGGGGTTGATGAGTGGTTACGTGTTCCTTCTGCCCGGGATGTGTTCGCTATTGGGGATTGCAGTGGATTTCTTGAAAGCACAGGCAAGGATGTTCTCCCAGCTTTAGCTCAGGTACTTATCTGAACATCTTCCTACAGTCCGAGTCAATCTCAAAGTATTTGGCAAACTAATATTTGGGCTTCCTTAATCTTTTCTGGAGTACCAAGAACACTGGGAGAAATAGGAACCAGAAAAAAAAAAGACAAAAGGGCCTTACATCAACATTAAACAGATTCTTGGCCATGACAAACCTCATCTATTGTATAATTTCTGTTCTTTCTCATACAAATACTTTCTGTTGTTTGAAGTAGATGCACTCTCTCATATGATTACTTAATTCAATTATTTTCTTTAGAAGAAACTTCCAAAACAGTATCATCCCTCATTTTGTTTAAAGAAAACCAAATAGTTCCACAGGTTTGAGGTAAAGGAAAACATGCAGGGTGTGGTATAAGACCCTCTTTAAGTTCAGAAAACGCTTACTTAGGCCAGGCTAAGTAGTAACTTAAAAGGCTAAAAGGGTTTAACATAAACCGAAACAAGATCTTTCGGTGAAACATTTCCCAATCCTTTCACTATCTTTTTTTTATAGATAATTTCCTTTCACTATCTTGGATTATTGATATCGGTTAGAAAGAAACGGGCATCTTCTCGTATTAGATATTTATACATTCTACTGCACTTGTACTCTGGAACAGGTTGCAGAACGACAAGGCAAGTATCTAGCTCACCTGCTTAACCATGTCATGAAAGCTGGAGGAGGGCATGCGAACTGTGAGATCGACGTTGATCTAGGTCCTGCCTTTGTGTATAAGCATCTGGGGAGCATGGCAACTGTCGGAAGATACAAAGCTCTAGTCGATCTGAGGCAAAGCAAGGTTGGTTACTGTTTCTGTCTGTAAAAAAAACTTGCATTGTTCTAAACTTCTGACGAGTTAACTGAAATTGTCCCTTTATTGTCAGGAATCGAAAGGGATATCTCTTGCAGGATTTGTGAGCTGGTTTATCTGGCGCTCAGCATACCTGACTCGTGTTGTTAGCTGGAGGAACAGGTTTTATGTGGCTATCAACTGGCTGACCACACTGTTATTTGGCCGTGACATTAGCCGTATTTAGGTGCCTGTCCTCCTCCTCCTTACGCCGCGCTTTGCCTCGCCGGAGTATCGTCGGTGCGGATCGAGCCGGCAGCCAATGCATCTACTGCGTTCGATCGTGCCTGCGCATGCATGCAAGTGATGGTCGATCTGGTGGAGGGCAAGGGGAAGAGGAGAACGGAGGAAGAGGACCGAACGAGTGAACACGAGAGGCAGGAAGGCTACATATGCTCTGGCTATTCTTGGCAGAGCCCAAGAGGCAAGAGATGGTAATGCAACCGCGAAATGTTAGATTTGGAGGTGTCACTGCTCCTTCACACCCTCTTGGCTCTTGCCATGCATGAAGCCAGAAGCAGAATCTCGATTAGCCGGTAAAATTCGAGCTCCAATCATTTTTTCGCTGATTTCAACCAATTTTTTGATAAATTTCGAACGAAGTTCAACAGTTGAACAGACCATTCGAAATGATGGCTCGAGATGGTCGAAATTCGTGGAGATCGTGACCCCTTGGCTAGAAGTTACTCAAATACCAACAGTGCAACGTTCTGGCCATGCAAATAAGTTGTTCAATTACCAGCGGTGCAATGTGAGGGATGATAGTCCCAAAAATCAGTGAATCGTCGTCATCTTGGTTGTTTTGAGGAATGGTACTCAGGAAAAGGGAATAGTAACTATTGTGACTTTCATGGATCCTCAGACCAAACAACTCTAGACATCAAAACAAAATGTTTCTATAAGCAATCATGCATGGTCAGGTGGCGCTCACACAGATACAATGCAAATAAGTCTAAAAAAGCAGATTTCCATTTCTTGTGTAGCTTTTTTGGAGACACTTCTAGTGTGGCTACGCATTCTAATAAGGGTTTGTTTACAACAGAAGAAACAGAAACAAAAAGGGATAAAACAGTATATAAGTAACAGAATTTTCTTTGTTTCCAAGGACATCCCTAGTGGTAGACAAGCCTAGGAAAACGTCCATTGCTCATGCAATTTATTCTTCTCATACTTCTGTACAAAGGACTTCTAAATAATTGTCGTGTTGTACTGCAAAGACATTTTGCTCCATCTAATTAACCAACTGATCCCTCAAGCTTCAAGTTCATAAGTGCATCCATCTCATGTGCAAACTCGTAAGGAAGATTCTCGAAAACAGCCCTGCAGAATCCACCAATCATCGCTGCAACAGCCTTTTCATGGTCTATCCCCCTTTGTTGGAAATAAAATAGCTGGTCCTCCCCTATTTTTGAAGTGCTTGCCTCATGCTCAACACGACTAGAAATGCAACCCACCTGTTATCACGCAAGTTGGAACAGAATGTTAGTGTAAATGTAATTTCAGCCATATTAGATAAAGAAATAGATGATACGCATTTGAGGCATAAGTATAGTACTGGAGGCTCATTAGTTACACATCTGTATTCAAAACTGCAAATACATGTAATTGCAGATTATGGAAGTGCTTGTGCATAGGACATGCGTGCACAGAGATAACTCATGTCTAGCTCAAGATCACAATGGGCCATCAAGAATACCATGAGAAACATTAACTGCTGGAACTAAGCGAGTAGCCTAGAGGTGATGGTAAGCAACTTAAAGGTACAGTGATATTGCAGAAAGAATGCATGACACTATTAGACAAACGGGGTCAACCTAGCGGCTTCTATGAGGAAGGCAGCGCAAAGGAGGCCTGAGCGCTTGTTAGGAAGGCCGAAGGTGGCTAGGGTGCTGAAGGGCGGAAAGCTAAAAGGTCATCTAAAGGTGTATTTGAATGGGAGCATGATGAAACCTGAAGCGGTACTAAAGTTGTGCTGGCTATACACCATCAGTGTCATATAAATGTTCCAGATGAATTAGTATGAGATTTTTCCTGCTTTTGAACATGAAAACGTGCATGGCAGGAGATTTTCTAACCATAAGATAAATTGGACTAAACCAATAGTTTGACTCTTATAGTTTTTAGCCAGCATAAAAGTTAAATTCAGTAATATGGAATCAACGGCGACCATATTTCTTCTAATATATGGAACAGTGTGTATTCCCCAAAAAGGGTGTCATTACCATTTACTTTGCATGTCAATATATTGGAACTTAAATGGAGAAGACTGATTGTAACCAAGGACTACGAAGATTAATATGATACCCTCCAACTTGCAAAATTATCAAAGCCCCTATTAATTTATACATGCTCTATTGCTTTTGTAAAACAGAAACTGAAAAATGACATACAGAACAAAGGATTAACAACCTACTCTTAACAGTTTGCATTATAAAAATGCAATTGGCCCTTCATGCCAACGCAAATCAAGAACAGCAGAGCAGTTACCTGAATAGTCGGATAGGTGTTGGCAGCAGCGTTATCCCCAATCAGCAAAGAATCACACTGTGAAGAATTATAAGCATTTTCTGCGCCTGAGTTTATCTGGACCAACCCACGGTAGCAATTCCGTGACTTCCCAGCTGAGATACCTTTGGATATAATCCGACTCCGCGAATTCTTTCCCTTGTGGATCATTTTTGTCCCTGTGTCTGCCTGCTGGTAATCCTTTGTCAGTGCAACTGAGTAGAACTCTCCAACAGTATCATCCCCCAGAAGCTCCACACTTGGGTACTTCCATGTAATTGCTGAACCTGTCTCAACCTGTGTCCATGAGATCTTAGAGCCCCGCCCTTTGCACCGTCCTCTCTTAGTCACAAAGTTGTAAATGCCTCCCTTCCCCTCCTCATCACCAGAGTACCAATTCTGCACCGTAGAGTACTTGATCTCTGCCTGCTCCTCACACACAAGTTCCACAACCGCCGCATGGAGCTGGTTGGAGTCATAAGCTGGAGCAGTACACCCTTCCAGATAGCTAACCGTGCTCCTCTCATCAGCCACAATTAGAGTCCTCTCAAATTGCCCGGTCTCCTTGTCGTTGATCCTAAAGTATGTCGATATCTCCATTGGACAAACCGTATCCTTGGGCACGTAGCAGAACGACCCATCGCTGAACACGGCCGAATTGAGGGCAGCATAGTAGTTATCTGCCGGCGGCACGACGCTGCCAAGGTAGCGCTTGACAAGGTCCGGGTACTCGCGGATGGCCTCGGAAATGGAGCAAAAGATGACGCCCTTCTTCATGAGCTCCTCCCGGTGGGTGGTGGCGATGGAGGTGGAGTCGATGACGGCATCGACGGCGACGTTGGCGAGGCGCTTCTGCTCGCTGAGCGGGATCCCGAGGCGATCGAAGGTGTTGAGAAGCTCCGGGTCGACCTCGTCGAGGCTGTTGAGCTTGGGCTTGGTCTTGGGCGCGGAGTAGTAGCAGATGGACTGGAGATCCACCGGCTCGTACACGTTGTCGCTCCAGGTGGGCTGCACCATGGTCAGGAACCGGCGGTAGGCGGCGAGGCGGAAGTCAAGCATCCACGCCGGCTCCGCCTTGAGCTCCGAGATGCGGCGGACCGTGGCCTCGGAGAGCCCCTTGGGGATGGAGAAGGACTCGAAATCAGACACGAACCCATACTTGTACTCCCTCTTCAGCAGGTTCTGCAGTGTCTCCGATTCCGTCCCCGCCTGGGACGACGACGACGGCGATGGCTTCTGCGGGCCCGTCTGCACGGCCACCACGGAGAGGCGTCCACGGCGCGTGCACGCCCTCCGCCGGGATCCGTACGACGACGGGCACGCCGCCCCGAGCTTGGCGGTCGCGGCGAGGCGCGAGCAGGCGAAGAAGAGGGCGTGGAACGACCCGGGCGCGCTGCGGCCATGGTGCGAGGGCGTGGCCGGAGGCCGGCGAAATTATGGCATGCGGATGGGATGGAGAGGCCCCAAGAGGGCAGTGGGTTGCTTGAGTTCGGTCAGCGTGTGCCGACCCGTGCCGTACAGTGAGCCTCAGCGCGCGTCGAGGCCGGCGCGGTTGGCGCCCGCGTCACGGAAGCCGGCGCGATGAAGGGCACGGTCGCACGCTGTGCAGGCCGAGAAGAGCGGGCGAGGCAGGTGGATGTGCGTTATCGCGCGGAGCCCGATGGCGAGGCATCAACCCCATAACGCCGTGGTCTTGTGCCGAATTCTCTCCCTGTTCTATGCCCTATTCGCCCACCCGCAAAAAAATTCCACTATCTCTCAAATTCCACCGCACACGGTAGAACCCCGACAAACCGCCTCCGCTTTAAGACACCTTCCACGTTGACCCACGATTCACACGCGATCACGACGGTGGGGAGCCCCTCGCCGTCCAGATCTCAGCTTCTCGGATCGGACGGAGCGCCGAGGTCGTCGGGTCACCCAACACGCGGCGACTTCCTAGCGAAAACGCCGTTCGTTTAACAAGAGTCGCTTGAGTCACTTCTCGTTCAGGTTCAGCAAATCGCCAATCTCGTTCCGTTCGTCGCCGACTCGCCGCGCCATGGCGGCGTCGTCCTGCTCCGGTCGCTCTTCCGCGTTCGCCGGCCGCGGCTGCGTGGCGAGCGGCGGGCCGAGCCCGTCTCCACACCACCACCACAGCCGGCCTCCCGTACTCCGCTGTTCTCCACCCGGCGGCGCGGATGCGGGGGAGAGGAGGGGTTCGCGGGGCTGGCGGGCCGACGGCGAAAGGGGGAGAAGGCGAGGGGTGGTGGTGCTTGGGGACCGGGTGGGCGGGGTCGCGGCTGAATGAAGGACATCGACACGACCGGGTACGAAGGTGGTGTGCGTCTCCCCGCGCAACCACATGGTGTTCACGCCGCTCCTCGCCTCCACCTGCGTCGGCACGCTCGAGTTCCGCTCCGTCGCCGAGCGCTCGCGCGCATCCAGCCCGCCGTGTCAAGTCCCCGGCTCCTACTTCCCTCTCGCCGCTGCACCGCCGTCGCACCCGACGCTCACACGGTGAGACCCCCATAGCACTCTGGGTTTGGTGTGTTGTGGCCAAATGGCCACTGGTTTTACAGACGTGCCCTGCGTGGGGAATTGCCTGTTTCACAAGATTCTTGGAGAGTGATCAAAATGTGGGAATGATCGAAGCTCGATCCTTTCTATTTTTCCTTGTGCAGAATCGATACTTTTGACCTTTTTGAATTAGGGGAGAGGAGTGAATCGGATTTTTGGGCCTTTGCTGGCAGGAATCTTGACTTTATTCATCTGCACCGTGATCCATCCACAGCATGTGCTGCGTGTCTCTTAAGTAGTTGATTGAGTAGTTGGTGAGCTGCCTTTTGGTCACATCGAAGGAGAAGAAAGTTAATGGGGAATAGCAAGAGAACGCTGCTGAACTTGCGTATATTCACGAATTCATCTATGGTTCGTCAGATTCTATGTGATACTTATTTATTGTTTAGTACTCCATCCGGCCAAAATGTAGCAAACCTATCAGGTGGAGTACTAGGTTGCTATATTTTATGCGAAATAGCTTTTGCCCGGGAAAAAGGCATGGTACTTCGTGAATATTCACCATCTAGTGCCATATTTTAGGGTCAGTTTTCATATAAACTTTACAAAACCACTGGATGGTTAATACATTAATTTCCTATACCAATTTTCTCTGAAAAAGTTGCTTCACCTATTTATTCATATTCCTTTGACCTTTAGATTGATTGCGAGACAGTTACGTGAAGGTGAGAAAGATACCTTGAAACCTTGGAAATTCAAGGTAGCGTATGATAAGCTGGTCTTTGCGTGTGGAGCTGAGGCCTCAACTTTTGGGATACGTGGTGTTACTGACCATGCAATATTTCTCCGGGAAGTTCACCATGCTCAAGAAATTCGCAGAAAGCTCCTTCTGAACCTGATGCTATCTGATGTACCTGGTATGCCACAGAAACACAAAACAACTCAAATCAAGATATTTGTGTTACTTAGGTAATGTGTCACATTGACAACTATCACACACACACACTTCACTGGCACAAAGGAATCAGTAATTACTCGTTACTTTTACATTTTGTTTGTCTCTTGATGAAATTTGCAACTACATTAACCTGGGCTCTTATTGCTGTTTCTTGTTTTTCTCTGTTTGATTGAGCAGAATTTAGAATAGAACTATTACATTTTAGGTATACTTGTTTTTTACAAAATACCTTGTGTGCTGAAATCTAATTTTGTTTATATCCTCCTTATTATAACCAATTGGCCAATGTTATTTGTTAAAACAGGAATATCGGAGGAAGAAAAGCGCAGACTTTTGCATTGCGTTGTTGTTGGAGGTGGTCCAACAGGTGTCGAATTTAGTGGTGAACTTAGTGATTTTATCATCAGAGATGTTAAACAGCGTTATTCACATGTTAAAGATTATATCCATGTTACCTTGATTGAGGTTAGAGCTGTTGGCATCTCTCCCTCTCTCTAAACTTTGACCACACTTAACAAATTTTGTTTCATTTTATTATTTCAGGCAAATGAGATATTGTCATCTTTTGATGTTCGCCTCAGGCAATATGCTACAAATCAACTAACTAAGGTCTGTAATCTCTGTCTAATCTAGTGTCGTACTGTTGTGCCATTTTAAGCCATCATGACCTAAAAATATGTGTGGATCGTATAAGAAAGCTGGCAGTGAAATACTAAAAATAACTTGTGATCATCCAACAGTCAGGTGTTAGGCTTGTGAGAGGCATTGTGAAGGATGTACAACCCAACAAATTAATCCTGGACAATGGAGAAGAGGTTCCTTATGGTTTGCTGGTATGGTCTACTGGAGTTGGTCCTTCATCATTCGTTAAGTTGTTGCCATTTCCTAAGTCACCAGGTGGAAGGTATTGTAAATTGGCTTGACCGTATGGAGTTTCATGTATATGCATCATATACTGAATGGGATTTGATTATATGCACCTGCGCACCTTGTGTACTTTGAGGAATAGGGATATATATATCTTCTACATGTAGTTCATTTATGAATCAGGTTTCACCATGCACTATAAGAAGCTTCTACTATCTATAGGCTTTTGGTATCCACCCAATTACTTGTGTAACATGGCTATCTACATCTTTGGTACCTGTCATAGATTTACTGGTTGCCTGGTCACAGGATTGGGATTGATGAGTGGTTACGTGTTCCTTCTGCCCGGGATGTGTTCGCTATTGGGGATTGCAGTGGATTTCTTGAAAGCACAGGCAAGGATGTTCTCCCAGCTTTAGCTCAGGTACTTATCTGAACATCTTCCTACAGTCCGAGTCAATCTCAAAGTATTTGGCAAACTAATATTTGGGCTTCCTTAATCTTTTCTGGAGTACCAAGAACACTGGGAGAAATAGGAACCAGAAAAAAAAAAGACAAAAGGGCCTTACATCAACATTAAACAGATTCTTGGCCATGACAAACCTCATCTATTGTATAATTTCTGTTCTTTCTCATACAAATACTTTCTGTTGTTTGAAGTAGATGCACTCTCTCATATGATTACTTAATTCAATTATTTTCTTTAGAAGAAACTTCCAAAACAGTATCATCCCTCATTTTGTTTAAAGAAAACCAAATAGTTCCACAGGTTTGAGGTAAAGGAAAACATGCAGGGTGTGGTATAAGACCCTCTTTAAGTTCAGAAAACGATTACTTAGGCCAGGCTAAGTAGTAACTTAAAAGGCTAAAAGGGTTTAACATAAACCGAAACAAGATCTTTCGGTGAAACATTTCCCAATCCTTTCACTATCTTTTTTTTATAGATAATTTCCTTTCACTATCTTGGATTATTGATATCGGTTAGAAAGAAACGGGCATCTTCTCGTATTAGATATTTATACATTCTACTGCACTTGTACTCTGGAACAGGTTGCAGAACGACAAGGCAAGTATCTAGCTCACCTGCTTAACCATGTCATGAAAGCTGGAGGAGGGCATGCGAACTGTGAGATCGACGTTGATCTAGGTCCTGCCTTTGTGTATAAGCATCTGGGGAGCATGGCAACTGTCGGAAGATACAAAGCTCTAGTCGATCTGAGGCAAAGCAAGGTTGGTTACTGTTTCTGTCTGTAAAAAAAACTTGCATTGTTCTAAACTTCTGACGAGTTAACTGAAATTGTCCCTTTATTGTCAGGAATCGAAAGGGATATCTCTTGCAGGATTTGTGAGCTGGTTTATCTGGCGCTCAGCATACCTGACTCGTGTTGTTAGCTGGAGGAACAGGTTTTATGTGGCTATCAACTGGCTGACCACACTGTTATTTGGCCGTGACATTAGCCGTATTTAGGTGCCTGGTTGTAGATATCTGAACGATGAACAGTACAGTGCATCCTTTCCCACTTCTTTTTTTTTTGGTCAGCTACGTGTAATTTCCACAGAATTTTTTTTCTTAAATAACACTATCAAAACAAACCAAGGAAGCGAGTTCAAACTTTAAATACTGATGATTAGTATCGCTATCTGGAGAAGTCTAAGAATCATGGAACGTCCGTGCAACTTATCACCATCTTTTAAAACCCGTGGGGTTCTGGCCTCCATCGCGATTTTGTGCACTGTTCACTTGTTCAGGCTTCATGTTTTACCCAGAGCTGACTTAAGAAGTACAGAAAACAATAACAAGAGTGATTACTGTCTGAAGATCGCATGTGATCAATATGGTTACTTGTTTCATATAACTTATAAAATCCTTATAAACCTTTACAATAATAAAATTATGACATCTTGAAGTAGTTAAACCTCAAAAACGGAATCCAAGCAAAATTTGATGTGTGATCACTCTATCTTCATATTTAAACTTCACAATTAATACTGTACTGGGTACACATATACACATTGAAAATATAATGTACGGACTATAAACGGCGCCTGAAAATCAACACGGATTTACCTTCTATTTAGAAATTTATTAGGTCATGTACACCCTATATTGTACCACCTAGGACTTGGGTTAAATCCTGGATGATCAACTGCTGCACTACATAAGTACAATTTCTTAAGGACGGAACATCATTAGATGACAGCATATGCAAGAGTTCAAGAACATTGAGCATACAGCAAAGCCCCACCCTCATCCAACAATAGGTGAGAGTAAGATGGTGCAATTGATTGAGCAGTCAAACAGGATCTGATGCAGCTCCCAATCAACAAAGCAAAGCATACTAAAGTAGTACATCCATAACATGAGCTTGCTGAAGCAGATCTTCATCATCGTCATCATAGCAGTCATAACTCATGAGCCTCGTTGTCCACATTGGTGAGATCCAAATCTTTTCAGGTCCCAATATGCTGCTTCATTGCTAGAGTTCTGGTGACATGTGAGTAGTTGTCACCCAGTAGAGCTGCAGCAGCTTGCAATAGCACCTTCATTTCGCGCCAGGAGGTAGCCATGAAGCTCTTCACAGCTTTGCTTAGAGATTCCACTGTTTCATCCATTTAAATAGTTGTGACAACTAAGATAAAAAGCAACAATGTTGAGATGAACTGTGTTTGGTTCTATAATATGTTTAGCACATTCTTTGAACAGTATACACAGTGATCTTGTGCTTTCTAATTGAACAGACTCGATGCATTTTCATTTTACATCTTGGGGCAGTTCTGCAGAAAAATAGCATTGAATCTGTTCATGCAATACTGCAAAAAGAGTAAAATATTTACATGGAAGTTATTGAGGTAATTCTGCAAGCCAAAAAAAAAACAATTAACTGGCTTATGTAGATATAGGTGTGAGCTTTTGGAAGATATGTAGGATAGATGTACTGAAAACCCAAAAACACAGAGTTGTCTTCCTTCCCTGCCAAGAGCACCTCAGCACCACCCAAACCCTTCCGAGTTT
The DNA here is from genome assembly GCA_009805545.1 of Oryza longistaminata. Lineage (NCBI taxonomy): Eukaryota > Viridiplantae > Streptophyta > Magnoliopsida > Poales > Poaceae > Oryza > Oryza longistaminata. The sequence goes on from CM020178.1 coordinate 37,772,978, forward strand.
GTTTTCCATATGCCAATCTACTATCCATGCCAGTCATAGATGCAGAAAAATACCTGTTACTCTCGGCTAGAGGCAGGCATACAAATCTAGAAAATCGACCAGACCTCTTTGTGACAGCTGGTCTGGGAGCTTTGTATTTTGTCCGAAATGGAAATCAATCAGAAGAAATCTCTTCAAATTCTCTTCTGCCAAGTTCCACATGAAATAAATGTTACATGGTCATAAAATAGAAGTGACCAAAGACAAACATGATATATATAACTCACATGTCATATAAAGTTCAATACTATGAACTTCCTTATTACTACGAGCTAAGCAATTTTGTTCCAATTAATAAACCCCTTTCTATGCACACAATCAGTACTTAAATGTATTAAGCTCTTTCTATGTTAAATCCGTTCCTCAATATGTAGTTCCAAAAAGGGGAGTAATCCCATCCCCACAAAAAGTGTGCTATTCCTTAAAAGCAAGCAAGTAATATAAAGGTTATCACAGTTACACCCACCACTGCTCAATGAAACAGCTTCCATGGATCATAAAATTCACGGCGATGGCAAAGTTTACCTTGTCTATTGAAACAATCAATGCGTGAGTATTTTCATTGGAGGATAAACAAGGACTAAAGATCAGGCTATGTACCTTCTCCCAAGCAACAAAAGACAATTGTGTCCATGGATCCATTCTCTGGGTATTCCTTCTAACTTCAATATACTACATTATTGACCTGTTAGTTTTCTATATGTCTGAAGGAGCTTATTGACACAAATAAAAACACAATGTTTATGCCTATTATTTGATGCACAAGAATACCATTGTGTTGGATGCACATTTCAGCATCCAATTTATTATCATGGAAATGCAGTTGAACCATTCATTACCTTTCGAATGCAAAAATGTCTTGATCAATAACTTTCCATAAATTAAACAGGTACAGGCTACATGAGAACTAAACAGACAAACATTTCAGTGCAACCTACGGGGGAAAATGAAAAGAGAAGAAAAAATGTTACACTACAACACAGGAGACATCACCCGAAGAAATGAAATGCAATAGTTGAAAATCAGCGAGCATGGCGTGCAGAGTTTAGATCAACACCACAACGCAGAATGTTCAGTTTATCCTTCGCCTCTTGTTCCGTTGGAGGCCCCCGCCATCAGCATCCAAAGAACCCAGGGCACTGCTCCTCCCTCTCCTCCTCAGGGATCTTGATGACCCCGCGTTACTTGGTTCTCCTGCACTCTCAGAGATACCAGCATCCCCCTGTATCACTGCAGCAGTGCTTGAGTTAGATGCTTGGTCTGCAGAAGGTGCTGCAACAACATGAGTTCTGTCAAATGTTGACTCGAGATTTGGAGGATTCGATGATGAAGCCGATGCACCATATTGGCTTGGTCCAGTTATCCTTCTAAAATCACTCATGGCAGATGCAAATCTTTCCGTGTCTTCATACCCAAGAAGGGTAAGTCCACGCAACCAGTCAATTCCATCTGGTAATAATGAGCTCGGACCATTTCTGGATGGATCCGATGCATTGTTTCTGATCAAACCACTGTCAGGGGCAGTGGATCCGCCATCGGGAGGGTTAGGGTTGTCTGCTTCTCTCAGCAACCGTCTTGCTCTCATCCTTGACGCCAATCTACTTAGGCGACTGGTGTGCTGAGCGTGAGCAGTGTCAACCATTTCCTGCACAGCTGATTCAGGCGGACCTTCAAACCTACTCGCAGTATTCATAATCTGTTGGTCCAGAAGGCGCCTCCATGATGACAATAACCCATGAGCCTCACCAAGCCTTCTTGAGATCGGTCGCAAATGGTGAAACTGCTGCCTGAAGCTTTCGAGCCGATTTCCATGTGGTCTTGGTGGGATAGTAGGACCTGTTTGTTTCCCATCTTCCACAGCCTTCTCGGCATCCAAACATGAATTCCCTCTCCCATAGATCGGAGTAATATTCGCCTCAGTCACCTCACCTTTGCAGACCGGGCATTCCTTGTGATTGGAATAAACATTGAGCCATTGGTATAAGCAAGGCCAGCAGAAGAGATGGCCACAAGAGGTGACCACCGGCTCGCTGGCCATATCGAAGCATATATTACACTCAAATGTGGCAGCGCTCCTGCCCTGCTCCTCCGATTCCTCGGAGGCGCCTACTTCCGCGCCATCCGCAGCTACCTTATTATGTTCAACAGTATCATTCATCGGCTCATGCTGCGGCACTGGGACTGCGGCAGCATCACGCCCAGCTGGGTAAGCTTCAGAACTGAGCGGCGGAAGGTCCGACCTAAACCGCCTCGCACGGAGCCATCTGCTTCCAGTCTGCTCGAGAAGCCGCCAGTAACGGGCTGCGGTGTCAGGGAGGAAAGAGGAGGATGCCGTCGACGAAGACGGCCGGTCCTCCCAACCTAGCAGTTCGCTGGCACGCACCAGCGGCGGCGGGGGGTGGAGGCCAAACTCGAGGTCGTCGGGGAGCTCCGAGACCACCGGAGCCGGAGGCGGCGCATACGGCGGCAGGTGCGCCTCGGAAGCAGGCGGGTCGTCGGGGTTGTACAGGGAGTAGACCTCCGGCAGCGGAGGGGAAAGGTCGGCGTGAGAGGGGGAGTACGGGGGATGCGACAGCTCCGGCGGTGGCGGCGGCGCGTCGACGGAGGCTGCGGAGGAGGACGGGGAGGAGGGCATCGGGGTGCTGAGGGCGAGGTCGGAGCCGAGGTCGGAGCGGCGCGGGCGCGGGGCGCGTGGGAGGCCAAGGTAGAGGTTCAGATCCATCCTCCTGCTACTCCCCGCGGCCTCATCGGCGTCCATCCGACGGCGACGAGCTCCAGCTTCCACCGGAAAGCACCAGGTCGCCGGCTTCAGCTCCCCACCTTACCATAGCAGGTCGCCTCCCCCAAGAGGCAAACCCTAGCTAGAGACAGAGGCACTGCGCGGGAGAGCCGCGTTACAGGCTGGGTAGCAGTAACACATCCCCGCCGGTGCTCACGCCGGCAGATTAGCAGGCGGCGCCGCCGGTAAGCGGCGGCTGAGGTGGGAGGAGGAGAGGGAGAACCGGAGAAGAGAGGGGGAGAGAGAGTAGCAGCAATGTGGTGCCAAAAAGAGGTGCCTTTTTTATTGGGTTTGGTTACCGCAGCATAGAACAATAGGTTTGCAGCTTGCAAGTTGCTGAAACGTGCCAGCGTCAGGTGAACGTGGGTTAATTTGGGATTTGGAAAGCCATTAGCCGTAGAAAGAAATACTTTTTACCTGTGTTATTATCTTACACGTTATAAACCCTTTTCTCCCTTAACAGCCTAAAAGAAGCAAATGAGGTGGACCCGGCTCACGTGTCATGTGTTGTTGCCTTTCAGCAGTCAGCCCAGACAATTTTACAGCTAAAAAAGCTGAAAAGGTAATAGCCATGACTACATGTACTTAGCGAAACAAAACAATTCACGATGATGATTTACATTTAAGAACAACAATCCCATGCCAATACAAAGCTTGCTAAGACAAACCGTGCAGAAGAATTAGAACATCAGGTTCTCCTGAAACAATGCAGCATTTCTACGTTGGCCCAGTCTAGTTCTTACACAAAAATTTTACACTGTCACATCGAACGCTTGAACACATATATAAAGCATTAAATATAGGCTAAAAAACTAATTGCACAGATTACGACTGATTTACGAGACGAATCTTTTAAGCCTAATTCCTTTATGATTTAACAATGTGATGCTACAGTAAACATTTGCTAATAACGAATTAATTAGGCTTAATAAATCCATCCCGTTGTTTACCGATGGATTCTGTAATTAGTTTTTTTTTATTACTGCCCGAACGTCCCATGCAACACCCTATATAATACCCAATGTGACACACCAAAACTTTACACCCCTGAATCTAAACACCCCCTTTGTTGATTGAGACAGAGATGCCATGGTAAAATGCTACTCCCTCCGTTTCAGGTTATAAGATGTTTTGACTAACCGCTTCAAATTTGACCAAGTTTATAGAAAAAAAAGTAATATTTTCGACCTATGATAGATTTATTATAAAAATATATTTAATTATAAATTTAATAAAACTAATTTGGTAATGTAAATATTACTGTATTTGTCTATAAAATAGTTTGACTTTAACCAAAGTTAAAATATCTTATAACCTGAAACTAGAAGGAGTATACCACAAAAGAAACATAATAGACGACAAAACTCTCACAGTAGCCATTAGCCAAAGATGTCCCGAGTGTAGACAAATTGAACAGCTGTTGATTGAGCCAGAGACGCCATGGTAAAATGCTAGCACCATATTGGACAACAAAACTTTCTCAAAGTAGCAGAAAGAAATGTCACGGATGTAGGCAATCTCATCATGATAGGAAAACAGCATCCGAGGTAAGTTGCTCTACATGCTGTCATTTGCCCCGATGCGTGAACTCTTCTGCTGAATAGTTCCACCAGAAAGTTGGTGTTCATTGTTGTGGGCTAACAATGTCAAGAATCTGCAAACACAGAGGAAACAAAAACGTGCAAGTGTCTGGTTAATTAACTTACAGAGTTAACAAGGAATATCTTGTGGATAGAAGAGCAAATGCAATGGAAAGAGAAACCTTATTGGTGAACTGTTGAAAAACTTGTCCTTCCATCAATTTCTCTAATTCCTGAGGATGAATTAATGAGGGAGTGGGCATCATAAAATAAAGGTGGTAGAGAGAGGAAAAAAAAAGAAATGTAAGTGAGAAAAGTTATATTCGTATCAGTATTCAGCAGACTATAGTAAAAGGAATTAATTCATCGAACGTGCCCATTTGAAGCTTCTCAACTACTGGTAGGAAAATGAAGTCATGATGGTGGAATGAGAAACAGAAGTGTTGTACTATAACAGTGACAATATTCATTACTGCAAACCATTGTCCTCAATAGGTATTGGCATATTATGTGCATGTTATTTGAACAGCCGGACAGAAATTCCAAACATAGTTAACTTGTTAAATAAACTTGCAGTTATCACAAGAGTAGAGAATTACCTTTTCTGGCTCTGCAGAGCCATCAATCTTAAGTAGCATTTGCTGAAGCTTACAATCTTTCAGAGCATCTCGGATCTCATTAGATTCCGCTGGCATGGATAACAAAATCAAGCCATGAGTTAATTGATGATGTTTTTTTTTCTTTTTGCGAGACAAGACAGTGAGTATTACTATGATTAATTAAATAAGGTAGAAATGCTAGCAGGTTATGAAATTTGTACAGGGAGGGATGCGGAACCAATATACAAAATTGACTAGCATGAAGCCCATATTCTGCTTACAGTACTATCCTTACTAACTATTTGTCAACTCTTACGAATAGCCACTCTCCAAATGCCACTTACGATTGTCCTTACATTTTTGCCACCGGAGAGAAATTTTCTTAACAATTTGCCCCTTTCACCGATGTGGCATACCAGCATGGACTGAGGACGTGAATGTCCTTTTTGCCCCTGCCACTCCCCTTCATCTCATTGAGATCATCCACGGCGGTGCACGTATGCTCCTGGCTTCCTGCTTGCGGGGTCGCCTCCTCATTGAGACCATCCGCGGCCACACCAGCCACGCTGTCTCATCAAGCCTCGTCAATCATGTGTCAGCGGCAAGCAGGTTGTGCACTGCATCTGCATCATCTTCTTCGGCAGGCCAGATAACCGCGAGGCCCTCAAACTCACTGGGAGGATGGCGGAGCACCCCGGTGCAGGTCGTCATGCGGTTAATTGATGGCAAGGCCGGCAAGTGAGGAGCACATTGAGGTCATGTTGCGCCTGTCCAACACCAAGAACACCAACAAGAGCTACACCTTCTTGACGGTTGTCATCGACAGCCACAAGGAGAAGGTACATCCGCAATCAATAGCAGCCAAATAACATCCATGCGTGCACCTAAGTGTTACTGCTACCTAATGGTTTGTCACTACACAGCAGTGCAGAAGATGGACGAGAAACAGCAGCGGAGAGAGGGGGGAACACAAGGGAAGGGCCATGGGTAAAATGGACTTTTTGTGTCTCTTGTCCACATTGGCTGTCCTCACTAGCATGCTTAATAGGTGAAAGTGGCAAATAATTAAGAAACCTTCTCTCTGGTGGCAAATCTGTAGAGCAATGTAAGAATGGCAAACGGAGAGTAGCCATTTATAAAAGTGGCAAATAGTTAAATTCCCCATTACTAAATGTGCATGCCAATATTTTACTCCTATACTGTAGGTCTGTAGGATTGGTATTAGGTTCAGATAATTATGAAATTGAAGTCGATATTCTTGGGTTGAAATGCTGGCACTACACTAATATGGAGACATTTGTTTCAGCTAACAAATAAAGCCAGAAATCAAGTAAAAGCAAAGGATTCCTTTTTTTAAAACACAAATCATGGTATGAAATAGTCAAACATGGCAGTAACATAGGCAATACCTAAAGATCTTAATCCATTCTTGTCAACAAGCCAGCTTGGATCCTCAACTTCAAGAGATTTTGCAGAGTGCAATGTGTTTGGAGATTGTGCGGGACAGGTCGTATCCGATACTACAGACAAAAAATTGAGCTTAACATAAATTTTCTTGGCCTTCAAGATTCACAATGAATAATATTATAGCCCTTATAATCAATTCTAGAGAAACTAATTTAAACTATTGATTATAAAAGCATAGCATATGGTTACTTCTTTTTTTTGTTGCGAGGATAGTGTATGGTTACATTGTTTACAACTGAAGGTAGTCGTGATCTATAAAGTTTTGAGTTCAATCAACTATTAGTGAAAACCAAATAGAAGAAATGGAGAGTTGACAACAGAGATAAGTATATGCATTTTTACATAAAGACGGGGTTTGATCCTTGTCATTAGGACAATTTGTTGCTTCTTCCAGTGACCTAGAGTTCCTTGCTGAAAACAATAGAAGGCACAACTGTAAATTCCAGTAGATTATTTTAGAAACATGTTAATAGGACAGAACAATTGACAATTTAATGCATGACTATATGATAAGATAGTTCAGGCCCTTATATATGGGCAAGTACATGCCCTGCAGGACTTTTAGGTGTACACAGTCAAATGCTCATTTACAGTATATTGATGTATTTTTATGTAGGACCCCTCTATTTTAATGATCATGGTTTCAACTCAATTTCCATATATAGCAGGACTATATAGCTGTTGCAAACAACTGTATTGAGTCACCAAAAGCTAGAGCACTTACAAATTTCCTCCTGAAGAGATGACTTGCTAACTTCTTCCAGAGGTATTGTCTTCTGGCAAAATTTATCTGTTGGCAAAACGATATTTAGCACAAATACTGGCTATCAAGATGATAAAGATATTCCTCTAAAAAGGGAGATGAAGATATTTGGTGGCCATTTTTGTTCGCATAAAGGCAATGCATAAATGATAGTTATAATTTGTGCTGTGTTTAGTACTGTTCAGCCTTTCCCTAATCTCAAACCAAGTACAATAGACAAGTCCTCACAAAACAAGCAGTAAAATTGCCAAAATTTCAAAACAAAATGTCCCCCGCAGACTTGGACACTTGGAGTGTGATAAGCAGTTTATCACTCGCTATATTTCTTTAAGATGTTTGGTTTATTGAGCTATGTTAAAAATGCGGCTGGCAAAGAACGCTGGCCAAAGAGAGAAAAGGCAGTACAGGGAAGCAACAATGGTGTTGTTGGTTTAAAATACACAACTAAGAAGCAACAGAGGGAACACGGCAGTTTGCTACAGCCCCCTCGCGCTACTTGAGCTACTTTCAGATCGCAGCACTAGAGCTATATTTAGAAATTACCAAAGGATAGCACTGAGTACCTTTGTGATTTTTAAAGCATGCCACCGAGCAACTGCAAGGGATAATGAAACCGTTTGTAAGGCCCAACTGCATTACACAATAGAGAAAAAGAAGCCAGAGAAATTTAACGGACCATGCTCTTAATTGGTCTACAATATGACATGTGCTCTTTTGCCACATATGTGTGTATAACATATAGCTCTGGCCCCAGTTGTCATACACCGGACTGTGGCAAATGAGCAAATGCCATTCAACTATAGGGCAAAAGAGCAATTTTACCAAACAAATCTACAGGACACATAGAAGATGTCCAACCGTGATTGCATCACTGAACAGGTATGTTAGTTCAGTAGTCCATTTAGTTTCAGGGAATCTTGAAAAACAGTTTGTTTAGATAATCATATTTGGCAATCCTAAGGTTACATCCTTGAAACAATTGTGCAAGAGAAGTCATAAAGTATGACATGTAATTCTCTTGCGTATTCAAGAAAAAATAAGTAAAGTATTACAGCTTATTGAATGATGGACGTTTGCCTCTGAAATACAAGATTTCTGGCTATTACCTGACCACTGATGAATACTAATTCAATACAGCTTAGTACCAAAACCAACACTGACACCATATATCAGGAGAAAGGTTTGCATGTCTTGTTTTGCTGCTGCTTTTTTTCTTTTTTTTTACTCATGCAAAACCACTCCAATAGCAAGCTACCGAGTCAAACCCAAAATATATCAAGTTAATTCTGATGTAGGCTCATATTCTAAAACGAAGCTAATGCTTCCAACCATGAATCATCAATCTACTCTATTGACCTAGCAAACCCGTACTCTCTTTTCAAGCAGTAAGCAGTAAAGTAATCGATGTGAACACGGCAAGTAGGACATTGCACTAAAACCGTAACAGGTGTTCTTCAATTCATCAGTTATGCTAGCTAGTAGGCCATTACTGAGCACCATGATCGAAGCGATTTCCCAAATTTTAAGGACAGTGGTATGCGACGACGCTACCCATGGAAGCTGTAAGCACACAGAAGGGTGGAGATATCCGTTGCCCGGTGGCTGGACTTACTATGGCGTGCGGCAAGCGGGGCACTTGTACTTGGACGGCGCCTCCTTGCACACGTCGCAGCTCCTACGGTCGAGTGGATCGACAGGGACAAATGGCATTGTAGACGGTGACACAAAATGCAGGGAAAGAACAACATGTTTGGCGAATCATGCAGAGCCGAGCTCTCTTTCACTAGTACATTTCAAGGACTTTTGCGGCTGCGATGCTTAAATTATGGGAAGGGTGTCCATTCTATTATCGTCTTTTAGTGCCCTGTTAGAATCTTGCATAGTCATTATCATGTAGCATTTGCTATTTTATTGCCCGTGTGTATGCTCTAGTCTCGGCTGTTAAAGAGAATTGTTTGCTTTGTCTTCATGCACGGGCGATATTTGAGAAATTTGTAGTTGCAATCCTTTAGAGTTGATATATATTGGCCTTTGACAAAAAGAAGTGCAGGGACAAATTCGTTTTTATGGGAGACCTTCCCCAGGAAACAAGCTTGTCTGCAAAGATGTGACGCTCCAGTTTCATGTGTTTTGGTGTTAGGTTGGACAACATCTCCATCAGTGACAGACATTATACAAGTAGAATTTCTTTACATTAATTCATCATTTTCCAGCGATATCCTTATGGTTTTGTAAGCCATTATTACCTACTAGTATCTTAAATAATCAAGAAGAGAATGATCTCTTCTACCGGAGGAAAAAAAGGGAGAAAAATATATACCTCGCGTGCTTAGTCATTGGATCATGGCTTCAGATTAAACCAGCAACCGTGGGCTACTACAAGAAGAATGGTTAGCATGGAAAAAAAAAAATCCATTTTTGTTCCCTCAACTATGGTTTGAGTTTCTGTGGAGATTATGGATACCCCATACCTATACAGCATGTATATCCGACTGGGTATAGGAGTACCATATGTAGGTAGAATATCTTTAAAGGAGTCGGATTAATTTCCTAACTCGTGTATCAAGGAAATACCCGAGGATCCTAATCATAACCGGTTACGATTGTAATTTATCTTTACTTGCATATTCCGTTAGGGATATGGGCTGTATGTTGTAATGCGGACTCTTCTCCCTATATAAGAAGGGGTCCGGGTGCCTCTTTGGGCATAACTTTCCCACAGATCATACAATCAATAATACACTCGGCAGTTCAATCCCCGGACAGGAGTAGGGTATTACTTCTCATTGAGAGGGCCTAAACCTGTATAAATCTCTTATCTCCTAACCCATCCACTTTTCCTGCTTGATAGCCAGTATTGCCGAGATCTTGTTTCGACAGTTTCATTCACGCCCCTAAACTGTAAAACCAGTTATATGGCATTCCCTAATTATTAATACAAGTTCAAATCAAGTCTCTCGACGTTTTAGACAACGGTTTCATCTTACGCAGCATCATGTGACACGTTGACCAAACGTTCATCCGATGTGGCTGGAAACGGTATGTGACTTGATGAGATGTGGTTCAGGCTAGGGTTCCCATCTCCGACATCGCCCCTTAAACCACCAATATGGTGGTGTGGAGCGACGAACTAGGATATTATTGCTGTTGTTGTTGTCTTGCCCTGCCGCCACCCTTGAGCGTCGACTGAATCTCTTCCACCCACTCTACAATCTGCGATAAGTTGCTCGAATCTCTCTTCCACCCAGAGCTACGCCAATGTGCTCACTAACTATGGCCATCGCATGGCTCCTCTCGATGGACGCTTGTCACCCGTTTTCCGCTACTACGAATTATCGGGGCTACGATGACCCATTGATGGCAAATTTAGTCACGCGGAGGAAGGGTGGACGAAGAAGAAGGGAGGAGAGGGATGGCATGGTTGCCATCGTTTGGTGACTTCTTGGCCAGCATTCGTCCGTCTACCGCTCGTCACGTTCTCCGTTCCAACGCCGAGCTATGATCCCAAACCCTCTTTCTCCACTGCCCTTGAGTCCCCCTTCTCCACAACTTGATCTAGTACGAGGGGAGGAGAGTTGGACACCCGCAGCGCCAGCTGTCCTCGTTCTCATTCGCAATAGATGGTGGGCAGGCAACGGTTTGGGACACCTAAGAGGCAAGAGTGAGGAGTCGGGATGACTGGCCGGATCGCGAGAGAAAAGAAGATAGTAGAAAGAAAGTGTGAAATGAAATGTGGAACCTATAATATTTTATTAACTTTTTGTTGGTTGGATTGTCACGTCGGACAAAAATTAAGTTAATGTGCCACATATATGTTACGTAGGATGAAATTGTCGTCCACACCGCTGAGGGACTCGACTTGCTCTGGTTTTGATATTTGGGGATGCTTTGATTGAACATGCGAACGTTAAAGAAAACTCAGACCCCGGTGTGAGGGACCTACGGTGGACCTTTTGCTGGTTAGCATTGCTCCATAAGTAGGTCCAAAGTTCTGGAAGGGTGTTGGAATAAGTTCATCTGAGGTCCCTTAAGTTGTCAACTAATATGATTTTTGTTCTTCAACCGAAAAACCAGATACAACGGGTCCCTCAACTTTCAAAACCAGTACAGATGAGGTCTCTCGGCGGTTTGGATGGTGGTTTTGGCTGGCGTGGCACCTACGTGGCTAATTTGACCCGGTCTTCATCTGACGTGGTGCTTACGTGACAATTGGGTCCGAAAAATAATAAACCCTATGGGACCCACATGTCAGATTCACACACAAATTAATAAAAAATGGTGGGCCCACGTGGACCCCACATGTCATTCTCAACCCTCCCCTTCTTCCTCCTCTCTCCCCTTTCCTCTGTCCAAGCGCGACAGAGAGGCAGCGGCGCGCGCATCCGGCGGGAGAGGACCCGTTGTATTAGCCGCATAGGTGCCACGTCAACCAAAACCACCATCCAAACTGCCGAGTGACCTCATCCGCACTGGTTTTGACAGTTAAGGGACCCGTTGTATCTAGTTTTTTTATTAAGGACGAAAATTGGATTTGTTGACAAATTAAGGGACCAACATGAACTTATTCCCCTAAAAGATCATTTGCAGCAAGTAGCAAGGCCCAAACGATTACATGTTGAGCTAGCAGGACAACTTCTACTGTACCAAATGGAGTAGGAAGAGTATCAATGTGGGCCATCAGGCCCAGAAAAAAATTTCTCCACCAAGGCCGTCAGGGCCCATACCAGCAATACAATTCTCCGATCAGTGGAAAACAAAAGAGTAAAAATACAAAATTCGGCCGAATCGGCCAGCATGCTTCGTTTGCCAATTGCCATGCTATTAATTAGTCAATCCTTAACTCAGTTTTAAACTCATCCCAGGTGAGTTCGAATTACCCTTCCCTAATTTATAATTTTATATACTCTCTCGTTTTCCATAGTACGATTCCTAAATCGGTAAAATGTGTGTTTTTTACCAAAATTTTCTATAAGAGAGTTATAAAAATTCATATCAATCCATTTTTAATTTTTTTAGGTAGCGTTCAATTAATTATGTGTTTAATAACTTGAAGTGAGCTTAGCTCAACTGATTAGATTACTTTTGGTTGAACCAGTCCTCCTAGCTTTAAATTTTAGATTTGACACAAGTGCTCGCATGTACGGCGAATTATTTTTTTTAAGGGTATGTTGTGCCTGCGTGTTCTAACAGTGAGTGTGTTCGTAGTGGTACAGAAAATGCACTGTGGTTAACCCACTTCTGGTTAAGCTAAACACACCTGCTGAACCCTCGAGCAATCGTGGGCGGCACGCACGGTTGTTACTTTACACAAGACAAAACCAGGGAAAAAAAATTCTCTCCGATCCGGATACTAGCTGTTTCCCTAAGATGCGAAGCGGTTGATTCATTCCATTTTCCAAGCATGACTACGACGGAAGAGCAGATATTCACGTGTGACCAAACCTACACACTAAAGAGAAAACTACCAAGCCACATCACACTTAAAGAAATGTTTGCACATTTCCTCACAAGAGAAGGCTCCAGCTCAACGGAAAAAAAAGCATGCCTCCCCCCAAATCCCAATCAGTAAAGGGTTTGCTTCAGCAAAAGAACAAAAGGAATTATTTCAACAATACTATATACAAACGAACAATCCTAATGAATGATAGATTACATTATCGCACCATGTTAGAGACGTTTTGCTGGCGGCGATATGATGCACACTACCTAGAACATAATACGTCTCTAAACAAAACGGGAACATGCCAAGGTCCAAAGAAGCACGCATACCTTCAGATTACTTATAGAAGTAAAATCGAATCCATGTAATGAAATCATCAAGAAAGGCACTGCTACAGTGCTATTTAACCTGGATTATATTCATCCTCTGCCAAAGCAGCGACTGATCGATGGGTGGCACGTCCAATTCCTGATCCTGTCAGCACCCAACTCAAACGCGGGCGTCCTTCTCCTTCCCTCCCGGTGAAGCTGACGCAGTGACACTCCAGGTTGCGCGCGCGCATGCGGGCGGCTGGGGAGGGAAGCCCCGTCTAATCAGGACCAATGTCGTACGTGGTCCTTCCAGCCCGCATGACGGAGAGGCCATGTCGTTTACGAACCACCATCGGATCGGATGGGTACAAACGGAACCCTCCTCGTCCCGGCTGCGCCCTGCCCGTCCCTTGGTTAGCTGTGTCAGCAATATCCTCTCTCTTAACTACATGTTTGAAGCAAGATAGTTTTAAAAATCAGAAGAAATAGTGGGGATTTGGAAGGAATGCAGTTCAGGAATGAAAGTTGTAGTGTGTCCGCAGCGATTGCTGCATGCAGAGGTGTACTCGTTGATCTCCTTTTATTGGTTTTTGCTTCCCTTTTTAATACAAATGCGCGCAAAGTTCCCACCAAAAATAGAACAAATGACAACAAAGATTCACCTGCAACAACCTTCATAAGTGAATCAAGCTCCACGCGTACAAGTGCTCCCGTCATTTCTTTAACACGACCACGATATCCTTTGTAGGGGCCAGATTTAATCTTGATACATCTATTCACCAGGGTATCATGCCCTTTGCCACCATGGTCACTGCCTCCAAACCGTTTGCCATCTGCATTAGATAGGAAGGACAATTATGAATTGGTATTGCTATTGCATTTAGCAGAGCAATGCAGCCTAAATAAAAAAAAAACAAGGAGCTGTGCAGATAATATTCATACAATTAGTATGAGGTGCTTTAGGGGGGAGCTGTGACGCCCCACACTTCGAGGCCGGGCCCTCTCTAGATCTGGCAGCTATCCTAGGACATAGACTATCCTCACAGACCAACACAAGTCTTTTCTGCACACTTTGTCCTCACTCGTGTGCACCCGGGAAGAATTTCCCGATCGGTCACCCATCCCGAAATTGCTCCAGGGCAAGCACGCTTAACCTCAGAGTTCTTTCGAGACCGGCTTCCGGAAAAGAAGTTGCAACTTGTTGATATGAGTATTCTATTAATCCTATTCAGCCCTGGGCCGGGATATCACACAGACTCGGACGGCCAATGGCGTTTTCTTTTCTGCTCCCGGTCGCTCTCTAATTTGCCCCCAAATTAACCAACGCCGGTTGCGTCCCAGGACAGCACAAGTAGAGCCAATCGGTCAACAAATCATCTTACAAGACAAGGAAAATGCAATAGTAGGAGTCCATTAGCAAAGTGCCGGTGCCATGGACATCGCTGTAATGGCGAACACGATTTTCGGACGATGCAAATTATCTTCTGGCCGGTAGGCAGAGCAAAGAAAAACAGCTATAAAGGGGCCAAAAACCAAGGTTCCTGGAGATCACAGGACTACAGGAACCGATACAAAAACAGTGTTTTCCTTCAGGAAAGCTACAAGAATAGTGCTAGTGAGAGCGGCGACAGAATTGTCATTACTACTTCGTATTAGGTGGTTGGCAATCTGGTAGACCATTAGACTTGACAGTAGTTTAGCTCCAAATTATTGCGTCAAAGTTCTCGACGGGTTGCTGTAGGTCCGAGGAGAGGTGCACTCTGCTTGTCATTTCAAAGTTACGAAACAGCAAATTCGTCAGGTTTTGAGTGCCTTCAAATAGCAACTCGTCGATCAGAAACGGCTGGACAAGAAGTCATATTCAGCTGGCTAGCACTGCCTTGCTGGTGGCCTTATTTCCTATTTGATCGATTTCGTGAGTTAATAATTCAAGATTCAGTACGTTCCAGGACGGAAAATACCGGAGATGACGAAGAAAAGTAAAGTACGTGACACCCGAGACCACCGGAGGTGTATCCTTTTCTCTCTGGCATTTTGGGCTATTGGCGTAACTGGAATTGAAGTGTCACCCCACAAGTACAGCGACGCCGTTGAGCCGAAAAGGATATTGCAACCGAACTGCGAGATGTATAATTGATCCAGATTATAGAACAATTGATCTTGTTTGACTGAATCAACATACATTAGTATTACTTTTTAGTTACTGGCTAGCTCGGTCAGCCTGGTCAATGGACTGCAGAGCTCTTAGGCCTGGTTTAGGCCCTGTTTAGTTTCAAAGTTTTCTTTTTCCAAATTTCCAACTTTCCATCACATCAAACCTTTCATACACACACAACTTTTCTATCACATCGTACCAATTTCAACCAAACTTTCAAACTTTCTAGGCTGTGTGTTTAGTTCAGCGCAAAGTTTAGGTTTTGGTTGAAATTGGAGATGATATGACTGAAAAGTTGTGTGTGTATGACAGGTTGATATGATGGAAAAAAACTGAAGTTTGGATCCAAACTTTGGATCTAAACACAGCCCTAACTTTTTCTTCAAACTTTCAACTTTTCCATCCCATCAAAACTTTCCTACACACATAAATTTCTAACTTTTTTCTTCAAACTTCTAATTTTAGTCAAACTTTTAATTTTGGCGTAGAACTAAACACACCTTGATTTTTTTGACTTTGGCGTGAAAACGTAACCTTCTTCTGTAGTCATAACGTATAATCGAGCGATGACAATGTGGAGATGGTATACATTTGCAGAAGCAAACTCCGCATCTTAGGCTAAGGAACATATACATGTTTAGTGAAGAAACTTGGTCAAATGGGAATAACTAATGCAGTGGAATGCAACAGAGTAAGAGACAGCCCAGGAAATCAGATTTAGTTGCTACAAGTAGCAGTAACAAATAACTCGCTAACAACAGACGGCCCATGGTCCTGTCGATGCATGAGAGGAGAACAGGAGAAGCGACAGAGCGACACCAACATAGCGGAATCACCAACATTTCTGGCATTCTATTGTCGCTTTGTACGCCCGGACAATGCTTACCCTGAAAGTTTCTTGACCGAAAAGCTAGCCAGGTAACCCTTTCATAAAAATATAAGAAAATTTCGTTTTCAAAAGAAGAAGAAAGGTTGAATGGTGATCTAGGCCTTGACTCCACTGTCACCAGGATCATATTCATTTATTTCTGAAACCAACCCAAATCATATTCAATGCTATAATATATAGTTCCTCCGTTTTAAATACACGATGCCATCGGCTTTTAGACATACCGTTTGACCATTAATTTTATTAAAAAAGGGAGAATAGCTACTTTAGTCTCTAAAGTTTCTCTGTATGATCAGTTTAGCCCCTAACCTTTTAAATGGTCTAAAAAAAATCCTTAACATTTGTCATAAGGCCTAGAATAGCCCTTGGGTCCACCAAAATCATCATATGGATATGCCATGTCATCATTCATACAAAATCTATGATGAATTATCTAATTTACCCTTACGTTTATCATAGAAAAATAAATATAAGGGTGAATTAGGCATAACCATAGGAAAAAAAAATACTTATCTTTTCCCCCTTTTGAGGTATATTTTTGCTCTTACATATACCATATATTTTTTTAACCTTTTCTTTTTGTTTTTTATTTTCATATGCGTAAGGGTAAATTGGACAAATCATATAGATTTTGCATAGGAAGGTGACATGGCATGTCCATGTGGCGATTTTGGTGGGACCAAGGACTATATTAACCTACATGGCAAATTTAAAGGACTTGTTTGGACAATATGAAAGATTAAGGACTAAAATGACCCAGGAGCGAAACTTTAGGGACCATATTAGCTATTCTCCCATTAAAAAATATTGAAATTTGTAAAAACATAAGTCATGCTTATAATTAATATAATTAATAATAAAACGAATCAAAACAAAACATACAATATTTTTTAATAAAGCGAATAGTCACACTTCATGTAAAAATTTGACAACATTATATATATTTACAAACAGTGTTTCTTCAGGTCTAGAAGTCTCAAACCGGCAGTTGGCTCGACGTGTGGTACCAATAGTCACAAAGCTGCAAGAACTCCACGTCTCGCATCATTCTACCAAAAATAAACCCAAAGGAGGAATCAAGGCCTCAAGGGCCAACTGCTTCCCTCGCAAAAGAAAAAAAAGGGGGCCAACTGCCTCATGTGAAAACGTCACCATGTAATCGTGTAATGTGTATGCATGTTTGTTAATTCTCTGCTCCCTCCCAGCCAATCTGTACCCATAAGCCACCACGTTGACCATAATGATTTAGTACCATATACGATAATACGAGTAGATAAACCGCTATATGGGGTCGCGCGGAGCAAATCTGCTCGTCGCCGAAATCAAGTATAGTAAGCATAATTAAGTTTCCTAACCAGCCCAAAATTTTACTAAATCCGTTCTGGAGAGAACACCTAATCCTCACCAAAGCTTAACAGTATTGTGCCGCAGATATACACAGTACTTAATAATGGCTCCCATGAGTGGCGTGCTGTACCACGTTTCTGCATGCCTCGTATTGGCCAAGTCTGCGAGGCTTTGAATTGGTAAGGAATAAAACCCTCCCTGTTTCCGATCCACCCGTCCAATTAAATCATGCTTAGTGGCCGATTCAACGCCTGATCACGGAGGAGAAGGGAGGGGGAAGCATCACGCGAATTTTAAGTGTGAGATGGCTTCCCCTCACCAAATCCCCAGCCTCCCTCTATAGCTTTGCTATGCTGACTACTTCCTCGCCATCTCCATAAAGCTTAGCTTGCCCCTCTCGCTCGCGTCTCTGTCTCTCACGCACGCGCACCGTGCAGAGCGAAGAGGAGAGGGGGCTAGCTCCGGGTGCCGTCGCCATGGCCAACCGGCGCAAGTTCTCGCAGGCGGGGGGCGGCGGCGGCGGCGGGGTGTTCGACCCGTTCGGCACGAAACAGGCCGTGTCGTCGCTGCGGAAGGGCGGGCGGCTGCCGGTGTACGTGGCTGGCGTCTTCTTCGTCATCTTCGTCATCATCATGTACGGCGAGGACATCCGGTCGCTCACGCTGGACCCGATCGCGCGCGCGGGGACAACGCCGGCGCGGATCGTGGAGCCGGTAGTGACGGAGGAGCGCCACGTCGCCCGGGTCAACCCTCCTCGGCGCGAGGTCTCGTCCGCGGAGAAGGCCGCCGCGTTGCCGCTCGACGTCGACGAGAGGCCGAAGCTGGCGACGCCGACGCCGACGGAGGCGGCGAAGGAGGTCCCGAAGGTCGAGAAGATCAGGAAGCCGAAGAAACCCAAGACGACGAAGAAGAAGCCGAGGAAGCCGCGGCCGGCGAAGAAGACGGTGGCGGCCGCCGCGGGGGGCCTGCTCGGCGTGCCGGAGACGTGCGACCTGTCCAAGGGCGAGTGGGTGTCCGACAACACCAGCTACCCTCTGTACCGGGAGGAGCAGTGCGAGTTCCTCACGTCGCAGGTGACGTGCATGAGGAACGGCCGCCGCGACGACACCTACCAGAAATGGCGGTGGCAGCCCAAAGACTGCTCCATGCCCAGGTACGCAACGACGACGAGTCACCAATCACAATCTGAAAATTTTGCACCGGCCGGGAAAGCATGCGCCGTTGCCGCGCCATTTCTTCTGAAATGGAAACGCTCCAGCCATCTGGACACGCAAGTATAAACGGCAAGTTTTGAATTTGTACGAATTGTTGATTTTCAGGTTCGACGCGAAGCTGTTCATGGAGAGGCTCCGAGGGAAGCGGTTCATGTTCGTGGGGGACTCGCTGAACCGGAACCAGTGGGAGTCCATGGTGTGCCTGGTGCAGTCGGCGATATCGCCGGGGAAGAAGTACGTCACCTGGGAGGACCAGCGGGTCGTCTTCCACGCCGTGGTGCGTAGTCCGCCCGTCTCCATCCATCCATCCCCTCTTTAAGATTCGTGCCGAGCTGCTCGCATGATGAACGTGCATACATGCCCATCCCCATCTATCTAGTCTAGCCAAGCCAGCCAACGGCGGGCCGGGTCCACGCTCGCGCGCGCACGGCTGCTGCGACTAGACCAGGGAGCAGTTGGTGTGTGGTGGTGGCGGCGGCTAGCTAGAACCGGTGAACCAACTTGTGCTCGATCAGCCGCCGGGTCGGTTTCTGATAGTGTGTTGTCGTGGCCTGTTGTGTTCTGAATTGTCGCGACGCGTGTGTACGTGCGTGCAGGAGTACAACGCGACGGTGGAGTTCTACTGGGCGCCGTTCCTGGTGGAGTCCAACTCCGACGACCCCAAGATCCACAGCATCCAGCACCGGATCATCAAGGCGGACGCGATCGCGGCGCACGCACAGAACTGGCGCGGCGTCGACTACCTCGTCTTCAACACCTACATCTGGTGGATGAACACCCTCAACATGAAGATCATGTACGCTAAATTTACGTTGCACGATATATCGATCGATCACAACGCCGTGCCGTGCAACCAACGGCGATCGATCGTGGGATGACAGCGACTGATAAGGGTGGTCTTGCAGGAGACCGGGCAGGCAGAGCTGGGAGGAGCATGACGAGGTCGTGAGGATCGAGGCGTACCGGAGGGTGCTGACGACGTGGGCGAGCTGGGTGAACGACAACATCGACCCGGCGCGCACGTCCGTCTTCTTCATGAGCATCTCCCCTCTTCACATCAGGTACGTACACCAGCCTACCTACCTTGTTACAATTCGCATTTTTTGTATTCTACCGTACGATCGATCTCAAGTCTTTGGAGTATAGCTGGCACGTACGAACGCACGATTGAGCAATCAATTAAGCTAGTGTGTCAGTATATCTCAAGCCTCAACGGTAGTACGGTAGAGTGTGGGAAACGCCAAAATCTTGGAACTTTTGCATGCAAAAACCCAAAGTAAAGGTACGCACGCTTGCTGCTGGCGTCGCACTGCCAAAGAAAAAGGACGGGACGGCATGCAGCGCATATGGTGCGTGCGTGTGCGTCCTGCAGAGAATTTTACACGGATTGGTGGTGCAGTGGGCGCCCCGTCTCGGCCGGCCACGCGCGACCGAGTCGGTTCCCGTGGGCGAAACGAACAGTACGAGCGTTCGAAGCGGGGCCCAAGCCAAGAGAAAGAGACGAGTCACCCGGCCGCCTCGAGCCAGATTGTAGTTGCGCGCGCGTGGAAATGTCAGAGACCTACGTGTGTCTTGACTTGTGGTGGTAATTATAAAGACTAAACCGTGCAAACGATTCGTGTTAATTAGTGTCAGGCGACTAGCACACCGTGAGCACCGGACGCAACACATGGATTATTCGTCATTGGCGTTGGCCATGAGACCGTCCCTTAATTACTTCAACGTGGCCGCGGTCCTGCTATAACATGCTACCGCGACAACTGTAGCAAACCAACTCCCATTAATTTACTTATAGGGTTTGACATTTCAGTTAGTGGCGTATCATCTGTAGACTAGAGTAGAGAGAGTGAGTATCTAACACGGTCACACGGGATGCCTTGCCATGCCGGCCAGCAAATGACTCCTGCCAGTACACCATAGCACGGCTAACCGACACACAGCTCCGTTGCTGAAAAGCTTAAAATTATCTGCAAACCCGAATGGTGACCACACTTGAGCAGTTTGCACAACCACACCACTGTTGAAAACTACGCTTTTATATGTATCACTTGGAGCGGCATCTTCTTAGCTAAGCTGTGGCTTCTTTCCAGTTCTCACTTAGCACGCACTTTCTGCGGCCAAGAATGTGCGTCACATAACTGACCCGGTCTGCAAATGTCCAATCAAATGAGGTTACTATCGGGCGCCCCTATTATTGTTTCTGCTTGTTGTGGTCATCTCGCATTTCCCAAAATTTTAATACTCCTACTCCCCCCTACTGCGCCATGGGTATATGCATAGTTGTGTGTACCTGTTCGCTCACATGGGTAGGAGAATTATTTGCACATGAGTCCGAGATGGAAGCTTCTCCGCACGATCTTTTTTTCCCATTTGGCCGCCGTTTGCGAGCCGTGGATGAGTGAATCCCACGATGACGACGACGATCCCAGACCTGCAGGACGGGCACCGTAGTTCGTGATGACATATTGAAAAATATAGTATCATCGTTGTGAGGGCTCATCATCTCGTGACCGGAATTCTAGGATCTCGGAGTACAGAACGCATTGAACCACGGAGCAAGTAGATAAATTATCTAATCCACATATATACAGTATACCTGTAGCTTTTGGGGTTGAAGATTAGTAGAGGGGGATTCAAATCTGGTCGGCTGAACCTAGCTACTACACGTCGCTTGTGGTTGACGATTTGCTTTTCTTCTTGCGCAATTCAGCTTGAGAGTTCCTCAACCCCGTGTTCTACTGGTGGAGAATTCAAACTTACTAGACTGAACAAAAAGAAATGGTGGTTTGCAATTTATACATGTGATGAAACATAAATAAGGCCTGGTAGATCGATGCCCATACGTGTATTATTGCGTACTTTACGATGAAGGGACAGATGCTGCTTTGTTAATATCGGATCGAACCGAAGGTTGTGCTGGTTACTGTTGCGGTGTCAATTAGGCTTGATAAGGATTGGCATGGCCCGCGGATGACGCCCTACGAAAGCTCTCCCTCTATAAAAGCTTTTATTAGAAACAGTCTTATCCTGAAACTGATGGGTGCTTATAGGGTCCCGTGAAGCAAACCACTTTGATTTGCCTGCGAATTTTGAAGTCAATGATTCCCTTTTGTATAGGAAAGAGGATGCGAGAATATGGTTAACTAGTAACCGGACAAAATTGCCGAGGTTCATGTCACATCTGGTAAACAAACAAACCACCGGGGTTTTATCGTCAGTTAATTACTAGTAGTATTACTGCTTTCCTTCCTGGATTAGGAAGAAGGCCGAAAAAACATTTGCCGTGTCCAGCTGTGTGATCTCGAAAGTTGTTGACTATTCCGAGTAGGGATTGCGTCTACAAGACTACAACTGAGGAACCTACGCTTTTGGCTTCTTAAGGGTTCGGACTTCGGAGGCATGTCACGTCAACAGATACAGTTAAAAGTTTGGTCAACCAAAGCACAATTACTCCGTACTAACGATATCATATACGATCCCCATGCATATACTATGATGCATAGATCTGCTAAATAATTTGCCCATGATTTCACCGTTATCAAACTGACAAAACTTACATCCTGGTCGTTAACTCGGTTTCTGAAAAATCTGTTTGTGTGGCTCTGCAGCCCGGAGGTGTGGGGGAACCCGGGCGGGATCCGGTGCGCCAAGGAGACGATGCCGCTGCTCAACTGGCACGGGCCGATCTGGTTGGGCACGGACTGGGACATGTTCCACGCGGCGGCCAACGTGTCCCGCGCGGCGGCGCCGCGGGTGCCCATCACCTTCGTCGACGTGACCACCATGTCGGAGCGGCGCAAGGACGGGCACACCTCCGTGCACACCATCCGGCAGGGCAAGGTGCTGACGCCGGAGCAGCAGGCCGACCCTGGCACCTACGCCGACTGCATCCACTGGTGCCTCCCCGGCGTCCCTGACATCTGGAACCTCATCCTCTACACCAGGATAATGTCCAGGCCGCAGCTGGTATAGCAAATTCCAAGAATTTACAGACACCGGATTACTCATAGGCAGAGCTGGTTGGTTATACACAATCATCGTACTGAAAAGAGATTTTTCTTCTTCTTTTCTTCACATTCTTTTCTGGCCGTTTCACCTGCTGTCAGAAGATGTCTTCATTTGTTCTTTTTCTTCAGGGGTTAGGTTAAGTGGGAAGAGATCGATACAGTATATGGTTATATATATGGCTAATGGGATGGCCCTGCGTGCGTACGTTACGTGCCTGCGTGCACAGATGCGCTGTAAGGTTCCTGACCAAACTGTACATTGGGGAAGAAAAGGATTAAAGCGAAAGAGATGAACAGATATGGTTTACAGAGAAACAGACGGCTTCATGCGTCCAGCTGCAGATCGAGTAGTGGTGGCCTCGTGGGGATACCTACTGCCTACCCATGACAGAAAACTCTGCTCGATCTGTTGTTTTCTCCGGGTTTTTTTTTCCCTACTTACACGGGAAACAGATCGAAAAGGCACTTTCAGTTGATCATTTCGATGTAAAGCCTGAAAATCATCTACCTGAAAGTTGAGTGACAAAAAGAAGCACCACCTGTCGACAGTTGAGGAGGGGACTACAGCTCCACTACGAGCCGTCCATGCAGCTGAGGCATGCAAGCCTGCTGCTTCTTAATTTCCTGCATTTTTTCTCTATGCGTTTCGTTGCGGTAGCAAAGCTCGCGTATCCTCTTTGTCGTGGCAAGATGCTGCTGCTGCGACAGGTAGGACACTGGACACGCCACACGTCGACGAGGCCGTTCATTGTATGCGAGGAGCAAAGTCGCTGGGAGATAAAGCACAGGGCGTGCTTTGCCTTCTATGTAGAAATAAAGGGACTGTCCGTAGAAATAAAGGGACAGAAAATTTCACCTCTTATCTTTTAAATTTTGGACCACTCTCATTTTTTAAATTTTGGACCATCGGATATGCTTTAAGATTTGTGCAGAGACATTAACCCTAGTTATCCACTTGTTCCCCTCGCATCACTCATTCCGCCGCCACCATCACGCATTTCTCTGCTCTGCCCAATCTCCCACCGCCACTGCCTCACCGTGCCACCGACTACTCCCCCAACCGTTGGCGTTTAATGTGTGGAGTCGGCTGACCACATAGCTTTCTGGAAAATACCCCTACAAGTGTTGATACTCATGTATAAATTCGAAAAAAAAATGATATCACTTAAATACGAATTAGTAGTAATTGATTCAATAGTGTTAAATTCTCAGTACTAGTACTATTTTTTTGGTATCTTGAACACATTATTACCTTTCCCCAAACACTAGAGGCACTGTAGCATGTAGGTCTCGAATTCTTGATGAATGTATTCCGGGCTAAAATGTTGGCTAATTAATTTTGAGCTAGCACGTGAACTATAAGATGAATTTTGAGCTTAAATCATCATGCTAATCATAACTTAAGATGCATTGGAAATAGGTGTAAAAGCACAGTTGGTGACAAACGATTCATAAGAGTAAGGCTAATAATACAGCTAGCTGCTTACTATATAGATCTTTATAACATATCTCTCAGCTCACTTATATAATGGTTAACTCTTCACTATTAATATATGGTACACATATATGTCTCACATATTTTCTTGGTTTCTATGTCTAAGCCAACTGTAAACTTACAGCTCGCTTCTCATCTCTCTTCTCTCCTCTCTCATCTATCTCAACATTTAGGCTTCTTATAACCCTCTATTATATTTGCTATGAGAGACATGTTAGCCACGAGGCATATTCTATGATAATATAGAGTTCCGCTTCAATTCTATAGTATTATCTTGGTTCTTCTATATGGCTACTCCCTCCCTGAAAGAAACGAAAAACACAACTTCTAGGATAGAATTTGGATAAATACTTGCCCAGATACATCCCTGAAAGTTGTTTTTTAGAGTAAAGTACATTGGCGGTCCTCAAACTAGTAGGATTGTGTCATATAGGTCCCTAAACTCTCAAGATGTTGTCACAGAACTTGTCAAAGTGTATCATCTAGATCCCAAATTGACACATCCCCTCTAGGATCCTACGTGGCACTGATGTGGCAATGCCACATGGACGTGACGTGTCCTTTACTTTTTTTTCTTCTTTTCTTTTTCTTTTTCGTTTTCTTCTTATTCTTTTTTTCCTTTTTTCTGCACAGGTCACGAGAAGAAAGGGAAAAAAGAGAAGAAAAAATGAAAATAATTAAATGGGTCCTATTTATTAGTCAAAATAATGTCACGTCATGTCTATGTGTCATGCCACATCAACGCCATGTAGGATCCTGAAGGGGTTGTGGCGATTTGGGACCTAGATGACACACTATGACAAATTCTGGGATCTGGATATGCATTTTGAAAGTTTAGGGACCTAAATGATACACCCCTATAAGTTTAAGGACCGTCCGTACACTTTACTCTAACAAAAACGAATAAGGGATTACTGAAGACTCAAGGCCCCAGAGTTACATACCATTCAGAGGAAAATACACTACCAACATAGAGGGTTTTCAAAAAAAAATAAATAAATAAATAAAACACTACCAACATAGAGTATGTTTACTTAAACTCGATCGATTTTCGTTTCCGAACGATTATAAGTACTACATTTGCTTTGCATGGACCTAAGGAAAGCCATAGGAAGCATGGGCTGGCCTGATCCATACTAATTCTTCTAGGCCCGGCCCACTATTTCTTCCCTGGGGCCCGAGCTCATTTATAACCTAGAGAACGCCCCCTGAAGCTGCTCGCCGCCGCCGCCGGCCGCCTTATAAATCTATCCTCCTCTGAGATCCCTATTTCTTCGCTACGACTCTCTTCAGGTTCAGGCTCCAAGCAAGCAAGTACTCCTTCATCTTACTCCTAGATTTCATCCATCCTTTGCGTTGATCCTTCTCCAAGATAGATTCAATAGTAGAGTTCCCGTCTCAGTCTAGCCGTATTGTTTTGTTTTCGCTGTAAAATTTCGTTCGATTTGTTGTGTACTGCTTGTGGCGGCAACTTTATCATGAAGGGCCATGAATTAAGTTGGTTCCGTTCTTTTCGCGGTTGCCCACATCGAACCGGCCAATCTAACAGCAGGGGCAGTATCGTATCTGTTCTGCTCCTTTGCAAGCTTGGAACTAGTGTTCCAATGGCCGGATATTCGGATATGTAGTTTTCAGATGAAAGGCCATGGGCCCTGCTGTTATAGAGGACTGGTTTAGTTCCCAACTTTTTCTTCAAACTTTTAATTTTTTCATCACATCAAAACTTTCTTACACACATAAACTTTTAATTTATCCTCGCATCGTTTCAATTTCAATCAAACTTTCAATTTTAACGTGAACTAAACACACCCTCCAATGTAGATGTTCGGAGCCTGAAGTTGGAATACATGACCTGTGACTCTTGAATGGCTGAAGACATTTTTTTTCCTTTTTGGGTGATATTTTAAAGCCATCACGAAGAAGGAATTGGGACAGTTTTCAATGAAGAAGTTGCCGATTCCTGAATGGGGAATTGCATATGGCAAGCACTGTCGCAGCAGGATGAAACCGTGGCAGAAAGCCAGGAATAAACCTGCATAATTGCATATGGCTTCGGCATTCCTTTCGGTAGGGTATTCCTTATTTAGGGGTTGTTTTATTTCGCGAAAACAAAATTTTTAGGTGTCACATCAGACGTTTTACCAGATGTCGAAAAGGGTTTTCGAACACGAATGAAAAAACTAATTTCATAACTCGCATAGAAAACGTGAGACGAATTTATTAAGCCTAATTAATTTGTTATTGCTCAAAAGATTCGTCTCACGATTTCCATGCAAACTGTTAATTACTTTTTTTATCTATATCTAATGTTCATTCGTCTCACGATTTCCATACAAACTGTTAATTACTTTTTTTTGTCTATATTATGTTTTACGTATGTGTCTAAAGATTCGATGTGACGTTTTTGAGAACTAAACATGTCTGTTTAGTTCGCGAAAAGAAAATTTTTGGGTCACATTGGATGTTTCACCGGATATTGGAAGGGTTTTTCGGACACGAATGAAAAAAATAATTTCATAACTCGCTTGGAAACCACGAGACGAATCTTCTGAACCTAATTAATCTGGCATTAGCACTTGTGGGTTACTGTATGAGTTACTGTAGCACTTATGGCTAATCATGAACTAATTAGGCTTAAAAGATTCATCTCGCGATTTCCCCCCTAACCGTGCAATTAGTTTTTTCATTTATCTATATTTAATGTTTCATGCATGTGTTCAAATATTTGATACGATGTTTTTTGGAAAAATTTTGGGGACCAAACGGAGCCAGTTGTGGTAGTTGGGGGTGCAGACAGGCGTTTCGTGTGTCCACGTCTCGAAACAATCATGCAGAAACATCGTTCGCTGGGTTGCAGCACAAGCTCGCACAGCAATCGTATCCTTATGTATTGCGTCCGTTCAACCGTTCCGTTTCGCGAAGAAAGTACCTATTAACATCATGAGAAACTGAATGCTAAAGCGCCCTTTGAGGGCAAGTTCAACGCTCTATTGCAATGACATCAGTGCATTACTTTCCTCTTGGTAACAGTGAATTCAAAACAGAAACTGCAAGTGGTTTGCAAGTGGCATCCGTTGCTGTGAGCTAAGTTAACGAAACCATGTAGGAGTAGTAATAAACTAACTGATGCACATATTAACTATACTATTAATCAACTTACTAACTGATGTACAGATTAAGAAATTAATCAGTTTCCCACCGCCTGAACCTCCGGACCAGCAGCCCAGGCACCGGCAGGTGCAATGCAATGCAATGTGCACGTACGGGCGCACGGCGCAGTTTACATGCGACGACCGAGCGAGCCCTGTGCGTGCATATGATCAGACAGCATCGCTCCCGGCGACGTCCGGTTTGGTGGTGGCCGCGGCCGGGAGAAGCGAGCTCCTGCACAGAGGGCAGCTCGGCCGCGAGCGGAGCCACGCGTCCACGCACTCCGGGTGGAAGCCGTGCCCGCACAGCGGCAGCGCCTTCACCTTCTCGCCCTCTTCGAACTCCCCGAGGCATATCGAGCACTGCGCGGCGCCGCTTGCGCAAGAACGATGCCGCTGCTCAACTGGCACGGGCCGATCTGGCTGGGCACGACTGGGACATGTTCCACGCGGCGGCCAACGTGTCCCGCGCGCCCGCGCGCGGTGCCCATCACCTTCGTCGACGTGACCACCATGTCGGAGCGGCCAAGGACGGGCACACCTCCGTGCACACCATCCGGCAGGCAAGGTGCTGACGCCGGAGCAGCAGGCCGACCCAGGCACCTACGCGGACTGCATCCACTGGTGCCTTCCCGGCGTCCCTGACATCTGGAACCTCATCCTCTACACCAGGATAATGTCCAGGCCGCAGCTGGTATAGCAAATTCCAAGAATTTACAGACACCGGATTACTCATAGGCAGAGCTGGTTGGTTTATACACAATCATCGTACTGAAAAGAGATTTTTCTTCTTCTTTTCTTCACATTCTTTTCTGGCCGTTTCACCTGCTGTCAGAAGATGTCTTCATTTGTTCTTTTCTTCAGGGGTTAGGTTAAGTGGGAAGAGATCGATACAGTATATGGTTATATATATGGCTAATGGATGGCCATGCGTGCGTACGTTACGTGCCTGCGTGCACAGATGCGCTGTAAGGTTCCTGACCAAACTGTACATTGGAAGAAAAGGATAAAGCGAAGAGAATGAACAGATATGGTTTACAGAGAAACGGACGGCTTCATGCGTCCAGCTGCAGATCGAGTAGTGTGGCCTCGTGGGGATACCTACTGCCTACCCATGACAGAAAACTCTGCTCGATCTGTTGTTTTCTCCGGGTATTTTTTTTCCCTACTTACACGGGAAACAGATCTAAAAGGCACTTTCAGTTGATCATTTCGATGTAAAGCCTGAAAATCATCTACCTGAAAGTTGAGTGACAAAAGAAGCACCACCTGTCGACAGTTGAGGAGGGGGACTACAGCTCCACTACGAGCCGTCCATGCAGCTGAGGCATGCAAGCCTGCTGCAGTGCTGCTTCTTAATTTCCTGCATTTTTCTGTATGCGTTTCGTTGCGTAGCAAAGCTCGCGTATCCTCTTTGTCGTGGCAAGATGCTGCTGCTGCGACAGGTAGGACACTGGACACGCCAGTATGCCACACGTCGACGAGGCCGTTCTCTGTATGCGAGGAGCAAAGTTGCTGGGAGATAAAGCACGGGCGTGCTTTGTCTTCTCTGTATAAACAAAGGACGGTCTATATTCGTTTATATCGTTGATAGAAAATTTCACCTCTTATCTTTTAGATTTTAGACCACTCTTATCTTTTAAATTTGTACCATCGGATATGCTTTAAGATTCGTGCAGAGATATTAACCCTAGCTCTCCTCCCGTTTCCCTCGCATTGCTCATTCCGCCGCCGCCATCGCGCATTTCTCCGCTCTGCCTGATCCCCTGCCACCACCGCCCCATCGTGCCGCCGACTCCTCCCCAAGCCGTCGATGC
>CM020178.1:37802053-37821098 GCA_009805545.1 Oryza longistaminata
CGCTGCGCCGTCGTCCCCATCACCTGCACCCGACGCCACGGCCGCCCGGTGCAGCGCCACGGGCATGCTCGCTATCGTCGCGTCGTCGAGGCCGGTCACCGATGAGGCTGAACCTGGCGCGGTCGCCGCAGCGTGCGACGAGGAGAAGCCGGAGCTGGTGGTGGTGGGCATCGGCTGCGTGTCGCGGCCGTAGCGGTGCAGCGGCACGCCCAGCGGAGGTAGAGGCTGACGGCGACGAAGCAGACGAGGACGAAGAGGAGCGCCACGAGGAGCGGCACCGCGCGGCCGCGCACCGCGAAGTTGCCGTCTCGTCGACGTCGCCGTAGCGCCACCGGAGCCCCAACGCCGCCTGGACGACGCGTCCTGCGCTGCCGCCATGCTGTGCAACGTACGCGGCTGAGCCAAAGTCCAAACGCAGCAGCCGCACGCACACGTCACGTATTCACGTAGTGTCGGTTTGTGTCGTTCGTCGCGCCTCGGCGGAACAAAATTTAACGCGGCGCGCGCGCGCGTGCGGTTCGCTGCACGCGGCGACGCTGCGTTACGTGGCTAACGCGGGCTCGGCGATCCCTGTCCCCAGCCGTGCTCAAAATGCGCGGTGTGCCGGTGAGTGTGTGATATGGTGGTTCCTAGCTGTTTCCCTTTTACGTTTGACGAAGGCTAGCGTTCATGGGCCAAGAAATGAGGCAGCGACTGTTGGCTCGACGCTGTTCATGTAGAGGTGGACACGAAAGTTACCGCAGAGATTCCCAGGAATGTTTCACGTACCGATTGGTTGTTCTCAATATGCAGATTTGTGGAAAAACAGAGGCCTCCTGCGGTTACTTTGAATTTCTGGACGCATCTTAATCGGTGTTATTATTCTTCGCTGAGTTTTGTGTGGCTGTCGTTGGTTCGTGCTGACATGCATGGTACTGCTTGCTGAGCTACTGTCACATGTCGGGATTATGCTAGCAGCTGAAAGAACCATCTAGGCAGAGTAGTAGTCCTATTTGATTGGTTTGTGCGGGTCAGTTTCATCGTTATGACAGGTTTCTCTGGATACACAAATGGCATGTTTAATTGTAGCCAAAATAAATCTTATCAAGTTTTGGCATTTTCTTACTAAAATTTTAGTAGGATTTCTTATGCATCGACCAAATTTAGCAAACTAAACGTAGATTTTTTTTTTGACAACTTTATAAAAAAATGGTATGGTTGAAAATGACATCAAAGTTAAGAGGTCCAAAATTTGGTGATATATTCACTTCTCCCGTTATCAGTGTAGACCATGGTTGTGTTTAGTTCAGCGCAAAGTTTAGATTTTGGTTGAAATTAGAGATGATGTGACTGAAAAGTTGTGTGTATGACGGTTGATGTGATGGAAAAGGACTGAAGTTTAGATCCAAACTTTGGATCTAAACACAGCCATGGGCTCTTGAAAGTTTGTACAGGAGCCACGTCTTCACAGACTCCACTAGCTAGTTCTGTGAACATACGTGCACCACTGCATGAAGTGAACTCGTTCCCTTTTTCTCCCACATCACAGGAGCACCACGATCGGCATGGCACTGACCTAATAACAACACCCTATAACCCCCATGGGCCAGGCCCAATCTGAGGCGATGCGCATTGCAAATAGAGCCAAAATAGATGTAAGTGGACATATCCATAAACCAATTTATAGATCAAATTAGTAGCTAACCGTGAGTTAATTTACGGGTTATCCAATAAATTTATTTATAAATAGATTTACGGGGTGACCTATTTATAAATCGATCCTCCAATGCCCCACCATCACGCTTCTACCAGTTGGGTAAAAAAAAAAAGACACAATAGGCTGAACAGCTTACGTGTTGGGCCTAGTTTAGAGTCAACTAAGTAGGGGCCCGCGCAATTGCGCGGCTAGCACCCAGATAAAATTTTCTAAATCTTTTTACACATCTCTGACGAGATGCCCCGCCACCAACGTTGGCCCACCCCCCTCTTCCAGCCCCGCGGCTTCGGCGCCGCCACCAGCGCCTCACCGCCTGCCCGATCCGCCGCCCACCGCCGGGCTGCCATCTCCCCCGGTCATCCCTCTAGAGCTGGCGAACTCCTCCTTTCCCCCTCCCCCTCCCACCCCACCCCGGGACCCTAACCCATAGATTCCTCCGCCGGAGTCTAGGGTGTCGCCAGCGTCGGAGAAGAAGAGGAGGTCGCCGGAGTTTAAGGAGAAGGCCAGGAGCACAAATATTGAAGCTAATCCAGAGTCCCAAAATCTGCATGATTTAGGGATGTAATTTCTGTCGAAAGAAGGTTAGCAATTCCGAGAAATGAAAGTTGTTACGTGTAACGAACCTCGCCGTACCACCTGGTGTGGAGTTAAAACGAAATGAAGGAAGATATTACATGTTTAATTTACTTTATTTTAAATCAAGTTTATAGTTTGTATTGAGATTGTAGTTTGTATTGAGATGATGCGCACATAATAAAAAAAGATAAGTTATAGCTAAAATATTTTTTCCCCGGGTTTCTGGGCATCTAGATCTCCTCGTATACTCCCGCCCCCGCATGCCACTCTGCTAGTACGTGCACGAGGAAGAAACCGATCGAGCTGATGAGGTCGCGTCGTACTACCAGCTCAGCAGATCAGCCTCATTTATTGTGTAAGATCAGGCGCGATACGGTGCGCGGCGATCAGCAAGGTTGGAGTAGCTATGGCCTATGAACGACGATGCGTGAATGCGTGATGCGTCCTGTGCACCAACTGAACAGATATATAGTCAGATTAACGAATTTAACGATTTGGCCGGCCCTTTTTCATTTCCAGTCCTATGTTCATATAGCTGTGGAGTCCTTGTGCAACGAATTGTTGAGCTGTGATCCAAATTCATTTGCACTTAATAAAGGCTAGCTTCTGCCGTAGTGGAGCGGAAGCCCGTCGCCGGGAGACTTGGGCCGGAGGGTGCGGCGATGTAACCTCACCTTAGATATAGTGAAGATATTTTGATGGCTGGCGCCCGTGGTTTTTTCTCTCCTACTTATTTTGAAAGGGTTTTCCACGTTAAATCTTATGTCTTCTGTGATTGATCTATTATTTTTTACCGTTTGTTCGTCCTAACACGAATGATATCAGATGCGACAAGTGTAGGAGCGTGTGTCTATGCAGTCGAATGTCCAGAAAATTGTCCATTTTGCCAACATGCAGGTTGCAGAATTGGGACCATTAAATGGACCATTAGTTCTACTGGGCCCGGCCCATGCAGGTTTAAGAATTGCAACAGTGGGGAAGCCACAGCTTCAGTCATCAGTCTTAACAAAAAAAAAGAAAAAGTAAAGTGTATTGGCGGTTCTTAAACTTGTAAGGTTGTGTCATATAGGTCCTTAAACTCTCAAAATATACATCTAGATCTCAGAACTTGTCAAAGTGTATCATCTAGGTTTCAAATTGATACATCCCCTCTAGGATCCTACGTGGCGCTGATGTGGCAATGCCACATGGATGTGACATGTTCTTTTCTCTTTTTTTCTTCTTTTCTTTTTTTCTTTTTCGTTTTCTTCTCATTATTCTTTTTTTCCCTTTCTTCTGCACGGATCACAAAGAAAGGAGAAGAAAGGGGAAAAAGAGAGAAGAAAAAGGAAAAAAAATTAAACGGGTCCTATTTATTAGTCAAAATAATGTCACGTCATGTCTATGTGTCATGCCACATCAACGCCATGTAGGATCCTGAAGGGGTTGTGGCGATTTGGGACCTAGATGACACACTATGACAAATTCTAGGATCTGGATATGCATTTTGAAAGTTTAGGGACCTAAATGATACACCCCTATAAGTTTAAGGACCGTCCGTACGCTTTACTCTAACAAAAACGAATAAGGGATTACTGAAGACTCAAGGCCCCAGAGTTACATACCATTCAGGCATTCACCGATTGGCACATTTAACTGCTAGTGAGAGAGTGTAAGGCATAATCATGTTCCTAAAATACACAACAAACTATACTACTCTACTAGTAGTATATTTCTGTAAGGAAAATACCATACCAGCTTAGATATGTTTACTTAAACTCGATCGATTTTCGTTTCCCAACGATTTTAAGTACTACATTTGCTTTGCATGGACCTAAGGAAAGCCATAGGAAGCATGGGCCGGCCTGATCCATACTAATTCTTCTAGGCCGGCCCACTATTTCTTCCCCGGGGCCCGAGCTCGTTTATAACCTAGAGAACGCCCCTGAAGCTGCTCGCGCCGCCGCCGCCGCCCTTATAAATATATCCTCCTCAAAGATCCCTATTTCTTCGCTACGACTCTCTTCAGGTTCAGGCTCCAAGCAAGCAAAGTATTTCATCTTACTCCTAGATTTCATCCATCCTTTGCGTTGATCCTTCTCCAAGATAGATTCAATAGTAGAGTTCCCGTCTCAGTCTAGCCGTATTGTTTGTTTTCGCTGTAAAATTTCGTCCGATTTGTTGTGTACTGCTTTTGCGGCAACTTTATCAAGAAGGGCCATGAATTAAGTTGGTTCCGTTCTTTTCGCGGTTGCCCACATCGAACCGGCCAATCTAGCAGCAGGGGCAGTATCGTATCTGTTCTGCTCCTTGCAAGCTTGGAACTAGTGTTCCAATGGCCGGATATTCGGATCTGTAGTTTTCAGATGAAAGGCCATGGGCCCTGCTGTTATAGAGAACTGGTTTAGTTTCCAACTTTTTCTTCGTACTTCTAACTTTTTCATGACATCAAAACTTTCCTACACACACAAACTTTCAATTTATCATCACATCATCCTAATTTCAATTAAACTTCAATTTAGCGTGAACTAAACACACCCTCTAATGTAGATGTTTGGGGTCTGAAGTTGGAATACATGACCTGTGGACTCTTGAATGGCTGAAGTCATTTTTTTTTCCTTTTTGGGTGATTTTTTTAAAGCATCACGAAGAAGGAATTGGGACAGTGTTGGCAGTTCAGAGTACTACCACAGTTTTCAGTGAAGAAGTTGCCGATTCTGAATGGGGGAATTGCATATGGCAAGCACTGTCGCGCAGGATGAAACCGTGGCAGAAAGCCAGGAATAAACCTGCATAATTGCATATGGCTTCGGTATTCCTTTTTGTAGGGTATTCCCTATTTAGGGGTTGTTTATTTCGCGAAAACAAAATTTTTGGGTGTTACATCAGACGTTTTACCAGATGTCGAAAGGGGTTTCCGAACACGAATGAAAAAACTAATTTCATAACTCGCATAGAAACCGCGAGACGAATTTATTAAACCTAATTAATTCGTTATTAGCACATGTGGCTATAGAACTTATGGTTAATCATGGACTAATTAGGCTAAAAATATTCGTCTCACGATCATGCAAACTGTTAATTACATTTTTTATCTGTATTTAATGTTCATTCGTCTCACGATTTTCATGCAAATTGTTAATTACTTTTTTTCTATATTATGTTCTATGTATATCTAAAGATTCGATGTGACGTTCTTGAGACTAACAGGTCAGGACCTGTTTAGTCGCGAAAAGAATTTTTTGGGTCACATCGGACGTTTGACCGGATGTTGGAAGGGTTTTTCGGACATGAATGAAAAATAATTTCATAACTCGCTTGGAAACCACGAGACGAATCTTCTGAGCCTAATTAATCTGGCATAACACTTGTGGGTTACTGTATGGGTTACTGTAGCACTTATGACTAATCATGGACGAATTAGGCTCAAAAGATTCATCTCGCGATTTCCCCCTAACCGTGCAATTAGTTTTTTCATTTATCTATATTTAATGTTCCAGAATGTGTTCAAAGATTCGATGTGATGTTTTTGGAAAAATTTTGGGGACTAAATTAACGAAGCCAGTTGGGGTGCAGACATGCGTTTCGTGTGTCCACGTCTCGAAACAATCATGCAGAAACATCGTTCGCTGGGTTGCAGCACAAGCTCGCCACAGCAATCGTATCCTTATGTATTGCGTCCGTTCGACCGTTCCGTTTCGCGAAGAAAGTACCTATTAACATCATGAGAAACTGAATGCTAAAGCGCCCTTTGAGGGCAAGTTCAACGCTCTATTGCAATGACATCAGTGCATCACTTTCCTCTTGTGACAGTGAATTCAAACAGAAACTGCAAGTTGTCAAGTGGCATCCGTTGCTGTGAGCTAAGTTAACGAAACCATGTAGGAGTAGTAATAAACTAACTGATGCACATATTAACTATACTATTAATGACTTACTAACTGATGTACAGATTAACTAAGAAATTAATCAGTTTCCCACCGCCTGAACCTCCGGACCAGCAGCCCAGGCACCGGCAGGTGCAATGCAATGCAATGTGCACGTACGGGCGCACGGCGCAGTTTACATGCGACGACCGAGCGAGCCCTGTGCGTGCATATGATCAGACAGCATCGCTCCCGGCGACGTCCGGTTTGGTGGTGACCGCGGCCGGGAGAAGCGAGCTCCTGCACAGAGGGCAGCTCGCCCGCGAGCGGAGCCACCGTCCACGCACTCCGGGTGGAACCCGTGCCCGCACAGCGGCAGCGCCTTCACCTTCTCGCCCTCTTCGAACTCCCCGAGGCATATCGAGCACTGCCGGGCGCCGCCGTCGTCCCCATCACCTGCACCCGACGCCACGGCCCCCGGTGCAGCGCCACGGGCATGCTCGCTATCGTCGCGTCGTCGAGGCCGGTCACCGATGAGGCTGAACCTGGCTCGCGGTCGCCGCAGCGTGCGACGAGGAGAAGCCGGAGCTGGTGGTGGTGGGCATCGGCGTCGTGTCGCGGCCCGTAGCGGTGGTAGCGGCACGCCCAGCGGAGGTAGAGGCTGACGGCGACGAAGCAGACGAGGACGAAGAGGAGCGCCACGAGGAGCGGCACCGCGCGGCCGCGCACCGCGAAGTTGCCGTCGTCGACGTCGCCGTAGCGCCACCGGAGCCCCAACGCCGCCTGGGACGACGCGTCCTGCGCTGCCGCCATGCTGTGCAACGTACGCGGCTGAGCCAAAGTCCAAACGCAGCAGCCGCACGCACACGTCACGTATTCACGTAGTGTCGGTTTGTGTCGTTCGTCGCGCCTCGGCGGAACAAAATTTAATGCGCGCGCGCGCGCGCGCGCGCGGTTCGCTGCACGCGGCGACGCTGCGTTACGTGGCTAACGCGGGCTCGGCGATCCCTGTCCCCAGCCGGTGCTCAAAATGCGCGGTGTGCCGGTGAGTGTGTGATATGGTGGTTCCTAGCTTGTTTCCCTTTTACGTTTGACGAAGGCTAGTCGTTCATGGGCCAAGAAATGAGGCAGCGACTGTTGGCTCGACGCTGTTCATGTAGAGTGGGACACGAAAGTTACCGCAGAGATTCCCAGGAATGTTTCACGTACCGATTGGTTGTTCTCAATATGCAGATTTGTGGAAAAACAGAGGCCTCCTGCGGTTACTTTGAATTTCTGGAAGCATCTTAATCGGTGTTATTATTCTTCGCTGAGTTTTGTGTGGCTGTCGTTGGTTCGTGCTGACATGCATGGTACTGCTTGCTGAGCTACTGTCACATGTCGGGATTATGCTAGCAGCTGAAAGAACCATCTAGGCAGAGTAGTAGTCCTATTTGATTGGTTTGTGCGGGTCAGTTTCATCGTTATGACAGGTTTCTCTATATACACAAGTGGTTTGTTTAGATTGTAGCCAAAATAAATCTTATCAAGTTTTAGCAATGCTAAAATTTTAGTAAAATGACAATATTACTAAAATTTTGGTAGGATTTCTTATGTATTGATCAAATTTAGCAAACTAAACGTAGATATTTTTTTTGATAACTTTATAAAAAAAATGGTATGGTTGATAATGACATCAAAGTAAAGAGGTCCAAAATTTGGTGATATATTCACTTCTCCAGTTCTCCAGGTCCAAAATGGTATTGGACTCTTGAAAGTTTGTACAGGAGCCACGTCTTCACAGACTCCACTAGCTAGTTCTGTGAACATACGTGCACCACTGCATGAAGTGAACTCATTCCCTTTTACTCCCACAGTCACAGGAGCACCACGATCGGCATGGCACTGACCTAATAACAACACCCTAACCCCCATGGGCCAGGCCCAATCTGAGGAGATGGGCATTGCAAATAGAGCCAAAATAGATGTAAGTGGGCATACATGCAAACCAATTTATAGATCAAATTAGTAGGTAACCGTGTGTTAATTTACGGGTTATCCAATAATTTTATTTATAAATAGATTCACCGGTTGACCTATTTACATCCTAAGCTGCGTCGATCCCTCCAATGCCCCACCATCACGCTTCTACCAGTTGGGTAAAAAAAAAAGACACAATAGGCTGAACAGCTTACGTGTTGGGCCTAGTTTAGGGTCAATATGCAGAATTCATTATATGCCATTGAGTTTGTCTCATGTCTACGATTAGCTATTGACTTTGTCACGTTCTATAATATGCCATCGAGGTTTGCTTAACTTCTATGATTTACCATCACCATCCGGTTAGTCTCCGTTAGTATTATACTACTTTTTTTTTCAAATAACCAAAATACCTTTAGGACACAAATTTCCAAAATTAGAATAAAAACTCCAAAATCGTTATTTTTGCAGACCTTTTAGAGGCATACGGGTGATCGACCCAATTGCATGGAAAAAATGACCACATGCAAAAATCCTTTTTTATAGTGCCACCTAGGCTCGCACAATAAAATTTAAATAGTTTTTATGACTTGTGAACAAAATTTTTATAGCAAACGTTTCACAAAATAAGATTTGTTTGGGCTTTTTTTAAGATAAAGAAAACTTTCAGACTCTAAGGGGTTCGTTTGGAACAAATAAATTAATTTATATCAAATTTTAAAGATTGGATTTCTATAGA
The DNA here is from genome assembly GCA_009805545.1 of Oryza longistaminata. NCBI lineage: Eukaryota > Viridiplantae > Streptophyta > Magnoliopsida > Poales > Poaceae > Oryza > Oryza longistaminata. The sequence continues at coordinate 37,810,869 of CM020178.1, forward strand.
AAGAATTCCTATGTGGTCATTTGAAATGAAACTAGGAATGGCTCTCCTAAACCCCTTTAAAGTTCTTTAGGATTACCTCAAACCATAGAATTTTTGGTGGATTTTTGACATAAATTCAAACCTTCTGGAAAAAAAAAATTCCTTTGCGTCTATCTCTTTTCTAATTCCTATATTTATCTTGTGTTTCATCCAAAAGGTCTTTTTCGCAGGTTTTTTTTTGTGTGTTTTTCTATTATAGGATTTAAGATGGGCTCAAGGCACTTCAATCCTAGTGTTTTTTTCCCTACCACTCCGTGTTTTAAAAATCCTGCGTTTTAAAGTAGTTCTGAGGGCCCCTTTGATTTGCATGAAAAGTAGAAGAAATTTGGAGGATTTCAATCCTATGGGAAAAAAATTCCTATGAAAACCATATCGTTTCCTATCATATCCTTTAAAATTCCAATGGAATAGATAATCTTACAAAGATTTTGGAGGAAGTTAGTAAGAGGTTTAATCTTTTGGAAAAATTCCTTTGAGTCTATCTCTCTAATCTGATTCTTACATTTTTTTTCCGCGGTCCAATCAAACGGTCATTCCTGTGTTTTCTTGTATTTTTCAATCATTTGTTTTACACATGTATTCATGTCAGAATACTGCGTTTTTCCTATTTCTTTATTTTTTCCATTCCTGGGATTTAAACGGGCCTAAAAATTTTCAAATCCGCATGAGTGTGATGTGACATGCCGAGGGATGTGTGTGCGTGTGCAGGTATAATAGAAAAGAAAATGTCAACATTGTAACCGGACCCGCGGAGACAGCGTCGAGCCACTCGAGCGGCATGGAAGGGCAAACCGTACGCTGGAGCAAGGAGGCTATCTAGACAAGTCTGGCAGCTATAGCAAGCTAGCTGGTCCTGATGAATCGAGGAATACCAGCCTACTCCTGCCTTTGCCTAGACATAATTTTAACTCCCTAAAACATCAAATCGGCCGCTGCGTGACATAGCACCAGTCCTGCCAAAATCTTTGCCTCTGATCACACGGGTGGACGTCGCCATCCTCGTTAATGAAGCCCTTTATTCCCGCACAGCCCAATCCCTGCAGCCTGCAGGCATGATGCAAGGCGTACCAGCGGACAGCAGATATACGGGGATGCAAGGCCGGATTCAGCTAGCGCTCGTATTTTAACTCGGCCGAATTCAGCTAGCGCTCGTATTTTAACTCGTACTTCCAAAATTTTTCTTCAAACTTCCAACTTTTCCATCACATCAAAACTTTTCTACACACATAAACTTCCAACTTTTCCATCACATCGTTCCAATTTTAACCAAACTTTTAATTTTGACGTGAACTAAGCACACCCAAAATTCACGCCAAAATTGAAAGTTTGGTTGAAATTGCAACGATGTGACGGAAAAGTTGAAAGTTTATGTGTGTAGGAAAAGTTTTGATGTGATGGAAAAGTTGAAAGTTTGAAAAAAAATAATTATTGTAACTACAGAGTTATATACAATCGTAGTTTGGTACTCGTAGTACGATATTGGAAGGTTTTCTCGATCGGTCGATCAGCAAGAAATTATACATTTATAGCTTTACAGAATTCGTGGTCGTCCGCAATGACACCGTCGCCGGCTTGCCGCGCTAGGACGAGCGCAGGTGTGTTGGGAGTCTAATTTACAAAATTCCAATGATTTAGAATAATCACTTATATTTAATGTCAAATTTATTAATCTACTGTCATGAGGATGAAGTCATTGTAACCGGTCATTTTAATTTACTTGCTGCCGTTCTTCCTTTTCTCTTCTTCCTAATCTTTCGGTTGCCTTCTTCTCTTGGTTCTTCCTGACGTAGGAGATGCGTCAACATCTCTTTTGATAATTTTTTGATCACCTCACGATTAGCGTCGGTCGATTGGACGACTTATAGGTTTTAGGGTTTTAACATTGAGAGAGTTTGAGAGTCCCCGCGAATTAAATTTCAAAATATACTGTTTATTTAATTTTTTTTAGGAATATTTGGGATGAATTTTTTTTTGCGAAAATATACCGTCGATCTTGTGCAATCGTTACGCGAAAATAACGGAGGCGTGACGTCGCAGGCGGTATCGCGTGGGCTATGTGCGAGACCGCGCGATTTCACGAAATGAAAGTGCGAGGTCTCGCTGAAAGAATCTGCGACAGTGTCAACCGGTTCCATTTAATTAGTGATCAAGTACATAATTAACTATTAGCTAATAATAATTAGTGATTAATTATCCTAATTAATGATTAATTAATAATTAATTAATCGCTAATCAGGATAATTAATCACTAATTGATTCCGCGAGATCGTGCACGGTGCGGTCTCGTACTTTCAATGCGCAATACCGTATGCCACGTCACATCCACGTCATTTTCGCGCAACGGTTATGCGAGATCGACGTTATATTATCGCAAAAAAGTTTACATCCGGAATATTTTGAAAAAAAAATAGATGAACAATATATTTTCAAGAGTAAATTGCATCCACGGTGTATCAACTTGGTAGGTGGGTGGAATTTGATACAAGAACTTGAGAAATGAGCGTTCTAGTGCAACAACTTGGTAGTTAGGTGCAATTTAGTATAAGAACTTTATAAATGATTGTATAAATACAAAAACTTGCAAGATAGGTACGATTTTGATACAGTAAACTAAGAAGTTATGCGACAACTTAATTATTTGGAGCAATTTTTTTATATAGATTCATTTTTTAAGTAATTATTTTGACAATATACTAGCGTGGATTTGTATAAGCATATTTATATTTTTATCCTAATAACCCATAACTGAAAGTCAATTAAACTGGATGTAAAAAATATTATATTTCAGTTAATATTTGAGAAGATGAAGAAAACAAAAAAAATCTTAAAGATAATTGGATGTAAACTATATGTGCAATATAATTCTTAAAGATTAAATTCAATATTTAAGCTAATATCCGTAGGATTACTTTGTAATGACATATTGACATCGTGAAAAAATTCATCTAGCATATGCTTAGCCAAGTTGATGCACCAAAATATTGAATTATTAAGTTCTTGTACTAGAACGCACCCACTTCTCAAGTTATTGCACTTGAACGTTCAATTCTTAAGTTCTTGCACTATATCGCACCCAGCTACCAAGTTGTTGTACTGCGGGTGCAATTTACTCTATTTTCAAATTTAATTCGCTTCCTTGCTACCTCTCCTCCTCTTTATTTATTTTGTAGGGATACTGGTAGAACTCAGGTGATTAATCTGCTGTTACCTAGCTAGGTTCGATTCTGTTTTACACTAATCATACAAAATAAAACTTTATCTTATATTTTTTCTTAATATATAGGAAAGGCAACGATGGTTCTATCTTTTTTTTAATTATTTTTATCGGCAGTAGTGAACCCATAAATCAACTAGTCTCTCCGTTTCAAAATGTTTGATACCGTTGACTTTTTAGCACATGTTTGATCGTTCGTCTTATTCAAAATTTTTTGTGAAATATGTAAAAATATATGTATACATGAAAGTATATTTAACAATGAATCAAATGATATGAAAAACTTTATCTTATATTTTTTCTTAATATATAGGAAAGGCAACGATGGTTCTATCTTTTTATAATTATTTCTATCGGCAGTAGTGAACCCATAAATCAACTAACAAAGGCACCGGCGTGGCAAGCAACACGATCAAGCAGCAACGTCGTCGTCTCGCGGCCGCCCGACCGGCCGGCGACGTGGCCTGGTGCGCGCGACGCGATCGCGTTGCATGTGCACAACCGTACATGTGCGGCACCGGCCCGTGCAGCACGATGCACCACTGCACACGGCTGCGGGGGCAGGTAGGGGGCCAGATTTTCCATGTCGCTACTCCGTGCCAGTGCCACTGCAGCGTCGTCAGCGACTCTCAGGCGCGCGCGGCCACATCATATCATATCATATTCATATCACGTCTCGTCTCGCTCTCGGTGCACGCGGTCCTAGGCGCGCGCGCGCGCGCGCTCGTACGTACTCCTACACAGGCCGGAATGTCACATGGCAATCTCTTCACGGCGACGCGACGCGGTCGGTCCGTACGACGACGTTGCGCGCGTCCGGGTTCTCGCTGGCGAGCTGGGCCTGCGAGAACTGACTGTTCAATGTGTTCATAGACTATTCATCGTCACACAAGTGCCGTGCCTGCGAGACGACCATAGCAAGTTCGGTGTGGAGTAGGACTGTAGGAGTACTAGAACTAAAAGATCATCAGGTGTTCCAAATTGGAAATTGAGATTTTCCCAAAACGAAATTAAGATGAGGTCCGGAGTATAATAACGCATGGCAAAGCCCCTCTAGCTAGACTCACTAAACATGCTCATTGCCGTCAGCTTTGTGACATCTTAAACACACAATCACCCACCCGGCCAGGAGTTTTGCCCATTTAATGGAGAAGCTTGAAGCAATGAAATTGTTGGCGTCAAAAGTCTCAAATACATGCAGTCGTCAAAGAACCTGGATTAATTTGCAATGAGCAGATTTTTTTTTAAAAAAAAATACTAACCGGTTTTCAGGCAAATCGACTAAAAAACTACTACTACTCTAGATATGAAGGAAAAAATAATTTGAAAAGATAGGTATTTCTAGTCCGTAGTCGCCCCTAATCCGAAATATACATAGGGGCACCTAGTCAGTGGCCTGGTATTAAATATATTTTAGAATAGATTTTGAGTGCCTCCAAATTTGTTAAAGTTCAGTTATTTTATTCATCCGTTGGATGATAATACAATGGTTGCCAACACCTCCTAATTACACTTCTTTAAACAAAGTCACTTCTTTAGATACATGGTTGAAAAATAAGTTACTCTAACCAGAAAAAAAAAATAAAATTACATGAAATAAACTTATAGCTAATAAAAATTTATAAAATTTACGTGCAATTTTTAAACTTAGATTAAATATAAAGTAAAAAAACATCATATATAACGACAAATTTGTAGTTAGATATATGCATTGTGGAATTATAGATGACTGAAAATGTATAACTCTTTAACCGTATGAAATCTATCGAATCCCTAATTAAAATAGAATTGCACATCATGTTCCAACCCAATTAACGTAAATTGATGGAGAGAAAAATATCACGTACTCTCCATTTATCATATATAAGCATTTCTACTCTATCCGTTCCAAAATATAAACAACACTACCACTACCACCTTCTGGCAGTTCTAGCTACTTCCTACCTTACCAGTGCATTTTGAGGTAAATTACAAACACCCCCTTAATTAGCCGCCTCCGTTGCCTACTTGCCTCCGCCCTGCAGTGATCTGTCATGCATGGCTTGTCTCTGCCTCCCATCCTCTATCTCCTCCTCTTTGCCTAGCCTCCATTTGTTTAAGCTGATCGAGGCGACCGCGCGATGTAACACGGCAAGGCATGCACGTACACGCGCGTACGAGAAGCTCTGACTCGTTGCAGGCTAGAATGCTACAGTACAGTAGAACGCGAGTACTCCGTGTTAAGGCCGAGTTTATATAAACTTTTTCTTCAAACTTTTAACTTTTTCATCACATCTAAACTTCCTACACACATAAGCTTCTAACTTTTATGTCACATCGTTACAATTTCAATCAAACTTTTAATTTTGACGTGAACTAAACACACCTTTAATCTTCGAGAGACCGGAAGGCAGGAGTACCTATATAGCCTATTGTTGCAAGCAGAGCCAATATATATAGAAGGAAATATATACCTGGTACGTCCGTACTCGTCGATATGGAAGCTAAGCTAAGCTACACCGCGAAGCGGCTGGGCACTGTTCATGCATGGCCATCGACCGAATAGAATAGAAACTACACGTACTTGTAGTCACTGTGTCACAGCGACTTCCATTTCCAAGAACTGTACTCGCGCACGCTCGGTTGGAAGCTTGTAGGCGTACGGTATCGGGCGCCTTCGATTCAACGATTTCCTCAAAGTGCTATAGCATCCTTCCAACGATGATGATCAGAGATTTGGATGACTCGAGTCTTGTGCAGCCATGCATGCGCATATATATGCATGTGTCGTTAAGTTATAAGCTCGACAGTGAAATCCCATCTTGTTTGGAAGCCGAAGGTTTTCCAAAATTCGTTGAACTTTCTTAGGATAATTATGGAAGTGATAATTCAGTGTGTTCAACTCTTTCGCGTTTATTATATTAAAAATAGTTTTTTTAAAAAAAATCATGTGTTGCAAATCCCGCTAACCCTATTTGAATTAATTACTCCCTACGTATATATGTGTGGTTACCTGTTATCCTAGTGATCACAGAGCCAGAAACTCTAAAATTTATCAGTAGGGAGGTGTTTGCTGCGGTCATATATAACTTGTCTCATACTCCTATTTGCTTAAACTATAATAAGCTAGCATTTGCTTAAGCAAAAATAATTTGAGTACGATGGTAATTCCCGATAGAAATGAATGGAGGGATCGTCCAAAGTAATGCTTCCAAGAGTAGAGACCACGCTAATAAGTCCCATAAGCGCTCATGGAGCTTATATGACCCAATGACTGAAATACTTTTTTCAATGACAGCATCGGCTACGTACAGGGCTTCAAATATCCACCAAACACAAGTCTGTACAAGGTAAAACAACTGGAGTAGACAGAAGACTAGAGGTGAAGCTAGCTAGAAACGAATAAAGAGCAATTATTCTATGCTGTCTCTTTGCCACCATCTCCGGGGATGTGTTACCTCCCGGGTGGTCATGTGTACAAAGGGGTGAATGTGACACAGGTACCAATCATGTGATCATGTATTTCACAAAGGCACTCAATAAAAAGGGATTGTACGGCTTCCGAAGACCCTAGCTGGCTAGGCTTCTTTTCACCAAAAATATAGCGGGCTTTCGATCACTGGTACTGTATGAGTGCTAGTAAAAATTAAAGTCGAGATCTCTAGAGACTAGAGCTATCCCATCCATGTACGTACCTCTTCATGAATTAAAGCATGTATTTGTGAACTAACAATGTCAACATTATTCATGACCGAATCTGTTTATTTCATCTCTCGCTGTATAGTACAAATTAGGACTTTAATTTTGCAAAGTTGTAGATATATGTATTAATTAGTTGTTTCAATGTTGTGATATTTTTCTTAAAAAATATAACCATTCTGTTGATATTTAAGAACAAAAAACATGAATCTAAACGAGTGCACGTGCACTTGAGTAGGTACGGAGCACAGTTTTTCTGCCCACTACACTGATCATCAGAAATAACTAGGCCAATTACGAAAACATTGCCTACGTTTTTTTATTAATAGAAGAAGCCTTGCGTTGATCCTTTTTCAAACGTAAAGCTAAGCTAAGCTACACCGCGAAGCGGCTGGGCACTGTTCATGCATGGCCATCGACCGAATAGAATAGAAACTACACGTACTTGTAGTCACTGTGTCACAGCGACTTCCATTTCCAAGAACTGTACTCGCGCACGCTCGGTTGGAAGCTTGTAGGCGTACGGTATCGGGCGCCTTCGATTCAACGATTTCCTCAAAGTGCTATAGCATCCTTCCAACGATGATGATCAGAGATTTGGATGACTCGAGTCTTGTGCAGCCATGCATGCGCATATATATGCATGTGTCGTTAAGTTATAAGCTCGACAGTGAAATCCCATCTTGTTTGGAAGCCGAAGGTTTTCCAAAATTCGTTGAACTTTCTTAGGATAATTATGGAAGTGATAATTCAGTGTGTTCAACTCTTTCGCGTTTATTATATTAAAAATAGTTTTTTTAAAAAAAATCATGTGTTGCAAATCCCGCTAACCCTATTTGAATTAATTACTCCCTACGTATATATGTGTGGTTACCTGTTATCCTAGTGATCACAGAGCCAGAAACTCTAAAATTTATCAGTAGGGAGGTGTTTGCTGCGGTCATATATAACTTGTCTCATACTCCTATTTGCTTAAACTATAATAAGCTAGCATTTGCTTAAGCAAAAATAATTTGAGTACGATGGTAATTCCCGATAGAAATGAATGGAGGGATCGTCCAAAGTAATGCTTCCAAGAGTAGAGACCACGCTAATAAGTCCCATAAGCGCTCATGGAGCTTATATGACCCAATGACTGAAATACTTTTTTCAATGACAGCATCGGCTACGTACAGGGCTTCAAATATCCACCAAACACAAGTCTGTACAAGGTAAAACAACTGGAGTAGACAGAAGACTAGAGGTGAAGCTAGCTAGAAACGAATAAAGAGCAATTATTCTATGCTGTCTCTTTGCCACCATCTCCGGGGATGTGTTACCTCCCGGGTGGTCATGTGTACAAAGGGGTGAATGTGACACAGGTACCAATCATGTGATCATGTATTTCACAAAGGCACTCAATAAAAAGGGATTGTACGGCTTCCGAAGACCCTAGCTGGCTAGGCTTCTTTTCACCAAAAATATAGCGGGCTTTCGATCACTGGTACTGTATGAGTGCTAGTAAAAATTAAAGTCGAGATCTCTAGAGACTAGAGCTATCCCATCCATGTACGTACCTCTTCATGAATTAAAGCATGTATTTGTGAACTAACAATGTCAACATTATTCATGACCGAATCTGTTTATTTCATCTCTCGCTGTATAGTACAAATTAGGACTTTAATTTTGCAAAGTTGTAGATATATGTATTAATTAGTTGTTTCAATGTTGTGATATTTTTCTTAAAAAATATAACCATTCTGTTGATATTTAAGAACAAAAAACATGAATCTAAACGAGTGCACGTGCACTTGAGTAGGTACGGAGCACAATTTTTCTGCCCACTGCACTGATCATCAGAAATAACTAGGCCAATTACGAAAACATTGCCTACGTTTTTTTATTAATAGAAGAAGCCTTGCGTTGATCCTTTTTCAAACGTAATTAAACTCATCAATTTAAAATCAATTCAAACCCTGGTCTTAGTTAGGTGGGTTGACTGTAACCCTATTTTCTTCTTAATTGATTGGCAGAGTTCCTATCCCTTTTCTATAAGAATTCAAAGCATCAAACTATGAGACTAGAGGGGAAAAAATACAATAACAGTTCATGATGTATTTTTAAGAGGGGACCGTCTATTGTCCAATATAAAAATTCAATCAAATTAAAAGAGTAGCCAGCTTACATCGGATTCGTGTAAGATCGTAATCTAATATATATTTCCTGGTCCTATTACATAACCCATGATATCTTCATTGTACATTTTTGTCACGCTCTCGTCACCAATGAAGTCGCTAAAGGCCCCTTCTCTCTTCCCCACCTCTTCAGCAATACTCCCATGTGCCCCCCTTTTCTTCTTTGTCGGTGTTTCGTCTTGTCGCACTTTTCCTGTCTGTAGTGGCTTATGCGACACACTCCCTCTACTACATACCTAAACATACTTGGTCTTTCTCACCTTGTAGTGGAATCTACCACTGCCTCATCCAGTTCAACTCATTGCTTGGAATAATATAATGACGCCTTTTAATTTCTCTGCTCACCTTTAGGTTTTAGCCATCTAGATCATCCCTACAAGCTCTAGACACACACTTCCTGCTGTGTCTCTTCGATTGGCGTTTTTAATTTGTTGGTGTCAAGTCTTAGAGTATGAATCTCAACACCAATTCTCTTTTTTTCCCTTTTTATTAACCGATTGGTTCAGTGATATCACTGAACCACCAAATCACTTACAAGATTGACCAAATCACTTACAAGATTGGCCATGACGATGGTCAATCCAAATAACATATTGGCCCGGGTTCCAACTTCTACCCACTTAGGGTAAGTTATGAGCACGAGAATTACAGGATATAGGAACAAAGTAAATATCAAACCATACAAATTCTAACTTGACAAAGCTTTATCGATCAGATATAAGAAGCTTTATCTGATAAAACTTCTTGTCCAGTTATAATTTGTACTATACATGGTTAAAAAAGATCACGCGGAGTAACAGAACCATGCATCTATGTGCTTATACTCTCCCATGCGATTGTACGCGCGCAGTATATATATGCATACCGCGCGCGCGTCTCCTCCCAGCAAGCGGAAATAGCTCCAGGGGCTGAAACAAACCCAGCACATTTGTGTTTGTACGCGCAGCTAGCTAGCCACGAACGCGGATCCATCTCCTAGCTAGCGCACCATCTATGGATCCATACCACTACGAAAACATGCATGACCCACGCGGCTTCCCCATCCACCCGCAGCCGTACCACCTCCACCCCACGGCCGGCGGCCTCGGCGAGGGCAGGATGCGGGGCGGCGGGCGGCGGCGCCCC
>CM020178.1:37834181-37862650 GCA_009805545.1 Oryza longistaminata
GGCATCCGCATAGCTGCCCCCACAAACATACATGCTGGAGTGGACCACTCACATGTACTGTCAGCAACTATCCTAATATCCTACGTTCTCTCCTGTATCCACCCGTGCATCGGACCTCGGTTGACAAGCAGTTCGTTTGCACAAAAAATCGCAAAGAAGTTTAAGAAATCAATGAAAGACTTAACAAGGGGTTAAGGAAGAACAAACTGTAAATATCCTCATAGTCTAACCATGGGCCCAGAGTTGCCCTGGTTGACCCGGAAACCGGCTACGGCTCCCCACATTTCGTCCCCACCTCGCATCGGTTTCAAGCGCGCGCGTCATCACGACTCGCGAGTCGCGAGAGCTCGTCTAAAACAATAATTAAACTCACAAATCGCCATCTCAGCGCGGCTATTAAACGCCCATCACAACGTAGCTACCCGGCCACTTCGCGTTCCATCACTCGCTCGCTTTGCTTCGAGCTGAAAATGCACCTAAGGATGGCGTCGCCCACCGCAGCCCGGGCCGTACATGCCGGACCTGCCGACGGTGCCGGCGTGGCTGAACAAGGGCGACACCGCATGGCAGCTGGTGCGGCGACGTTCGTCGGCATCCAGTCGATGCCTGGGCTGGTGGTGATCTACGGCAGCATCGTGAAGAAGAAGTGGCCGTCAACTCCGCCTTCATGGCGCTGTACGCCTACGCGTCCACGCTGATCGTGTGGGTGCTCGTCGGCTTCCGCATGGCGTTCGGCGACCGGCTGCTCCGTTCTGGGCCAAGGCCGGGCCGGCGCTGACGCAGGACCTTCCTGGTGCAACGCGCGGTGTTCCCGGCGACGGCGCACTACGGCAGCGACGGCACGCTCGAGACGCCGCGCACCGAGCCGTTCTACGCGAGGCGGCGCTGGTGCTGTTCGGTTCGAGTTCGCGGCCATCACGCTGGTGCTGCTCGCCGGGTCGCTCCTGGGGCGGATGAACATCAAGGCGTGGATGGCGTTCACCCCGCTCTGGCTCCCTCTTCTCCTACACCGTCGGCGCGGTTCAGCCTCTGGGGCGGCGGCTTCCTCTACCAGTGGGGCGTCATCGACTACTCCGGCGGATACGTCATCCACCTCTCCTCCGGCGTCGCCGGCTTCACCGCCGCCTACTGGGTAAACTAAACCACCGTGCAACCGTGCATTGCATGCATCGTGTTCGACTGTTTGTTGCATTATTCACGCGCCTCCATGTTACAACGTGACACTGACAGGTGGGGCCGAGGCTGAAAGGCGACAGGGAGCGGTTCTCGCCGAACAACATCCTGCTCATGATCGCCGGCGGCGGCTGCTGTGGTTGGGCTGGGCCGGGTTCAACGGCGGGCGCGCCGTACGCCCCCAACGTCACCGCCACGGTCGCCGTGCTCAACACCAACGTCAGCGCCGCGACGAGCCCTCTCACCTGGACCTGCCTCGACGTCATCTTCTTCGGCAAGCCCTCCGTCATCGGCGCCGTGCAGGGTATGATGACGGGGCTCGTCTGCATCACGCCCGGCGCCGGTAAGTACAAACCTTTCATCCGATCAAAACCACAGGAGACACGCCGCAGTTCATGGGTTCAAATCCTCACGTACGTTTTGCATGGACGCAGGGCTGGTGCACACGTGGTCAGCGATGCTGATGGGCATGTTCGCCGGCAGCGTCCGCTGGTTCACGATGTGATCCTGCACAAAAATCCACCTTCCTCATGAAGGTCGGACGACACCCTCGCCGTCTTCCACACCCACGGACGGCCCACTTCTTCTTCACGATGCTGCCGTAGAGCACCACCAGCCCAGGCATCGACTGGAGCCCGACGAACGTCGCCGCCGCGAGCTGCCACCCGTTGTCCCCGGTGTTCAGCCACTCCGGCACCGCCGGTGGGCGCGGCATGTACGGCCCCGGCCGGGTCGGCGACGCCATCACTCACTTCTTCTCGTCGATCGACCGACGTGATTGTTTGGATCGATTGCAATAATCCGTGCAACGCGACGCGGCTCACTGGCGACGCGGGACGCGCTTAAAAATAGTTTGGAGCCCAGCGGCAGCAGCGAAGGGCGAAGCGGCGGTTGGTGGACGTGGAATTTGAGTGGGAAGATGAGATAGTACGTGATCGGCATGAACCAATGGCGCGCGAGCCTGCCAGCCGGTGAGAACGGTGGCCTAAGGCAGGTCAACGTGAGCCGAGGCACAAGTGGCCTATAGTATTTGAGCGTTCCGTGCGCGTTTTTTTCTTCTCTTTGTTTTTCTCCACCTGATTTTCCTCCGCATTTTGTCGACGACGCCGTTGTTGATAGCATGTTGTTTCTCGCGTTGGTATGTTGGGGCTGGTTTGCGTACATGATTTGGGTTTTGATAATTTGGAAGCCCATGGCGTCATCATTTCTGTATTAAAAACGAGAAATACAAATCTTGTCGTGTGTACATGCGTGTTCCGGTCTTCCCACGGTTAGAAAGACTTTCTCCCAGTCATGAGGAGCAGAGGCGGCATTGAACAGTGCACCCGCACCACCAATTCATGCATTGGAAGCTTATTAATATTGTTTCCCAATGCAATTGGCTGTTGAGTTTGCAGAAATCATCTACTAGTACATGCCTAATGCGTTGTTTTTAGTCTTGACCCTTAGAGCACCCGCAATGGTAAAGTAAGGTGCTATCTATAAAACATGTACATCTCAGCAATAGACTAGATTAATAGTAAACCACCTCAATAGTATGTCTACATGGGTATCTATAACTCTCTCATGCATTGCCTCGTTTTTCTCTATAGACTATCTCTAAGTTAGTAGATAGCTTTGCTCTCTCTCTTCATTTAATATCTTCCATGTAGGAAAATATGCTGACATGGATATCTTGTAGAGAGCCTATAGATAACCATTGTGGGTGCCCTTAGGAACGCATAATTTTAACGGATTTTTACATGAACTAATTTAATTCGTGGAAAAGTCCTTTGAAAATTCTGTTCCAAAAGAGTTATAACAGTGTAAGCATCTAATAGCCTTGCGGTAGCCTTAACTTTCATCTAAAGGGCCACTTTTTTTTTAATTTCACTTAAGCGGCATTCACCGAAGGCTACACAAAAAGAGTGATCCAAGAAAAGGAAATTGCTTATGTGGCTTTTCCCAAATCCCAATACCACTTATGTAAACCAAATGGTAACGACTACATCCAATTCATCAGGTTTAGAGACAACCAGACTCGAAAGATGATCGGAACATGGTGTTATGATCCGGACTACTCAGGTGGACTATTGTTGTCACACCCGTAATCCAGTTTCGCCCCCTCCCCTCCCTCCACCTCGCCACCACAGGAGCACGCCACCCAAAGGGCATGCCAGTCAAAGACAAAGGTGATGGACAGGGACGAAGCTACAGTCAATTACAGGGGTCAGTAGACCCCGATGATTTTATTTTAACCTCTTATATCCTCTTTATTTTACTAGCTATGACCCCGGTGAAAACAAATATTAAACCCCGGTGACATTAATTGTTGATTGTTGCGTTAAATTCCAATTGACAACTAGAAACGATACTAGCAGCAGCAAATAGAAAATTACCTAGCATTTATGATTATACGTCAGCCGAATATGCATATACTTTGAGTTTTTGAGATTTGAGACCATGCATAAGGCCAGCGGCTCATAACTTTTTAAATTCCCTAGCAAAATAATTTCTATAGGAAAATTGCTTTAAAAACTATATTAATCTATTGTCTTTCAAGTTTTTTATAAGCTAATAATACTTAATTAATCATGTGCTAACCTTGCTCTATTTTGCGTGCTGAGAGGGAAGGGTTTAGATCCCGTAGCTAGGTCTGAACACATCCAGACTGTATCAAGGTTCACCAATTCGATTTAATATTAGATTCCAAATATAGCAATATGGCTTTTCTTTTTACCAAAATTTGATATATTTTTTTATTAATTTGGTTTAATTTTACAATTTCAAATTTGAATTCTTGAAAAACTTCCAAATTTCACTCAAATCTACTTTTGTCCCAAGTTGGAACATCGAAATTGCGTTGTTTTCAATCCATTTTGGTTGAAAACATAGACCCTGATTAGTAATGACCCCGGCGATCATTTATCCTGGTTTCGCCCCTGGCGATGGATCATGGTAGCAAGCCATGTCGGGGTCCTGGCGGTGGCGCTAACTGGCTCTAGTTGTCAGTGTGGTAGCCGGATCTATTGGCATTCCGGTCGTGAAGCGGCTCTAGTGCTCATGTTCCTTGATTTGGTGTCTTGGGAGTGGATCTGGACGCAGCTAAGCTGGAGCTCAACACCATGGAGGATGAATTGGGGCTGTCTCGCGCAACAGTCCTATGGCACGGTTGAGGATGGTGGCCGTAGGAGGTCGTTAGCGTGGGCGTCGGCGATGAATGCTGTTGGAGATTGGACAAAGGCTAAAAGCACCACCGATCCTGCCACCACTGTCAACCGCATCATCACCATTAACTACACCATCATCATCTCACCGCCATTTTGCCGGTAATCCTAGTCCCCTAGCATCCATCTCCATGTGTCCTCCTCTCCTCTCCATCGTCACCGTTAACAAATATGCATTTCGACATCCAAAAAATTATTACGTCAAGCGCATTTCGGCATCCAAAAAATTAAATTCTTAGGTCAAGCGTAACACCCAAGATTTGAAAACGGTATTAGGCCCAACTCATTCAATTGAACCATACATATACTACGTCAACGCTTCACGCAAAAATAATTCAAACCCTGTGTTGAAGGTTCCGGTCTTCCGGGCAAGTTAGTCCCTTACTTCCTCCGTCCCAAAATATAAGCATTTTTAAAATAGTGTCAAGTCAAACTTTTAAAATTTTGATTATTAATAGCAAAGAAATAAAAAAGATCAATAATGTAAATTTGATGTCACTATATTTATCATTAAACAAACTATCATAATATGAGAATCTTTTTATTTAAAATATTTTAATTTTGTAAATATTATTGGTCAACGTAGCATCTCGAAAACCGCGTCGAAATCTAAAAATGTTTACATTTTGAAATAGAGAGAGTATTTAAGCTGCTCCCTCTCTTTCAAATTGGCGAGGTGGTACTAATATTGGCTCCTCTTGCTTGCCGGCTAGATTGCTGCTGCTGCTAAACACTGCTTGCTGCTGTTGCTTGCGGCTATATGGCCCAAGGCCAGCTACTGCTGCTCGCTGTACTACTACTGCAGCTAGTCGCCATGGGCTAGGCCCAAGAACAGCTGAGCTGTTGCTGCATTCACATGCACGGTTAGCTGCCTGCCTGCTAATATTTTCCTTTTCTTATCTAATTATTGCGGGGCGTTACATAAGTCATGCAGAAAAAGATTTGAGTTTGAGGATCGACTTGAAAGCATATTGTAAAAGATAGTCCTAAATGTAAAATCCTTATCTTCAGTGCCCAAGCTACGTCATTGGTACCATGAACATAGATGATACATTGATACTTTAATCTAAGTTTATGACATGCCATCTATTTTAATAAAAATCTAAATGCTGGAATGACAAGTAATGTGAAACGAACGGAGTAGATAAGTTCACCTCATAAACTTTTTGTTAACCAGATAAATTCTCATGTTATCGATGAACTAATCCAGTTAACAATAACAGAAACTACACCAGCATTACATCACCGAATTAACACTAAACGTTTAAAGTAACATACACCAGTGTCATACATCATCAGAAATCACTGGAACGAGCAAGCACACCCTTCCCGTCTTCTACAACTGAATGGTGACACCCCTTGCTCCCATGTTGGTCAGCCTCTGCTCCATGGTGTCCTCCCTGCCCGCGCCGCCTGCACCTCCCGTCCTCGTCGTCTCCGGCCGCGTCACGTCGAACTTCTCACCGTCCCCCCACAGAGCGTAGGCCTCCTCCCCGTGCGCCGCGTCGTCGCCGATCATGAGCTGGTCGTCGGACATGCGGAGCGGGATGAAGAGGCCGATGCAGAGGAGAATGGCGCTGGTGACGATGAGGTTCCAGACGGTGACGAACAGCGCGCCGCCGAGCTGCTTCCCGAGCTGGCCGATGCCGCTGCCGTAGAAGACGCCGCGCATGTTCGGGATCGGGCAGTCGAGAGCGCAGAGCTCCGGCGTGGCGAGGAGGCCCGTGAGGACGCCGCCCAGGATGCCGGCGACGGCGTGGGTGTGGAAGACGGCGAGGGTGTCGTCGACCTTCATGAGGAAGGTGGATTTCTTGTGCAGGATCATCATCGTGAACCACGGGACGCTGCCGGCGAACATGCCCATCAGCATCGCTGACCACGTGTGCACCAGCCCTGCGTCCATGCAAAACGTACGTGAGGATTTGAACCCATGAACTGCGGCGTGTCTCCTGTGGTTTTGATCGGATGAAAGGTTTGTACTTACCGGCGCCGGGCGTGATGCAGACGAGCCCCGTCATCATACCCTGCACTGCGCCGATGACCGAGGGCTTGCCGAAGAAGATGACGTCGAGGCAGGTCCAGGTGAGGAGGCTCGTCGCGGCGCTGACGTTGGTGTTGAGCACGGCGACCGTGGCGGTGACGTTGGGGGCGTACGGCGCGCCGCCGTTGAACCCGGCCCAGCCCAACCACAGCAGCCCGCCGCCGGCGATCATGAGCAGGATGTTGTTCGGCGAGAACCGCTCCCTGTCGCTCTTCAGCCTCGGGCCCACCTGTCAGTGTCACGTTGTAACATGGAGGCGTGTGAATAATGCAACAAACAGTCGAACACGATGCATGCAATGCACGGTTGCACGTGTGTTTAGTTTACCCAGTAGGCGGCGGTGAAGCCGGCGATGCCGGAGGAGAGGTGGATGACGTATCCGCCGGAGTAGTCGATGACGCCCCACTGGTAGAGGAAGCCGCCGCCCCAGAGGCTGAACGCGCCGACGGTGTAGGAGAAGAGGAGCCAGAGCGGGGTGAACGCCATCCACGCCTTGATGTTCATCCGCCCCAGGAGCGACCCGGCGAGCAGCACCAGCGTGATGGCCGCGAACTCGAACTCGAACAGCACCAGCGCCGCCTCCGCGTAGAACGGCTCGGTGCGCGGCGTCTCGAGCGTGCCGTCGCTGCCGTAGTGCGCCGTCGCCGGGAACACCGCGCGCTGCACCAGGAAGTCCTGCGTCAGCGCCGGCCCGGCCTTGGCCCAGAACGGGAGCAGCCGGTCGCCGAACGCCATGCGGAAGCCGACCAGCACCCACACGATGAGCGTGGACGCGTAGGCGTACAGCGCCATGAAGGCGGAGTTGACGGCCCACTTCTTCTTCACGATGCTGCCGTAGATCACCACCAGCCCAGGCATCGACTGGATGCCGACGAACGTCGCCGCCACCAGCTGCCATGCGGTGTCGCCCTTGTTCAGCCACGCCGGCACCGTCGGCAGGTCCGGCATGTACGGCCCGGGCTGCGGTGGCGACGCCATCCTTAGGTGCATTTTCAGCTCGAAGCAAAGCGAGCGAGTGATGGAACGCGAAGTGGCCGGGTAGCTACGTTGTGATGGGCGTTTAATAGCCGCGCTGAGATGGCGATTTGTGAGTTTAATTATTGGTTTGAGACGAGCTCTCGCGAGTCGTGATGACGCGCGCTTGAACCGATGCGAGGTGGGGACGAAATGTGGGGAGCCGTAGCCGGTTTCCGGGTCAACCAGGGCAACTCTGGCCCATGGTTAGACTATGGAGGGATATTTACAGTTTGTTCTTCCTTAACCCCTTGTTAAGTCTTTCATTGATTTCTTAAACTTCTTTGCGATTTTTTGTGCAAACGAACTGCTTGTCAACCGAGGTCCGATGCACGGGTGGATACAGGAGAGAACGTAGGATATTAGGATAGTTGCTGACAGTACATGTGAGTGGTCCACTCCAGCATGTATGCTTGTGGGGGCAGCTATGCGGATGCCCGCTAGATAGCCTTTCAGCTGAGAATCTCCAATTTTGGAATGTGTTGATTTAAGATACAACAGTAAAGTCGCCAGCTTTTAGTTCGGAAATTCATCTGTTTATCGGTACTGTGTCCAATTCCAAGTTGTTTAGATGCATTAAAATTGGTATTCGGAATTGAGTACATTTTACAAAAGTACATTCAAATGATGGGACTACCTATTAATCTTCCGCTGGATTTATAGCGTCGAATATTGTGGAATTTTTAACCAATGAATAGAGCCCGTATGAAATGAAATAAACAAAAAAAGAAAAATATGTCAAAAACTGTCAATCTAGAGAAAAAAATATTCTAAAATCTAATTTCAGTGCAATGTAACTGAGGATAAGTCCTATGTAACTGAGTGTAACTTGCAAGTTGGATATACAAGAACACGAATCTTGATGCAAGATCCTGCGGATGAAAAAAGTGAAAGATAGGAGTCAAAAAAATCTATCGCAAGTGAAGTAGCAAAACTGTTTGATTAAACTATTGTAAATTTATATATTTAAGACAGTGTATAACAAAACAACAAATTTAACACCAAATATATTATGAAACTACTCATTTCATCTATAAAAAAGTGTCTTTTTAGCTATGAACTTTTGAATAGTGGCCATAGCTAAGAGCAGGTACAATAGCAGGCTATAAGCCAGCTGCAAACATATTTTAAGAAGATAAATCAGGAGAGAGAAGAGCAGCGGGCTACAGATTTATAGCCAGCTGTAGCACGGACTCCAAGACGCAGTGTGTCTTGCCAGGTATTAATAGTGTAGTATGTAACTATTGTATGAATGAGCTATTAGATTGGCCATATATAAATTGGAGCTAATAGTTGGCTGTACTATTGAACTTGCTCTAAAAGGGCATTGTTTAAGACAGATAGGGTATACATTAGGATAAAGTATCAGGAAACTACATATTTAAGACATAGTTTGGAGAATCCAATTCCAGTACGACATAAAGATAAAAGAGGCCGTCACCATTGTTAAGAACTCTCTTGTATACGTAGGTCAATGTAGGCATTTTTTTTCCCTAGCAAAAATAAAAGCAGGCAATTGTGTGAATAATCATGTGGCGGAATCATGTCATGTATGCTGTAGCTAAGAAAACCATGCTATTCAGATATTAATGTCCATGGCGTCCTGCTTTTCTTATCTGTGAAATGATATGTACAACGGAGGTACAGTTTGCATCTGGATCCTGCAGATTGGTCCCATGGGATCGCTCTTCAGTATATTCCCCCCCTCCAAAGGTCCTCGAAATGGAGAACCATCTCTATTCTCGTAAAGTGACCGTGTAAGGTTGACTGTGATGGGGTAACAGCTGGGGATTGGATCGCAACGGGTCATTCTAAGTCACAGTCATGTCATCCTGTCATATTTGTAACCACAACTTGGATCATGCGAGTTGTATAGTGCACACAAATGCATGGTGTGGCGAAGGCCGAAGCATAAATATAGGCTAGATGGTTTAGGGTTAATGATTTGCTTGCAGGATCCAACACAAATATGAAGGTGAATCCCAACAAGGAGTTCAGAGTAATCGATTAGGTATGCTCAATGCTTGCCAGGATTACTGAAATGCTGGGAGGCTTGTCTACCTCCGCTGTAGCATAGCCGAATTATCAACTTACCAACTTGAGAGAAACTTCTATAGGTTATCGGAATAAGGGAACCGTAAAGTTACACTGTTTCATAACCTGCAATAGAAAAAGCCTTACAAAGAGGGACATGAACCTACCGTCCTGGATACTGAAAATCGATGCTAGTTGAACACATCCAGTGCATCACTTAAGCGTTTGGGATAAGCCAGTAATTCAATGGGGATCATTTTAGAATGCTTATTCGCACATCGACCTAGGGAGCAAATGGAAGAAATAAAAAGCAGGTTGTTTTTTGACATACTTCAAATATCTAACTAAATCTGTACAAAGTATATAATGTTTTCTTTTTCACAAGGAAGTACATAATGCTAGTTGGTAAAAGTACCAGTGGGCAATTTTGTTCATACCATTGGAACCAAAGTTCCTTATTGAAATATTCCTTACATGTCAGAAGATCTCCCAGTAATTTTCCTTCAAAGGTAAACATCAGAAAACGAGGCTACCAACTAGGAATGATGTTAAAGGAACAGTCAAGTTGTCATCCAAATGTGTGCTGATGGGGTGGGACTCTACAAGTGCTGCAGTTACAGAAACAACAAGGAAGCCAAAAGCCAAGGACCAGCTTTCTTCAATGAAACCGAATGACTGGAAGTAATGCATATACCTGAACAATATGCGAATGAATGACTTAAAAACACATATGCAACAGAAAACTTCAGTAAAAGCCTCTCCAAGTAATTACCCAATTGAAGCCAAGAAACCAGCTAGTGCCATTGCTATGCTGCCTGCATATGACTTGTTGGGGTTGTATGGAAGCTTTTCTTGGCCAAGACGTCTCCCCACTATGTCTGCTATTCCTGAAAGTGTATGGGGGGGAATGTCAGCAAGGAAAGTATGCATAGCTTGTTTACACTAAGCTAAGGACTAGAGGTATACGCACATACCGTCCCCAGCACATAAGTTGCAAATAAGGGCTATAGCAATTGGAGAGGTTCTCCAGAATATAGAAGTGGCAAAAGTTATAGTGGTAGCATAATACAGTGGACCCTTGAGAAGTTCCCTGTGTTCATGAGAAAATGAAGTCTAAAGGATCATGACCTGAAGCAGCAGCAGCAGCAACTATAGATATGCAACAGAAACAAAGAATAAGCAAATCTGTGCCAAAAAGAAGGCGTAGAATAGGAAAAAGGAAAATCAGAGTGAAAAATGCATAGAAGAATAAAAGGCAAATATGAGCAGAAACAAGCTTATTAATTATGTAATGGCCAAAGGTTGGTGTATGCGAGTATACAACCTCGGGTCTCCAGATCGGCTCATTGATTTTACCATAGCTTCATTTTTCATTACTCCTAACCCCAGCAGAAGCATCCTTATAATATTAATCCCTGGTGCTACTGCAGCCAGGAAAGGAGCATAGCTTCCTGAGCTGTATAAAGCATCAATATCTGAGTACCAATATGGTGATTTATGTTGACCAGAGAAAATTAGATTTTCTTACCTGAAAAGAGGCCAAAAGAGCAAGAATACCATACCGATAGTCATATGCACAAGTTTTCTATTGAGTTTCTGCAGGCAAACAAATGGAATTTATCGATAGAAAGCATCCTCATATTGAAGCAAAGCTCAATAAGAAAACTACTGTTAATTTGTCAGCTAATTACATGGTTCAGTTTATATGTTTATGTTATGTTGAGAACCTAGCTGAATTTCTTCTGGTGTCAATGAGCTAATGCCAGCCATCAGACATCCATCTGAAATAACTGGTAAGAAGGCTGTGCTGTGCAGTTACCCCAAGATTTTGTGAATCTGAGTTTTTGTTGGTGGGAATTTATACTTCATTTTTCACTATTTCTGAAATATATTTAACAACAGTTGGTGGACTATCTCACATGAATGCGCTGCAAAGTAAAACTTTTTAGAGTTGCAATGTGCAGAGTGAGACACTGAGGGGTTTTATGGCTTAAATATCATGCTTGATTTTTTTTTCTAAACGAGTGTTGGAAATGGGATAGAAAGATCAATCTTGTTAACAGAAACTAGAAAAGGTAACATTATACTTTTCAATAAAAACTGCATAAAATTCAGGAATACGCCAGGGGCGCATTTTTTCCATTAAGAGAAATAAAAGTTATTTACAATCAAAGAAAGAACAGCATGGGACAGAGACCGGAATGAAATACAAGACTCATAAGCCTACTTCTTGCACTAAATATATGCTTTAATATCTTGAACAAAAATATCAGGATTTGCTTCGCAACCCTCCCTCCTCGTTCTTAACTTGGAATTCTTAGAACATAACGGTAGACCATCAAATCGACAGATTCCACATGCATCTCCATGGACTTTTTCCATTATATCTTTCTTGAATCTAACAGGCACTAACTAGACTTGTACTG
Source organism: Oryza longistaminata (assembly GCA_009805545.1). Lineage (NCBI taxonomy): Eukaryota > Viridiplantae > Streptophyta > Magnoliopsida > Poales > Poaceae > Oryza > Oryza longistaminata. The sequence continues at coordinate 37,846,076 of CM020178.1, forward strand.
AAAGGGTCTATTTCGGAAGAATATGGAAATGCTTACCCATTTATCATTAATCCCCACCTAAAAATCCTATCTCAAAGTAAAACTACTAGACAGACACCTCAGATGAGCACAATTAATACTTAGCGGTATGGGACTCCTGTACAGCTTGGAGGCTGGGACTAATTGCGCTGAATATTTTAACAAACAAGTTGTATTGCTTGGGAGAAGCGCAGAGCACCGTGAAGATGATCACACAAATATAATTGTTCGTACATGCAACCTTGGCAAAAATACGAGAAACGAATCCAAATCTGCGTGTCTGTCTCGTCACCCACCCATGGGAATCTCAGTATGAGTCAGTGAGCGTGTGATTCAGTAGCGGCCTCCTTACTGTTGCATCGAAATTCAAATAGTAATGGCTACTAAGGGAGCATGCATCTTAGTTGGAGATATTTAGCTACTAGAAGCCGCCACTGACGCGCCAACGGGGGAAAGGGCGAAGCGAAGAGGCGGCGGTGGCTGACCTGCTCGAAGACCCCGCGCTTGGCGAGCTCCTCGAAGAAGCGGAGGAGGGCGAGGGCGACGCCTGCGGTGACGGCCGCGGACCCGAGGTCGTGGGCCAGGCCGCTTGCCTCGGGCGGGATCGCCGCAGCCATCGTCCCCTTCCTCCGGCTCCCGTCGGCGACGAGGCGGCGGGGCCGGGGCAGGTCGAAGGAGCAGGAGGCGGCGGATGGCGCGGCGGCGGCGGTGGGCGGCGAGAGGGCGGCCTCGATGCGGGCGAGAGCGCGGCGCCGGCCGCGGATGAGGGTGGCGAGAGGAGATGGGCCCTGATGAGACTGACCATACCGATTTCTGAACTCTGAAGCTCCCAAACTCCCACGAGTTCCAACCTCCAACTAACGACTTCGACCACTGCAGTAATGGACAAACGGATATTGATAAAACGAGGATTTGCCACTCGTAATTTAGGATTTGTCAATCACATGTGTTTGACAGGAAGAGAGTCCAAGACTCACGCATGATTGACAGTGGCAAATCCTCAAATTTTCTATTTTCTGAGTGTGGGTATTTTGGAAAAAAATATTTTTAAGAAGAATCTAGTGTCTATTTGAAACATAGGAGGAATTTCATGTGAACAATTTCATTTCGTTATATAAAAACCAGGAAAACTTTTACATTCTAAACGGGCATGATGACACGAAAAAAATAGCTCCGAAAGGGTCAATTTTTTGTCTCTTTTGTTTTTTGTTATGAGACAAAATTTATGGCGCATGAGTAGTTTACCAATTTTTATTGAGAATTAAGCGCTAATCATGTTTGAATAAAGGAGAATTATGAGCAACCTCAGTAGTGGCAAACTATTGTTTTTCTTTTTTGCTGACGGAAATAATGGAAGCGGTAAGAAAGACCATGTGCCCATTTATAGCTGATCACCGGTTTAATGAACACTGTTTTCATACAGTTGTAGTATACAGTAGTTGGGTTTTTGCTGGCTGGTTGACCCATTTATAGATGATTACCGGTGTAATGAGTCTATTAAGATTTTAAGATCGCTTTTCACCCATTTATACCTGATCACAGTTTAACAAACGTTGTCATACCAGGGAGTCAAGATAGATCACATCTGGTTACTTCCAACTCCCTCCAATCCTGAACTTTATATGGAGATGATTTTTGTATGGGACGGAGGAAGTATATAGGAGCCTTTATGCGTCTTTTGCTACCTTGTTCTAGAGTTAGTATGTTAGTATGTGTTTTATCCAACACTACAAAATGAGGGAACCAAATAGGCATGCTCTTCATCATTTTTTTATTCAATCCATTCTATGCCATCAAACAAACTCGGGTTTTACCATATGTCACTGACAAAGCTCGGTTTTACAATATACCTTGGAACAACTTATTTTCTTCCTTTATATGCCATCCAGTGTTAGTCAACCGTTAGTCATCACCATTAAGGGAGAAAATGGCAATTTTACCCCTAGGATAAAATTGAGATTTTGCACAATGCCATGTCTAATTAAATAACTATGGATGATAGAAAAGACAAGTGATTTCTATTTATTCAATGAGAAGAATTAGTGGATCGTGACCAATGAAATCCATGATCGTACGCATGATACCCTAGAGGTAAAATGGATATTTTCTTTCTCTTAACGGAATTAAACTAGCCGTTGACTAGCGGCAATGGCATGTAAGTAGAAAACTAGTTGTTCAACGCTATATATTAAACTGAGTTTTGTCAGTGGTATATTGTAGAATTCATCCTTGGTCAATGTTATGAATGGATTATCTCTTTTTTTTTTTCAAACCCTAGTAACCAAATAAAACTCAATGGTACTAATTAGATTATCTCTTTTCCTGAATTCTATGCATGCTTAAATGGATGCATAGTCATTTTAAACCAATCACATCGCCTCTTGTGCCATTATCTGACTGGGGCTGATGAACAATGCAAGAATGACCAAGAGTTAGTTGACAGGCTGCTCGTAAAAACAAGCGCCAATGCTGATTGCAGTTGATGCTACTAGCATATATAACACGAGCGACCAACTGCACTGTGCGTGTACACCATCTTAGCTGGAACGTGCATGCGTACGTTGCCAACATGGCGCTCAAGCCAACGCTCGCCGCTCCTCCTCCTCTCCCTGGCCGCCATCCGCGGCATCGTCGTCGTCGCCGTCGACGAGGCCGCTGCCGCCGTGCCAAGGGTGGCAGCGGCCGCGACGCATACCGGCCGTGTTCGCCTTCGGGGACTCCACGCTCGACGCGGGCACAAACAACCGCCTCGTCACCGCGGTGCGCGCCGACCACCCGCCCTACGGCCAGGGACTTCCCGGCGGCGCGCCGACGGGGAGGTTCTGCGACGCAAGATCATGAGCGACTTCCTCGTGGAGGCGCTCGGCATCAAGGGCCTCCTGCCGGCGTACCACTCCGGCTCGGCTCGGCGAACGCCTCAGCGACGCCGACGCCGCCACGGGGGTCAGCTTCGCGTCCGGCGGCTCGGGACTCGACGACAGGACGGCGACGAACGCCGGCGTCGCGACGATGGCCTCGCAGATCGCCGACTTCAGCGAGCTCGTCGGGAGGATGGGCGCCGGCAAGGCCGGTGAGGTGGTGAACAAGTCGCTGTTCCTCGTGTCGGCCGGGACGAACGACATGATCATGAATTACTACCTGCTGCCGAGCAAGTACACGCTGGACCAGTATCACGCCCTCCTCATCGGCAAGCTCCGATCGTACATTCAGGTTAATTTCTTCGCGAATTCCATTCGTTTCTTCAGGTTAACTCGGTCCATTTCTAGTGACAGCTACAATGCTGCAAGCTGCATGCGAAACCTTTGAGATTCGGAGATTAGTTAAATTAGTATCTGTATCGACGTCACCGTAATGCCATTTTCGTGAGAAGTTCTCAGTTTATAACTAACTGTGATTGCACTTGTGCTAATGCCATTTTCGTGAGAAGTTCTCGTGCAGTTTATAACTAACTGTGATTGCACTTTGTGCGTAGTGTGCTTTGTTCCTGGAAAGTAAGGATACTGATTGCACTTGCATTTCTGGCACGGGATCAGGTGCAAATGTAGTCCTTGATCTCTCTTGCTCTGCAAACAATGGCAAGAAGCAATTGCAGTTAGGGTAGTTAGGCATTCTGTTTCAAGTTTCAACAAGCAAGATCGATTGATCGAATCCTATCCATCAACACAGTGGATCTGCCCATGCATGCTGCACCATTGCAGCCTTCAAACGTGTCGAGTCCCCCAACCTCGCTGTAAAACCTGAATTTGACCTTTCCAAGATTTAACCATATGGTCAAACAATGTGCAGAGCCTGTACAACCTGGGCGCCCGGAGACTCCTGGTCGCCGGATTGCCGCCGGTCGGATGCCTCCCGGTGCAGATGACGCTGGCGGCGCTGAGGCAGCCGCCGAGGCCACAGGGCTGCATCGCGGAGCAGAACGCGGAGGCGGAGAAGTACAACGCCAAGCTCCGGAAAATGCTCACCAAGTTCCAGTCGGTCAATGTTATGGAATGGATTATCTCTTTTTTTTTTCAAACCCTAGTAACCAAATAAAACTCAATGGTACTGATTAGATTATCTCTTTTCCTGAATTCTATGCATGCTTAAATGGATGCATAGTCATTTAAAACCAATCACATCGCCTCTTGTGCCATTATCTGACTGGGGCTGATGAACAATGCAAGAATGACAAAGAGTTAGTTGACAGGTTGCTCGTAAATACAAGCGGCCAATGCTGATAGCAGTTGATACTAGTAGCATATATAAACACGAGCGACCAACTGCACTGTGCGTGTGTACACCATCTTAGCTGGAACGTGCATGCGTACGTTGCCAACATGGCGCTTAAGCCAAAGCTCGCCGCCCTCCTCCTCTCCCTGGCCGCCATCCACGGCATCGTCGTCGCCGCCGTCGACGAGGCCGCTGCCGCCGTGCCAAGGGGTGGCAGCGCGCGACGCATACCGGCCGTGTTCGCCTTCGGGGACTCCACGCTCGACGCGGGCAACAACAACCGCCTCGTCACCGCGGTGCGCGCCGACCACCCGCCCTACGGCCAGGACTTCCCCGGCGGCGCGCCGACGGGGAGGTTCTGCGACGGCAAGATCATGAGCGACTTCCTCGTGGAGGCGCTCGGCATCAAGGGCCTCCTGCCGGCGTACCACTCCGGCTCCGGCTCCGGCGACGAACGCCTCAGCGACGCCGACGCCGCCACGGGGGTCAGCTTCGCGTCCGGCGGCTCGGGACTCGACGACAGGACGGCGACGAACGCCGGCGTCGCGACGATGGCCTCGCAGATCGCCGACTTCAGCGAGCTCGTCGGGAGGATGGGCGCCGGCAAGGCCGGTGAGGTGGTGAACAAGTCGCTGTTCCTCGTGTCGGCCGGGACGAACGACATGATCATGAATTACTACCTGCTGCCGAGCAAGTACACGCTGGACCAGTATCACGCCCTCCTCATCGGCAAGCTCCGATCGTACATTCAGGTTAATTTCTTCGCGAATTCCATTCGTTTCTTCAGGTTAACTCGGTCCATTTCTAGTGACAGCTACAATGCTGCAAGCTGCATGCGAAACCTTTGAGATTCGGAGATTAGTTAAATTATTATGAGACAAAATTTATGACGCATGAGTAGTTACCAATTTTTTATGAGAATTAAGCGCTAATCATGTTTGAATTAAGGAGAATTATGAGCAACCTCAGTAGTGGCAAACTATTGTTTTTCTTTTTTGCTGACGGAAATAATGGAAGCGGTAAAGAAGACCATGTGCCCATTTATAGCTGATCACCGGTTTAATGAACACTGTTTTCATACAGTTGTAGTATACAGTAGTTGGGTTTTTGCTAGGCTGGTTGACCCATTTATAGATGATTACCGGTGTAATGAGTCTATTAAGATTTTAAGATCGCTTTTCACCCATTTATACCTGATCACAGTTTAACAAACGTTGTCATACTCAGGGAGTCAAGATAGATCACATCTGGTTACTTCCAACTCCCTCCAATCCTGAACTTTAATATGGAGATGATTTTTGTATGGGACGGAGGAAGTATATAGGAGCCTTTATGCGTCTTTTGCTACCTTGTTTCTAGAGTTAGTATGTTAGTATGTGTTTTATCCAACACTACAAAATGAGGGAACCAAATAGGCATGCTCTTCATCATTTTTTTATTCAATCCATTCTATGCCATCAACAAAGCTCGGGTTTTACAATATGTCACTGACAAAGCTCGGTTTTACAATATACCTTGGAACAACTTATTTTCTTCCTTATATGCCATCAGCGTTAGTCAACCGTTAGTCATACACCATTAAGGGAGAAAAATGGCAATTTTACCCCTAGGATAAAATTGAGATTTTGCACAATGCCATGTCTAATTAAATAATTTTGGATGATAGAAAGACAAGTGATTTCTATTTTTCATCAATGAGAAGAATTAGTGGATCGTGACCAATGAAATCCATGATCGTACGCATGATACCCTAGAGGTAAAATGGATATTTTCTTTCTCTTAACGGAATTAAACTAGCCGTTGACTAGCGGCAATGGCATGTAAGTAAGAAAACTAGTTGTTCAACGCTATATTATAAAACTGAGTTTTGTCAGTGGTATATTGTAGAATTCATCATTGGTCAATGTTATGGAATGGATTATCTCTTTTTTTTTTCAAACCCTAGTAACCAAATAAAACTCAATGGTACTGATTAGATTATCTCTTTTCCTGAATTCTATGCATGCTTAAATGGATGCATAGTCATTTAAAACCAATCACATCGCCTCTTGTGCCATTATCTGACTGGGGCTGATGAACAATGCAAGAATGACAAAGAGTTAGTTGACAGGTTGCTCGTAAATACAAGCGGCCAATGCTGATAGCAGTTGATACTAGTAGCATATATAAACACGAGCGACCAACTGCACTGTGCGTGTACACCATCTTAGCTGGAACGTGCATGCGTACGTTGCCAACATGGCGCTTAAGCCAAAGCTCGCCGCCCTCCTCCTCTCCCTGGCCGCCATCCACGGCATCGTCGTCGCCGCCGTCGACGAGGCCGCTGCCGCCGTGCCAAGGGGTGGCAGCGCGCGACGCATACCGGCCGTGTTCGCCTTCGGGGACTCCACGCTCGACGCGGGCAACAACAACCGCCTCGTCACCGCGGTGCGCGCCGACCACCCGCCCTACGGCCAGGACTTCCCCGGCGGCGCGCCGACGGGGAGGTTCTGCGACGGCAAGATCATGAGCGACTTCCTCGTGGAGGCGCTCGGCATCAAGGGCCTCCTGCCGGCGTACCACTCCGGCTCCGGCTCCGGCGACGAACGCCTCAGCGACGCCGACGCCGCCACGGGGGTCAGCTTCGCGTCCGGCGGCTCGGGACTCGACGACAGGACGGCGACGAACGCCGGCGTCGCGACGATGGCCTCGCAGATCGCCGACTTCAGCGAGCTCGTCGGGAGGATGGGCGCCGGCAAGGCCGGTGAGGTGGTGAACAAGTCGCTGTTCCTCGTGTCGGCCGGGACGAACGACATGATCATGAATTACTACCTGCTGCCGAGCAAGTACACGCTGGACCAGTATCACGCCCTCCTCATCGGCAAGCTCCGATCGTACATTCAGGTTAATTTCTTCGCGAATTCCATTCGTTTCTTCAGGTTAACTCGGTCCATTTCTAGTGACAGCTACAATGCTGCAAGCTGCATGCGAAACCTTTGAGATTCGGAGATTAGTTAAATTAGTATCTGTATCGACGTCACCGTAATGCCATTTTCGTGAGAAGTTCTCGTGCAGTTTATAACTAACTGTGATTGCACTTTGTGCGTAGTGTGCTTTGTTCCTGGAAAGTAAGGATACTGATTGCACTTGCATTTCTGGCACGGGATCAGGTGCAAATGTAGTCCTTGATCTCTCTTGCTCTGCAAACAATGGCAAGAAGCAATTGCAGTTAGGGTAGTTAGGCACTCTGTTTCAAGTTTCAACAAGCAAGATCGAATCCTATCCATCAACACAGTGGATCTGCCCATGCATGCTGCACCATTGCAACCTTCAAACGTGTCGAGTCCCCCAACCTCGCTGTAAAACCTGAATTTGACCTTTCCAAGATTTAACCATATGACCAAACAATGTGCAGAGCCTGTACAACCTGGGCGCCCGGAGACTCCTGGTCGCCGGATTGCCGCCGGTCGGATGCCTCCCGGTGCAGATGACGCTGGCGGCGCTGAGGCAGCCGCCGAGGCCACAGGGCTGCATCGCGGAGCAGAACGCGGAGGCGGAGAAGTACAACGCCAAGCTCCGGAAAATGCTCACCAAGTTCCAGTCAACTTCGCCCGGAGCGAAAGCCGTGTACGCCGACATCTACACCCCTCTCACGGACATGGTCGATCAACCCCAGAAGTACGGTGAGTAAAGAGCTTAACTTCTGAAAAATCTGAAGCCAAAACCGATCGAAAAATTTCGGCGTTGTTTTTTGCAGAATTGACAGCATTTGATGTTGCTTTCGGAACTTCTGTTAACCCAGGTTTCGCCGAAACCGGCAAGGGGTGCTGCGGCACTGGGCTGCTGGAGATGGGGCCCCTGTGCACCGATCTGATGCCGACCTGCACGACGCCGGCCCAGTTCATGTTCTGGGACTCTGTCCATCCGACGCAAGCCACATACAAAGCTGTCGCTGACCACTTCCTGCGAACTAACATGTTGCAGTTCGATGATTAAATGTGGCTTAATTAATGCCACAACTTACTAGCAGTAGCTCTGAAAGGTTTGTACGCACTGTGACAGTACTTATAGTACATCTTTGAAGACCAACCATTGCAACTTCGTCTTCAATGCAACGCTTTACTTGCAACCATTACCGACCTGAATTGCTGTTGCTAGTTGTGCACTGGCTTTTTATATCAGGCTTCTTGGGTTTGTTTGGTTTACGGTCTAAGAGCAAATACTATAAAGTTTGTAAGCACTTTATCTCTTAGATACTATGTAGATTTATTTACTGTTGTGGAAGAGAGAAGAAATGAAAGAAAGAATTGAGCCATCCCTCGTGTAAGACCTCGTGTAAGAGACAACCCCAATACAAATTTCAATAAATATATTTATTGAGATTTATGTTTAGAGGTAACTTACTGTATAGATTACTTCTTAATTTATATAGAGATGATAAAGATAAAATTGAAGGTGGCAGCTACCCCTATCATAAAACTTTTAGCAAGGTTATACATAGCAAAGAACCAAACAAGCCCCAAGATTACTGTCCTGCATCATCCACGGGGAACGACAGCCAGCCTGCTTGCCTTCAACTTCCTCCATTTCATACTATAATACATTTTGATTTTTTTTCTAAGTAAAACATCTTTTAAGTTTGATTAAGTTATAGGAAAATTTTGTAACATCTACAATACCATTAATTTCATTAAGTCTAACATTAGATCTATAGTATGTTTGTTTTGTGTTAAAAAATATTGGTACGTTTTCTACGAATGGTCAAACTTAAAAAGAATTATTTTTAAAAAAAAATCAAAAATCATGTAATATGAAATGGAGAGTATAGCTTAACTGCATATGATGGCCCCCTTTTTTTTTTTTTGAGAACTCATATGATGGCCTGAACTCTGGTACTTCTGTAAACATCTGCAAGTGCCACTAGACCATGAGATAACCTCATCTCATCTCGGTTGCTGAGAATGATGAAATGCCTGCAGCTGAGAACAGGGAGCGCCAGGAGCCCAGGAGCCCAGGAGCAGGCCACTGGCCAGAGTTTGATCCCTGGTACTCCTCCCGGACGCCGGCAACGGACCTCTACCTTTCTACGCCCGCAGGCGGGGAGGGGATCTGACCGACGCTGCCGAGGTCGCTCTCCGGCGATCAAGGGGCTCATCTTAGAATCAGGAATCTGATGAATTCGAGGAGAGGCCACGAGGACTATCTTAGAATCAATTTTTATTTTGGTGCAAATATCAGGACCAATATCATTTCCAATAGGATTGAAATTAATAACACCACCATATGTCTGAATCTTTATTTGTTTGTACTTTCAAAAAAAAAAAAAAGAGCTAGCTATAGCTGAATCATTGCAATTCAGTCAAACAGTTTCAAATGAATCTCTTCTTTCTATAAAGAAAATGTCCACTAAACACCTAAAACTCAGCATGCAAGCATAGTATTTATTAGCACTCCTAAAACCTACATACAAACATACCACATCAACCCATTAAGCACACAAAGTTTAACATGCAAGCATAGTAATTATACCTTCAATTAATTTCATTTTAAAACTAAACATATAGGAGTACAATGTTCAATCATCATTCTAAACATTTTTATAATATTTCAAACCAAATCATTTCATCATTTCTCCAATATCTAACATATATCCCGCAGCAAAGCACGGGGCATCATCTAGTAGTTTGCGACAGCAAATGACGCTTTAACCAGGGCAACAGAACATATCCGGAAAAAATGCACTTCCAATCCAAAGTCAGAGTAATTATTTCTGATAATTAATTAGGAATACTCGAGAAGGGGCGTTATGGTTCACATCCTCTTTGAGTAAATATGACAGTTCTAACAAACTAACATAGCCACAGAACTCCTTCACTTTCTTTGCGAGGGTAAAACATTATTTACAACAAAAAGAAAAGTACCTGCCTTCACAAAAGAAGAAGACAAATAGCATGTGATTGACAATTAGGCGTAAACTTTCAAGCGGTTCTATCAATTAAATAGCAGGTAAATGAAGTGGGCTCTCTTGACATCAACATCTATGACCAAACCTTTTCCAGATTTTTCCCGAATTGAGAATCTGGTAACCTGTTGCCAATGAGCTCCCGTAGCTCAAACTCGCTGGGAAATCTCTGTTCGGATAATTTTGAGAAAACCTGAAGAAAGAAATTGAATTGAGTTAGTGTATCGGGTACAAATGGAGACATGGAGCGCATAATGAATTAAGCTTCGCAAAAGAAAAACCAGGAGAACTTCATACACACAAAGCAAAAGTTAACAGATGGATTGCGTAAGAAATTAATCTTGCAAAAAAAAAAAAAACAGAACACCTCAAACACACTAAACAAAGTTTAGTAACTGTGTTCTAAAAGCCAGCCACCTAGCCCACCAAATTGCCAATTAGTTGCTAGGAGCTGGTCTACCACCCAACTAGCACCTAGCGCCTGGTGAACATTATTAAGTGATCAGGACAAAGATTGCACAGTTCATTTAAAGGGAATAACTACAATTGCAAACCAGTTTTAGGAAACATGCAAGCTACTCTTTGTTTTGAAACAGCTAGTCTACTGATTATTACTAATTTAGTATGAACCCAATCTAATCATTCAAGTGTATCACTACACACAGCAATGCAAGGGTCTGAAAAAAATTGATGGCAACTAGGGGGTCTTGGGATTAGAACTCCAATAGACAGATTAATGGACAGTCAACTTGCACATATAAATGCAAGATATAGCTCTCTTCTACAGCAACTTTACTCTGGCTTCAAGGTTTCACCACTAACTGATATTGTGCCACACAACAGATCATTTTGAGTCAAAGATTCAGCTACAGAGTCTAGCATCATTGCAGTTCAGCTATGACTGAGGGCTCCAAAATGCCAGTTTCTTTCGAGAGAGATTATATAAATAAAGAAAATCCCATTGAAGCAAACCATAATAACTAGAAATTTTGGCACTAAACAACCATGGGTTACAACCATAGTAAACAACAGTTGCTGTACTGGTTTGCATAAAAAAGATCTTATGGCTTTTTTTTTTTTTTTGGGGGGGACAAAGGCACCAGAACTTTGTAGAAATGACAAAGGCACCAGAACTTTGTAGAAATGACAAAGGCACCAGAACTTTGTAGAAATGACTGGGCGAAATTGCCAAACAGCCAGATTGTTGCCATTGTTCCAAATCTATTAGCACGGAGCGAGTAGTACCATGGAGGTGGAACCATTCCAAACCTAGGGAAAATCTGATCACCGGCCATTAATGTTGCCATTGCTCCAACTTGAAGAAAAGGTACAGCTTTGCTGAGTGCGCGTTTTGGGAATGGTGGAGGGTAATTTTCTAAAACGACATGAATACCAGGAAATGAGGTTTCCAGCATCTTCTTCACGGTGACTGCATTTCCCCTGCAGAATTCGACTTAAAGTTATCTGTCTAACTCACAAACCAATTCATAGAAGAGAAAACAAAAGGCATTTTCACTAGAGCATGTGAAAGAAGGTTCTGCTCCATTACATGTTGAAATAAATGGTCATCACATCAACACAAGTTTATTCATTTAAAGTCAAACAAAGATATGTTCAGCATGACCTCTTCTTTCTCTCAGTTCATCTCTCCTAGCATGCCATGGGCATAAAAAAGGAGCAAAAAACACAGCGAAGTCCACAGAAATATAGCATTCCAGACTCTATAATAACCCACGAGCATAAGTGGGTGCGAACTAGGTCAGAGAGAAGAGTTAGAGCATTCCTGAGAGGATGAACCAAGATGTTTGGAGCAAAACATGCTCATTCACAAACTAAAAGAATATAAATGAATGGACTGAGAATCTGCATTCTTACCCAACAGACACTAGAAATGCATAAAAGAGAGAAGTAGTTAGTGGAACTGCGTAAGTGGTATTCTTCTCATCACAAGCTATTCACTTCAAAAAAATAACCAAAAACATATGAAGGCACTCAAACTCAACTCATGGCGCAAGCCTTGTGTCAAAAAATAAATTAAACGACTGTTGGTTAGTGAATACAGAAAATGCTGGTGTATCTTTGAATTAAGAAGATGAAAACAGAAGAATACGATATTATTTTGAAAAAAAAATGTGTGTGCTTTTTTTTCCCATTGTGCAATACCATTGGCAAACAGTAAGAAGTTTCAGCGATGCTTCACAGGAAGCAGATCATATATGAAAATGTTAGAAGACAACTACCATCAGTCCTTATTATGGTCTTAAAAGAACTAGAAGACGACCAGTATTAGGAAGTACGGTACTAGAACAAGGTATGACTCCACCTATTTCTGGCTTCTGCACAGGTTACTTAGGTGTTATAATTACAGTCAACCAGCCATTCCCATCACGATGACACTTGGAGTTTGAGCTCATGGTATCAGCTCAGATAAGTTAGGTGCTCGTGTGTTGCACACTGAACTCAAATCTAAATTCAGAATGGATCTCATTTTGGGGCCTTACAGTAACAGAAAAGCTATAGGCCGGCCGTACAATAGAAACTTGTACTCTAGATATCAGTATGGTCAACACGGTCTTAACTATTGATACATAGTTCTGAACCCCTGCGATCTAGGGCTACAAGGAAATCTGACGAAACCTGTCGGGTTTGATCTGTGATTCACTGGCCATTATTCGACACTATCGATTCTACCAAACCAGCTAACAACTCCACAGATGACAGAAGCCATGAGTAGTACATGGTTTTACCTATAAGAGCAGGAGGCGCAGAACTTCAACTCGACGGTGGTGCCGGAGGCAGGCCCATCCACCTGCGGCTCCTACAACACAAGAGTCAACAGCGAGGGAAAAGCACATGACTCATCTAGTTCAAACTAGATCGGAGATCAAAATTGGCACTGGAGCGAGCAGAGAGGCTCGGAATTACAGCAATCTGCGCGGAAGCGGCGGCATCTGCGGCGACGTCGTCGGGCTGGACGGCGTCGGAGGCCGCGTCGGGGCTGGGGTGGGGCGGCAGGTCGGGCTGCGGGGTCGGCAGCTGCTCCGGCCCGAAGAGCGTGACGAGGTCGGAGCAGAAGAGGAGGATGGGGAGGCCGAGGAGAACGAGCTGCACGCGGTCCATGGCGGCTGCGCTGCTCTCCCCTGCTCCCGCGGTCTCCGCCTTCTCGGGTTCTCTCGGCTTCCAGAGGGCGTGACCACAGATTGAAGAAAACCGGAAGGGGGGGGACACGTCACGCAAGGAATTTCTACGCGCCGGGAGCGAACAGCCCGGCAGGCCGGCACTGGCAGGCCGTCGATGCCAGTGGGCTGACACGTAATGGGCCCACCGTTCAGGGCCACCTTGCCGGGCCGAGCGATGGACCAGACCAAAAGTCAAAAACACCCAAACTGTCTCGAATTTCTCCCTCTGTACTGTCTTTTTGAAAGAGAGAAATACTATAATATTTATTTTTGAAAGAAATCTGCACTGTACCATTGGAGTAGTACATACCAACAAGATAAATTTGTGCCCACGGATATACTACCTACTATGTAGAACGGGTATAAACATTTGATCATACCCATTTTTCACGGTGCTATATGTCCTGCGGATATGCTCATGGGCAAAACTATAGAAAAATATATACTGGAGTATATAAACATTTGGCTCATACCCATTATCCACGGGTGCTACATGTTTCACGGATATGTTCATGGGCAAAAACATAGAAAAATACATATGTCTCGGGTTGTCGGAAAGAGACACAATTGTAGTCCTCCAGCTTGGTGGCTGGTGGCAACGAAAAGATGAACCTGGTCCAATGTGAAAAAAAAAAGAGGGGGAAACCTGACCCAAAGTGAAAGCACACGATAAGATCCGATCCATGCATTATGCAACTTATGTAAAGAAACCCTGTCCAAAGTACGGTTTACTCTTAATAAAATTACTCACGAATTAACCAGCAAACACAATGTATCTTTAGGTAAAACAAACATGGTTTTAAAATAAAAACTACATTATCATTGTGTAACATACTAATTAGACACTAACTTTAGTACATACTAAAACAGTAGAGCCTAGTATACATCACTTGCCGGTTAGTTTTGGCGGGCAAAGAGGCAAAACGAGCATGGCTATTCATGTCCATTTACCTATTGCGAGTTGCGACATAGGTTTTGACATGCCTAATCTTAATATGTTTTTACTACAATTTAAGGTCCCGTTTGAGTTCACGGAAGATTAAGTAAATGTACGTAAAACTAAAAAATAATTAGCACATGATTAATTAAGTTTTAATTATTTTAAACTTCAAAAATAAAATTATATGATATTTTAAAAATCACTTTTACATAGCCCGCATGAAATATATAGTTTAGCAATTTAAAAAAAATGTGTTAACGAATATCGAAATAAAATTTATATCCTAATAAAAAAGAATGGAGCCTTAAACCACCGTTCAGGGCCACCTTGCCGGACGGAGCGATGGACCAGCCCAAATAGTCAAACACCCAAACCGTCTCGAATTTCTCCCTCTGTACTGTCTTTTTTGAAAGAAATCTGCAGTGTACCATCGTAGTACAACATTGTACCAACGAGACAAAGGCTGTGTTTAGATCTAAGCTTTGGATTCAAACTTTTAACTTTTTTTATCACATCAATTTGTCATACATGCACAACTTTTCAGTCACATCGTACTAATTTTAACCCAAACTTTCAGCTTTGGAAGGAACTAAACACAGCCAAATTTATGCCCACGGATATACCACCTACTATGTAGAACGGGTATAAACATTTGCTCATACCCATTGTCCACGGTGCTATATGTCCTACGGATATGCTCATGGGAAAAACGATAGAAAAATAAATATAGGCTGCGTTTAGTTTTAGTGGTGAAAATTTTTACCGTGTCACATGGGATATACGGACACACATTTAAAGTATTAAACATAGTCTAATAACAAAAACAAATTAGAGAATCCGCCTATAAACTGCGAGACGAATTTATTAAGCCTAATTAATCCGTCATTAGCAAATGTTTACTGTAGCACCACATTGTCAAATCATGGAGCAATTAGATTTAAAAGATTTGTCTCGTAATTTACACGTAATGTGTGTAATTAGTTATTTTTTCATTTATATTTAATACACCATACATGTATCGAAATATTTGATGTGACAGGATGAAAAATTTTACCAGTGGATCTAAACATGTCCATAATCATTTGGCTCATACCCATTATCCACGGGTGCTACATGTTTCACGGATATGTTCATGGGCAAAACCATAGAAAAGTACATATGTCTTGGGTTGTCGGAAAGAGACACAATTGTAGTCCTCCAGCTTGGTGGGCTGGTGGCAACCAAAAGATGAACCTGGTCCAATGAGGAAAAAAAAAAGGAAACCTGACCCAAAGTGAAAGCACACGATAAGATCCAATCCATTATGCAACTTATGTAAGAAACCTTGTCCAAAGTACGGTTTACTCTTAATAAAACTACTTAGGAATTAACCAGCAAATACAATGCATCTTTAGGTAAAACAAACATGGTTTTAATATAAAAACGACATTATCATTGTGTAACATACTAATTAGACACTAACTTTAGTACATACAAAAACAGTAGTGTCTAGTATACCTCACATGCCGGTTAGTTTTGGCGGGTAAAGAGGCAAAGCGAGCATGATTATTCATGTCCATTTACCTATTCGGTATAGGTTTTGACATGCCTAATCTTAACATGTTTACACTCACTATTTAAGGTCCCGTTTGACTGTTTGAGTTCATTGAAGATTAAATACGGATACGTAAAACTAAAAAACAATTAGCACATTATTAATTGAGTTTTAATTATTTTAAACTATAAAAATAAATTTATATGATATTTTAAATCACTTTATAGAAAGTTCCCATACAAAATATATCGTTTAGCAATTTAAAAATGCGTTAACGAAAATCGAAATAAAATTTATATCCTAATAGCACTACTGGAGAAACCATCTTTGGTCGATTGTCCAAAAGCATTTTTAGTCCCGGTTTATAAGTGCAAGAGGACTATGTGATCTTTACTCCCGGTTGATAAGACCAACCGGGACTAAAGATAGTTCTAGTTCACCTCATGTCAGAGGCTGTCAGGTCATCAGAGATCTTTAAGGAGTAAAGATCATAACTTTAGTCCCGGTTGTTGTTTCCAACCGGGACTAAAGTTTATGTAGATCTTTAATCCCGGTCGGTGTTACTAACCGGGACTTAAAAATCAAAAATCTCTTGCACTAATCTTCAAAAAATTTTATCTCCTATTCCTCCCCCTCTCTCTCACACTCTTATCCTCTCCTTATATTCCTATTCCTCCTCCTCTCTACCACAGTCTTATCCTCTCTTTCTCTATGAATAAACGGCGCCGGCGAGGAGCGAGCGGGGCGCGGCGGC
>CM020178.1:37880892-37942379 GCA_009805545.1 Oryza longistaminata
GACGGGGGCGGCCAGCTCGCGGAGGCCGTGGCGGCGGCGTGCCGGGGCTGGGGCTTCTTCCAGGTGGTAAACCACGGGGTGCGGCCGGAGCTGATGCGCGCGGCGCGGGAGGCGTGGCACGGCTTCTTCCGCCTGCCGCTCCAGGAGAAGCAGAAGTACGCCAACTCGCCGCGGACGTACGAGGGGTACGGCAGCCGGCTCGGCGTCGAGAAGGGCGCCATCCTCGACTGGGGAGACTACTACTTCCTCGTCCTCTCGCCGGACGCCGCCAAGAGCCCGGCCAAATACTGGCCGGCCAATCCCGGCATCTGCAAGTAAGCACTAGCTTAGATCGCCTCGATCTCTTTGCAAGTACTGTACCTGCATATTCGCCTTTTTTCCTTCGCGAGATATTTCTCATTTTAGCTTTGCCCGGCCATGTGCATGCATGTTTTACCTGCAGAGGTTCTTGTGTGTTCTTGGTACGTCGAATTTTTTTTTTCAAAAGGGTGGGAGTACTGATCAAATCGTGCATATATATTTCACTGTTACACTGAATTTATAAATTTCCATAATTAATGTGCATCTCAGAATTATTTAAATTAGTGTACGGCCTGCCGTAATTTAAATTGTTTGGTAAGGCGAGAACGTTCATTTTGCTCCATATATATGTTCTGTGTATACAGTACTACACTGATTCTAACAATATTTAGGGCACATTTATTTTTTCCTAATAAATCTTACCACCAGATCAACCCGGCCTATCAACTTTTTACACTGGTGTGGTCGTGATGATATATATAGGAGCTTGTTTGGCCAAAATTCCGTCACTTTTTTTCGACAAACCAAACATACCTTTAGTTTCATTAGAGTTTTAACATTATTCATTTATTTATCTATTAGAACATTAATAATGGCATCTTTGATTTGTGATGTACTAATAAGTACGACTCCACACACCAAAATTAATTAGAAGCATGGCATTCATTAATTAAAAAATATGACAAAATTGAACAGTTCACACGCTAAAAAACTAACAGTACTGTACATATTTAATTTACTATTGTACTGCATATATAAATCAACATCCATTCGGTCAGCTTTTACCTGAGAACAGTGTACTGATTGTCATGAACAGAGTAACTTAACTGCCTGGAGCATCCATTGATTTCCTTTTCGTTCTATGATTGTTGTACCTTTTTCTCTACTTGCGCTGTAGTGCAGTACTTGCTATTTATATAGGTGTGTCTTGACTGTGTTTGGCATGGGTAGACGTAATACATACATATAGGTAGAGTAGGCCGATCTAAAACTTATTAGCAGCATGAAAATTGTTGTAGAAAAGGGACAGGGGTACGTTCATCTGACTCACCTTAATTTCTCAGTTCATGAAATCCAACACGTGCATGCAACGAAAAGTAGGTGAAGGGTGCTTTCATGCAAAAGTTCCATCCAGCTAGCAAGAGTGTGATGCATACTAGGCCAAAGCATGCAAGACACAAGAATGCATCCACTGTACATATGTAAAATGTCCTAGTCCTCACTCTTGACGGGCCCAGTCTCACTTCACCGCTAAAACAAAATTTCCCAGCTTACTAGGGCACTGTAAAATTTCTAGTACTATAGTCACTTTCCATTTTGTGTGGTTTAGAGAGATAGTTCAATTAATAGGGTGACGACTTTCTTTTATTTTCTCTACAACATATATTATCAGCTAAACGTTAACAAACACACAATTATTATTTTATACATTTCATCTCAACATATCCACTACCACTTTTCTTTCTTCATTGTAGTTTAATTATGGGTCTGTTCAGTATCGCTAATTGGCAGCCCACTGGTACAGTAAAAATATAAAGAAGATCTATGATGGCAGCTGCAGCTGCTATGGTTGTACAACCACAATATAGAACCGTCCAACAACCATTATATAGATGTTGCCTCATGTTCTTTATCATCTTCTCAACTTACTACCTCCGTCACAAAACTACAGGTATTTTGACTCAATTATCACAAAACTACAGATTTAAGGAGTTGTATCAAAAAACTACACATTTAGCACCAAATTTATCACAAAACTGCAGATTTTAGGTTAAGTATCACAAAAATGCATATTTAATATTGAACTTATCACAAAACTACAACTTTTGGAGTTTAAATCCCTAGCACCATTGTTATGGTGGAGCTATAAACATTATTACTTTGTAATTAAATTGGTTCTAAACCTGTAGTTTTATGATAATTTAGTTACTAAATGTGTAGTTTTGTGACACTTCATCTTAAATATGTAGTTTTGTGATAAATTTAGTGCTAAATGTGTAGTTTTATGATACAACTCCTTAAATGTGTAGTTTTGTGATAGTTTGGTCATAGTATCGGTAGTTTTGTGAAATTTACTCAAAATATAATGGATAATATTTTTTAAAGAAAAACACATAAACGAGTAATAAAAGAACAATCTATATTATAAAATGTGATATGAATAAATAAACTAGTACAAAAGTTGATATATAGGATAAAAATAAACTAAGGTTGTGTTCGGCACAACCTTTTCCCAACCCCTCTCCCTCGTTTTCCATGCGCACGTTTTTTAAACTGCTAAATGGTGTGTTTTTTTGTAAAAAGTTTATATATGAAAGTTGCTTAAAAAATCAAATTAATCCATTTTTAAAAAAAGAATAGCTAATACTTAATTAATTACGTGCTAATGGATCGCTCTGTTTTCCGTGCGCACTATTCCCGGTTGGGATCTAGGAATGGCGAACAGAGCCTAAGTAGCTACTATGTCTTAGTATGATAAAACTTTTATATTTATGGAAAAACTAAAAGATTATATTGGTAGTCGTGTCTACTAAGTACGTAGTACGTGTCATATTAGGTGTAGCGCATTATAAGAGCACCCGCAATGGTTATTTATAGGCTCTCTACAAGATATCCATGTCAGCATATTTTTCTACTTGGAAGAGATTAAATGAAGAGAGAGAGTAAAGCTATCTACTAACCTGTAGATAGTATATGGAGAAAAACGAGACAATGGATTAGAAAGCTATAGATACCATGTATATATACTATTAAGGTGGTTTATTATTAATATAATCTATTACTGATATGTACATGTTTTATAAAGAGCACCTTACTTTATTATTGCGGGTGCTCTAAGTTCCAACTGAAATTAACCTAAGCAGCTTATTAATCAACTAATTATTACTGCGTGCAGGGAGGTGTCCGAGGAGTACGGGGGAGAGGTGATCAAGCTGTGCGAGCGGCTGATGAGGTTGCTGTCAGCGAGCCTGGGGCTGGACGAGACGCGGTTCCAGGAGGCGTTCGGTGGGGCGGACTGCGGCGCGGGCCTGCGCGCCAACTACTACCCGCGCTGCCCGCAGCCGGACCTCACGCTGGGCCTCTCCGCCCACTCCGATCCCGGCATCCTCACCGTCCTCCTCGCCGACGACCACGTCCGCGGCCTCCAGGTCCGCCGCCGTGACGGCCACTGGGTCACCGTGCAGCCCCTCCCCGACGCCTTCATCGTCAACGTCGGCGACCAGATTGAGGTAGGATCGGACTTGTATATATAATTAATCAAAGAGAAATTAATCACTATCATGGCTAGCTTTTCCATGCCCTGAGATTAAGAATTACTCAGGATTAGTTAAGTTAGAGTCAAATGATGATCAGGAATAAATTAGAGTTGACTAGCTAGTGGCCGGATAGCTCGATCGATCTATGCGGCGATCTTTCGCGCAGGTTACGCGGCATGAGAGCACACATGCATGGACGGTGAGCCCCAACCATATGCATGCAGAAAATGCGCGGATTGTGATCGATCGATCGCTAGCTCCATAAATGCATACGAGTTTTCTGTGCGTCGGTTTGAAGCTTACTACTCTCTACCTCGGACAGACATGTGCATGTTAGAGCAAGTATAATAGTAGACTATACGCCGGCTAAATGTTGAGGTGGAGGAGAGAAGAGAGGAGAGAGAGGAGAAGCGGGCTGTAAACTTACAGCCGGCTTGGACACAAGAATCAAGAAACTCTGTGAGAGAAACAAGTGGGCCCTGTATTAATTATAAAGAGCTAACTATTATATGAGTAGGCTAAGAGAAGGCTATAAAGAACCTTATAGCCAACATGTCGGCTGTATTATTAGCCTTGCTCTTACGGCGAATCATACCACGAACCGCCCAAGTACCCAACTGCACTCAATGCATGGCCAACGAATCCATATATATATCAATATTCCATGATGCATGTGCATTGATATATGAGCATAAGCATGAATGGTCGCATGTAGTATCTGGCTAGCTAGCTACGTACAAAATACACACATATATACAGCTTGCGTTGCTATAGTACTCTAGCTAGCTAGCTATATAGTTGCATCAATAATGTTTCAAGCTGTTCTTCTATTTTAATTTCTCAGGAACTAATATCTCTTCTTGTACTGTGCATGAATGGAATTCATGGACGGACGACGTATATACAGATCTTGAGCAACTCGATGTACAAGAGCGTGGAGCACCGCGTGATCGTGAACGCCGAGGAGGAGCGCATCTCGCTCGCGCTCTTCTACAACCCGAGAGGCGACGTCCCGGTGGCGCCGGCGCCGGAGCTGGTGACGCCGGAGCGGCCGTCGCTCTACTACCCTCCGATGACCTTCGACGAGTACAGGGTGTACGTCAGGAAGAATGGCCCCAAGGGCAAGGCACAGCTCGAGGCTCTCAAGGGCCAGTCAATCACTGAAAATAACGAATAATAAATAATTAGTAATTAACTAATTAAGCTACAGCGATCGATCCAACAGCGAAGGCGTGCTAATCCATGGATCGAACTAGCAAGCTAGCTCGCTAGCAGTCAACATTAATTATCCCATGTATGATCTGAATCGGAATAACACATGCATGAGTGTGTGTACATGGCCTACTTAATTTACGCAACATATATAGTTATAGGCCTTAATTATAATAAGCACATATATATTGCACGCATGCGTGCTCACTATCTGAAGTATATATGCATTATATGTAATTCAGGGACGCGATGCTAATTAGTAATTAAGTGCATGTAATCTTCTACCATATATATTCAAGCAAGAAATTTAGTTTGATGTTTACGTATATTTACCAATGGATGGATGGAGAACTAAACTACTAGTAATATATCATCATGCATATATAAAAAAGAAAATGGATGCATGGTGTTCAGAATGTGTTGAGCTTTACATATCTGAAGCACTCCTTTGAGATATCTCAGAATATATGCCATGCGCACTTCTTTAATTTGGAAACGCACGTATCATGTGTCTGTCAAATCTTGTCTAAAAACGGATGAAGCATCTGGATGGATTCGGAACATTGGCCATTGCATCTGCGCATACAATTCAACTGCTGCGAGGGCTATAGCTAGCTAGCTTGCTAGATGCATGTTCCTAACCTCCTACATAGCTTTTGCTAGCTATACTGTAGCAAGTCTTTCGGTTGTCGATCGGTAGGCAGCCAACCATATGCAATGAGCCGAACAGGAGTACATATCTACACATGGAGTATATATATAGCACCTACAACAGTGGATTGTGATTGATATGGCATTTTTGGTCAATATTAAATTAATCCTTAATAAGGTCCTACTAGTGGGCTCCACGATATGGATAGCACCCTTTGAAAATTCTTGCATTGTACTCCCCGTCCCAGAATATAACAAAACTAACAGTGGATGTAATACATCCTACTACTACGATCTAGATAAAAACATTTAAATTTGTAGTACTAAGATATGTCATATCACATACTAGTTTTATTTATTTTGAGAAGGAGGGAGCATAAGACAAGTAAATATCCAATGCAGTTAAGGTGTGCGTGCCATGAACAACAATATATAGGTTCATGGTGGATGCAAAGGCCGCCTCTAACAGGGTAGGCACATACATTCTATCCCCTTTAAAAGTGGATAGAGCATACTACAGTTAGTATCCGGTTCTATGTTAAAAATGGTTGGAACAAGTCCTATGGTGTATTGGGCCGGTCTTGTTCTCTTCTTTCTTCTATAGAACCCCCTCCAAATACCACACTGAGGATGCTCTAAGGGCTTCTTTGGTTTGCACATCTTTTTTCAATACCGCAAGAGTCGGACCGATCCATGAAACAAAAGGTAAAAATAATTATATGTTCCCAAGATGATTAGTACTATGCAAACACCATTTTCGCCGACACCCATCATTTATTTTTAGAGGCGATCTAAAAGAATACCCTTCTATAAAAAAAACACTAGAGATCCTTAGTCATGGACCGCCTGTGAACATCGATTTTCTTTGAAAATCAGGTTAAGAGGACAATCTGTAAAAATTATGTTTTTCACATATCAACCTCTTAAGAAATCTGACTGCCTCTCCTCACTGAGCCGGCTGGCGATATCATTGTTTGGGTGGAAGCCTCCTCGTGCTCACTGCGCTCAAGCACCAGCACCATGACCCCTCCACCGCCACTACTATGACCACATGGATTGGCCTCGCCTCTGCCATGCCCCCATGGCTTAGCAAGTCCATCAACATCGAACAGATCATGTAAACCAACAACGACATCTAGGAGTACGCCCAGTTCCACAATTATCTCCTCCCTCCCTTTCCTCACCACTTGCTTCTTCTTCCACCTCCTTGGTGATGCTATGCCCCCAATTTTGGGTGTTTCACGCTTCAAGACTGGTTTTGAATCTGGTGGCAACACAATTGAGGGGAAGTCAAGGCTTTAAAAATGACAGTGACAGTGAGGACGACCAAAGGCTCCTAGATCTGGTCCATCAGCTCCGTGACCGTGACGATAATTGCAACGAGGGTTACGGCAACAAGCAGCAACAAAGAGATGCAAGTGTCCAGCTGCAACGACCACGATGGTTTCTGACTTTTGGTTGTGACATTGTCGGAGGGTGAACTCCTCAAGCGGGGGACAGTGAGGCCCCCCTTGTTTGGTTCGGCCGAGGGCAACGAGTGAGATTCGAGGGCTTGGTGAGCGAAGCTGTGTGATGTAGAGGGGGTCGGGCCCCTCAAGGATGATGAGACAAAAGAGGTTTATACAGGTTCGGGCCGCTGAGAACCGTAATACCCTACTCCTGTGCTATGCTGATTGAGTGAAGAATTACAAGATCTCCTTGTTGGAGTAGATGGTGTTGATGATGAGGGGCAGGATACTCCTCTCGTGAAAAATGGCTCCTCTCCCTCCTAAGTAGGCATGGACCTCCTTTTATATCTCAAGGGGTTACCATATGGGCCCACCAAGCCTATTCAGGGTGGATAATCGCATTAAATGCATGTCTCGTTGCTTGCCTTGGAAGTCTCTTGCATAGTAATATATCATCATGCATATATAAAAAAGAAAATGGATGCATGGTGTTCAGAATGTGTTGAGCTTTACATATCTGAAGCACTCCTTTGAGATATCTCAGAATATATGCCATGCGCACTTCTTTAATTTGGAAACGCACGTATCATGTGTCTGTCAAATCTTGTCTAAAAACGGATGAAGCATCTGGATGGATTCGGAACATTGGCCATTGCATCTGCATACAATTCAACTGCTGCGAGGGCTATAGCTAGCTAGCTTGCTAGATGCATGTTCCTAACCTCCTACATAGCTTTTGCTAGCTATACTGTAGCAAGTCTTTCGGTTGTCGATAGGTAGGTAGCCAACCATATGCAATGAGCCGAACAGGAGTACATATCTACACATGGAGTATATATATAGCACCTACAACAGTGGATTGTGATTGATATGTCATTTTTGGTCAATATTAAATTAATCCGTAATAAGGTCCTACTAGTGAGCTCCACAATACGGATAGAACCCTTTAAAAATTCTTGTATTGTACTTCTCCCCGTCCCAGAATATAACAAAACTAATAGTGAATGTAATACATCCTACAACTACGATCTAGATAGAGACATTCAAATTTATAGTACTAAGATATGTCATATCACATACAAGTTATATTTATTTTGAGAAGGATGGAGCATAAGACAAGTAAATGTCCTATGTAGTTAGGGTGTGCGGGCCATCCCGTCATTCAGCATTTAATGAGTGAAAACTTTTGGGTCCTCACTTGCGCCGGGAAACGGAAACCCTACCCTGACTGGGTTAGGCAAACCGTCTCCGGCCGTGATGAGAGGCTAATCATCACGACGCGACAGGGGGTGTCAGCCAGTGCACAAGCGCACTACCCCGGTTATAACTACCCCGGTTATATCGGTCATTCGACTGGTCACAGATCAATCAGGTGCACCACGCGCCGCATTTAATGCAGCATGGTGCGCTTGCTCAAACCGCCTTAAATGCGGTTAGGTGGGCACTGGGAGCGCCCGTCTAACGCAGCACCGTGTGGAGGGGGTCGGGGTAGCCCGGCCCCGGGCACGTAGAGGGCGGCCGCTACCCCGCCTCTTGCCCGACCCCCCTCGGGGGGAGGGCCACGTGGCTATGTGGGGCAGCCTCCTCCCTATGGCCCTGATTCCCCCAGGCCCATATCACCGATCGACATCTACAAGAATCATTTCTTTTCTGCCAAAAACATATCTTTTACTTGCATGTGTCTTAAGCACTTGCTTGTGAAAATTGATTTTGATAGGTATTTTGTTAGAGGCAAGCCATACACCTGTATGTGAAAACAATTTGCATAGTAGTGCGAGAGACAAATTATAATATATGCTTATATAGAAGACTAGTTATTTAAATAACAGTTGACTGTATAAGTTTTCCATGTCACATTATTTAGATAATTTATAGATAAACTTGTATAATATTTCATTAATTTGTTAATTATACAATTAATTATATTATTTGATTTCGTAGAGAACTCGTACCGTAACATAACAGGAATAGTTAATTCTATCGATAATATAAGTACATGGACAACTCATATCTCCTCTCTCTAAGCAGCACTCCAAATCTCGCATGGCATCTCTCCAAGGTTGATGTCATGCCAATATTATGTTTTTAACATCGGCAAAAGCTTTGCCGTTCTACATTAATAGAGAGGATTATTTTTTTTAACGTTAAAAGTATTTAAATGGCATGGGGGAAGGTCTCGTGCCCGCGAAAAAGAAGATCTTTGTTAGATCTCCCGGTGTGGGTATCTCTCGAAACTTTGCTGCTCTCACTTTCCTTGCCGCCTCTTCTTTAGTTTTAGCTATTATGGTGGCAGTGGTCGTTGACGCCATGTGTCGAAAAATCTGTGTGTTGCGCTCACGCAAAAGTTCCTATACAATGAGAATGAGAAGGGATTTGAGTGACATCTTCGGCGTCCGTGGCATAGAGAGAATTTGTTGCCACCACTCCTCTACGGTGTCACAGGTTTCCTATTGTTGTTAGGTGAAACTGCATCTATTGACATATCGCCATCCATATCCTCTGCAAATATTTGTATTTCGCTAGTAGGTTTATCGTTGTCCCCGGTGCTATCCGACTGAGAGTGGGCACATTTACTGGTTTGGCATCCTCTTCTCTGAAGCATATCCACCGTCCAAACTTGGTATGGTCTTGTTTTACAAGCCAAATGGAGAACTTCAATTTAGGATAGCGCAACACTTACAGATCATCTGGTTGAAGGTAGTTTAGGCTGCACCTTGGAATTAAAGATTGTATGTTGACTTGGTCATGTATTCTCTATTTAACTAATGTGAACTTCTAGACGATATATCTTTTGTAAATCCAGTAGCTGCATGGGTTTGCCGAATTATGTGGTAGAGCCAGACGAATTGGTGTAAAAGGTATGTTGTGGTTATCTTGTGGTGAATATTCCCGAACCATCTATCCTTTCATTGTTGGAAAGCTTTCAATATAAAATCCCTTCGAGCATGTCCTTTCATCCAAAGATATGCATGAAACAAAATCCTTTAGAACTACAAAGCTCTAAGAAATAGCCATGAAAAGATGGAAAAGAACAACTCCCACTAGTTGGAGCAGACACACACACACAAAGTTGAGAGAGCGGAAACGGGAAAATGACTAAAGTTAGGCACGCAACAAATCCAACAATTTCCGGAAGACGAGAAAAAACCCAAAAGAGCATCCACTTTACTTGTTTTGTTCCTAAGCTAGTTGCTAGTTCGAGCAGTCATCGATCAGCATTGTGTTCTTAATTTTGACTAGATCACTACCACTCCACTAAACACACTAGCTACTCATGCACCGCTCCTATCACGTATATATGCTATCTGCTGACTGATGTGCGCAGTGCGCGCGCTTGCCTGCATATATATCCAGATGATCGTGCAGATCAGCAAGTGGAAACTAGGCCTTTTGGCTTTTGGGTTCACCAAAAGGTAAGACGGATAACGATACATGCATGGTTTTTAATTATGTATCGAAACAAATATATTTAACGATAAATTAACCGTTACATGAGATGGTGCCCGGCTCTAATATATGTTTAAAATAAGCGCATATATCCAATCCTAAATTTAAACGAGTATGACAAATTTTATAAATTTTTAGGTATGAACATTATCTTGTTTACCTAGTTTGAACTGAACTGAATATTTTTTTTAGATATTGATTTTAGATATGTACCAACAAACATAATAATTAGCTAGTTAGGTACGTAATAATGATTCCGAAATAAAGTTGAACTTAAGTTGTTTTGTTACTAGGTATAGATATGAATCAAATTTTTACAACTAGGTATATATATACTCACAAGTTGAAAAAATTAAAAGTTTGAGTCAAATCGTATGTTTCAGTCTTGATGCCTCATATAGGTGTCCTATATATATACTACCTCCGTCTCTAAATGTGAGTATTTTTAGTACATTTTTGGACGAAGGTAGTATCTTTGTTACATGCATGCTATTCCCTCCGTTTCACAATATAAGTTATTCTAGCATTTCCCATATTCATATTGTTATCAATGAATCTAGACATATATATCTATTTAGATTCATTAACATCTATATGAATGTGGAAAATATTAGAATGACTTACATTATGAAACGGAGGAAGTATATATTTATTCCAGTGTAAATGTGTTCTTCAGTTGCTGAAGGAAATACATCTCTATCGTTCTCTGATCCAGGGGTTTGACTAGCTAGCTCAAATGCGGAATACTAGTGGACTCTACAACTTACACTTGAACTTGCACACCGCACAACTCCTACTAGAAGGGAGGGAGATCATGAGGATATTGATTGGGAGGATGGATAGTAAATATAATATGAATTGATCTATTGGATCAGTTATATACTTACTACCTCCGTTGTTTAATAGATGACGCCGTTGACTTTTTCTCACATGTTTAACCATTCGTCTTATTCAAAAAAATTACGTAATTATAATTTATTTTGTTATGAGTTGTTTTATCACTCATAGTACTTTAAGTGTGATTTATATCTTTTACATTTGCATAAAATTTTTAAATAAGACGAATGATCAAACATGTGAGAATAAGTCAACGGTGCCATCTATTAAAAAATGGAGGGAGTATATACAATGAGGATGGTAAATTAGTGACAAAGTCATCTATGCAATATGAATGTGTTTATTGTCAAAACGAAAGGGATCGATGAGTTATTTCTCTAGGTTAATTAGTTTACAACGAAGAGTTGAAGCTGGAATAAACAAGTCAAAATTATATCTGTATAACATCATAGTAATGCCGACCATGCATGTACGCATCCACATGGCCATACAGCAACATCAGAAACAGAATTTAATTAATTATTTGACTAAACCCAGAATCATTTGCTGCTGCATCGAATCGTTCCTCTCGTCATCGCCGACGCAAACATGCGCTAGCTGATCAGAGCGAATGGCACCACGTCCGTGGCGCCTGTTTGTTAGCTACACTGCAACATACACTAATACGCTAAGATATATAGATTGATTCTGTTCATGGTCTACTCTATGCTAAGTGTACTAGTTAATTGGTACAGGACTAAGTAAACTCTGAATCCACTTCTCTACTATTATAAAATTAAAAATGTTTTTGCCAGTATTTTAGTACGTCATCCGTGTATGAGTCGGTTTTTAAGTTCGTTTGCTTTTGAAAATATATATATCTGCATTTGAATCGGCTTTTAAGATCGTTCAGTTTTGGTAATACAGAAGGAATCATATAAGAAATCTATTTAAAAAAAACTCGCATGCTAACTTAAGACGATCGGACTCCTAACTGTAGCCCATGATTTTCTAAAAATATATATATCCAAGCGAACTCCCATGGTGAATTTCATCATAACTAAACCATATAACAATAGTAAGATTAAAATAGACTTCACCCATTGCAACGCACGGGCATTTTTTCTAGTCTCTACATATATTTAAGCTAGCAATTTTGATGAGAACATATCGCTCTTCTTTGCACACACATAATACTCAAATTACTATGCAAGATCCAATCACTAGAGTTCGCGTCCGATAATTAAATTTACAAGTGAGTTTGTTTCTAAGTATTTCTTTATATGATTTTGAGGATATATTGCTACCTAATAATTTAATTATGATTAGAAACTATGGAAAGAACCATAGAGCACTTGAAAAGAGGCAAGGAGATGAACAAGATTGTCATGAGCCTTCAAGCCAAAATGTAGGCCCAATTCATATATCAAGTTCGAGTTCACCTTGGACTCTATGAGTAGCCCACACTAAAATCATCGGTCAAATTGCATTTGGACTTCGATTTCAACGTTCTACATACGTATGTAAAGCTAACGGAACCACATTTCCAATGGATCTGGTCCACGTCAAAATTCCTTCCAAGTTGACAGGAATAGTTGAAACAAGAAGGCGTTCAAATTCTGTCTAGATGCTGCGTCACTGGCTTTGGGCCCGTTGAGCCGTGTATTGTGTCAGAGTTCAATAGGGACGCGTACAGGGGTCTAATGTCGACCCTAGCTAAAACCTATATATTCAGTAGTCATCATTAATTTAGTGTTGGGTTTAGCTTAGGTTACTTCTGCCATTGCAGTTTCTCCTATAGTTCAGTTTAATTGTAAAATACCAACTTTGATATCTTAATCATTCATCAGTAAATTGAGTTGCAATATACTTTGTTTTTACTTTTGTTATTCGATTCGCATAAAGAGATTAGACTTCTCGCACGAGGTCAACCAAGCAGCGCACGGTTAATAACCATAGAAGATGTGATGCTGCGATTGCATAGATTGAATTGTGTTAATTGGAAACCGGATCATGTGTGTCAAGTTTCCACCAAATTGAGAGTTATCAGTGTCTATTGAAAGATCGGACCTATAGTTCATCATCAAATTTAAATATTTAATACAACGAACACTGATAGATGCTCTGATCGATAAAAGATTAATTAGCTAGTATGCGAGTATTATTGATTCTTGTAAGGCGGATATCAACGAAAGTTGTTAAGTTTAACACTACAGGGTTCTCCCCTATTTTAGTTAACTGTTGTATGTTATATTGATGAGATTTTCTCCAGTACTTGGAAATCACGATAACCGTTTATCAGCTACAATCTAATGGTCTACGGTACAAGGTATCTATAAAAAGGTACTTACAAAAGTGGGCCAGGTACTAACATAGAGATTAGGCAGGAGGGTAGATAGGTAATTGTTTCCATTGGTATTTAAATCAATCTATGAAAGGCAAATCACAGTAACAGAAGTTCTTCATGCGGTTTCTTCGTTCTCGAATTTGTTCCGTACGTAGTATGAAGTTCATAGCATCGATTACATGACATTATGATCGATTACAGATTTATTTTGTTATAAATATTGATGTCCACAAAGCGGGTGGTGTCATATTATTTAAAGTTTTAGTAGTTCATTGGTGGATTTAATTAAGACACTGATCCACACCGGCATCCTCAGGTCATCCAAAAGATAGAGAAGAAAATTGCTTTCCAAAGGCTAGAGGATGTGATACCCTATGAATGACCATGGATTTATGAAATTAATAAGTGACTATAATGTAAGCAGCAGGAGCAGCAAGAGATGAGAATTAGTGAACGGAAGTAATACGCGAGCAGCGATGGCGATTGAATTACGGGCTAACGGCAAACAATCAGGGAGAAGTTAGAAGTTGTTATAACTGAAAACAATTACTAAATTGCCCATCCTTATGTTATTTCTATTCCTAAATTAATATTTAGCAATCAACGGTGGATCTTTAATAGTTTAAAAGGTATCCTAGATACCTCCCAAGCACTGTAAAAAGTCTCTATATTGATTATTGGTTTATATTTGGGATACCTAGTTAAATCAAGTTTCTCGAACATTTACGCACGTACAGTCGGGTATGATTGAGTTGCATGATATGTCCAAAGCGTCGAAGGAAAAAAAATCAGAGAGATTTAGCTTCTGATATATAAACATTTTTATTTTGACAGAAAAAAAATGTTTAAAACGAAAATTTGGTAGTGGGCTAGCAGTGCTACAAAGATTTCTTACACTTACGGACCTGCCTTAATTGAGGGCCGAACAGGGAAGGCCCAACATGTACACCGGGCCGTACACAGCGAGTTGCCGTCTCACCCGCATGCTTCCTGGGCCAAAAGGTGATCTGGTAATCTTCACTTTGCAGGTGTCTTCAAATGCTGTCCCAAAAAAGTCCTCTCAAATGCTTTATCTACTTAAATTATGAGCTACTACTAATATTAACAAGGGACTATAATGTAAAATGATAAAACTAATTTATTTTTTACCAAAAGAGAAAGGGTGTACCGACCAGGGCAGCATTGGCACACGTTTGTCTCTACAAGCCCAATGATATAGCGAGGAGGATGACATTTGAACCTTTTTTGGCTTTAGTTGTCTATTTTAAATCATAAAAATAAAGAATAAAAACGACATCATCATAAAGTAAAAGTAGAAGGAGGATGACATTTGAACCTTTTTTGGCTTTAGTTGTCTATTTTAAATCATAAAAATAAAGAATAAAAACGACATCATCATAAAGTAAAAGTAGAAGACGTCAACATCAGGGGGCAAATGTAAAAAAGATAATAGTTTCGGTGTAACTTACATACATTTCTTTTGCATACTTTTCTGCTCTTTCAATTCTCTCTCTATCTCTGTCTTTTGTCCTCTCCAAATAAACCGGACCTAAAGCGACCGAGCCGTGCAATAAGCAAAAGGAGTAGATTACACATCACGCCACCCTGGATTTCCCTTCGAAACCAACCAAAACCTCACCAAATTAACTTGATAAACCGGCAGAAAAATTTGAGAGGAATAGGCATCGGCTGGTCAAGTAATGTTTAACTAGCATGGTAGCCCGCGCAGATTGCGCGGCTAGCATCATTGTATTTTCTCTCATATAATAGCATATATGTTTTCTCATTATATTATTCAAATATATTGAAATGACAACATAATTTTAAATTTTGCAATAACTTTACAAAACTACTCCAGCCTTCACTGCCGAGCGGTGAATGGGGTGGACACACCGAGCCGGTTAATAATTTTCGCGCCATCCGCCCGACCACGGTGGACGCGAGGCAGGAGGGGTGATGCCGTTGTGGTGGTGGTGGTGGATGAGATCGGAGAGCACCGGCACGGCGCGGGAAGCGACGGCAGCGAGGCGAGGAGAGCGGCGCAAGCAACACGGGCAGCGGCTCCGAGGATGGGGGGCGGCCCCGCCATGTGGCGTCCGGGAGGGGTCTCCACATCAGTTGGCTCTGCTCTCTGCCCTGCCTCGGTCTGCAGGTTACAGCGAGAGGCCCACCGCCGGGAGAGGACCCACGGCTCCTCGCGCTTTTTCCCTCCTTCTGGAGTCAAAAAACCCCCAAAAGGGAGGCACATCCCTAGCTCCCCAAGGGCCACAGACCATAGCACGGCGTAGATGTTATATTAGGGGGGCAAAACATGCATACCAGCCCTCGGTTATCCTATTCTGCCTGTAGGAAAAAAAACAAAAATGGTTATGTATATTAGCTCCTCGGTTTGCCCTATTCCGCTTGTAGAGAAAAGAGAGAGAGAGAGAGAAGGTAAGGCAACTTAAATTGGTGTGGCAGATAATATTATCACGTCATGAACTATTGGTAAAGACACATATTAGCTCCTTGGTTATCTATTTCGCTCGCAGAGACAAGGGAAGGTTCATCCAAAACTTGCCGAAACAAGAAGTTATTGTCAAGTTAGATTGGTGTGACCGGACAATATTGTCACGCCATGAATCCCTCTCTTTACATATTCTGGTCATAGAAAAAAAAGGAAGGGTTCATCCAAAACTTATTGAAATGACAAGTTATAATGGTGTGACAGAACAATATTATCACGCCATCAGTAGTCAGAGATGCATATCAGCCCATTGATTTGCCTATTCTATGAGTAGAAAAAAAAGGAAGATACATCCAAAACTTACTAAATGACAAGTTAGAATGGCATGGCAAGACAATATTATCACACCATGAGCCGTTGGTGTGACAACATTATCTGCCACGTTAAAATCTTTGTCATGCCATCACTTTTTAGTGGTGTGATAATATTGTCATTGCACACTAGTTTAAGTTGCGTGGAAAAATGTTCAAATTTCATAAGCTTTTAGGGCTTTATTTTTAAAATTTAAAAGATTAAAAAACAATTTTTAAAAAAATCAAGGATTCACAGTTTAGTTTTTGCAGGAGAAAGTTATTTTTCCCCGTTCTAAACAGACCTAAATTGCACCCTAGTAAGAAGTAAGAATTCCTAAGTACCATGTTGAACATAAAGAAGTACTAGTACTATAGTACTACTACAATGGTTAAGTTCATTATAGCATGTGTTTCAAAACTCCGAAATCCAAATACATTAGTCGTCAACAATTCGATTTGAGCAACTTGTGTCCTTTTAAACACAAGCAACGGTATGTCATAGGCTCCGAGCTCTTCCATGGTTGGACCTAAGATCTACCACTTGATATAGACGCAGTTTATAATTCAAGATTCCATTATGACCTATACGTGTCAACGAGACATCGACTGGACTGTTTGTATTTGGAAAGAAGAAAACCTCGAAGCTGTAAAATGTAATATCGGAGTAACTGGAGGGGCTGAGCGCAATCAACGGAAAGTTTTTGTGCGCATATGCTTTAGTTTTCTTTTCTCTCTCTCTCTCTCTTTCTTCTGACTTCTTTTGTGCTTCTTCCAAGCTTCCTTCCAGTCCTCGCTCTCGTCCTCCCTCCGTCACTCGCAGCGCAGACCAAGGAAGGCTTCTCGCCTCTCGCCTTCGCCTCGCTTCGCTTCCAAGTCCCAATGCCGACGCAACAGCTTACCTCACGCGGCACGCGGCGCGCTTGAGAGAGAGGGCCGCCAAACGCATGGCGGCGCCGGGCCTGGACGAGGTCATGGCGTTCCTCACCGACCACGGGTTCGCGGGCGCCGCCTCCGCGCTCCGCGACGACGTCCTCGCCCGCGCCGCGTCACGGCTCCTCGCGCTTTTTCCCTCCTTCTGGAGCCAAAAAAACCCCAAAAGGGTGGCACATCCCCAGCTCTCCACGGGCCACAGGCCATATCTCACATAGCACGGAGTAAATTTTAGCTAAGGCTGTGTTTAGTTCTACGTTAAAATTAAAAATTTAAAAAAAATGGAACGATGTGATAAAAAAGTTAGAAGTTTGTATGTGTAGAAAAGTTCGATGTGATGAAAAAGTTAGAAGAAGAAAAAAGTTAAAAATTATTTGCCACTCTTACGAGTGGTGCTAAATTATTTACTATTGGACCCACATATCATAGACAGCGAGTGACAAATAATTAATTGCCACATCTTAAAAGTGGCTTGGAGTTAAATGTCTCTCTAAACAGGGCCATGGACCGGAGAATTAGTACTTCTAAACAGGGCCTTAGGGGGGAAAACATGCATACCAGCCCTCGGTTTTCCTATTCTGCCTGTAGGAAAAAAAAACAAAAATGGTTATGTATATTAGCTACTCGGTTTGCCCTATTCCGCTTGTAGAGAAAAGAGAGAGAGAGAGAGAGAGAATGTAATGCAAATTAGATTAGTGTGGCAGATAATATTATCACGCCATAAACCATTGGTAAAGACACATATTAGCTCGTTGGTTTATCTATTTCACTAGTAGAGAAAAGGGAAGGTTCATCCAAAACTTACCGAAACAAAAAGTTATTGTCAAGTTAGATTGGTGTGACCCAGCAATATTGTCACGCCATGAATCCCTCTCTTTATGGTCATAGAGAAAAGGAAGGGTTCATCCAAAACTTATTAAAATGACAAGTTATAATGTGTGGCAGGACAATATTATCACGCCATCAATAGTCAGAGATGCATATCAGCCCATTGATTTGCCTATTCTACGAGTAGAAAAAAAGGAATATCCATCCAAAACTTACTAAATGACAAGTTAGACTGACATGACATGACAATATTATCACACCATGAGCCGTTGCCCGTTAGCATGACAACATTATCTGCCACGCCAAAATCTTTGTCATGCCATGACTTTTTACCGGTGTGACAATATTGTCGTCGCACTAGTTTTAGTTGTGTGGAAAAATGTTCAAATTTCATAAGCTTTTAGGGCTTTATTTTCAAAATTAAAAATATTAAGAAAAAAATAAAAAAAAATCAAGGATTCACATTAATTTGCCACAGCCAGTTCAGTTTTTGCAGGAGAAAGTTTTTTTTTCCCGTTCTAAACAGACCTAAATTGCACCCTAAGAAGTAAGAATACCTAAGTACCATGTTGAACATAAAGAAGTACTACCACTACAATGGTTAAGTTCATTATAGCGTGTGTTTCAAAACTCCGAAATCCCAATACATTAGTCGTCAACAATTCGATTTGAGCAACTTGTGTCCTTTTAAACACAAGCAACGGTTGTCATAGGTTCTGAGCTCTTCCATGGTTGGACCTAAGATCTACCACTTGATATAGACGCAGTTTATAATTCAAGATTCCATTATGACCTATACGTGTCAACGAGACATCGACTCGACTGTTTGTATTTGGAAAGAAGAAAACCTCGAAGCTGTAAAATGTAATATCGGAGTTACTGGAGGGGCTGAGCGCAATCAACGGAAAGTTTTTGTGCGCATATGCTTTAGTTTTCTTTTCTCTCTCTCTCTTTCTTCTGACTTCTTTTGTGCTTCTTCCAAGCTTCCTTCCAGTCCTCGCTCTCGTCCTCCCTCCGTCACTCGCAGACCAAGGAGGGCTTCTCGCCTCTCGCCTTCGCCTCGCTTCGCTTCCAAGTCCCAATGCCGACGCAACAGCTTACCTCACGCGGCGCGCCGCGCGCTTGAGAGAGAGGGCCGCCAAACGCATGGCGGCGCCGGGCCTGGACGAGGTCATGGCGTTCCTCACCGACCACGGGTTCGCGGGCGCCGCCTCCGCGCTCCGCGACGACGTCCTCGCCCGCGCCGCGTCCGCCGCGTCCGCCGCCGGGGACGCCGGCTCCGATTCCGATGCCGCATTAGATCCCCAGCTCCCGCCCCTCCGGTTGCCGGCGTCCACGTCCGGAGGCGGTGGGGCGCCGGCGGCGCCGCCTGCAAGCCCCGGCTCCAGCTCTGACTCGGCGTCGTCCTCTGCCTTCGTCAGCATGCGCTCCTCGCCCTCAGGTAGTTAGGGGATCAGGGCACAAGGCTGAATTTTTTTTTCATCATCTCTCAGCGTTAAAACCCATCTCTTCTCGTTTTCCGAGGTCGTCAGTTATGTCGCGCGAAATCTCGATCTGTGCGCCGATGTTTTTGGCGGCTATGGTTGGCTTTGGGTCCAATTCGAACCTGCTGGATCAAAGCCAGCATATTTCTGTGCATATGTTCATGGAGGAAAATTATGATCTTTTGATCTAGTAGGGTGCTGGTTAAACCCCTTCCCCTGGGTTTTGTACACCAATGATACTGCTTGTCGTTAAATTCTGATTTCTCAGTATAGTTGAGTGTTCTAATTTGCGGATTTGTGGGTGTTCAAGTCACGATTTTGGTCCTAAACTTGATATATTTTGTTTGTGAGATTAGGGATGCTGAATCCATATGGAGTCTGGTCGCCGCGGCACTCGGACACGTCGTCATCGGAGATGGAGTTTGGCACAGCGCGTCAGTACGACGCCACCGACTTCTTTTTCCAAGAAGGTTGGCTTTACGACGACCATCTCTTCCATAGCAAGTCGGAGCTGGACGACGACAATGGAGAAGACAAAGAGGAGGACAAGTTTGTTCTTGGTGTCCACGATGGCTCAGGGAGGATAGAGATGGGAGTGCTTAGTGCCGGTGATGACCACCGTCATGAACATGTTGGTAATGACGGCTGTGAGGGATGTGCTGAGGTGTACACATGTTCATCACCGCTCTGCGGATGCTGTGGTGAGGGACTGAAGAACGGGGGGCTAGAGGTGGTGAAGGATTCTAGCTCCACTGTCTATGGGAGGTACCAGATCATTGATGACGAGACAGAGATACTTGATGAGTGTGGCATGGATGGGTTTCAGTTGAAGCACCCTGCGGATGTTATGCTTGAGTGTCATTTGCCAAGAGATTCTGGGGAAGGAGATGAGCGATCGGAGCTGAGTGTAGTGGAGAAGGAGCTTCAAATGCTCAGTTCATTTGGTACTAGTGTTGATGCAGATGCTTTTACAAGTAAGTACTTCTGAAATCTTAAACTCTCTGCTTGATTTCACTCTTCAATATTAGTACTCCACTAAATACAGTATTTGTACTAATTTTCAACATTAACCCTCTTTGCTCCGATGAAGATATTATGAATTTATTTATTGAAGTGGGAGAACAGGGTTGAATTACAGCATTAAAGAGTTTGGATACTGTTAGGCACCGTTTGGATGCCAGAATTGAATTGTCTAGTTATCCAAAAAAAAGAATTGAATTGTGTTTGTGGAAATGGTGGTCCAATTCAATTTCAACTATATTTGGTGTTGGGATCCAATTCAACTTGAATTGTGTATGAGTGGTGCAGACAATGCTGAATGAGAGATGTTTTGTTACTGTTGTAAACTGAAATTTGCTATTAAATATGCACAGAGCTAAAAAAAATGGTGCATTTTAGTGGTAACTTCTTCCAGAAACATTACTGCTGTTATACGATTATGCTTCACATGGGTTTTCTCTGTATATTAGAAGAATTGAAAATTTTCTTCTGCTCTTCAATATAATATGTAACTTGGTTTCGGTAACACTACAGAAATGAAATGAATCTGGATTTAAAAATGCACATTTGAGGAGACATTTTTTAACAAAGAAAGGCCAAACCTATTTTATTATCAGTCTTGCTGAACTGTTGTTTGTTTACCAACGTTTGTGTGAATTTGCAATTTAATTCCAGTCATCTTCTTATCCTGTATAAAGATCATTTGCTGCTTGCTTCGTTAGGTTTACTCTAAATGTTTGTTGTCTTTAGGTCCTGGACTTGTACACGATATCACAGACAATGCCAAACTGGATGATAACATTGAAAAGAATATGAAAAGCAGTAGCGACAAACATCTGAAGGAAGGTTATAGCATAGAGCCTTTCCCTGAGAGTTCTGTTGATGATACCTTTGAGTTTGGAGATATTGGACCATTGAATACTGATGCACAAAACTCAACTGCTGCTAAAGCTGAGGAAGAAGATCCAGAGACAAATGTTGATCTCGCTCTCGCTAATTTCCATCGAGAATATGAGGTATTTGAACTGAGAATTGTCCACCGCAAGAACAGGTTCACAATCACTTCCTGTTTCTCCCTTCTCTTCTTCCATTTTTGGTTGCTAAATGATACTTCCAAGTTAATTCTTATGCTCATATAGCATGTCTTCACTGCAGGACCGGCTTTGAAGTAAGCAAAGATTTCCCCATTGTCATAAATTCAGTTATAGCAGGAAGATATTATGTCACTGAATACCTTGGCTCAGCTGCATTCAGTAAAGTTGTGCAAGCACATGATCTTCAGACAGGAACTGATGTTTGCCTTAAAATAATTAAAAATGATAAGGATTTCTTTGATCAAAGTCTGGATGAGATCAAGCTTCTGAAGTTTGTGAACAAATACGATCCATTAGATGAGCATCATGTGTTGCGTCTCTATGACTATTTTTATCATCAGGTATATCACTTAAGAAATAAAGTTGACTAAGATACTCCCTTTGCATTGACGTTATGCTGCATACTTTTTGGCTATTCGGAAGCTAAGGAAATTTGAAAGGGATATATTGTTGGTCTTTGGCAACTTTGAAAAGGATCTATGATGGCTAAAAGTAATATAGCTTCTTATTTTCAGTTGATTTCTTAAATTGCTTGCATGCTTGTTTAATTGTAGAAAAATCATAGAATTTATTAGTACTATTATTTTTTGCGGTTGCAAAATCATAGAATTTCTGTAACGACATATTGACATTGCATGCATTTAACAGGAACACCTTTTTATTGTCACTGAATTACTGCGAGCAAATCTATATGAGTTCCAGAAATATAATCAGGAATCTAGTGGTGAAGCATACTTCACATTGCCTAGAATACAGGTATGTTTGACCGTTCTATACTAAGATGCTATCTATAATTGTTGCATATGCATGGACACTTACAGTTCAATTTGTAGTATGCACAATATGCAATGTTCCAAACCAATTTAATATGCTTCATTTAAACATAAAGTTTTTGAACTGTAATTGATCATTTTCTTGGAATGATATTGCTGCAAATAAAATGATTAACTGTTTTAAGTGCAATTAAATTTAACTTAAGAAAAAAGGTTTTGATGAACAAAAGTTCCCCCTTTTCTTTCAGGCAATAGCTCGGCAATGTTTAGAAGCCTTGGTATATTTGCATCATTTAAGGATCATTCATTGTGACCTGAAGCCTGAAAACATCCTTATCAAGAGCTACAGCAGATGTGAAATTAAGGTTATCGATCTTGGAAGTAGTTGCTTCTTGACAGATAACTTATGTCTCTATGTACAATCACGGTCATATCGAGCTCCTGAGGTCATTCTGGGGCTTCCTTATGATCAGAGGATTGATATTTGGTCTCTTGGTTGCATCCTTGCGGAACTCTACACTGGTGAGGTAAGAAGCTTCTGTACCTTGCTAATCCTTCTTTTTGGACACGTGTTGACCTTTTAGCTGTGTTAAACCCATAGTGGCCTGTTGCCATACAGCACATAGAATTTTATGGAGATTTCAACACACTGCATTAATAGTGAAGTACTGTGTTGGCATGTTTGATACCTTCTTTCTTGTCTAAATGCTATGCAACATATAGCTCCAAACAGAAAATAGAGATCAAACTTCTGTGCCAGAGTTTTTTTTTTTTAAGTACTGTGTTGGCATGTTTGATACCTTCTTTCTTGTCTAAATGCTATGCAACATATAGCTCCAAACAGAAAATAGAGATCAAACTTCTGTGCCTGAGTAAATTTTTGGGCACAAGGACAGGCTTTAATAAATAAAGACAAATAAGGATGTTTTACATGGAAACGAATAATGTGCTTCAAGTTGTTTTGTTGTTATCCATATGGAAACAAAGTTGTTTTAAAATTTAAAAACGCTAATCGTCTAATTATAATTCCTAACTGGTACACATAACAGGTACTATTTCCTAATGAACCAGTGCCCATAATGCTTGCTCAAATGATCGGGATAATTGGCCCAATTGACATGGAAATGCTTGCATTGGGAGAGGAAACGCAAAAGTATTTCACTGATGATTACGACCTTTTCACCAAGAATGAGGTACACTATTCTTAGTGCTAGTGGAAGTAGCCTTTCCTGTGACCACTCGAATTTCATCATGTCTATCTCTCTCTGTGGACTGTGCGAGTTATAACACATTAAACAGTGAACTCATTTTGTTGCTTACCTCATTTCTATTCAGGAAACAGATCAATTCGAGTATTTGATCCCAGAAAAGTCTTCTCTGCAGCATCACTTACAATGCCCTGATTCAGAGTTTGTTGATTTTCTATCCTATTTGCTGCAAATAAACCCCAGGAGAAGACCAACAGCAAGTGAAGCGCTACAACATCAATGGCTTTCATTTGCATACTAATGACTAATGAGAAACCAACCGGTCATTTCGTTTGTTTTAAGTGCTTTGTTCAACTGCTCCTAAGTTGGATCCCTGCAATCTTCTAAAGGTGGATTGATTTTCTGATATTTCCCCATGAGTCCATGACATGAAACATTACACTTTCCTTGAGTTTTAGAAGGATTTACCTTTGTGCTTGCTGAACTAGCCTGCGGCACAGTTTTCTTGTTTCGTTTCTTCAGGGCAATTCTTGGAGTGGAAGCCCTACTTTCAGTGTAAAGATTCGTGAGTGTATGTAAATATGAGGAAATTTTCCTGTGTACATGTACAGTTGAAACAGGCTCTTGTAAGCCATCTGATTCATCTTTCATAACATAGTGAAAAATATGAAATAATCATCCTGCATTTCTTCAGTTGTCGCCGTACTTCTGTGAAAATTTCCCTTTTAATCTCAATCAAGGAATTTTATTGTCTATGAGAAATTTATTAGTCTCGTGAGAGTTTTGTGTCTTTGAGTAACCCGGAAGAGCCGAAGGTACCACCATTGCAGATTTGCAGGCCCATGAAGTTGCACAACGCGGCCCAGCAAGGGCAGTGTACCGTGTACGTCCAGCCCAACAACTCCTATCCATCCGATCTTGAACCAACGTCTCGGATCAGCTCTGGTCGCGACACTTCGCTCTGTCACCGGCACGCAAAAATCTCCCTCCCCCTTGGTATATTTGCATCATTTGAGGATCATTCACTGTGACCTGAAGCCTGAAAACATCCTTATCAAGAGCTACAGCAGATGTGAAATTAAGGTTATCGATCTTGGAAGTAGTTGCTTCTTGACAGATAACTTATGTCTCTATGTACAATCACGGTCATATCGAGCTCCTGAGGTCATTCTGGGGCTTCCTTATGATCAGAGGATTGATATTTGGTCTCTTGGTTGCATCCTTGCGGAACTCTACACTGGTGAGGTAAGAAGCTTCTGTACCTTGCTAATCCTTCTTTTTGGACACGTGTTGACCTTTTAGCTGTGTTAAACCCATAGTGGCCTGTTGCCATACAGCACATAGAATTTTATGGAGATTTCAACACACTGCATTAATAGTGAAGTACTGTGTTGGCATGTTTGATACCTTCTTTCTTGTCTAAATGCTATGCAACATATAGCTCCAAACAGAAAATAGAGATCAAACTTCTGTGCCTGAGTAAATTTTTGGGCACAAGGACAGGCTTTAATAAATAAAGACAAATAAGGATGTTTTACATGGAAACGAATAATGTGCTTCAAGTTGTTTTGTTGTTATCCATATGGAAACAAAGTTGTTTTAAAATTTAAAAACGCTAATCGTCTAATTATAATTCCTAACTGGTACACATAACAGGTACTATTTCCTAATGAACCAGTGCCCATAATGCTTGCTCAAATGATCGGGATAATTGGCCCAATTGACATGGAAATGCTAGCACTGGGAGAGGAGACGCAAAAGTATTTCACTGATGATTACGACCTTTTCACCAAGAATGAGGTACACTATTCTTAGTGCTAGTGGAAGTAGCCTTTCCTGTGACCACTCGAATTTCATCATGTCTATCTCTCTGTGTGGACTGTGCTCTATAACACATTAAACACTGAACTCATTTTGTTGTTTACCTCATTTCTATTCAGGAAACAGATCAATTCGAGTATTTGATCCCAGAAAAGTCTTCTCTGCAGCATCACTTACAATGCCCTGATTCAGAGTTTGTTGATTTTCTATCCTATTTGCTGCAAATAAACCCCAGGAGAAGACCAACAGCAAGTGAAGCGCTACAACATCAATGGCTTTCATTTGCATACTAATGACTAATGAGAAACCAACCGGTCATTTCGTTTGTTTTAAGTGCTTTGTTCAACTGCTCCTAAGTTGGATCCCTGCAATCTTCTAAAGGTGGATTGATTTTCTGATATTTCCCCATGAGTCCATGACATGAAACATTACACTTTCCTTGAGTTTTAGAAGGATTTACCTTTGTGCTTGCTGGACTAGCCTGCGGCACAGTTTTCTTGTTTCGTTTCTTCAGGGCAATTCTTGGAGTGGAAGCCCTACTTTCAGTGTAAAGATTCGTGAGTGTATGTAAATATGAGGAAATTTTCCTGTGTACATGTACAGTTGAAACAGGCTCTTGTAAGCCATCTGATTCATCTTTCATAACATAGTGAAAATATGAAATAATCATCCTGCATTTCTTCAGTTGTCGCCGTACTTCTGTGAAAATTTCCCTTTTAATCTCAATCAAGGAATTTTATTGTCTATGAGAAATTTATTAGTCTCGTGAGAGTTTTGTGTCTTTGAGTAACCCGGAAGAGCCGAAGGTACCACCATTGCAGATTTGCAGGCCCATGAAGTTGCACAACGCGGCCCAGCAAGGGCAGTGTACCGTGTACGTCCAGCCCAACAACTCCTATCCATCCGATCTTGAACCAACGTCTCGGATCAGATCTGGTCGCGACACTTCGCTCTGTCACCGGCACGCAAAAATCTCCCTCCCTTCTATGCATTGGTGTCCAGAAGTTCAGATGAGAACCTCCAGTTTCTCTGACGACAAATTCAGGTGCAAGACAGGCAATAGACACCAGTAGTGTCACTGACAATTCAAGGTTGTATCTTGTAAGTGCGCGTGGCCACTGTGGAAGTTATGTTTCAATTAAATTTGAGACATCAATGTGTTATCACTGATCGGTGCTGTTTGTTGGGCTTAGGCCTTTGTATATATAAACATCAGATAACTGCATTTATATAAATAAATGTTTTTTGGTTGGAGTGAAGTGATGGTACAATGCCAAGAACATTTCTGATGCTGAACCCTTTGCTGAACGGAACAAACAGGATGCTGGCAGCATACCAATTAGACTAACTGAACTATCAACAATGAAATTTTACAACAGAAGGTGATATACAACTGGTGTTTAAATGCCCCACTACACACATACCAATCTAACATTCTGCTAGATTACAATTCCTTTTATCTTCAGACATGGCAATTCTGTACGAACATTGACTTGATTTTTATCAGGATCCAGGAAACCTAAACGAATATATAAATAATAATGTACAGGTGCTATCCCCTGAGAACGGACTTATGGCGTGGCAGGCGTTTCAGCCTTCATCAAAACAATTTCATGTAGCGGCTGCAAAATTTATACTGCCTGATCAGTTTGGGGGATGCCATGTTTTTGGAACCATTCAGGCATATGAAACCTTTCGTATAGTGCTGGTCTAACATCTCTCTGGATAGAGAGATGCTTCAGAAGTGGAAATATAACTTCCATGAGCTGAAAACGTTTAAACAAGACAGAATTAGTAAATAGTGGAAACTGAAACATGACTAAAGACTGGTGGCAGTTATCAGCTACCTGATCATCATTATGTTGTCCAGCTGAAAATGGAACACAGGGTATTCCATTCAAAGGTTGCAATATGAAACTGAATGGGTTGTTGTCAACAATGACAACTCTGCAGAAATCTTTCGACACGCAAGAAAGATCTTTGACATGTTCTCTGTATTCCCTGAAATTGTGCATCCCATGGATATCAGAAAGCGCATTGGCCAAACACC
Organism: Oryza longistaminata; assembly: GCA_009805545.1. Lineage (NCBI taxonomy): Eukaryota > Viridiplantae > Streptophyta > Magnoliopsida > Poales > Poaceae > Oryza > Oryza longistaminata. Next base: position 37,908,357 of record CM020178.1, read on the forward strand.
AAATAGGTCCTATGCGACATTTCCAGCAAGAAAAAAAGCCACTTAACACATAGCCCTCAACTAATTTGGCACACATCTCAGCAAGCATAGTAATGAATGCAGCAGCACTATGATAATATGGTAAAACACCATGTGTATCCATAGGAAAGTTAACAGTAACTTACGTAGTAACAGTTGATGGGCGATATAGACGGAGTTTGAATCTATTATGGACATCTATTCTGTCAACTAAAGGTCTTGCATAACCTGAGAACAAACATGGGCATGTGAGGTGGCGCTAATTGGGTTCTAATGAATGAAGAAAAATAGTAGCAAGCACATACCTTCCAAACCTGCTGTAAAGAGAATAAGATCTGCAAATTCACTAGTTTTCTGCAAGAACTCGTGCAAACCAGGACGTTCAAAAACGGTGACATGATTCACTTTGTTTCTCCCTTCAACATCCTTTACAGTTCACACAAGCAAAAGATCCTTTAGCAGTAGTGATTAAAATCATTGCATACAATAAGAGCCAAAAGCACAAGTTCTGTACCTTCTCAGTGGATATGCACTCCATGTCAAAGCAATGTAATCCAGCTTCAACAGCTTGGGTGCGTACAATAGCTGGAAGACTGGATGATTCATATGCAGAAACTAAAGTTTCATCCAAATCAAGCACAACCTGAATAGATAACCCAAATATTTTCAGAAATGGTGAATGAATAACTTATAATTATCATTTCATTTTTCGTTTTATGTAAAACTGTTATCATTTCATCTTTTGTTTTATGTAAAACTGAAAGCTCAACATAAAACCATCCAAGTTCTTCACCCACTAAAACAAAATATGCTAACAGGAAACCCTGTTATGAGCAAGTTAGCCAATGTTAATCCCACATGATAATTCATATATAATCACCATATGTATAATCTCATAATTCTGATTCAATTGAAGTCATAATGTATCATCACCAAATGCATTATCCCACAACACTGCTCAAATATCTACTCATCTACACATCGATTTCAACGGGCGTTCTAAATTACCGTCCACAGCTCTGCTAAAGACTGCAGCAATGTATTGTCCCGGTTAAGTACCAACACCAGCACCGTTGCAATTTTGGAATATTAAATCACCATTTCATGAATTATCCAAGCAGTATAATTCAGAGAGACGGATTAACGCCATTGTTGGCTGCTAAACGAGGACTTGATTGGGGATAGCAGGACAACAGATTGCCCATGCTCGTAAACCAAGAAAACAAAATCATCGTAATTCAAACCCCCACAAAAAAAATCAGCTTTACAACCCACACAATAATTAGCCCCCAAGACAAATCGAATTGCCTGAATTAAGCCGGAATAAACACCCAGCTAACCTCAAATCAATCACTCTACGCATCTACCAAATCCTAAATCTCCCACGAAGACCGGAACATCAAAAATCAGATCAAGGGACTCCTCCCGCATCTACTGTTTCATCCAAATGATGCCCATATCATCCCTAAACTAGCCATTTCCCCCCTTACCAAACTACCGAGGAACCCCATAGCGTCAACGAATCCACTCAAAACCTAATCTTCTCCGTACCGTGAGGCGCTGCAGGGACTCCGGCGGGGGCGTCGGCGCAGGGGCCGTGTCGGCCGGGATCTCGGAGCGGAGCGGCATAAAGGCCACCGACGGCGACTGCTCGGAGTCGGCCGGCCCGGAGAGGAGCGGGTAGCGGAACCCGACGAAGGAGAGGAGCTGGGCGCAGGATGGGGTGCCCCGGAGGATCTGGAGCAGGACCTGGAGGAGGAACCCGATCCACCCCACCACCGCCTGCCACGCCTGCGCCGCCACCTTCCCCCGCTGCTGCTGCTGCGCCGCCGCCGCCGCCGTCGGCGAGTACACCTCCGCCGCCGCCATGATCGCCGCCCGCGGCGAGCTGTCTCCCCGCAACGTGGGGCGGTTGGGAGGCGGAGAGGCGAGGCGATGGCGAGGCCGGAGGGGCAACCGGAGGAGGGAGGAGGGGGGGGAGGAGGACGTGGTGGTCGACTGGTCGTGGTCGTGTTTTTGAGGGGGAGGCCGCGGGTGCCCGTGCCCCGAGTCCGTATTCGTCTACGTGTGTGTTGGCGGTTCGTTTGCCCGTGTGGGCTTAGCGGAGTTACAGGAGTAGATTTAATGGGCCCAGTTGTCAGTGAGAGGCTCGGCTCGTCTGGCGAGCTGCCGGGAGTGTGATTATACTTACGTGCACACGGAGTTTTCTCCAAAATTTGTCTAGAAAGAACTTGCAAACCGCTCACACTCACACCCATGTGATGCGGACACCCACATCCTATCTCTACATGCACTCTAAGAGACTAATCTGATATATCTTGTCTACCAGGCTACCACTGAAGAATAATTAGTTACAAATGCAAATGTCTGTGTCTAGTTTAGTACGAATTTACTATTGGACTAATTTCTCACAAAGAATCTAATTACAGTCATAATCAGTTAAGCTAAACTCGTTTCATGTTTTCTCTATTTTCTATGTATCATGTACTCCCTCCGTAAAAAAAACCCAAATTAGTTGAAAATGCGATATTAAGTGCAACGAATTGTTGGACAGCTAATATTCTATTCCCAACTAGATTGGGTTTTATGGGACGAAGGAGTACATACTACTGGTGTCTGTATTTTCCTGCTTGCGTATGTGTTTATCCTATCTGGTTTGATTTTGACGAAGTATCAATCGACGAACAGTAATGTTGACATATTATTATACTCGAGTACATGATAACGAATTCAATCATGCGAAATGATTTTTCCAGGAACGCATGTGTTTTTGTTGTTGTACAATTTGTTATTGTAATCTTGAGTAAGGCATGGATTTCTTATACAGGCCAAAACGGAGTGAATTATTAGAATACGATTAATTAAGTATTAGCTTAAAATATTTTTTCTTAATTTTTAAGAAAACATACCTTTTAATAGTTTGAAAGTATGTGCGTAAAAAAATGAGGGAATGGAGGTTGAAAAAAATTAAGAGAAAAACACAGCCTAATTGCATACACTTGGAAAATTATAAATGGAACAGTTATAACCTACATTCGCGCATATAATTTGGAAAATATAAATGGAACATGTGCATGCTATCTAAAATAGCGGTCATATTGCTTTCAAAAAAATGTCCCAGAAATATTGCTTTGAGAAAACTAAACTAATACATTTATATAGTACTAGCAAAATGGTTGGTTATGATGAAAAAAAAAAGCAAAATGGTTGGTTAGACATAATGAGTTCTATAGCTTACGAAAATGCAATCAAATATTTTTAGCTAGTGTACACAGAGTATTTCCTCGCCTCACAAAAAAAAAATCATTTCCTCCTAAAGATGCCATGCCTTGCATTGCACCAAAGGCATGCTTTGCTATTATTTCTTTCTTGTTGATTATACCTAAGCAAAGCAGGGCCCCTTTGATCTTTTTGAGCTATAGGGGCAACGGAAAAACAAGTGGGACATGCTCCATGAATATCGTTTGGTAAAAGACACCTAACCAAAGCAGGCCAAGGAGAGTACAATAAAAGGGGCCTTATCTTGTTCAGTTGAAAAATAATTACCATCACGTGTTGATTAAAGTTTTTATTAAAAGAAAAAAGCCTGAGAAATGGCCTCTCTAGGACTGAATATTGTCACTTGCTGCCATTTAGCTTAAAGTTACTATGGTCATGGTGTAGTTGTTTTCAGATGAAACATGCTGCTGATTAGACCATGCATTCTCTGAAATCTGTATAGTCAGGTACTCAGGTTACTATACAGATGATACAGTTCTGAAGTTTTCACCCATGAAGTTTTGAACGGCAGAAGTTTCTTGAGGGTAAAAAAAAATGAGTTAAGGCTTGCATGTGTTTTATGAGTTCTGAATGTCTTCACTATGGTCCCTCAACTCATTAGTTTTTGTCCTGTTCATTGTTCACACATGCTTGTCATCTTTCCTCCCTCTTTATTGCAGTGGTCAATAACTGAACTTGCCATCAATGAATAAACCCAATGTTTCCATACCTACGACAAAAATTGAAATTCTGTGACACCGAAAATACTCATCATGGAGAGGTTGGTAGCTCTGAAGCTGTCCAGGTGAACGAATTGAATGGATTAATTTAATTTTAGTGCGGAGACTCTCTCAAATTTCTAATAGCACAAACTGATTCATTCGTTTTAGTAAATTCTTTGCTGAGAAAGCGTCTTCTGCTTGGCTACGCTTACCGGCCACTCGTAGCTAGCTGTCTGGCTGCTTCGTAATTGGAACATATCAATACTGTTCTGATGTCACACCATGGATGAGTCCAAAATTTTATCAGGATGTGCTTCTATGCTGTTCATTGGTTGCACCATCGTCTGTTTCGTGCTGGAACACGAATATGCGGAGCGTTGCGAGCAACTTAGGATTTAACTAATAGTTTATTGATTTTCTTTAAGATTTACTTGATGTTTTAAGATATTTAACCTATATTTGAAGATAAGTTTAGAGCTCAAGCCCTTGGTATTATAGGCCTACCTCCGCCTTTGATTGCAACGTTGGATTATACCATAAACTTAGAATAAAAGTGAAAATGACCATTAGCTTTTCAGGCTTATCTATACTACTTCATCCGTTTTATATTACAAGTCGTTTGACTTTTTTAGTGTTAAGTTTGATTAAATTTATAGAAAAATTTAGCAACATCTAACATATCAATTTAGTTTCATTGAATCTAATATTGAATATATTTTGATAGTATATTTGTTTTGTGTCGAATATAGTACTATATTTTTCTATAAACTTGATCAAATTTGAATAAGTTTGACTAGAAAAAAGTCAAATAACTTATTAGAGTAGACAAATTATATTTAGCACCATATTCATGCCCAGGAATTATACTACTCCATCCGTCCCATAGTATAAAATATTTTGACTTTTTGTTTGCACTGTTTGATCACTCGTCTTATTAAAAAAATTTGTGCAAATATAAAAAATGAAAAGTTATGCTTAAAGTACTTTGAATAATAAAGTAAGTCACAAATAAAATAAATAATAATTTCAAATTTTTTGAATAAGACGAATGGTCAAACAGTGTAAGCAAAAAATCAAAATCCCTTATATTATGGGATGGGAGAGTACTAACAAGCTGGAGCACTGCACAAATTACTGTTTTCATGGGGTCCTGGCAGTAGAATTTTGCTTGTTTTTGTCATTTTCGTTGTTATTAGCTCGTACTGCCTCTAATTATAGACATGCTAAAAGCATGAAAAGATGCTCTACTTGTTTAGCTTAACTTGGTTGTCTTTTCAGATTCCTTGGATCTGAAAGTAGGCAACAGAGAGGTGAAGAAAAGGGGTGACAAACTGAGGTGGCTTGCTATGGCAGATCAGGACCAGCTAGTCCTAATCCCCAAGAGAGGCAGTGGTTTTGAGCACCTTTTCAACGCAGATGTAGATTAAAGATTTTGCCACCAGCTCTTTGGTAGCATTATTTTCTTCAAGTAGGGAATTAATCAAACTAATGTGAGCGGAGAGAGTAGGGCAGTCTTCGGCTGAGTTCATTTCAGCAACATAAAACAACAATTTTATCGTTCTTCGTTGGCACATTTTATGAATTTATAAATAGTATGTTTTGTAAACAAAAATTATATATAAAAGTTTTTTATGTTCAAAATCAAATAAACTCTCTTTTGAATTTATAATAGTTAATATGTAATTAATCACGCGCTAGTGATTCATTCTATTTTTCGAACAACGAACAGCTTTAGCTGAAATGCTCCGACAAACACAACCTTCGTATGAATTGATACACGTATATTACTCTATAATTTTATTGCGAATAACCAGAGTTCCCTAAATACATGTGGCTTCATATTTAAGACAAATTTTCGAGAAACTATTGGAGTTTCAGCCTAAAAGGGAAACCTGTCCAAATACTTGTGCATCAGATGATTCTATATTGCTTAACAAACTGTACTACAGAAAATAAACTAATCCTAACTTTTCAAAAGAAAAAAAGAGAAATAAACTAATCCTAACCGAGCCTTTTTTCTGCAGTCAGTATAGTCACGGACTCAATTTTCCGTCAGTAGCCTTCTTTGCAACCCAATGAATACATTCAGTTAGCATCGCGCCGGCGCCCCACTATGCAGTACCAAAACAGCTCGGCCTGATGGGTATACCTGTAGCGATGTTTTGTACGTTGAATCGTGCGTTATTCGCCATCCCCATTCACCAATCGCCACCTGAACGTACGTGAATCGCACTGTCCGAAATCAAAGCCCGTTTCTTCTGACACAGATCTGTGGGAGCGCGGATACATAAAAGTGTTGTAGAAAAAGTTCAATAGTATAGCTCACCTCCAATTCATCTATAGCCAATCTAATAGCCAATTCATACAATAGTTACTTACTATGCTATTAATATATGGTCCCACCTGTCATACACACATTTTTAGGAATAAAAGTTATTCAACTTTTAATTTCACCAATCTTTATCACTGACAGAAGTGTGTGATCTTGCTTGCAATACTCAGTACTACAATGTTTGGATAGTCCAGCACTATGAAAACATTCTTTTGAGTAAATTTCACAAAACTACAATTTAGCAACTTTAGTAAGGTATTTCGCAGAACAGCAACAACAGAATTTTATCAGAAAGCTATAACTTTATCCCCATAAGTTGTATGATTGTATGTAGGAATTGAGAAGCATGAGTACTTCATATGTGTATGACACGCCACCCAAACTTGGCACACAAATAAGAGAAATTTTACACTACTTGAGAAAGTACCTTGAGGTACCTAAATTTTTGATACCTTGAGATATACCTAGAGTTACCAAATTTTACTCTAGAAAACCTGGTATCTCTAGGTACCTTCTCAAGGATGGTAAAATTACCCCACAAATAAAGTTGCAGTTTTATGATAAAATCATATACTGTTGTCACAGTTCTCTGTAATGGCTAGCTAAAGTTGTAGAAAATTGATAGTTTTGATAACAACAGTTGTAGTTTTCTGAAATTTACTCTATTCTTTTAGAATAGTTTTCTATGGTGCTGTGGGAAATACTATAGTTGTGCCTCCTTAATAGATATTTCATGAAACAGTGCATGAAAATTTCATCTTTGTGCACTGTTTACATCAAATTCTTAAGCCCTTACTCATCTTTTAGGCATTTTGGAGAGTTTATCAGGTTCAATCTGGTTGCATCTGTGTATACAGTTCATTGAAGCAGTGTGCTCTGTGGTTGCATTTGTCTTTTAGACTAAAGCAGTTTATTCAATGACCGATTTGGCGATTTCTATTGTCTTCCTAGTTAATAAACTTGGTTCTGCTTATTGCTGACTTATATGCATGTTTTCGTAATTGTATTCTTGCCAATAAATCTAGGGTGCCAGTGTGGTAATAATCTTCTCTAAATGAATTATTGTCAGTTAGAGTTGGAAACTTATCTGGTAGTCTCTGATTGCTGGTGTGTCCAGAACCGAAATCCACAGAGTCTTGTTTCTGTGTCACAAGAATGGACCAACTGAACCTGCCAGTTCTAAATTTTGCGATGGACTCCAGATATCTGATGCTTGTCTAATCTAAAATGAGTTAGTAATTATCTGCTAGTTGGAGGCCAATGACAGGACCCATATTCCTACTTTTGTTAGGGTGCAGAAATAACAAGGACATTCTTTCGAAAACAACTCAATATGTTGTAGCACTAAAGAAAGTCCAACAATCTAGTTGGTCTGCCAAGTTTGGTGGTCGTCCCTCTTTCCATAACTTCTGATAAGTGTCTTTCTTTTTTAGAGGAACTTTTGTATACATGTCAATTAGTAGCATATGTTTATCATCATCTTTTAGGGATGTGCAGTTATGTTACTACAACATGTCATTGCTACCATCAGACTTATGTTCAATTTTTATTTGACAAACTGCCATTTCTATCTCGAAGTTAAACTTTTCCTTTTCCCCCTTGTGAACCTTTGAAAAGGGCAGGGAGTTCCTGCAATTCACCTCGAAGTTAAACTGAGCATATGGTGTTTGTTTCAGTCATAATACTTTTGCTTATTTCTTTTCAGATTGTCGACCACACTACGCACGATTTCAAGAAAGACGACGGGGTAACTTTTGTGATTGAGGACTGAGACACATTTCACAACCTAAGGCTGGGTAATGAATATGCTAGACTGTTTGCATGTCTTGTCTGTTTCCTGAGTTTTTAATGAACAATCGATATGCAAATGTGATGTACAATATGCACATATGAGCTGCTTGTTCAAGTCATTGTAAAAAACAAATTAAGAAAAAAGAGGCAATGGGAGTCTCTAGTGGGTACTCCCAAAAGGGCAAAAAGCCGTCCAGTATGAAATGATGTTGCTCTTTTCTGAAAACAATATGAATGATTTGAGTCAATAAGTGATGTATTTCCAGAGAGAGAACTATCAGACAATGGACTTTCTGGTATCGTGGCTGTCATACTATGTTTGTGCTTGAGTATGGAATTGACATACCAAAATCTCGTTATCAAGGAAGTGACATTGGACGCGCAATTCTGAACGCGGAGAGATCGGCAGGGGGCGCCAGGGGGATCGACGGTGACGAGACGGAACCTCGACAACGACGCGCCCTGCCGATCCGGGCAGCGTTTGGACTTTTTTTTAAAAAGCCCCGATTTGGATCGATCGCGGCTAACGATTCGGCCACCTGTCCGCTGGGTCGATCCGTAGTACTCCCTCCGTCCTAAAAAAAAAAAAAAGCAAACCTGGGTTTACGTGTCCAATTTTGACTGTCCGTCTTATATGAAATTTTTTTATAATTCGTATTTTTATTGTTGTTAGATGATAAAACATGATTAATATTTTATGCGTAATATTTTTTAAAAAATTTTCAAATAAGACAGACGGTCAAACGTTGGGCACGGAAACAGGGTTTGTCTTTTTTTGGACGGAGGGAGTAGGCGCTTGGCTGGCCATGACGCACGGCGGCGCCGGCGGCCCGGCCTCTCGCCCCATACCCACGGCGGCCGCACGCCGCACAGTCGCGGTCATACGGGCGAACGCGGTGGAAGATCCAGGCCGAGGACGATGGCGCGACGTCGGCCCCCAGGCTCAAAAAAATATAGGAAAATTATTCGCGGCTTTGGCCTCCAAATTCCTCTCGCAAGCGCCACGTTTCCACAACGTCCACGTCCATTATCCGGCCTGGTCAGAGAGAAAACCGGGCACCCATGCTGATTAGCCGCTGCTTAGCAATTGATTATGGATTAATTAACAGGATAATACTGGAGTACTAGCTCTAGCTGCTGCTAGTAGTAATCAGCTGCTCATAAAAAGCAATCGTTGGAGAAGCAAAAGCGCACGGCACGAGGGACGCCCAATCCTCCGTGTCCGTTGGCTCAACTCGACCAAACAACCGCCTTTTTTTTAGTCTCCACTCTCTCCACTTCCCCCCTCCATTGCCGCCCCGTTTCTCTCTCTGATCGGCCCAAAAAGTGGATGCTCCGGCTGCCCGACCGCCATGGTGAGGTCTCTCGACAGCTACCCCTCCATCAAAGATGTCACCTACAGGTTCGATTCTGCTTCCCCTGGTCGAAAATTTGGTTCTTGGATCAGAAGTAACTGCCAAATTCGGTTCTTTTCGTCAGTTATGCTGATTTTATCTTTAGTACTATTCAGCGAGTATGTGGTGTAGTTTCCCTAATTTGGATTTAGAGGGAATCCAATTTCTGAAGTGTTGTTGTCTACTTGGCGGCAGCTGCGGATACTGCGGGTACGCGCTGAACCTGAGCTCGTCGACGCGGAACACGGCGAACATCGGGTCCAAGTACGGGAAGCAGATCAAGAAGGGGGTCGTCTCCTTCTTCGCGGTGGACGAGAGCCGGTTCACGCAGGCCGACGAGGTCACCTGCGTGCCTTACTTCCACTCGCGGCGCTCCTGGGGGCTCTTCCGGCGGAGGTCGCGGCTGCTGTGCCGGAAGTGCGGCGGCCGCATCGGCAGCGCCTACGAGGAGGACGAACCCGCCGCGCTGCCCGCGTGCGACGGCCCGGACGACCTGCGCACCACGAGCTCCGGGAGCAGCGGCAGCGCGTCGAGCCAGAAGAACTACGTGATCAAGATCAACGCGCTGCAGCCCTCGTCGGACGATTCTGATGCTGTTGCCTTCACCCTATGACGATCCTGCTGTAGCCTGTCATCTCTTCCGGCCCGGTTGAATTTGCTGCTGCAGTCTTGGAATTCGCATTGGGAGTGCAGAAAGGGTGATATTGCAGTCAAGGAAGGGATCGCCATGGCAGTGAGCTTTTGGAAGGGTTTGATACCATCATGATCTTGAGTCACCTTTGCTGTCTGTAGTAGACTAGTAGTGCTTTTCTTTTGTTCTGTGAATTGGTGGGAGTATACACTGGTTGTTAATTTTTGGATCTGTTAATATTGGAAATGACAATGTTTGCTGTATGTGGCTTGGCCCTATTGAGTTTGTACCATCTCATGAGGTTCATAGGGGTTGCAATTTTGAGTCATCTTGCTTTACTGGTATGTCTTTAGTTTCTCTACATGGATTCTTCATTAGTCGTCTAAGAAAGCATGGGTTGTTGCATTGTGTCAGTTACTGAATATAAATTCTCTGTTAAAATTAAATTATAATCTTTTGGTTTTCCAGAAATAGGCATGTATCTTCAGTTTTGTTAAGCTGATAAGGTGAAACCATAATTCTGATTTCTGTTTATCAGTGTAATTTTCCTCTGGTACCAGCTCGTCAGGAAATGGGACTTGGGAGCACAGAATGAACTCATGTAAGCAGGGCTCCAGGTGAGCTCATGTTCATACAAAGTTTTTAGATATAAGTAACAACTTCATACAAAGCAGTACCTCAGTTGTATAGCATGGTAAAGATCGTTGTAATAACCAAGAAACATCTGTTCTAATCCACAAAATTTGATATGCAAATAGCAAGATGAAGGATCATTTTCTGAGAAAGATGTAAATTTGTAAATTTTACTGCTCAAAGAATCACTATCAGTATCATATACAAAGGAGCTCTTTAGCTGGAGCAGTACAATTGTCAGGTTTCCCTACTAGCTATTAAGAAACATACATACATTTAGTAGAGATAGTTGATATCATGTTGTAATAATCAATTCAAATTAAAAAATAATGTAAAAACACTTTAGCACTTTATATGATTGTCGTAGTTTACTCTATCATTCTGCTTCGAGTGGCTATTGAGTTGGCATGGGTGTATTCTGCAAGAAGTGTCTGAATAATATAAGTGCTTCTCGAGGCCGGTGTAGTGGTACCTCATGGCCTGCGCCTGCTATAGTGACGAGAGTTAATCCTTTATACACTTGACTCCAACCTCCAACCTGCAAGAGGAATATATCATGTATTCAAATGATTCATTCTGACCCAGAATTTGCTTAGAACTACAAATAGTTTTTAGTATACTGACCTTTCCATGGTCATACCAAGGGTACCAATTGACCAGAGTTGGAAGCTTAAGAGCATCTATTGAGTACCTTGTTGCAGTAACAGGAACTACAGCATCTGTATCCCCACTGTGAAAAAGAGTAAAGAAAATCACATAGCAAGTTAAGTCATGTCACTAAATGTTAGCCAGCACAATATAATGGATTAACTTTGTAGCAGTAGTAACTCATTAGATCGTAGTATTGAATCAAACAATGAGTTGAAGTGCTGGACTGACCTGAAAACCCATATCCTAATACCAGCTGCAATCAATTCTTGGTAGATAGGAAGCATAGATTTCGGGGAATCTGCCCAGTATGATCCGACAATATCGCTGTAGAACAGACCAAATGAGTATATGTGTGTGTAAGAAGAGCAGAAATTTTAAGGCACAATTAACATCTATATTTATTAAAACCTGCAAGTTTTCCATGAATATTGAATCCCAGTGGTGTTAGCATGCATCGCTATCTGCACTTCTGGCCGGTTGTAGTAAATGCTTGAGTATCTTTCTGTGCAGGGATCATATGCTCTGGATAACCAAGGCTGTGGATGGCAACATGATGTTAGGTACAAATAGTATGGCCAACAATTATCTACCGATATACATATAGGCATCAAATCAAGCTGAAAAAAGACATGCTAGGCAGAGGAATGAAACAGGAAAAAAAACAGCAAATTCTAAGGTTCTGCAAAGTACAGTATAATATTGCAAAAACATCAACCCATGCACTCTATCTGATCTAGATAGGGTGATATAACTTTTTCTGTATTCAAGAAGTACCAAATGCCACAATAGGAAAATAACGCAATCCATTATCTATATATATAACAAAATAATCTAACTGAAAACAGTAATAACTTCTTAAAAAAGAAATTAGTTCTAGCCAAAAGGTATATTTACTAAACAATAAGTTTATTATTGCATCTTTTACCACATTATATATTGGATTTCCAAAAGGTAATTTTTCCTCTTTTATGTGTTGCAATGCAGCTACTTTCTTATTCTTTCTTAATCAGCACAGTTCAATGTGTTTCGAGTAGTAAATTCACTGTTTCATGACCATCTAAATAGATCTGTTATAATGTGCCAAGTAAAGGAATTAACTGCACTTGGTGGTTGGCATTTCACTGTTTTCTGCTCATTGTATCTTATTAGCAAATGGGTTTAAATGATCTAAGTAGTGGAACTAGATCTGTGCAACAAAGTCAGAGGGTGATCTAAGTTATCAAAAGTCAATGAGAAAAAAAGAACACTTACGTAGCGTCCTCCCAAGCCAAGTTTGAGAGAGGCTGTATTATTGCAGGGCTTTGTATACAGGCTGTAAGGATCGATGTTGCCTTCTTCTGAACTGGCTAGGTTCAGGTTCTTTAGACATTCAGGAGAAGGTGCTCAGAGGACTCAAGCAAGCATGTCTTCTTCAGGTTGTGGTAAGTGTTGTCAGAGATGAGGCCATGAGTCCACCAATACTCAAAGGTACCAAGATAGTCGTGGTAGTCATCAGTAACGCATTACCCACCTAATTTTTCAGAAACCAAAAAAAATCAGAACATACACATACTCAAACTAGAACAGGCAGAACATGGATTCAGAGATCTACCATGAATCCTTTGAGATTAATTATTGGATTCTGAATGCCCTTGTTCTGTTCATAGATGAGCTGGGCTAACTGGGGAACGTAATGCCCTGAAAGCACCAAGGAAATACATCCGAAACATTGTAAGTCTTTCATCCACCAAATAGCAAGAATAGAAAAATAAAATCAAAACTTATCTCATGCAAACTTACCTGCATAGCTCTCCCCAGCAATGTAGAACTCCCTGTACTTGTATTGTGGGAATCTCTCCAACCAGTTCACCAGAAATGCATAAGCATCCGATGCTACAAGATTAAAAAACAATTGACAAGTATATCAGTAACTGAATCATGGTAAATCAGGGCTTAGTGGACGGCTCGCAGAACAAATGGCCTCGAATTTGTTTACCTGTCTTGGCATCTCCTGCGACGTACAGATCCAACGTCTTGTTCGAGTACGAGAACCCCACGCCGGCCGGCGACTCCAAGAACAGCAAATTCGCCGCTGCAATCACCAACAGAAAATAAAAACGAAATTAATCAACAGCCAGAGCCACTCCCAGCACTGCCATTGCTAGCAGCATCACTTGCTGTAACAATGGAGCTCAAGAACACAATTGCAGCTACGCACCCTTGTTCCAAGAATTGGGGTTCAGTACAGCGTCTTCCCGTCGGGCCTGATCCGGAACGGGCCGACCTCCTCCGACGCGCCGTACCCGACCGACGAGCACCCCGGCCCGCCGTTGAGCCACAGGACGAGCGGCGCGATGGGCCGGCCGCCGGCACCGCCTCCACCAGCCAGTAGAAGAGCGCGCGGCCGTGCGCCTGGTTGACCGTCACGTAGCCGGAGTACTGCGAGAACCTCACCTTCGCCGGCTGCCCGGGGAGCTCCCGGATCCGGTCGCTCTCCTGGTCGCCCGACGCCGCGGCCGCCACTGACACTGACACTAGCAGCAGCACCAGAGCCGCGGCCTTGTGAGCCATTACGAGCTCCAAAATCTCCAATGGCCGGACCACGGAACACTGGGCGTGCTAAGCAGAAGCCTTGCACTTGCTCAGTACTACGCAACACACTGCCGCTGCTACTGAACAAGATGAGCTATAAGAAATCCAGAGCTACTAGCCACCAAAGGAGGCCAGGTTGCTTGCATGGATTTCAGTGAGCTTTGATCCTTACGCCACCACCTTCCTGCACTCTCATTGACCAAGGACAGCTCAAGAACCCTTGGCAACCGCTAAAGAAATGGAGGCGGCGGGAGGACGGCGGTTGAGCTCATTCGCTCTGACCAGCGGCGCGCGGGACAGAGAGGTGGTGTGCGGAGATTTTCTCTTGCTTTCCCCGCGCCGGGGATGATTGATTGGCGCGGGTACAGCTCAGGGACGGAGGAAAAGGGCGGATCAGATCGCGTACTATTGGCACGCCGAACCGGATGGATTGCGAGATTAGGTAAGCGGCTGCGTGCGCTACAGATCGGGCACTCACTGCTAGTGTGCTACTAGCTCGCTCTAGCGCTGTAGCGCAGCGACGCGGCGGGGCAAGTGGGGGTGTCGGCAACTCGGCATTAGTATAGTGGCAGTGGCGGTGGTGGCGGCGCTGGCGGCGAGCGAGGGCGCGCGTGTGAAACGGAGGTAGAAGAAGCTGAAACGAGCACATGGGATGGGAGGGAAACCCCCCCGCGCGCGCGGCCGCGGCAGCGGCAGCGAATAACAAATTCGCGGGAGGATGACGCGCGCGCCTTCCTTGCCGCGGCAGCGGCGTCCGCGCGTGCGCGATGGAAAGCGGAAGGCAGAAACGGAGCACGCGGCGCAACGTGATTGAGATCGTGAGGGTGATTTGAGAGATGGTGAGGACTGAGGCGTTTGCTAACTTTGAGGCGCTCAAGACGGGATTTGCTTAGAGCAGGTACAATAGCAGGCTATAAGCCAACTGCAAACATATCTTAAGCAGATAAATGAGGAGAGGGAAGGGCAGTGGGCTATAGATTTGTAGCCAGCTGTAGCACGGATTCTAAGACGAAGTGTGTGTATGATAGGTGGGACCAGATATTAATAGTGTAGTATGTAACTATTGTATGAATGAGCTATTAGATTGGCTATAGATGAATTGGAGCCTTTAGTTGGCTATACTATTAAACTTGCTCTTACGAGAGACACGGTGATAATGACGAGTCGTACGAACGAACGAGCAGTCTCCCAGAAGAGCAGTCACCAAACTGACAGCCCGCATCATTGCGTCACACGAAGAAAGCGAGATTTGTTTCCGTGAGCCCCACATCAGATAGGAGTACTAGTAGTACTACTCTGTTATCGATGCTCCATTTTAAAAATTCTCCATTTTGAGGAACTCATAGTCTCATACTATTACATGAGCGCACGCAGGCGGTATCTAGGTTTGGCCCCATGTTGAGGTGTCGAGTGCCGACGAGCGGACAGCGTCGAGGCAAAAACAGTAGAATAGCATCGCAGCATGTTGCGACATCGAGAAAGGAACAGTATAATCCCTCCTGCAGGCTGCAGGAATCCTAGGTGATTATCCCATAATTCCGGGCGAAGTGGCAATTCCAATTTCATGGGTGGACCGTGGTTCTGAAACTTCACCAGAATCCAAGCACTTGCGGTCGAACTCCAGAGGACCACAAGCACACACAACTACACATTCTCTATGCTGCAACCAGCAACCTTGGTAGTAACAAAATTTGCAGAATTGCAGTGAAGTTCATGTCATGTTCTTTGAACTGGCCAGTGGCCACCTATAGGCTGTGTTTAGTTCAAGCCAAAGTTTGGACTTTGGTTGAAATTGGAGATGATGTGACTGAAAAGTTGTGTGTGTATGACAAGTTGATGTGATAGGAAAAGTAGGAAGTTTGGATGCAAACTTTGGATCTAAACACACCCATAGCTGATAAAGTAAAAGAAGAAATTTCTGCCATTTATAACTAACTACTGTAACTGAACTGACTCTCAAAATTCAGCAATGACCAAGCCAGCCGACCACATATCGGAATTCGGAAGGCCAGCAATTTTAACTTGCCAAGTCGGATTCAGGCTCGATGGCGGAGCGGAGTCCCTGCCGAACCATCATCTGCGCGTAGAATTCGGCGTGCTCCTGTTCAGGCAAGCACCAAAGTAGCAAAAGAAAAGTTAACTAAAGCTATAGCAACATACTAGTACTAGATTACTAGTAGCATGGGAGCGTGTGTGTTGCCGCCATTTTCGGTTGGTTTCGAACTAAAGGAGGCGGGCGCGAAGAGGCTGTGGAATTTATATACCTTCACGGCGACAATGACGAGCGCGGCGCCTTTCTGCCGGGACTCGTGGAAGAGCTGCCGCGCCGCCTCCGCGGTCACGGACGGCACCACCTGCGGCAAGGCCTTCTCCACTGCACACACGGCACGCGTATCAACACAAGTCACACAGCGACGCAGCCACGCAGCGTTTAGCGATACAGGCGAGATTGTTCAGCTTGCAGCCTTGTAGGTTGCAGCAATACAGGTTGGCCAGGTTGTTTCGTGAGAAGAGAAGGATTTGCGTACCAAGCTTCTCGGTGTGGCGGGCGTCGTCTATGAGCAAAACTTTGTAGCTGTCACCGCTTCCAGAGCCCCTCCTGTCCCTCATCCTTCCGGTGTCCCCTCCTGTGTATACAGTCGTAAATGCGATTTAAGCAACACTGCAGACGAATGACAAATCTCTCTACAAAGGACGCAGAATTGCAAAAAGTACATCGTTGCACATAATCGATAAATCACCTTCTTGTGTCACGGGAAGCGTGTCGAGCTGGACTGGTCGAAGGCCGGCCGCTCCAGCAGCGCGCCGCCGCTGCCGCTCGCGTGCGGCACGGCCGCCACGGCCACCGCCTTCGTCCGCCGGTGGCTGACTCTTCGGTCCACGGAGATGTGCCGGGAGACCGGAGCGGCGGATGCGGTGGTCGGGAAGATGAGCGCGCCGCACGCAGCTGCTCTGCTACTGATGGCCATGGCAGCAGCAGAAGTTGTCATGTCGGAATCAGAAGCAGAGGAGATCGATGTATCGCGTTTGATGCGCGCGGCAAGAGTTCGCTCCTTGCGTGAGGGCAATGGAGGGGGAGATCGGCTCACACGCACAATTCGCAACCGGTGGAAGATGTGAGTTTTGCTCTTGTGGCGATGGTACATGGCAGGATTTATTCAGGGTTTCAGCCAAGAAAGCGCCAAAAAGCCATTCTGTCGTGTGCTTGAGAGCATGGTCCATCTGTGCGTACTCAGTAGCGCGAACAATCTGTGGCTAAGCATAGCTGACCCGGGGAAATTGGATGCACATCTCTTCACGCCTCGCTCGTCGTTAGTATTCCGCTTCGTTCTTCCTCTTGGGAATAGCCGAACATACAGGCAAGTCATATTAGTATTGGCAAAAGCTTACAAAAGTGCAACTTAGACACAAACAGCACGCATGGCAGCCCGTTTGCCACGATAATGATTTCATGCATGCCACATGCATTGCCTGCCTGCGCCTACGTCCAGATCTTACAAATTCTGGACAGGGAGAAATTTGGGTGGTAGTGGAGTGTTCCAGAAACTATAGTCGTTAGCACCAAAACAACGGTAAAGATCCAGAACCAAGAATAATGAAGGCAAGCCAATCCTGCTTTTTCTCAAAACCAGATAAATCCGTTTCCCTCCAGCAAATGGAGGCAACTGACAAGAGGTCAAAACAGGCGGTTGCCCCTGGTTAAGTCCGTCTCCATTACGAGAAGACACAACAACAGCAAACGGCAAAGGGTAGGATGAACTCTTCGTATTTTTATATTCCATTCTTAAAAAAAAATAAATTCTATAACACTCCAGTAAAAAGCATAACTTTGGGGTAACATTTTACAGTGTAAAGGAAAAACAGCATGCATTACGTATACCACATATTTATCCACGTCGGGACAACTCACTGAGCAAGCTATCTGAGCTTGGCAGAAAATCAGAAGCTCCTATGTATTGCAAATGTGCGCAATTACTTGACTGGAACAAACTAACTTTAATTTGGGCGTCAAACCACTTGGTAGTTATTAGTAACCAATCGATTCCTCTGAGAAAACTTTGGTGGGCTACCTTCCCTCAGCGGACGGATGGCGGTCACCTGAAACAAGAATTTGCAACGCAAGAACATAAATTCAACTAGAAAAACACCAAATATAGAAAGTTGGACTGACTAAGCCAAAGCGGAACGGCATGTTAACAGTGTCATAATGCAATCAGTTCAAAAAAGCATTCGAAAGCCCATAAATAAATTTCAGCATTAGAACTGCTATACATTTTCAATGATTATTCTATAGGTTAAAAAAAAAAACTGCTAATTTTTCAGGATTAGAACTGCTGTTCCTTAAAAGTCAGTTTTAGAAGAACATTCTACCATAGAATGGTGGAGAACTGGAGATATCCAGAGTTAGATATCGCTGAACATTTGTATCTTTAAATGCAAGTATACCATTTTCCTAAAAAACCAGGAAAGGACACCCCCATTACTTGGTGTAAAATGCTAAGTGGGTGGCCATGCAACCTTCCCAGAGCAAATTAGGCGTCAAGACCAGTATAGCTAAAAGACTTGATGCATGGAAAGGAGTCTAATCTACAGACCATAGGTCGAGATTCTCAGATCTGGCCGCACAAGGGGTAGTGTTCTAAAGAAAGTTGGGTGAGGTTGGGAAGGTCAGAGTCAAACAACAAACATACAAAGCTTTCAGCAGAAAGTTCATTGACTAAGAATCATTATTAATTCAAAACAGAATACATACAACCATCACCATGAAAGATGCCATGAAAGCTTCATGAACCATGGTAGCTGTAAAGTCAACTAATTTCAACTCAGCGAAAGGCTAGTAAAAATGATGTGATACAGCAAAATGCCCATGAAAAATTCAATCCTCCAAGATATTTTGAAGTGCCTGATTGTGTCAAATTGCTCTGTATGCGTGTAAGTATGGTCCGCTTAATAATCAGACAACTATGGTAAAGAAGGGAAATTAGAAAGTATGGATGTATGACAGTGGGATATAATAACCAACCTTCAAATCACTAAATGTATTTGATGCAGAAAACCCAACAGATATCGGGAAGAATGTTGATGGATCAGCTGCAGGGACAGTGAACTCCAAAGAACCACTTCAAATAAAAAAAAATAAAGTTAGCATGGACACCGTGGAGGGCAAACTGTGCGATACTAGAAAAGAGGATAATGTTGAGAAAACATATACTTCTTGTACCTGCGGTTTGATTGATCAACAAGAATAATGGACCACTCCAACACTGAATTTCTTGAGTCATACCTGGATGTAAAGACAAGAAATGAATAAATGAATGAAAATAATGAAGCTATGCAGCTGAAGATCAGCTTGGCAGGTGATCAGAAGAAACTTCAATAAAAAAAGTCATTTTCAAACAAAAACATGACTCCACATCACAAATTATTCTAAAGCTCTAATTATACTATAATGCAATTTATAACACGAGAAAGCAAAGCCAGGCTAGATATTTATTTGCATTTACTATTTGTTAACATAAACACCAAGACTTTTGTCAACGTGCAGTTAATGTCCAATACTCCAAATAGTTCTTTGGCAACAAAAAGTATTTGTTAACTAGCTCCACCTTTCACTAGTAACCAAAACTTTAAATGCTCAATGAAAACTTTTGCACGATCTTTTCTTTCCATTTAGGTGCAATGTTAAACTTCAAAATAACAGTTAATAGCATTATGCATGGTACCAGACAATTAAGACAAGACATGGGCCAAGAAACATTACCTCCATTCTCCGTCTATCTGCCTAACACCTGGAGCTTCCCTAAGTGCGGGAAGAGGGATAGAGATGACAACATTGTGCAAATCAAACATCTCTGAAGCTTCATATTCAATGTTCACATAGGTTTCATTTCCGGACACCGAAGGCCAACAGTTCACTGCAATTGGCAAAACCAGGTTATACATGTGCAACTTAGCAAACAACTTTAAGCAAACAGTTATTTTTACCTGCCAATGGAAGAGATGACTCATTCAACTCCTGGATTCTCCATTTCACCAACGGTGTTTCATTTTGACCACTGGGGAAAGGCCTGTTTGGATCTTTTGCCCCCACAATTTGTTGACTGTTGAATAACTCTTTGTTGATATTGGGGTGTGTCTTGAAGTTAAGGCCAGGTACATCTTGGTTCTCAATCTGTCGAGCACACCAAATATTTGAAGATTTAGTAACTCCTGATTAAAACTAAATTCAGAAAATACCATTAGTCAAAAGAGTTTTGCAGGTAAGTGATTCAGGTAAATATTAACTTGCCGATGTCAGGAAATCCCTGAGTTCTATAGCAACTTGTATAATCTAATTAGGAACAAACAAGAATTCAACAGTCTACAGGAGAATTCAACAATTAATTTGTGATGAATGCAATTGTTCAGACCAAAAGAGCTTGGTTCTCAAAGGTCTGATCTATGGAAAGCGGTGCAGAACAACAATTCTCAAAGAAGCTTGGTTCTCATGGTCTACGAATTATCTAAAGATATTCAAAACAGTAGTAATTTCAACAAATATTCAGAAATGGGGTTTGAGTTGTATAAAGCTGTGCAATTAGTTAATAGATGCAAGCAGAAGCTTCATGCAAATTCACATCAAAAACAAACTAATAGATTGTGTTGATTCCAAACAAGGGCCTAATCAGACTAAAAGATCCAGACACCATATATAGAAAATAACCTGTAACTGCATAAAACCATCAGTGTCATTCAGAATTTGGAGAGCCAGGGTTCCTTGAATATCAAAATTGCTAACTCCCCCATCCCTTTTAACAGTGACATTAAGCTTCTCTTCAATTGTCACTGTGATAGGATCGCTTGGTGGGATATATGATGACCTTGATTGAGTTGCTCTTGGTTGAGTGTCCTCCAAAATGACTTCTCCTTCAGCTTTCAAAGATTCAAGGAACTGGTTTGTCTTCTGTGCTTTGCTTAATTTCATACCACCAGGAACTTTAGTAGAAGCAGATGCAGGAGCAGGAGCAGATGGGCGGCCTGTACATATGCCAGCAGTCAAGATAAAACAGCATCTAGATAGTCATAACACCACCAACCAAAATTAACCATCCTATATCCACTAGGCACACCATTACCCTAGAGAATCAACTTTACTCAAGTCAAAGAGGTCTCAATAAATTGAGTTAAAATACATGTGGAATTGTGGATGCAGGTATTTCTTTCTTGAACTACTAGGCATTTCGTTGGTACTTTTGTTGTGGCAGAACCCATCACTACTTTCGAACAAATCAACAAATTATTGCACAACTAAGTGATTTTATTTATGAGCTACGGTGTTAGATGAACAATGTGTAAGATGCACATTTGCCCTGCAATTTAGCAAATGGTTGTGTATTACTTTCTGGCATGTCACAACTGACAAACTTAACAAACACATTAGTACAAGTACAATATTGTTTGTCTCACATAAGAAAGAAAGGTTGTCTAATTCAGTATCAAGATCCTGGGTAGAACCTAAGCCAAATCATAGGAGCATGGAAATATAATTTAAAATAACTGGTTGAAATCCTATCTTATGCTGCGTAGATGATTCTCTCCCTAAATCATTAGGTGTATGTATGAACAGGCTAAAAGAACTGCCATAAAATATTTAGTACTAGTTTTGGTTATCAATGCTCAGGAAAATTTACTGTTACAGGAATATTACAAGTCTAGTCAGCTTCCCTGATAGGACTCCAAAAGGAAATGCTAAACAATATTTCCATTTCCATATGTAAGGCATTTGTTTTGAGTACAAACCTTTGGCCTTGTGGGTGAACGAGTCCATATCACCAAATATAGGATCGCCCCCTGGACCACCACCTCTAATGCCCATGTCACTGAAGCTGTTTGGAGTTCTCAAGGATCCAAATCCTCCCTTGTCAGGCTTCCCTCTATCAGTCTGCATATTTCAACAGATTTTACCAACTTATATAATGATGAAAAATAAAGCTATGCAGTTACTGGTTCACTACGCCTTCAACATTAATTTTTAGCATATACTTCCTATGTGTTCGTAGATCTAAGGTTCCATGTGATACTGAGATGTAACTACACTGAATCAGATAACTACATGCTCTATATTTGAGTATAGGTAGCACAAACCTTGCTTTTCTCAATCTCAGTGACTTTCCTC
Source organism: Oryza longistaminata (assembly GCA_009805545.1). Classification (NCBI taxonomy): domain Eukaryota; kingdom Viridiplantae; phylum Streptophyta; class Magnoliopsida; order Poales; family Poaceae; genus Oryza; species Oryza longistaminata. The sequence goes on from CM020178.1 coordinate 37,930,513, forward strand.
CTCATGACATCCTTAGTTTCATTTATTTTGCTTTGCATAACCAGCTTGTGCAGCTTTTCTTCATGGCTCTCCATTTCACAGTATTGTTTAACTTGTGCAACAGTTACGTTCTCTTTGTTTCCAAGAGAAATGGCTTCAATAAAGGCAAACAGAAGCTCGAATGCTGCCTTACAGACACCCTCTTCATCCAAAGAGGGAGCATATTCAGGTATCTTTGTAGACGTTCAAGGAAATCACTGCATTGAATTGGTATGCACAAAAGGCAAATACTAACTATGTCGTCAGCAACAAGAATTAGGGTTTATCAGGTGAGTGGTGACTACTCTGTTGATCTTTGTTCCAAAGTGAAGTTGTTCTGCAGTTACACTTAACACTGCCCTTTTCTCTTTGCCAAAAAGAACATAAGTTCGAATTTTTCATTGTGATAAAACTATTGAATGCGGAGCTACAGCCTTTTTTTCAATCTTTCTGAAATAGCTACATTTTTTTAAAGAAATAATTTAGCGTTTGAGAATAGAAATATAGCACAACTGATGGTAGGATACAAGCTTGGAGAGTAGCCTTAAAGTATCCAGATCTTCAAGAATGTTACTTTGCTTATTTGTGATGAGAAGCAAATACAGTGCTTCAATTGGTTGATAGACATAACGAACATTTTCAGTCTCAACATAAGTATGTTGCTTTCCACTTCCGACCAGCTTCGGAAATGCTGCAAGCAGCCCCTCGATCCTTATCCGGGACATGTCAACAAATTGTCTCGAAACAAGAGCTGAAATCAAAAAATGACAAATTTCGTGTTCATAACATTATAAGTGTAGACATAAACAGACTACAAAATGCAAAAAATCTAAAGACCAAAACTTGTGCATATAAAAGCCATTTTAGTGTTGTTGTTTGGATAGAATTTGTGTACTTGCGTATAAGAAAAGGATGTTAATTGCTATTGTTAGCAAAATTGTATTGCCCCTTTTTTGGGCTGCAAGAGCTAATATAAGAGGACATCCCGTTAGAGAATTGTGAATCCAACAAGTCAATTGTTCGAGAAAGTTGTGAATCCAATAAATAAATAAATAACAAAAGATACTGCGAACTGGAAATTTTCAACAAACTCACCTTTTCCAGACTTCGATATAATAGAAGCTGCAAGAACCACCTGTATGTGTATAAAAGAAACAATCACTCTTCTTAATAGAGCAAAAAAATGCAACAGTTTAAAATGAAACAAGGATAATGCTTATTCCTTTGCTGTGGTGCCCTTACTAAATGTCCTTTCCTAAATCAATTTACAACACAATAACATTGCAAATGAGCAATTCGAATAAACCAGCCATACCATTTTGAATGGCCTTTTTAGTTCCAGGGATTACCAAATCCAAGTTGACAAGATATAGAACTGCAAGACAGAAAGTAATGAGTTCCAAAGCAATCGATCCATGCGAGACAACTGAACAAAATAAATTTGTCAACACTGCAGATGCATAACCACAGAAAACATAAATAATGAGTTTGTCAATAAGTACAATGTTTCTTATGCTTTTGCGTCACATGTCCAACAAGATTTAACAAACTTTATTAATGACCAGAGAATACTGCCGCTGTTGTGATGCATAAACTAAATAAAAACCAGCACACTTGAATTGCATCAAAATTTCAAGATCCAATTGAGGCCAATCAAAGTTACTAAAACACAATAACAAGGAAAAACTGCATGAAGGTAGTGACCATCGTGAACACAGATGAAATCAGACATATTTGGGAATACTGGTTATTAGGAATTTATATAGCATAATTGCTGATGATGGATAGGTATCAATCAGCATACACTAGACGTTACTACATCCGTTGTGATGAAAAATGCAAACTTCCATAGATTTATAACAACCATGTGCAAAGAATTCACATCATAGCAACCCACGTAACAGAAAAAATATGATATTAATGGACACAACTACACCGATAGTACTAGCTGGATAGTGCTAAAGAGAGACCATTTTTTCCAAAAAAAAGCTACTAGTACACTCAATATCTATGTATTTTTTTTTCTTCTTAGAGAAGTTTCTCTTAAATTACTCATCCGATTTAAAATCCGATTACACCGTTGTGTTCGTAACAATTAAATCTTTACAACAAGATCTCACATGATTATATTTTGATGAAAAATCACAAATTACTTTTATACTTTTATGATATGTCTAAATTATTTCTAGATTTCACTAAGTTACTTTTTAGACATATAAAAGTAAATTCAGTAAAGCTTAAAAGTAATTTAAATATATTATAGAAGTAACTTATAACAAAAAGAAAAAGAAAGTAACTTTAATTTAGAACTATATCTAGATTCATTAACATCTATATAAATGTGGGCAATACTAAAATGACTTACATTATGAAACGGAGGAAGTACTAATTATAAGTATACCTAGCAATTCACGTAATTATTAAGATTTGGGATGCCTGAACAATCGAACATGTCATGTTCCGACGGATTCCGAGTTCTGCATCTGCCACTCTGCGTGTGCCTGAACTGTTTTTTGTTTTTATGGGGAATCGATGTCTGAACTGTTTTTAGCCATGAAAAATCTTGCCGGATCTATATATGAACTTGTAATCTGTGGAACGATGTCAGTCGATTGAGATCACATGCAGGTGAACCCGATCAGGACAATGATCAGGTCAGGTGTCAGTAGAACTCGTCAGAAACGATAAGAGTTTGGCACTGCAATATCCTGATACATGTGTACAGCAGACTCTGTAAATAACTCTAGCTATTTGTATTGCTTATTCCCTGTGATTGTAACTGGAATTGTAATTCCATTTGTAGTAAGTTCAGAAATCGGTGTACAAATGAAAATTAATAAATTTAAAAATAAATATAGTCCATGTGTGTTAAGAGGAAGGAGTTTTAATATGCTCAATTCCCTTTCCTTTGTGAACCTGGAGCTAACTTGGTCCTGATTCTGCTGAGATTTTGATTCTCATGGAGAAAAAGGCTATACAGGACGTCTCCATGGCATCCTCGATGTATAAATGATCAAGTAAATAAGAGCATCTACAAAGCCAGCTATAAACACATGTTGAGAAGATAACACAGGAAAGAGTATAGCAGCGGGCTATAGATTTGTAGTCAGTTGTAACACGGACTCTAAAACACAATATGTGTATGACAGGTAGGACCAGGTATTAATAGTGTAGTATGTAACTATTGTACGAATGACCTATTAGATTGGCTATAGATGAATTGAAGCTAATAGTTGGCTATACTATTAAACTTGCTCTTAGATCAATTCTGCAAATCTCCTTTTAAGATTAAGATTAAAAGCTGAGACATCCCTTCTAGTACCAGAAAAAACGGCCTAATGGCAGCTCAAAAATGGATCGGAGGAGCGAGCACTTGGCTCTCTTCCCACTACTTCGCACTGAATTCACCACGAAATCGCCGTGTAAATACTTGTGCTCAGATTCACAGTTTCACACCAAGTCAAAACTCTTACTGCCGCGCACAGTAACTTAACATAAAAATGGTCGTTAGCACCGATGAAAAGCAGAGATCACATGGGGATCATCTAGGGCTTTGTGGAAACTAAACAAGAGTCCAGCAGAACGGCGATTGGGCTTTTGACCACCGGCTGTGTGCTCGCTCAGCTTTGACCTCCGGCACGGCTGCTTCGAAAACGCTGTTTTTTTCTGTTCTCCTTCAGAAATGTTCAGAGTTAAGACGTTCGTTGTATAGTACGGCGCCGGTCGCCACAACTGTATCTTTCTTTCAGGCAAGCGACGCCCCCAGCATACACTAGTACTAGCTGCTTGTGCATTGCCACTTGCTAGCAACAGCCCAGTTCGGAGGTGAAGTGCAGCAAGTACGTACGTTTTGCCTGTGTCTTTGCTGCAGGAATGCAGGTCACGACGTGTAAAAGGCAATTATATGCGCCGGGGGCAATCACAGGATTTGCCGGGCTATTGTGATAGGAGCGCGGCAGTAAAGCTGAAAAGTCCCGGAGAAAATGATACGGCGCACTGAAACATATAGTGTGTCTACTTTATTACTCCTCCAATTCGGACGCGTTTGTTCGCGACTTGGCGCCATGCAATTTCGCAGCAACAAGCCTAAGGTGGTGTTTGGATCAGTGACTTAACTTTAGTCCCTGTCTTTAGACACTAATTTAGAGTATTAAATATAGACTACTTACAAAACTAATTACATAAATGAAAGCTAATTCACGAGACAATAGACAGCTTTGTAGACAAACTATTGTACTCCTAGATGTTAGCTGCAGTATACTACGTGTAAGAGTTTATAGACAATAGTTAACTCTGCTATTAAACTTACTCGGAGAAGAATGGTGCTTTCAGCGAAGCAAAAGACTGTTCTCTGGACAAATTATTAGTAAGTGCTTGTGCATGTTTCTAGTTTAAAGTCGGCCACCGATACTACTACCAACCAAATAATCGGCGTACCTGAATACATTGATATGGGGTATGGAGATGTTCAGGTAGTAGTTCCAAAACCAGCAGAATCTACCAAGAACGATAGACAAGTACTAGTGTCCATATGTAGGACAAGCATCTAGCTGAACTGTTACGGCGTGTGTAAGCAATGCGTCTGTCGGCTGAGTTATTTGGAGTACTAGCCAAGCAAGCATGATTGCAAGAGCATGCGCATGCGGCGTGCTGATCGTTGGGAATACAGCATTCTGAAATCCTGATCGTTTGCCCTTGTCGTTTGTTAACAGTGTTACCAAAGCATTGTGCCTTTTGTCGTTTCACAGAGACAGCCAATACAGTAGATAAGATAACTGGCATTACTCTGCATTACCTGGATTTCTCTTCTTCTTTGAATGCAAGTTAGAAATACTGTCCTGTTCTTTCTTTTTCTGCACAATGAGTCCCTCTTAATTAATTTGCCTGCTGCAACTCACAGATTCCCAGTCCACCATGGAGTATAATCTTGTAATAATGCTAGGTGCTAGTACATGTACAAACCCCAAACAAAATTGTCAGTTGGCGCAAACTCACAGTCCACAAGTACAGTGCAATTAAGATTTTATGTTCTCTGGATACAAATAAAAGGTGGTAGCAAGCATTCATCATCCATACCACATATATATATTGGCACTATCACATTCAACAATCGCATTTTTGGTATATGGGCATGCATCAAGTGAAGATGTCAATGTTACATAATCTCGCTGCACTGCTAGCATGTAAACCTTTTTAGTATAAACTCTAAGTCACTGAAAAAAGAACTGGAATCATAGTTCCATAGTTTAAATAGCCAACTGGGGTCAGCACATCGGGCACACATATTTCATAACCAGAAAAACCCATGTCTTACAATTAATAGGTCAACCCATAGTTCATGGAGTATTGTACATTGGAAGAGAAGCACACACAATATTAGAACACACCACCATTTTTTTCCACCGCTTCATTTTCTTTTTCTTACTCTTCACACACAACAATCATCAGGAAAAAAAACTGCCTGTAAACAGTTAGAATTGTCTCAAATCAACCCTGACAAATCATACATTTTCACGGAGGGTTCAACCTCGACTCTCGAGAATGCAATCTAAATTAGAAAATACACAAAGGAAGAAAAGCAACCTAACAATAATAAGCTCTGATAATATGACTGAATTATGAAACCGGAACATCCTTCAGTGAGGCAGGATCCACCTTAGGAGGGTCTGAATGACGCCTCCCTCTTTCCATCAGCTTATCTGCATGCTCACCATTTGGTTTGTCTGCAACTGGGAAGGATAAGCGCTTCTTTATTGAAGAATGGACCAGGGGTACTCTCTCAGGAACCTCAAACCTGTCAGTCAATAGACTACGGTACCGAGACTTTGCCCTTGCAGATTCTGTGGACTGCATGTAGCTGGGGAGAGCTGGTGTGCTTGTTAGGCTCGCATCATCCCGAACAGAGGCACCACCTGTGCTCTGCCTCCTTGGGCGTTCAGAGCGTATGCTTGTGATGCTCCTCAAGTCATCCTCCTTATATAGCCAGCTATCCCGTGGACTTGCTGGTCTGATCTTTCCGGTAACTGAGGGGGCCCTTGACGGGGGAGTTGATGGCGATTGCCGACTTGGTGGACGGCTTGACTTGTTTGGTGTTGCAGGTCTCTGGATTGAGATTGCGCGGGGTACATAAGTACGAGAAGCGCTAGTGCTGGGATTCTTTGTTGAATAATGGTCCTTAGGATCCTTATCTGATACCACTCGGCTCTCCCAAGGCCTTGATGTCATCCAGCGTTCCATCCAGCTCCATCCCCAGTTAGGATTCCCTTGATCCGTGAAAGTAGGTGTTATAGTTCGGCCAGAATTCTTCCACTGCAGGAGTCAAAACAGAAAAGGGACTTTTTTTAGTAACGAGATATACAATTACATCTATTGAGATCTCAATTAAAGCTACAATAGGTAAGAATAAGGAGGAAAATAACAAGAAAAATGAGTAATTCAAAGAGGAAACTTGCCTGGTGAGAAAATGCATAGGCAAGAGCTCTTTCCCGCCTTAGCGCAGCTTCTTGTTTCATCATTAGGCTGGCCTCAACCTGCTCCCTGGACTGATGGCTATGATCCCAATCTTCATCAATCTGTCAATGAAATAAAATAGCATAGTATTGTTAGAAACCTGTTATATATCAGAATCTGCTCATTCTATTATAGCAGAACTTTTACGGTTACATAAAACTCTACTATCATGCAACAGTAATTTTTGCTATGGTTTATGTTTCTTCTATTCCATAAATAAAAGTATAGAACATGGAATGGCTTAAGTAGGCTCCATAAGTGATTTATGCTTGTAGACTGTAAAGAAGAAAAAATACAGAGAAAAGAATCTATAGGATCATGGAAGGATTAGGGAGTGCTCACCTTCATTTTCTCAAGTTCCCTCTGATGCTTTAATTGTAGTTGCCTTTGAAGAGCCTGTTTTTCCTCCTCCATCTTCACCCTTCTAGAGTATATTTGAGTTTGAACTCTGGTCATAGTTTGTGTGCAATGCAAAGTGTGCGCAGTTTGGCGTTTGACGGCGTTTCCATCAACCAACGATTTCAATCTAACTAGCCCTCTAAGTGCTCGCAGCGCTCTTCTTGCCTAAAATAATAATAGTTTTGTAAAATAAGTAGCCGCTTAATGTCACATAACAAAACAAAACTTAACAAAAGATTTAAAGCTCATCAAGTCCCAACAGAAGTATCTTGTCTTGCTTCACTTTGATTTTTGTAGCTATTATGATGTGTAACAACATTGGAGTCTGGAAACATCAAACGTCAGACTAATGTATGTTTCATTTTGACCAGCAGAACACAATATTGAAGGTGTTGCCAAAATGGACAAAGCAGAAAATGATGCATCTGACAACAATTTTCTACCAACCAAATTAGATATCTTACAAACACTAAATAACAGGCTGTTAGCTAAAGTGCATGCTCAGGAATGAAAAATAAATGCCCAAGACAGTGACCCGCACAAATAACAAGATATTATCATTTTTGGGGTGTATTCTTAGTGAAAAGACGTAAACATGGGAGACAAGGACAAAGACAATTATACTACAAGTGCAGTTGGTTACCAGATAACCCCTGAAGGCAGTCTGAATCTTGATAGCGGCAAGCTCATCCTTTGAACTAACAGGCGATTTCGGCACAGCCGTGGTGGCTGTTGTGAGGCGGACCACCTCGGCAGCGGCCTGGGCAGCGACGGCAGCAGCTTCTGCAGCAACAGCAGAGGCAAGTGCAACAGAGTACGCATGCTTGTTCTGTTCACTGTCAGTTTCAACAGCCTTGACATCTTTGATCTCCTCAGGCTGTGGCTGGATAGGGTGTGTTGGCGGTGGCGGTGGCGGCTGTGGAGGCGGTGCTGTAGAGGTAGGCACTGCCACTGTTGAGGTCGAAGGATCAGACTTCTTAGACTTTCCAAATGGCCATTTCCTCCTGGATCTCGACTTGTCCGCCTTCTCGATCTTCATGGTAATCAAAAGATATATATTGAAGCAAGGAGAATTTTTATGACAAGTATAGCGATTTATTGAGGAAGCAGATAAGTTTTGGCATACCTTAGCTTCCCTCCCATCTGGATCGGATGAGCTGAAGACTTTCTTGACAGCACTGAACCAATTTCCTTTCTTACCCATTTTTTTGGTTTATTGTGTCTTCAGCTAAAGCCTGAAAGCATCAGAGCAGACACCAAAGGTTCAGGACACGAATGGCTGTAAAAGATCAGCTGAAATCATATAACCACCAGTAAAATCTATGGTTTTCTGCAGAATTAAAAAGTTCGACATGGTCGCGCACAGAAAAGAGGGTTTTTAGTAAGATGTGTTAAAGATCAGAAGTTCTGCCAGTATTATGATACTGCCTCAAACCCAACCGGTCAAGTATCCCCACTCGTAAAATCCAAGATTTAATTTTACCAGAAAATCAGCATGGCCACCAAAATTTGACAAAAAAAGAAGAACACGCAAAAGCCTTAAACCGATCAGAGTAAAAAAAGAAGAAGCAAGGAACCGAACTCCATGGTTTGGAGCTAGGCGATTAACGTCAGTCGCCAAACTCCACCACAACTTACTATCTTTCTCACAAAAAAAGGGCAAAACTTTGACCACTAAATTATCCTAGTTCCGCGTGTTCTCCTTCCTCGCTCGATCAATCTGGCAGCGGCAAAACCTCTCAAACCAAAAGAATCAAACACCAACCCAGACTGACAAAATCCCCCACCCCCGAACAAACCCTCGCCACCTGCGGCTAAATCCCATCACAAATGCGCAGCGAAATTAACCCCGGATTCACCTGGAGCGGAGCCACGGAAAGCGCGCAGCCAGGAAGAACGCCAAAACCGGGGGACGCAACGCAAAACCCCAAAAGAAAGAAAGATGCCGTTTTTTACAGTGAGAAAAGGCGAGAGAGCTTTCACCTCAAAGCAACCAACCACCGAAAGCCGCTCACCTTCCTCGCCCAACTGAAGCCGCCAAGAAACCTAACTCGCCCCTCCCAAGCCACCGCCCACCGTCCCTCCCCCTGCTTCTACTACGGGTCAGATCAAACCAATGACCCCAGCCATCTTAAGCGGAAGAGACGGAAAAGAAAAAAGAAATCTCAAGACTCAAAGAGGCGGAAATGGTGGATAACCCAACCTGTTTTTTTTTTTTTTTTACTTTCCTCGCCCCGTCGAAAGGCGCCGCCGCTTTGGCTTTTTATCGGCAGCACGCAGAATTGATTCGCTCTCGCGGTCGCGGCCACCACCACCCCCGACGACGACGACCCCGCCCTCCTCCTCCTCACCACCAGCCGTTAAGTGGGCCCCCCCGCGCCCCCCTCTGACCGCGTGGGGACCACCGCGAGCAGCAGCAGCAGCAGCCGCTGGTGGCGACCGGGCCCCACGACGACGACGAGCCGTTCGCTCCTCCTCTTCCTCTACGATTCTACGAACTCCTCTCCTCCTCTCTCTCTCTCTCTCTCTCCGTCGCCGCGGTGAGCAGTGACAGCGGAGAGGCGTTGTGCTGTCGCCTCTTATGGAGGCGGAAGGCGAGCGAATCCCCCAGATGCTGCTGGTCCATGACAGGTGGGCCCCACCTCGCCGTAGGCGGAAAGGACGTTACGTACAGGGAGGAAAAACGTTAGCCAAATCAGCCCGCACGGGACGGCGCGGGGTGGCCCACACGTCAGCGCGGGTATTTTTTTTCCGTTGCTTGTACGAGCGGGACGGCGCCGTGCCTGCCTAACGGTGGCAGGTACGAGTACGACTACACCGGCTCGTACACAAGCCGTGACACGATACCTGTAGACCTGACCCTCCCAAGTATACGTGGTCCACATGTAAATATGGATAGGAGTCTACCCTCTTGCCGTTAATGCCGTGTTAAATGAGGCGTTTAAGCCTTTGATTAAGTGCGAGTGTACCCGTAGATGCAAAAACGTTTGTGGTCTTGCAGAGCTGGAAAAAAGGCGATGCCCGGCGGTTTTTACAGAGCAGGACAAAGCTGATGAGCAACCGCAAACTGCTCTCGTCCTTTGTAGGAGTAGGAGTAGGAGTAACTTTTTGCAGGTTTTTGCCAGCCACCATGTTCGGTCGAGGGGGGAGCGGTTTAAACAAGGTGCAAATGGGTGGCGATGGCAATCAATATTCAATCATGCGTTAGAATAGCGTTGGTGTCAGTGACAGTGCAAAGACGCCCAACGAGATGAGATCCGTTACTTGGATCGAGTTCTTTCGGGGTTTTTTTTTTTTTCTACTCCTCTACTCCTACTATTCCTATGTCTGTGTGCATGCCAGCCTTTGTGCGGTGTCTTGGATCTTGGGTGGGGAGCGGCCATGGCCTATTTGGCCTCGGTTCTTGGTGCCCTTGCACGTGCCGAATGCCAGTTTGGGCAGCCGTCTCCGGCCGCCTTTTCACCCCGGCCGCGCCGCTGCCTTTTCACCCGTACGCGAGCGAAAGGCTCTGCCTTTCCCTGCAACTGCCTTTGCCTGCAGCTTTGTTGATTGCCACAGTGATTGAGGGCGCGATGGATTGATAGTGCCATCTGTAAACTCTCACCGCGCCGCCGCGGTGAAAGGTTCATGAGAACGTGCTGATCACCGAGCGGCGAGGCGAGAGCTTTTTCTGTCCGGTCAAATACTGTATGTTCAGCTGTGCTCACATGCCATCTTGAACATTGCTACTACTATTATGTTTTTGTGTTTGTGTAGTCACATGCACTAACCCAGGTGGCTAATCATTGGGGGGTAGAATGGTAGAATCTTGGCCATACACATACTTTCCACCTTGCACTTTGCAGCGGAGTGAGTAGTACATTAATCTGCTACTACTAGTTGTATGTTTGTATGTATTCATTGATATATGTACAATGTACTTATCACGACACTGAGGTAATTGCGTGGTGGTGTGATTCTTTCATTATTGTGAGACTACAGATCTCTAATCACCAATATGCTCTTATGATTGCTTGTTGATGGTCAGTGGCTTAGTACGGGTGCCGGGTGTCACTTTCCCGATCAGAAATTAAGAATGAACTGCACAGACTTGAAGTGGGTGAGCAACCGAAGGTAGCACGATCGTAAGTGCAATCGATTTCGTAACAACAAAAGAAGAAAAGAGATGGTAGTAGTAGTATTGATTATTGAAGAGACGAGGGTTGGTTGTCCATGACTCCACGGGCAAGGCCACAGGGATCCTCTGTACGATCAACTATACACAGAGAGCTACAGTGTTTGTGCCATAGAACTCTTTGGACCGTTGGATCAGACTTTGCATGATTGGGACTGGGTCTACTGGGAACCTGGGATGCTACAGTATGCTTTATGCAGTAGCATGGCTGGAAAAATGTACTCTAGACTATACGGCTAGACACACAATGCCAAGAGACTTCTGAACAATAGTTTATACGCAAAGGCAACTCAATAGTATTAGGCCCCTTTAATATGTAGAAAAAGTATAAGAATTTTGGAGGATTTTAATCCTATAAAAACTTCTTGTGAAGACCTTTAAAACATTGGATTAAATCATATCATATCTTTTGAAATTTCTATGGAATGAACGATCCTATAGAGATTTTGGAGAAAAATTAGTAAGATATTCAACATCTTGAAAAATTTCCTTTAAATATATCTTTCTCATCTCAGGGCCCCTTTGAATCGCATGGTAGAAAAAACGGAGGAATAGGAAAAACACAGAATTCTGACAGGAATTGAAGTGTAAAACAGAGGATTACAAAACACAGGAAAAACACAGGAATGGTCGTTTGATTGGAGCGCAGGAAAAACGCAGGAATCGGATGAGAGAGATAGACTCAAAGGAAATTTTCCAAGAGGTTAGAGCTCTTGCTAAATTTCCTCCAAAATCCACATGCAATGTGCCATTCCATAGGAATTTC
>CM020178.1:37942399-37970966 GCA_009805545.1 Oryza longistaminata
ATCCTTTGAATCAAATGGCCAAATAGAAAAATTTCCTATAGGATTTGAATCCTATGAAATTCCTATATAAATCCTTTGATTCAAAGAGCCCTGATTTTGGTGTATTTCTTGCGGTCAACATTGTCATTCCTATGTTTTCCAGTGTTTTGTATTTGCATTCCTGTTAAGGACCCCTTTAAAACGCATGATTGAGAAAACACAGGCATAGGAAAAACGTAGGAATATAATGTCATACTTATTGGATTCCTATGATACTTTGAAACACATGAAAGTCACCAACCGTCGTTTTATTAGCACACAGAAAAAACACAGGAATTTTTAGACACACGAAGAAAAAAAAACATGATGTGAGATCTCATGCTTATTTTCCTCCAAAATTACTCAAACAATGTCTATTCCATAGTAATTTCAAAAGAATTGGTAAGAAATAATCATTTGTTTCTAAGGATTCTGTAGGATTATTTCCCATAGAATAAAATCCTATGTTTTTTCTATTTTTTTCATTCATGTGATTCAAATGGGTCCTAGCGTGCGATATTACACACAAGCTTTTTTTTAGAACTACCACACACTAACGAAATAATGCCAGCTCTTTTCAGCACAGAAATATAGTTGACTAGTCAATGATCTTAAGGAAAAAGATGGATTTTTATGGGTTTGATGTGCTTAACCGTTCACCTTTGCTTAGTAAGATATCAGCTTACTTAATTTTCCGATGTATTTATTGTTATACAAATTTATGCTGGGATATCAGCTTACTTAATTTATGCTGGGATATACAAATTTGTTAACACGGAAAAAACGGATGAATTTAAGTAGACTAGAAAAAAGCAGTTAAAATGCACTATCATTTTAGTGTTTAGTGCATTACCACTTACCAGCATCCGATTATTTAGTAAAGGGAGATATATTTACTACTTCATGAAATACACTTTACTACGCTGGATGAGAGTGAGACACTACCATCACCCTTAGCACTGATTATCAGTTTGGAGAAGTTCCCAGCTTCTCCCCGGAAAACGGAGGGATTAATTAATCATCACATGATTAAATGGTTATTAACTAAAATAGCTTAAAAATGATTAATGTAATTTTTAAAGCAACTTTTATATAGATTTTTTCGGAGTGAGTAGTACATTAATCTGCTACTACTAGTTGTATGTTTGTATGTATTCATTGATATATGTACAATGTACTTATCACGACACTGAGGTAATTGCGTGGTGGTGTGATTCTTTCATTATTGTGAGACTACAGATCTCTAATCACCAATATGCTCTTATGATTGCTTGTTGATGGTCAGTGGCTTAGTACGGGTGCCGGGTGTCACTTTCCCGATCAGAAATTAAGAATGAACTGCACAGACTTGAAGTGGGTGAGCAACCGAAGGTAGCACGATCGTAAGTGCAATCGATTTCGTAACAACAAAAGAAGAAAAGAGATGGTAGTAGTAGTATTGATTATTGAAGAGACGAGGGTTGGTTGTCCATGACTCCACGGGCAAGGCCACAGGGATCCTCTGTACGATCAACTATACACAGAGAGCTACAGTGTTTTGTGCCCTAGAACTCTTTGGACCGTTGGATCAGACTTTGAGGGGCCCCTTTATTCAAAGGAAATTCATACGAATTTTAGAGGATTTCATTCTTATAGGAATTTTCCTATATAGCCCTTTGAATCAAAGGAATAAATCCTATGAAATACTATAAAATTCCTATGGAATGCCTCTTCCCATGTAAGTTTTGAAGGAAATTTAACATGAGGTAGAACCTCATGGAAAGAATCCTTTGAGTCTTTATCTCTCCTCAAATTCCTGTGTTTTTCCTGCGGCCTAATCAAACAGTCATTCCTATGTTTTTCTGTATTTTGCAATCCTCTATTTTGCACTTGCATTCCTATCAGAATCCTGTGTTTTTTCTATTCCTCTGTTTTTTCATTCCTGTGATTCAAATGGGCCCTGAATGGTTGGGACTGGGTCTACTGGGAGCCTGGGATGCTACAGTATGCTTTATGCAGTAGCATGGCTGGAAAAATGTACTCTAGACTAGACAGCTAGACACACAATGCCAAGAGACTTCTGAACAATAGTTTCTACGCAAAGGCAACTCAATAGTATTAGGCCCCTTTAATATGTAGACAAAGTATAAGAATTTTGTAGGATTTTAATCCTATAAAATTTCTTGTGAAGACCTTTAAAACATTGGTTTGAATCATATCATATCTTTTGAAATTCCTATGGAATGAACGATCATATAGAGATTTTGAAAAAAAATTAGTAAGATATTCAACATCTTGAAAATTTTCCTTTAAATATATCTTTCTCATCTGATTTTTGGTGTATTTCCTGCGGTCAACACTGTCATTCATATGTTTTCCAATGTTTTGTATTTGCGTTCCTGTTAAGGGCCCCTTTAAAACGCATGATTGAGAAAACACAGGAATAGAAAAAACGTACGAATATAATGTCATACTTATTGGATTCCTATGATATTTTGAAACACGGGAAAGTCACCAACCGCCGTTCGATTAGCACACAGAAAAAACACAGGAATTTTCAGACACACGAAGAGAAAAACATGATGTGAGATCTCATGCTTATTTTTCTCCAAAATTACTCAAACAATGTCTATTCCATAGTAATTTCAAAAGAATTGGTAGGAAATAATCCTTTGTTTATAAGGACTCTGTAGGATTATTTCCCATAGAATAAAATCCTGTGTTTTTTTCTATTTTTTTCATTCATGTGATTCAAATGGGTCCTAGCGTGCGATATTACACACAAACTTTTTTTTAAGAACTACCACACACTAACGAAATAATGCCAGCTCTTTTCAGCACAGATATATAGTTGACTAGTCAATGATCTACAGGAAAAATATGGGTTTTTATGGGTTTGATGTGCTTAACCGTTCACCTTTGCTTAGTAAGATATCAGCTTACTTAATTTTCCGATGTATTTGTTGTTATACAAATTTATGCTGGGATATCAGCTTGCTTAATTTATGCTGGGATATACAAATTTGTTAACACAGAAAAACCGGATGAATTTAAGTAGACTAGAAAAAGGCAGTTAAAATGCACTATCATTTTAGTGTTTAGTGCATTACCACTTACCAGCATCCGATTATTTAGTAAATAGAGATATATTTACTACTTCATGAAATACACTTTACTACGCTGGGATGAGAGTGAGACACTATACCATCACCCTTAGCACTGATTATCAGTTTGGAGAAGTTCCCAGCTTCTCCCCGGAAAACGGAGGGATTAATTAATCATCACATGATTAATTGGTTGTTAGCTTAAAAATAATTAATGTAATTTTTAAAGAAACTTTCATATAATTTTTTTTCAAAAAATATACCGTTTATCAGTTTTAAAAACCTGCGCGTAAAAAACGAAAGATGAAGTTGGGACCTCACACCGAAATACACAATCTTAGGCTGTGTTCGGTGGTGGGTGGTGGGAACCCATCACCCACGCACGGAAAACGAAGCGGTCCATTAGCGTGTGATTAATTAAGTATTAGCTAATTTTTTTTAAAAAAGTATCAATATGATTTTTTTAAAAAAACAACTTTCATATATAAACTTTTTTAAAAAACACACCATTTAGTAGTTTGAAAAGCGTGCGCGCGGGAAATGAGAGGAGAGAGTTGGGAACTCCTGTTATCGAAACACAGCCTTAGTGCTCTAAGGTTGTGTAATACTACATATGCTTAGAAATAAAGTCTATTCCTTTTTTTCGCTTGACAACCATTATTGCTCGTTATGGATGCCTGAAAATCAAAGATGTTGCTTGTTGTCTCAGAACAAGGAAAGTGTTACTTATATGTTGCCATGAGAAAAGCACCATACATTTTCCCCACAATATAGTTGAACACACTTTAAGAAAATCTTCATTTTAAAGTATCAAACCACTGCATTAAGAATACAACAAGACGTTAGAAGGATCAAGAGGATAGACATCTGCACCGGGGCAATTCCATTAGTTGCAAAACCGGAATATTTCTAATATTTCTAATGGTCTTACATCAGCTCTCATTCTCTAATAGAAGGCTTTTATTGTCTTAGAAGATTCAGATAGGCTGATAGCTGGGCTATTAGGTATTGCATGATTGATATAACCCTGGCATTTATCATTAGGATGCGCAACGTACGTATCAGCTGAAATGCTCAAACGGCATACTTTTCGCTTGCTTCGCCTAAAGAAAGTCAGAAAAAATCAGCTGTCCATTGCTCCATTTTGCTGAACATGGGTTCACGTCACAACGTGGCCGCGCTCGTTAATCAGAAACACCTTTCCTCCTACCAGGAATGATACAATAAAACAAGGTGCTGTCTATACAACTATTAAAAAAAATTCTCTCGTATATATAGTCTTCCCATCGCTCTGTATCAAAGATTCAATGGGCTATCCCCGCTAAAAAAAAAAAGATTCAATGGGCTAAACTAACTCTTACACACACTTATTAGCCTTTTGTTTAGGTTTATGTTTTAAGTCGATTTTTTCTTATATGGTTTATAAGTCATTGGCTTTTAAACCTTAAATTTAATGGTGTAATCCTATCTCATCTTGCATTAGCCCAATAGGTTACTCTGACATAACTTTTTAACATAACGGTGTAATCGTGGTTTATGGTTTTAAAAGAGCCAAACAAAAAAACTTGCCTTGTTGCTTAGACTTAGATTTTTTTATAAATCGCCTAATAAACCTAAATAAAAAAGAGGACCTAAAGATATAAGCCTAATCTTCACCCGCGACTCATTCTTACCAGTGAGGCAAGTCATTCCCAACCTCCACTCCTGGCGATCTCCAACAAGGTTACCTACGCCATTGATCTTCTCCATCTCCACCTAACTAATTAGCATATTCTTCCTGATATTCGGTGAGGTACCTCTACTTTGCCAATCTCCCTCATCTCTGACCGATCCTACTGTTGATTCATCATCACCATGTAACCATTCGGCCAATATTCCCCGTCACTGCCCACCTACGGCTTCAGAAGCATCGCCACTGCCTCGTCGACCCCTTATCCACCACCCGTCGCCAGACACCATCTCGACCTCCCTTTAAACCAAGGGTCCCCCTCCCCCTTCGTACCCCTACCACCTCCACTGTTATTAACTGTTAGGGGGTCACCATCGTTCTCACTGTGGGAGAGTCGACATATCGCGAGCTAGAGAACAAAGATCTCGCACACAAATCTTGAAGCCAATCAGATAGTCTAAAACATGTAAGATTTATTCCCCTGTTTTTCTATCAAATGACTGCAAGTAGCCCCTCCATTTTATATTATAAGACGTTTAGACTTTTTATAGTAATTTTTTTCACTTTTAACCAAAATTATAGAAAATTTGGAAACATCTACAACAATAAATTAGTTTAATTTAATGAAACGGTGAATATATTTTGATAATATGTTTGTTGTGTGTTGTAAATATTACTATGTTTTTTATTAACTTGGCCAAATTTTAAAAAGTTTTACTTTAAAAAAAATCAAAGTGCCTCATAAGGATCTACTCCCTCCGTTTTACAATGCAAGTCATTCTAGCATTTCCCACATTCATATTGATGTTAGTGAATCCAGACATATATATCTATCTAGATTCATTAACATCAACATGAACGTGGGAAATGTTAGAATGACTTACATTGTGAAACGGAGGAAGTATCTACAAATATGTCGCCATAAAACAGAGGCGAAAACCATCAAATTTCGGGACTATAGGATATAAAGTTACAAACTTAATCACCACAAATCGCCAGGCCCATACAACATCGACAAAGATCATTGGTGTGGGTTGGTTTCTCATTAGGAGTCTTAGATAAATGAATCAGTACTTATAAAAAGTATACCAAAGTTACGCTACAATTACATCATAATTTTATTCAAAGTTTCATGAAGGGTGTTAAATGATCACACTGAATTCTAAACACTACGGCGACTGCATTGTTGCCCAGCGCCGTAGTGGGCATGGTGCACACCAAAACAACTTCAGCCAGCACAAATCTAGATGAATATCAAAAGGTTAAAATATCGAATGTAATCGGGCGAAAATTATATCGCTGGAAGTATAGTATCTCCGTCTTATATATAATATAGTGAGGGAGTAGCAAATCCGATAAAACAATCACAACACTGAGCAACGAGACATGAGTCAAAAGCCAGGAAATCTCCAAGCATTGCCATGAACCCATGATAGCGCGGAGGGCAAAGGTGACCAACCGCCACCCCCCACAAAAACTGGGGCCGTTCGTTTCGTTGATGGGCGCAGGCATGGTGGTGGAAGCAGCAAGGGGCCCTCGTGGGCCACGGGTCTCATGTGACAACAGGTGACGCCGGTAATGCGCCACTACAAACTGTTTCTCTGCTATGTGATGTGATGCGATCATGGGGATGGGCCGCGCGCCGGGATCCGCATGGATAATGCTGCCGCCTGACAGGATGGATGCTGATGTGGTACGTGGGGGGCCAGTGCAGAGCGCATCGCATCGCCATCGCCACGCCAATGCATTGGCCAGCATATGGCCATATGGGTTCTTCTTCTTCCCTTTTGCTGCTGTTTTAACTTAGAGCAAGTTCAATAGTATAGCCAACTACTAGCTCCAATTCATATGTAGCCAATCTAATAGCTCATTCATATAATAGTTACATACTACACTATTAATACATATTCCCACCTGTCATAGACACACTGCGTCTTAGAGTCTGTGCTACAGCTGGCTACAAATATGTAGCCCGTTGCTCTTCTCTCTCCTGATTTATCTTCTTAAAATATGTTTACAGCTGGCTTATAGCCTGCTATTGTACATGCTCTTACAGGTTGCAAGGTGGTTGGGTGACAGTATCAGGCCAGTAGTATGGTTTGTGCTTTACCACGGTCTAAACTCTTCGTTTGTTTCATCTGGGATCCTGACGAAAAAGGCTGGTGATGTTTGCTACGAAATGGGCTGGCCCAAGACAGAAAAGGGCCCAGGACTGAGAAATGGGCCGAAATGTTTGAATCACGCCGATTGAAGAACAAAAGGTTACATACAAACAGCTCTCATCGGTGAATCTGAGAGAATCAGAATCGACGAAAACTAACAAAAAGCCTAGTCCAATCTGTCACGCCCGGATGAATTAACCCTTCATATACCACGTATAATACAGCTATGAGCACGTTTACCCCCAACCAGTACAAGCACACTCCTATGTTTTTCTCTTTTTTTCCTTTTGTACCAAAGCAACCGGCAAAAAGAATTTACTACAACACGGGAAAAGATGAGCAAATTCCCTAGCGCATGGCGCGCGCAGTTTGATTCTGATCAGCCTCATTTCTTCCACATGCCGCTGATCCGCCTGAGCACGTTGCCGTTCTTCCTGGCCGCCGCGTCGTCGTCGAGCTCGTCCCACAGGCCGGCGTACTTGCCGCCGCCGCCGCCGCCTTCAAGCGACTCGCTCCGGTCCACCACCTTGCCGTTGCCGCCCTTGCCCACCGTGAGCAGCGCCATGGCGGTCTCGGCGGCCTTCCTCCACTGCTCGGCCTGCACCCGCAGACGCCTCAGCTCGGTCTCCATCTCCCCCTTCTTCGCCGCCTCCGCCGCGGCGTCGGCGGCGTCCGTCGCCTTCGCCGAGGCCTTCTTCTCGGAGGTGTACTGCTGCAGCTCGCGCTTCAGCTGCCCGTTCTCCTGGAGCGCGCCCTGCAGCTGCTCCTTCAGCTCGTTGTCCGTCCTCGTCTCGGATTGGAGCTTCTCGTTCGCGTCCAGGGCGCGCCGCAGCTCGGAGTCCTTGTCGAAGAGGCTCGCCTTGAGGAAGATGACCTCGGACTTGGCGCTCTCGAGCGCCGCGGCGAGCTTCCCGTGCCGCGAGTCGGACTCCATTTTTATCTGGTCCATGAGCTCGTAGGCGCACTGCGTCTCCACTGTGCTCAGGATGCGCTCTTCTTGGAACCTGGCCTCCGTGGACTCCAATTCCGACCTCAGCTCAGCGACCTCCGACGCCGACGCCGACGCCGAGCAGTTGCAACGCTCGCCGGCCTTCGCCGCCGACGTCTCCGCGATCTCCTCCTCGAGTGCCTTCACCTTGGCTCGTGACTCCTCGAGCTCCTTGACCACGAGGCTGAAGGAGTCCATGAGCTTGGAGCCGTCCGTGAGCAGCGAGTCGATGGTGGCACGGCTCGCCTCCAGCTGCTGCTTGCACTCCTCGTGCAAGGCGCGCGCCTGCGCCTCGGCCTCCTCGCTCGCCTTCTGCCACGAGCGGTCGCGCTCCTGGGACAGCCGGCGAAGCTCGAGGAGGCGGCTCTCCTCGGCGGAGGAGAGCTCGGCGAGCTGCGCCTCGGAGTCCCTGACCTGCGCGGACGCCGCCGCCGCCTGCGCCCTGGCGTCCTCGGCCTCCTGCAGGGCGCGCCGCTTGGAGTGCTCGGTGGAGAGCAGCTGCTCCTTGGCTTTCTTGAGCTCGTCTTGCAGCTGCGAGAGCTGGGACTCTAGCTCCGATAGCTTCGTCGGTGGCCTCCTTTTCTGGTCATATATTCATCGCGCAGGAAACACAAAATGCCGACAATATTAGTGCTCATAAAAACCCATCACTTTCCACAACGAAATGATTAACGATATTAGTAGCTCGAATTTTAGTACACGACAAGATGGTTTTGGCAAACATTCTGATGCATCACTGGAAATTTTGAAGTTCAAAATTCCACCTTCCAATCATTCCTATTTACCATTTGCTAAAATATTTGCAGTGATCGAGCTATCCAGTCCAGTGGATACTTCTTTCTGCAAGGATTATGAGACTACTGGCAGAAAAGAACAGTGCAACAAACAGAATTGATATCTGCACTCATAAAAACGTGCTAAATCAGCTTGCCAATCTTTTGGTATCAGTCAATAACATAATTAATACAGAAAACAATTGGTGGTGCCAATTACAGTTTCCCTGTCCAAATCAACAATTTCCTCAGTGTTTGCTAATTCTACCTAACCTGCACTCACTCACTGGTTGCTCCCACATACAGTACACGGTTTCTGCGATAATTGTTAGCTATCTCAAATCCACCTGATTCCTAATTCTGACAGGGGCTTCAATATATAGCCTAAATTCCCTAATCATTCAATATCCCGGACCACTTAGTTAAGCACTTAAGCTATGGAACACCTTCTGTCTGCTTCGGTGTAATTGACAGTGTGCTCCATCAAGAGAGAGACTGACCAAGAGCCAGCCAACAACTACTAATTGAGAAGGTGTCCAAAGTGTCCACATAGAACACTTACCTATCAGGGACAAAAACGAAAATAAAAAATCTCTGGCATTTATGAACAGCCAGCGGATCGTTCAAGCACTTGTACTCCAACGAACTACGGATTGGAATCTGACAAATTTTCCATCCACATGCCCATTTGCAGTTGTACTTGTTCCAAACCACAGTACTAGTACTACTGAAGAGAACTCTACGGAGTACTTCGAAATGGAACAGCTCAACAAGAGTGTACTGAACAGTAGAGGCTTTGCGTTCAGATCAGATACCTCTCTCTCCGCGCTCATCGTCATGCGGCGCTCCACCTTGGGGCTCCTCCCGGCGGGCGGCGACTTCGTCGACGGCCTGTCGGCGGCGGAGTCCGGCCCGGCCGCCCTCGCCGTCCGGCTCGTCTTGGTAGCTCCCTGGGAAGACGTCCGGGTAGGGTGTTCCAAGGAGCCATTCCTTCATGCCAGAAAAGAACATGTCAAGTAAGATTCAGTAAAAAAAAAAAAAACGCAAGAATCACAAGGCATGCAGGGTTCACAACTGAAGCGCGTTACCTCCCGCTCGTACTGCTGGAATATAACTTGAGAAAATGCATTTTGTTCAGAGATAGCATTGTCACAATAAGCAGGAGATTTCAGTTCCCCTCCTCATGCTAAAACGACCGCAAAAGAAAGAAACTTCAACCAAATCGAGCAGAGAACCAAACCAAACTGTTAAGTGTGGATTCCTTCTGAATGAAACCCAAAATGGCTCAGGATTTCAGCTTAAACCGGATGCAATGGGGGTAGAAAAACACAGAGAGAATCCGAGGCCGAAAGGAGCAGAGAGGCCGACAAGAAGTGGAGGAGGGGAGCAAACCGAGCGGAGAGAGAGAGAGGCAGGAACCAAGAAAAAGGAGCAGCGGCAGCATTAAGTTAATCTCCCGGTGTGCAAGCACGGGATCAAAAGGGCGGAGCTTTACAGATGTGGTTAGCGACAAGTGGACCACCGCCCCCCCTTGGCGCCGAGCTCAAGAACAAGACACGCATTGTGCAACGCGAATGGAGCTATCTGCGCGCAGTCACGGTCACATGCGCCCCTGATTTGAAAACTTGTTCTCTTCTTTGGCTCCAGTAGTAAAAATTTCTCAAATTTTAAACGGGTGACAGGCAGGACGTGATAAGGAGGAAATTGTAGTTTACAGCAGCCCAATCACAAATTACCCATATCATCACGGATCGGTGCCATATCTGCAACTGTAGTGACCAGTGAGTCTCTGTTTGAACTCCCCTGAGCAAGAGAGTGTGAGCAGTAATAAACTACTTCCATGTGAGGAGCTTCTTGCCTCTGAACTTTTCTGCGGTGCTCATATTGCTCGTAGAAGATAGGACTTGTAACATGGGCTGGTAGCCCAACCCCCAACTGAAGACCGGATCAGAGAACATTTGCATTAACAAAACCGATGCATGCACATTGACTAATTAAACCTGATTCAACGGCTCAAGATGGAGAAGGGAATCTAACATCACATAGCGTGATCATAGGGAGATTTAAAAAAACTCATGCAGCAATCACCAAATGGCACATGGAATGTAGCATGGAATGGGATGAAATGAATGGAAACAAACCTTATCTTGGCTGCCTGCATGGCTATATCTTTACTTCAGAATTCAGAGCCACGGCAAACACCAAGGTCTCCTACAAGAAAGCTGCAACGAGACAAAAAATGGAAAGAAAATATGAGTGGTCAGCTCCCTCTCTTTCATCAACAAATTTAAGAGAGGAAGGAGAGGCACAGAGACCTAGCTACAAGATGAACAACACACTGTATATCTTCACATGAACAACGCAGCTAGATAATGGCAATGCGAGGCAGCATCATTTCCTGCTTGCTTGCCCGACTAATCTGGCACTGACTAGTACTCCAACCACTTAGCCAACCACAAGGACAAGCAGTCTGGCTTTTAATACTTATGGCCAACCTTAAACTGGGAGATGACACATGGTCATGGTGAGACAGAGAGGAAGGGGGGTGAGCAATCCGATTCTTTAAGCTTTGCCACGGGCGGTGATGGCTCTCATGATCACTACTAGAGGCCTACATGGTCCCTTGGAAGATAACACATTATACACACACCACTACAACCACCAAACTTAAGGCTGCAGAAAGGTAGGCCTGAAGCAAGCAAGAATCCACCACCCCAAGGCTTCCCCTTTTGTTTGCTCTCTCTTTCGCCTTACTCAACTCCCCACAAAAAAAAGCAGCAATGGCGTCCACACCCTAATACTCAGCTGAATCATGCATGGCGATGGTGCAAAAGTGGTTGCAGGACCTAGCCAAAATGACAGCTGCAAACCCCAAATAAACACACCTTTCATTAGCAAAAACAAAAAGACACTTGCTTTATCACTGGTTTAAACCCCGGAATAACTAATTTAGATAGCCACGTGTGCATGTGAGCTGGTCTTCATACGACTGATGGCGATGAGACAAAACTCAAAACAGAGCTTTACAGCTTGCATCTGGATAAAGAAGCAAGCTTGTCAGCTAAACAAGGCAGGTAGGTGCTAGGCTTGGGCATCAGAACATATACGAGAGAAAAGGGCAAAATTGGAGATTACTTCAATGAGGAAATCAGAAATGCATACGAAGTGGCAGCAACCAATCCCAGTAAAGAGGTGGCAAAACATTTTTGGCTGATTGGAGCCATGCATAATGCATTGATGTAACCACCCCTACGATGTAGGATGTTCAGAAAAAGGAGCAAACGAAACTGAATGAAGAAGCCTCCTCACCTCAACTAGGAACCCACAATGAGCTGGGAGATGCCTTTCTTCTCTCCTCTTCTCTGCCTGGATTGGCCCTCCTATCAATATACCATGCCTTGAGAAGCCATTGCCCCAAGGTGAAGCAGAGCTTTGTTCTAGGCAAGTAGGATGTCCTGCTCTTTATAAATAAGGCGGGAAGGTGTGACAGATCTTGAGGATTTCAGAATTCAGGAAAAAAGGCCTGCAGCGAGCAGAAACGCAAGAGGAAGAACAATCATTTCGGTGTTTTGGCCTCCCGTGGACGAAATCAATGCGAACAAAATCTGCACAATCAGTGCTCGGTTTTGTTTACGATTTTTTGGTGAGGTTTCGAACAGTTCTCTGATACTGATGCTGCCGTCGCGCTCGACGCCACGCGCTCAAGGTTGTTGATCTCGGATAATGATCGATCCTCGTTGGCAATTTGAGTACGCTGCTCTGTTTTTAGTACGACTGAAAAAAAAAAAGAAAGTAGTAGAAAGTAGAAACGTACGTATTGCAGCAGCACTGCACGCAGAGTACCATCATGTTTAGCTCGATCAAAGGTAAAAGGCTTCTGCAGAACAAAGCGTGCTGTGCTCCTAGCGGTTCCTTGCTTTTGGATGGCTTCTGCAAATACTGCACTAGCACAGCTTTGCTAGTACTACGTGCCAAACTGAAAACTAAAAATCACGAGGCAATCTAGCAAAGCGGTGAATCCTGTTTGTAACATTTTACCGCGAGACTGGCAGGTCTGTGCCTTTGTAAAGGTAGCCCCGTGCATACGGAGGAGCCCCCAGTGTTGGGGGTACGAAACCGGTCACACGCGCGGGCGACATGGAGACCAGACCACGCAGCCCCCGCGTCCGTAAACACGACAAGTATCTAGTAGTAGGAGGTTTTTTTACCTTTGAGCTCCTAATTTATATAATGGGGCCATCAGTTTAAGTGCACGTATAAATTTGTTAATATAGATATTGTTTATTTGATAGGTACACGATATAATTGTGTAAAATTTATTTTAAAATAGTGCATAATTTGAAAATAATAGTACAAAGTAAAGAGTACACCAGTTTAAATTATATGATGTTAGATTCTTTGTTTGTAAAATTATTATTATTTAAAAAATATATCCATTATATATATAAATTGAAAAAAGAAGAAAAAAGGAAAAAAAGGGGGAGGAAGCGTACGTACAGTACGTACGTATATACTCCACCTGCCAATGCGCGGGAGGAGGATAGGTGGGACCCATGGTATTTAGTTTGTTTTAAGATCAATTTTATCTAACGGTGTGTAATATTGGACCCACCAATTTAAGTGAAAATCAAGGGATAGATGTTTTGCTTTTTTCTTAGAATTTCTAGGATTTTCTCTATTTTATTAGAGCGCCACGTGGCGGCTTGAGAGCGTTTGTAGGAAGTTTTATGGACTTTTATTATATAATAGATTTTCATATAAGACGGACAGTCAAAGTTGGATACGAAAACCCAGAGTTTGCCTTTTTTTTGGACGAAGTGAGTAACTACCAGAGGGAGATATGGCGTATTTATTCGGCTTTATCACGTACCGCGTCGACGTCAGGGAGCTTCGGCTTCGCTGTTGCATCATTATCACTCGGTCGAGCTAAGCTGGGTGCTGTGCGGCTGTGCCTGTATGGCTGTAGCAGCAGCGTCGCATCGCACTCAACCTCATTATCTCTTTTGCTTATCGAAAGTTCATCTTTTCCGTTGCTAATGGCTCTCGACAGAGCTGTGCCTCTAACTGCAGTCGGTCGCAGCAAATTAAATGGCACGTCCTTTTCGTGGGCCGATGATCACGGTCGCTGAACTGGATAGGCCAACTCCTGACGGTTCCATCGCATCCAATAATCCTGAGCTTTCCCACTTGACCACGATACGTTTCCAGTTTATGGACGCGAAATTAAAGAACATGCATAATGCATTTTGTGGTTAAAAGTCAAAACACGAAATCGCCCTCGCGAAAACAAATGAAATACGGGGCCTGTTAAGCCTGAACTCACCATGAACCCTTTTTTTTTTGAAACGTGACCATGACCATGAACTTAATCAACCCATACGAGTAGTAATCAAAGAGCAAAGAGATCTTTAAAAATGTGCAGACTTGGACTGATCGGAGCTTTGCTACTGAGCCCTTTGTGAAACTCGTAGTCAAGCTGTAAGAGGGACTTCGACAAAAGATAGAGAGAGAGAACAAGTATATTTTGCTTTTTTTCATCTTTTATCTTTGATCAAATTGTATCATCGGGATAACATCTACCTCAATTTTTAAAACGGGTGCAAGTATAAAACTTCGATTACTGTTTGGGAATCGGTTTTTACCAAAGTGACGGGTTAACCATGGTTAAATTTGCTGAGTCAACATGGGCTATGTACGCAGCATGACAATGTTCACTAGAAGATATTCCCCTTTGCTATCGACTTCGCTAGGTGGAGCGCGAAAATCGTCATGATGTAGAACCATACATAGCCCATTCTGACTCAGGAAGTCTGACCGTGGTTAACATGTCATGTTAGCCAAACCTAATCCTGAACCATCGAACTAGTCTATTTGCTCCGGTTTTTAAAGTTGGTGTAGACGTTATACCCGGTTTTGTAGTTAGAGATGTGATTCAATAATGAGCCTATGAGGGACATAAAATAGACTTATTAAAAAAAGGAATGAGGATTGCTCCCATCCGGCAGATTGTACCGGGAGGTACTAAGTACCGAGAGGTACAAAATCAAATCTAGCCGTCCATCTTTAGGGGTACGATTGGGAACCGGAAAAGAGAATAGGGGAGGGTATTGAACATTTGAAGTCACTCAAATTATAGTAATCAGTAAATGACAGGGGAGAGTATTGAACATTTGATTGAGACCAAGCAATGGTTGAGCTCATGAATAAATCAGACAACACAAATCCTAGAAGCGCATGCAGCCAAAAAATGAAAATTTCTATTGCAGCAACCAACAGATCGGATGAAAATAATTCGATGCATACAGAACAGGTTTACGGCGTCGTGCGGCTGCGGTAGGACCACATCGCCTGCCCTCGCCGCCGCAGCCGCAAAAGCCTCAGCCAACACCGCCACATCACCGGCTCCGACGACCACCTTGACACTGTGGCCGCCACCAACTCGTCAACGCGCCCGGCACCGGGAGAAAAATAGAATTGTTCGGAGACCGAACCCGCGGCCTCAGATCTGAGACAAGCCACCGGGCTCCCTCTCCCTCCTCGCGCGCGCGGGGCCTTCGCGAACCTCCTGGAAGCTTCCGGAGGCGGAGGCGGAGGCGGCGGCTGCGGCTGCTCCGGGGAGATGGGGGTGTTCGACCGGCTGCCGCCGATGGACCACCTGCGGTCCGAGAAGATGTGCTTCGTGCAGCTCATCATCCCTGCCGAGAGCGCGCGCCTCGCCGTCACCTACCTCGGCGAGCTCGGGCTCCTCCAGTTCAAGGACGTGAGTCTCTCTCTCTCTATCTCTCGCTCTCGGCGCCAGTCGCTGCCCGCATCAGAGGCCCCTCTCTCCCTCCCGGATCTGTGTGATCTAGCCTCGTGAATCGTGATCTCTACCGCGTTCGCTTATGCGCGTCGTGCTATCCGCTCATGCTGGATCTGGTTTTTGGCGGTGCTCAGATCGGAGGACTATTTTTTTTTGCCTGGTGTCACTGGGTCGCGACGGCTCGCGTGTTTCTGTCGTCTGAGCTGGTTTGGGCTTCTACGTTGATTGGATAGTGGGTGGCGGGGTTGTTTTAGATCAGAGGGAATGAATGCGGTGTTCATATAAATGCATTAGGTTAGGGAGTGAATCAAACAATGTGCTATTGCGCGAGATTATCCTATGATAAGAGCAAGGACAATAGTGGGCTATAAGCTAACTATAAGCTTATGTGGAAGAGAGAGAGAGAGAGAGAGAAATGAGAAGTGTTGGCTCTCATGCAAGAGCTAGCAACACAAAAAATAGAGTCAACCTTATAGTTAATCAATTATACATGTTAGTTTTAGTATGAGCTAATAGCCAATAGTTAGCTATACTATTAAACTTGCTCTAAGCATGGGTTGGAGCGGTGATGGTTTAAATACATTTATGTGCTTAGCTGATCCTAGCAGGTCTCATTGTTTTGCGGTCTATGCATGAATCTTTGCCTTGTAATTTGTACCATTTTATGACAAACATATTATTTGCTTTGGGGTATCATTCGTGGACAGTTACATGGCTTGCTATTCAGCAAGATTTATTTGATGAATCAGTTAATGGAATAGACATCGTATTTTTGTGAGTTGGGTCTTAAAGTACACCAGTACCTGTATGTTTAGAAAAAGCTTTTGAACTCTTAGTTTGATTGCAAAATCCTATTCACATGCGAGCGAGTGGGAACGGGGTTGCATACTCTGTTCACTTTATCCCATAGATGCCGCTGAAATCTTGGGACAATATGAAAGAAAAACATGAGAGGGAGACTAAATATTGACCGTCATTGTTATAGTTGTGTACTAGAGAACTTTGTGAGCATGGCATCATCCTAGCAGAGAACTTAGAGAATGCTTACATAGTTACGCTGAAACTTGTTCTTTTTTATTGGTTGTGCTTCCTGCTATAATGGTTTAACTGAGATTTGCAAAAAAAAGGGCCCAATTGCTTATCTCTTTCTTTTTAACTTTATTCCTCTTTATATGCAGTTGAATGAGGATAAGAGTCCTTTTCAGCGTATATTTGTCAATCAGGTATTCCAACCTTTTATCTTCGATCTATCTTTTTTTGTGAATCACATCATTTTGCATGAACCTTGTTTTATTCCACTATGCTGATTTCTACCTGGATACTATTGTTCTGTGGCGCCCATTATTTTTTACTTCACTTGGCCTGCTCGTACCCAAGATATTTGTTTGAATATCATGTCCATGTGGTACTCATATACTCTCCTGAAAATTTAAGGTGGATTTTGTGTGTGCAGAAATATTACGATGATTATAAAATCAAGAGAACATAACTGAAAATGAGCATGCCATTTTTGTTTACCTAAAATGCCTAGGGAATTAATGAATTATAGAGAAAATGATTAGTGAGCATTCAAAGTATACATCGGGGAAAATAAGGTAAAGCATCAATAAATCTGCATGCAAGCTCTATGTTTTAAAAGAACTCAGAGAAAACAGTATGCCTTATATTTTGATGAGGGAGTACCACCATTGTTTACTTGGGACTAGTGAATGGACAAGTCAGGCGGTTACTTTTTTTTTTGAAACGTGACCATGACCGTGAACTTAATCAACCCATACGAGTAGTAATCAAAGAGCAAAGAGGTCTTTAAAATTGCGCAGACTTGGACTGATCGGAGCTTTGCTACTGAGCCCCTTGTGAAACTCGTAGTCAAGCTGTAAGAGGGACTTCGACAAGAGAGAGAGAACAAGTATATTTTGCTTTTCTCATCTTTTCTCTTTGATCGAATTGTATCATCGGGTATAACATCTACCTCAATTTTTAAAACGGGTGCAAGTATAAAACTTCGATTACTGTTTGGGAATCGGTTTTTACCAAAGTGACGGGTAACCATGGTTAAATTTGTTGAGTCAACATGGGCTATGTATGCAGCATGACAACATTCACTAGAAGACAGGGTTCTTATTCCCCTTTGCTATCGACTTCGCTAGGTGGAGCGCGGAAGTCGTCATGATGTAGAACCATACATAGCCCATTCTGACTCAGGAAGTCTGACCGTGGTTAACGTGTCATGTTAGCCAAACCTAATCCTGAACCATCGAACTAGTCTATTTGCTCCGGGTTTTAAAGTTGGTGTAGACGTTATACCCGGGTTTGTAATTAGAGATGTGATTCAATAATGAGCCTATGAGGGACATAAAATGGACTTATTAAAAAAAGAATACCTTGTTCATTGCAGTTCGTCCCTTCCACGATGCACAAGTTGGGCTGGCACCCAGTTGCAAATGGATCTGAAATCTGATACGGCCCGTATATTCTGGCCATGAGGTCACGGGAAGCCCACGTCGATCAAGCCACCAGCCCACCACTGCCCCTGCCACCGCCACCGGTCACACTCAGGCTGGACTCTGGAGGGACCCCAAATTAAGGACCCAACCCAACCAAAGCTGTGTTTAGTTGGATCTAAACTTTGGATTTTGGTTGAAATTGAAGATGATGTGACTGAAAAGTTGCGTGTGTATGACAGGTTGATGTGATGGAAAAGGACTGAAGTTTGGATTCAAATTTTGGATCTAAACTTAGTTGATGGCAAAGTTTAGAATTTGGTTGAAATTGAGGATGATGTGACTGAAAAATTGTGTGTATATGACAGGTTGATGTGATAGAAAATAACTGAAGTTTGGATATAAACACAGCCCAACACGGCCACTCGGAACCGACAGGGTCGGTGGCCTCGGTACACCACTACACCCGCGTGAAAACCTCGAAACGCGAGGCGCCCAGAGGGACTGGAGTTGTAACCACGCGACCGAAACCGCGACCGATCCGCGCCCACCACCCAGGGCCAGGGAGGCATGGGCCCACATGCCAGCCACTGCGACCGGCCGCCTTCCGAGCCGCTTCCTTCCTTCCCCCCACCCGCGCCTCCTCTCCTCTCTCTTCCATGGGTCCGTGCGGTATTGGCAGTTGCGCACTAGCGCTATAGAATTTCAGAGAAGGGAGAAAAATAGAATTGTTCGGAGACCGAACCCGCGGCCTCAGATCTGAGACAAGCCACCGGGCTCCCTCTCCCTCCTCGCGCGCGCGGGGCCTTCGCGAACCTCCTGGAAGCTTCCGGAGGCGGAGGCGGCGGCTGCTCCGGGGAGATGGGGGTGTTCGACCGGCTGCCGCCGATGGACCACCTGCGGTCCGAGAAGATGTGCTTCGTGCAGCTCATCATCCCTGCCGAGAGCGCGCGCCTCGCCGTCACCTACCTCGGCGAGCTCGGGCTCCTCCAGTTCAAGGACGTGAGTCTCTCTCTCTCTCTCGCTTTCTCTCGCTCTCGGCGCCAGTCGCTGCCCGCATCAGAGGCCCCTCTCTCCCTCCCGGATCTGTGTGATCTAGCCTCGTGAATCGTGATCTCTACCGCGTTCGCTTATGCGCGTCGTGCTATCCGCTCATGTTGGATCTGGTTTTTGGCGGTGCTCAGATCGGAGGACTATTTTTTTTTGCCTGGTGTCACTGGGTCGCGACGGCTCGCGTGTTTCTGTCGTCTGAGCTGGTTTGGGCTTCTACGTTGATTGGATAGTGGGTGGCGGGGTTGTTTTAGATCAGAGGGAATGAATGCGGTGTTCATATAAATGCATTAGGTTAGGGAGTGAATCAAACAATGTGCTATTGCGCGAGATTATCCTATGATAAGAGCAAGGACAATAGTGGGCTATAAGCTAACTATAAGCTTATGTGGAAGAGAGAGAGAGAGAAGGATACTTTTAAGGATACATATCTTATCTCTACTTTGTACTTCAGATCAAGGATGTTTTGCAGCGTGCAACGCTTCACAGTAATTCACAAGTTGGAATAATATTTCATGAGATGGACACTATTGATTCACCGCCTACATATTTCCGAACCGATAAGTTCACTAACGCTTTCCAGGAGATAGTTGACGCATATGGGTATGCACTTTGTTGCAAGTGTCAACTTGAATAAATGAAATTCATATGCTTTCGGTTTTTATGATTCATGAACTGAGTATTCGTGGGTATATGTTTTTCAAATGTTAAATTTCTTGAGCAAAGCAGTTGTTAAATCATGTGTACTACTAGCTACTTGATCCAGGTTTCAGCTATCCGACACAAATATTTTGCTGCTATATTTTGAAGTTCTTCACTTTTGGGTTTGATTTTGAGGTTGGTGAGCAAGAGCTAATATATTAGTTTTAGGGACAGAGGTAGTAATTAATAATGTTGACTTCTTTAGTGCTCACATTTTGCTAGCTCTGTCTGCCTTTGTAACTAGACAACCTGACCATAAAAAACAGATTGATTCATTAAACATTGGAAGGTTATCTGATACTTTGACATACTTGCTTTCTGATGTGATCTATTTTTAATCCTTAGGCCCTACTTTTTAATGATATTTTAGTCATGCAACTTTGGTAGTGTGCTAATCATGAACTTCTTGCAGTATTGCTCGATATGAGGAAGCTAATCCAGCTGTCTATTCTGTCATCACATTCCCATTTCTTTTTGCTGTGATGTTTGGAGATTGGGGTCATGGTATATGTCTATTGTTAGGAGCATGTGTTCTTATACTTCGTGAGAAGAAACTTTCCTCTCAGGTATTTTTTTTGGCTAAATTTGAACCGTTCATTCCTGTTTTGGTATAATATTACATACAAATCTGCAAGTGTGAAGTTTAGGTAGCTGATTGATCGTGATCTTATTTCCGCTAGTTTGAATTGCACAGTTATAATTTAGTTATCTGTACCATTCCCAGTGAGCTGTGTTGGCTTTCTTTTCCTATTATTGCTCCCTTCTATGCTATGCTAACCACTTGGTAGGTTTTTAATAACTGAGTTGTGAAGTGAAGTGAAGGAGTAGACCATATTCTTTCATGATTACCACCTTGGCATCAATGAGTTGATAAAAATTTTTGTTATCATTCGTAAGACAATATTAAACTGTTATGGGTAAATTCCAAATAGACTCCCATATATAATGGAGTAATTTTAATGACCCCAAGGATTATTATCAATTCCTTTCTGTGGACATCAATCTAATTTCTGGCAGAGGTATTTTATGGTGCATGGATATCTATGTACCATGTGCTAGGGATCCAAAACAATTGCAAATTTTTGGAATCACATTATATGGTTTTTATCATTATATTAATGCTCAATGGCATGATAAATCAAATCAAGTAGTCCAAAACAGCCCTTAAGCTAGTACATCTAATACTAATAAAATACACAGTGAACATGAATTTTGAGCATAGCAATTTTGCTATGTCCTCAATTTATTGGTAAAAAATAGTTATATTTCTTGCTGGAATTCGTCCAATCCTTCTTGGACATGTGTTGAAGCTTTGCCAGAGGAGTGACTTTACCCATGCACCTGAAAATTTGTGGATAAACCATTCAGTTATGTTATATTTACTTGAGTGTCCAGAAAATCCCTCTTATAATTTAGAAGGAATCCACTGTAATATCTCCAACCAATGCTTATAGTTTTGCTGCCGCCAGAAACTGCCTGGATTTGACTCCACATCTGGTTTATAAATTTTGTTGATGTGAATATTTCCTTCTAGATCTTCTCACACTTGAAAGGTGTTGTTTGCTTTTAAGTTTTAATAACTCTGCAAATTATCCATTTTTGTATATTGCCTGCACTAACATTCAGCATGCTCCATTACTTCAGAAGCTTGGTAGCTTTATGGAGATGGCATTTGGTGGGCGTTATGTTATTCTTCTGATGGCATTGTTCTCAATATACTGTGGGCTTATATACAATGAGTTTTTCTCAGTTCCATTTCATATATTCGGGAAATCAGCGTATGAATGTCGAGAGAAAACCTGCAGGTACTAATAATTATTTGGATTTGCTTTTAGTCTGCTGCAAATTATTTGAATTTTACAAACCTAGTTCATTATGCTTCTAGTCTGCTGCAACAGATAGTACTTTGCTAGCTCATCAGTTCGTACAACCTACATCTCTAGGCCTTTAGGGTAAGGATAAGGAGTAACATTTTGTTTCCTTACTGCTGAGAATACCTATTGCCGAGTATGTATAATGTAGTAATGTACACAGGAAATACACTTATGTACTGAAAGCGTATACATGATTATCTTTCGAACCAGAAAAGCTATACGCAGCATGCAATTAAACATGCATGCAGCTGGACATTTTTTATGCTTGGACCTCTCTATCTTAAAGTGATGCTTCTATAGCTCTGATCACGACTCATAAGAAATGGTTTCATTCTACACATTATCTGGTACAGGTCATGATCATTATGTGCTGTCATTGTGTTATTCCTGTAATAAGCAAATCTTGTTAAACTTGCATGGTGCCCAAGAGTTGCAACAGTTTTTAAATAAATATATATCATATATTCAAATTTTAAAATTCTAAAAACGATTTTCTTCAAATGTAATTATGTAAAACTAAATAAAATCATATCAACTGGGCATCTACATATACACTTGTTTAAATAGATTCACCCTGAAAAGCAACGTAGTGTCTTGTTTGAAGTCTAGATTATACCCATTTCATTTACATTTTTGGAAGGGCGGGTATTTAAAGAAGTATATTGAGTTAATATTACATCAGATGGGTAAAGTAGGTCAACGAAGCACTCTACCATTGCAATACAGCTTATTGTCAGATGAGAGATGACCAGCTGTACCAAAGATTTGTCCCTGAAGATCTAACATTCTGACCTGTGTGATTCAGTGATGCACATACTGCTGGGCTCATTAAAGTCCGTGATCCTTATCCTTTTGGAGTGGACCCAAGTTGGCGTGGAAGTCGATCTGAGCTACCCTTTCTAAACTCCTTGAAGATGAAGATGTCTATACTAATGGGTGTAACCCAGATGAACTTGGGGATTGTATTGAGTTATTTTGATGCAAAGTTTCATGGAAATGCTCTTGACATAAGGTGCTGTATTTTGTTTGCATAGTTTTCTTCTTTTGCTGCAAGCTAATTGAAGGGGAGGATAAGGGCGATCTTTTTAACTGTGTGAGTTCCTCAGGTATCAATTCATACCACAGATGATCTTTCTGAACAGCCTCTTTGGCTACTTAGCACTCCTAATTCTCATCAAGTGGTGCACGGGATCTCAAGCTGACCTATATCATGTGATGATATATATGTTCCTTGATCCTTCTGGCGATCTTGGAGAAAACCAACTATTTTGGGGCCAGAAGGAACTTCAGGTTTGTATAACCTTTTATTAGCAAGAAAAAGGCTTCACTACCTCATTTTCCTGCCAGCTAACAATTATTACTCTCCGTTCAGATACTTTTGTTGCTTATGGCTATTGTAGCTGTTCCGTGGATGCTCTTCCCAAAGCCTTTTATCTTGAAGAAACTTCACAAGGAGGTAGATTTTTCATGAAAAATCTTATAGTTGATCAACAAAGCATTTCCCTTTTGAGATGGGCATTGATTTGTTTTCATGTTCTAGTACTGCATGCATAACTTGACAACCACAGAAACCACTGCCATTACATACTCTGCAAGTACTTGTGCACATTGTTAGTCTTTTTATGCAATGGGCTAATGGTTAGAGTTATGGCTTAGGGTTGTAGGGTTGCGTCTTCTCCTGATTGAAGTATATCCACTGGAGTGAATAGATGAGCTGCCTAATCCAAAACATTATTTATTTAGCAGAAATATTGGATTAATACTCCTTCCGTTTTTTAATAGATGACGCTGTTGACTTTAGACATACATTTGACCATTCGACTTAATCAAAAAATTTGTGCAAATATACAAAATTATAAGTCATGCTTAAAGAACCTTTAGTGATAAATCAAGTCATAACAAAATAAATGATAATTATTATTATTTTTTGCAATAGAATGGTCAATATCTCAAAAGGTCAACTGCGTCATCTATTAAAAAACGGAGGTAGTAATATAAATGTGTTGCCTGGTTGATAAAATTGCAATGTGATACATAACTACTTTCTGAAAAGGTATTCCTTAGGTTTCTAGATAATTTTCCCCTCCTAGATGCTTATGATGTTCTCCTTAAAGAGAAAAAGGAGGCTATATTGTGCACATGCTCTGGGATATACCGCGTTCAACAATTAAGCATGTGATCCATGGCTGAGTGTTTTATTTCCTTGGCTCCATGCAAAATCTTGTAGTAGAGTATTTGAACCCCATAAAAAAAAATTGATGGGTGGATCTTCCATGATCAGGGTTTTAGAAACTGCAACAACAGTCAAAACTGGATCCCGTCTTTCCAGAGAGCAACCGGTCCAGGACAAAATTAGATTGGTTGCTGGTTGATGGAATGAACGCTTCCTCCTTGGTTCTGTCCATGAGGCAGCGCCAGGATTTGAGCTTTGCGATGCTAGTCATCTGAATGGATGTTGAATTTGAGTGGCTGATTCTGGTTGAGGTGCTTTACGTAGCAGCTTAAGAAATAGTTCTTGTTGCATAGTTTTATGTACTGACAAATGATCTAGAAAACAATGTTCAGATTATACACCATACACAAAAAGTTGGAAAAGGTTCCTTGATATCTGTAATTGTTCTTTAATGAAAATGGAGCTGAGGTTAAAAATCTTTTGGGTGATCTTGATTAAGCAATAAACTTTAGGTCATGGTTATGCTATCTAGTGAATTGCTTATCTAATATACCTGGCTGCAGAGGTTTCAAGGTCACACCTATCGCTTTCTTGGGACCTCAGAAATGGATCCAGATTCTGAACCAGACTCAGCCCGGTCACGTCATGATGAGTTCAACTTTAGTGAAGTTTTTGTGCATCAAATGATACATTCCATTGAATTTGTACTTGGCGCTGTCTCCAATACTGCATCGTATCTTCGACTTTGGGCATTAAGGTTTGCCTTTTATTATGTTATATTGCATACTTTCATATCTGTAGGTGCTCTTCATAAATTTCATGTCTTTCTTTCGTCTTATATTCAGTTTGGCGCATTCTGAGCTATCAACAGTCTTCTATGAGAAACTGCTGGTACTTGCTTGGGGGTAAGTATTGGTTTGGTCTTTCAGATTTCAACCAACTTCACTTTTAATTTGTATAGCAATGTTTTTTTATTCTTACGAGTGTCTTGGAATGCATCTTTTCGTCTAATCATGGATACCTCATGAATATATGGTATCTAAAGACTCAAAAGTGGATAGTTGCTTACTTGGGGTATTTATCATATTGTTCACAGGTATGACAATCTTGTTGTGAAGTTAGTGGGGCTTGTAATTTTTTCTTTTGCTACTGCCTTTATATTGCTGGGGATGGAATCATTGAGCGCCTTCCTTCATGCACTTCGTCTACACTGGGTTGAGTTTATGAACAAGTTCTACCATGGGGATGGCTATAAATTCAGACCCTTTTCATTCGCTCTGCTAGCAGATGACGAAGACTGATGCATACAAAATTCAGCAGATAAAGAGATTAAGCTTGTTTCTTGCCATTTTTGGAGCACGTGAGTGGAATTCTTTCGACCAAGATGGGTTTCCCCAATACACAGCATTTTGTCAGACCGCCGGGCTTCTTCCGAACGCATGTGTGCAGTCCTGGTTGAGATTGCCAGCGTGGTGGGAGGAGATTTTGTAAGTTCACGGCAATACTGTAGAGGGCAGGTTTCTCGTACAGTTCCTCCAGTGGAGAAGCAGATTATAGATGCTAACAACAAAGATAGAAATGTAGATTTGCTATGTCTACTTTTAGCTCTTATACTTTGTCCAAGTGACTGTCCCAGTATCCCTTACCACTTGAAAATGGAAGTTGCAGTCGTTTTTTTTAATCATTACGTGATTAGGTTGTAACGAAGGGTGACAATTATTGAACTACAATGTTTGTCAATTCAAATAAGAAAAGCTAAAGCATATATGGTTTCCCAAGATGTTACAAATATTGATGAACAATATTTATCAATCAATATATAATTTCGTTATCTCAACTAATTGATAATACTATAAGCTCACGGGAATTCGCCACTGTCATCGCTTGATTGTCTTGAGGCTTCCTGGATGAGAGAATCTACTTTTGCCATTGATTTAGTCCCAATTCAACAATTTGCTGTTTGTATTGTCCCTTATATAATATAACACTGAGTTATCAATTGTTATGCAATATGTTATTTTGTCAGTATTTTTTCCCAAAATACACATAAGGTTAACAGTTGATTTGTCCCATCAGAAGTTTAAAAAGTATGTTCTTTATATAGCCTCTTTAAAAAATATGAAATTTTGTGTATACTTTTCAAGATTTTTTTGCATTTATCCGTTATATACTATATAGAATACCTTTTTGTGTTATTGTTTTTAATGTAAAACATCTTTTCTATCATACACAAATTTTTTTGTGTCATTATCTTTTGTGTGAGTAAATTCTCTCATACGCAAAAATTAACTTATTTTTTTAAAAAAATGACAATAAAAAAACTTAAAACTTATATACATGCTTCATGGTTGTGTAAGAAGGCTAAAAGTCACTTTTTTAAAAAAACAATGGGATAAATTAATTGTTAATCTTGTTATCTATAAGAGTATTTTGGGTATGTTTTTAAAAAATATACGGTCTAATGATATATTGAGAATGATGATAAATCGGTAAATTATAGAAATAGATAGTATTAATAGCAAATTGTTAAGCTGAGACAAGTTTTTTTTTAGCTTACACGATGGGTGAAGAAAAAAAAGACAAAGATAGTATACCATGTATACTTCTTATGTTAAACATGATTCTAGAAAAATATTTATATGGTGAAAACAGCAATGGGAATCTAGAAAGTGAGACATGGTTGTTAATACTCAAATTTAGCATCTACGTAAAAATAGGAAAAATATGAATGAATTTGGAAAGGATTGGTTTGTTGTGCGATGTCGTCTGATCGTTGCCATAGGGCTGGTCAAACCGATGGTGTGGGGCTGGTCTGACCAGCGGCATTTGGCCGGTCAGACCGTTTGAGTCCGACCCGGACTCTAATTTGTCGGTTCTAGGGTATTCTTTCTCGGGCTGAGATTTTTCGAGTCCTAATTGGTTTCTATACGTACCTAGTAGGATTTGGAGAGTCCTATGGAAGGTAAGACCAACTCTCTTTATAAGAGCTATGGTCGGTTCCATTAAGACAATCAATTTACTACAACACAATTGGCTAATTGAATCATTCTTTCAATATCGTATCCAATTTTTGCCTAGTTTCGTCTATGTTCGTCGTCACGCCGTAAGCCGTCCGTCTTCACCGCAAGAGTGTGGGTCCTCTTTGTAGATATGTCATGAAAACCTTCCATTCCGCTCATGAGACGAGTGTTTATCCTTTTTGTCTAAATCAGCTCCACTAGTCGGTTTTAATCTTCTAAACACATCTTGACCAAGAGGTTTCTTCTAGAGGTGATTAGTGACTCCATATCATCGTAAAGCTTTAGGTTGATACCGATCATGTTGGCGGCATGACCAAAAACTGCGCCAACAATGGTAACCACTAAGTAGCCATTGGGATAAGGCCTTTTGATTGCCCATGCGCCTGTGCGGCACGGGATGATAGTTATTGAAATATAATGTTTATCAATTAAAAACACTAAGGAATATATTATTTATCAACATGTTACAAATGTTGAAGTACAATTTATCAGTTCAAATACAACTTTTTTTTTTGTTCTATCGACAAATTCAAAACATATGCAAGTTCACGAGAATGTGCCACTGTCCTTCCCCAAGAATAACGAGACACTAGCAAAAGGTAATTGCCCATAGGAGTGTCACTTGATTATCTCGGCCTTCTATCCAGATCGAATGGTTACCCTGTCTGTTGTGAGTTCCATGTGATTCAGACATTAATGTTAGCCACTGTGAGAACTAATGCAAACATTTTTTTTCTAATAAAATTATTGCTGGAATTAATGCAGATATCAAAAATCATTTGTATATTGAAATTATTGCTGGATGAACATTAATTTCTCCTAAAACAGAATCTTTTGACTGAGAATTTAATGTAGACGCTGGAAACATATGTCAACTTTTGCTCTATAAAAGGGTCTTTTCCATTGCACCAATCCAACATTGTGTTGTATATTGCTTCCAAGTTCCAATCATCGACATGGGTGAAGTTAGTCTCTTCATTACGCTATTGTGCACCCTAATGTCTGCGCACTACATAGCCGGAAGTCAGGTGAGCCCATGAAATTGTATGTTATTGAGTGCTTTTTAGAATAAAATTAAGTGCTTTTTAGATAAAATTGAGTGCTTTTTAGATACCCCACCTAGCACTGGAAGTGTGTAAGTGTGTGTGTGCGCGCGCGCGTGTGTGAAGGCTCTATGAAGAAGATTGAGGGTGGGATTCGTAGGGGGATAGGTGATTCTTGTGAAGATTTTTTTTATCTCAACTAAAACACCGCATATACTTAATATATAGACAGTTCCTACAAGTACCGGTGACATATTCTCAGGTCAATTCATTATCTAAAAATAAATTCTCAGGTTAATTATTTGAAGGACAATGGTTTACCTTTACTTCATGTGGATCCGTTGACCGCTGCGATCGTGAACAAATCTACCAAAACTCAACAATCCGATGAAGGAGCCTATTTTGTCTTTGTGAGTTCAATGCATTTATTTACATATTTCTTTAATTAGCTGTAAGAATTGCA
Source organism: Oryza longistaminata (assembly GCA_009805545.1). NCBI lineage: Eukaryota > Viridiplantae > Streptophyta > Magnoliopsida > Poales > Poaceae > Oryza > Oryza longistaminata. The sequence continues at coordinate 37,970,664 of CM020178.1, forward strand.
TGAATATATCATAAATTCATAACTAATTTAGAAATGAAGCTACAATTACCAAAACAAGGTTTAGTGTGGATTTACATTTCTTTCCATTTTCTTTCCAGAATGCAGGATACGAGATGAACTCACAATACTATTACGGAATAGAAGTAACTACTGATGTATATGGTCTTTCCTTAGATGGAGAGCAAAATAGTGGAATTTTGGTTTCAATTGCCAACAAGGGAGATGATCAATCCGGTACCAATGCACTTGTTATCGGATGGCATGTAATTGTTGTCTCCCTCTTACATTTTTCATGCATTTGTT
>CM020178.1:37971028-37981029 GCA_009805545.1 Oryza longistaminata
GCTTGAACTGCATGTGTATCAACTATTATGTCTTTTCTTTTTAAAGGTTTATCCAAGGTTATATGGTGATGCACACGCTCATTTCTTTGTCCGCTGGACGGTAAGAAACCTTAATTATATGCTTTAGTGACTACATTAACCTAGTATGTTAAATTTTAAATAATCTACAATTATATTGTAGATTGATGGATATCGGAAGACAGGCTGCTACAATTTAGACTGCCCTGGTTATGTACCTGAAGCAGGTATAAGTATAGTTCCAGGAGTTGCCATTGATACAGTCTCAGAGCCTGGAGGAATAAAACATATTATCATCTTCAAAATTTTCAAGGTAATACAAGATTATGTTTTTTAAGAGCTAAAATAGCAAGTATGTTCAAAATTGTAAGACATGTACTCCTCTAATCTCCTCTTCTGATTTTGAACAAATCTAGGATGGTGCCGGAGATTGGTTACTACACTGTGGATGGGACTCAGAACCATACCTAATTGGGCGTTTTCCTGCATCCTTATTCACCACCCTACGTAACAAAGCTAATTACATGAAGGTCGCTGGTTATGCGGTGGCTCGAACAACCCATTTGGCTCCAATGGGAAGTGGGGATCTTCCAAATAATCCAAAAGCTGCATCATTCAGCAACGTGCAACTTATTGATCAAGATGGCCAAACATCCAAGATTCCACAAGATCTACCTGCCACTGAGACTTTCCCATCCATCTATTCTGTATCTCCAATCAATTTTGAGGGTAAATTCACATATGGTGGGCCGTTAGAATAAGAAACAATCGGTGCAGCGTTTCTATATAATAGAAATAATCATTGTTAATTTTGATTATGAACTTGTCATTTGTAGAGAAGGTTTAAGTTTTTTTTATGTGATGTGTTGTTGCATATTTGTATTTTTAAATTTCTAAGCCATCCATATTCCAATGCAAAGGCAATATAACTTGGGTTGCACGCCATGCACAATCCCAATTTGTATATATACCTATAAACTTTATATGTGTGTATACAAATGGGACTAGAGGGGCAGGACCTTTTTTTTTAACGAATCGACGAGACCGCCAATTTCATTAAATAGAAGGAGGAAACTGTACAAAAGGAATTTCACAAAAGCACAAACAGTGCTACGACCCTAACAAAAAGGCTAATTACAGCGCCAACCAGACAGCGAGGCTTCTCGCACCCGCAAGGCTCCACGTTTTTGCTTCCTCTTTTATCTTGGATAGCAGGTTTGACGCCGGCAACTCCTTGTGCTGGAAAGTCCTCCGGCTCCTTTCATCCCAGATCTCCCAGGCCACTAGCAAAGTTAACATGCGTAGTGCCTTCTTTGGTGCTTCTCTTGTACTCAGGATGGCCTCCCACCACTCGTGTACAGTAGAAGTTGCTCGCCAGCGATGAGGGCTTAGATGGCCATTGCCAGTCCAAAGCACTATTTGCAGCCTCGCGCGGCTGGTCGCGGATCAGGCATCCCCATAATATGATCTAGCCATCCAAGTCGTAGATGGAATGGTGTTTAACCCTTCCCTGAATACGAATATCCTGGCTACCATGAGTCTCTTTCCAAATACGGTTTATGGTGTACAGTATCCATGGGGAGAGTTCCATTATCTGAGGGGTATCCCATATTTGCTCCCTTGACACTCATATTTGCTAGAGGAATACATTAGTACTGTTTTAAATTTTCCTTTTGTCTTTGTCTACACTAAAAACTCATATACTCTCTAGATAAAAGCTCCAGTTTTATGCATGACCTGTAAGACGATGGAATGTGGAATATGTCAGGGTATATGTACTCCGTTCTTTTCTGTGAGATGATGGAATTACTCCTTCCTGTTCCTGCTGTTCAGTACTAGTAAGTGTTTTACTCCCGAAACATACTCCAGGAGATTAGTAGTATGGAGTAGTTGATCGAGTAGAAAATTTAGCCACTCCAGGAGACTAGCAGGATGGAGTAGTCTGTGAGAGCACATTGCTGAATGCTTCTCAGTATTGTACTCCACACAATAATGTGTGCTTGTGAAGTTAGAGATGACAACCAAGAATCGGAGATTCAAAATAAAACTTGCAGATCTTTTGGGTCAGGCTCTTTCAGTTTTTGGTTTCGCTTATTTCAGCTAGAGAAATTGAGATGAAGCTAATGTCAAGACCAGATGGTGTTCAGAACATGCAGACAATGAGACGTTTTGTTCAGCAAATTAACATCATCATCATGCCATGATCGCACAAGATAAGAAAAAAATGTGTGATCTCCAGTAATCTCGTTGTTTTAGGATATTGACAGCCACTACAATCAGTTTGCCAAGATGTTGTCTTACAGACCTGTACTTCAGAATCTATATATGTTTTAACCTGTAAACTAAGAAAAGACGCCATTCCTTTTAACCTGTACTCCAATTGACATTCATGACCTGTATGTGTTAACCTGTGTCATTCAGACAACTCCCCAAACATACTTATAACCATATGGCATTTTCATAGTTTTTTTTCTTCTTCAGAACAAAGAAAACATAGGATTACCCAAACAGACATTTACTTCAATCGATATTAGTATTGCCATTATCGGATTGACATCACATACACAATTCTTATTTGTCACACTGACAATACTCCAATTCATATCACATTTTATCAGTCCCCAATTCAGATCGCATGCATACCCAATTCACATCACATTTTATCAGTCCCCAATTCAGATCGCATGCATACCCAATTCACATCACATTTGATCAGTATTCTAAACTACTTCTAATCAGATCAGTATTCCAGTAGAAGAGAAAAAAAAAAAAGAACATCTAACTGAATTACTCCAATCATCAATGCAGTAAATGAAGTTAGCTACCAAAACCTAGTCCAATCCAAAACATTTGCAAATACCTAGTCTAATATGAAACTAAGGTATTAAAACCTAGTCCAATCTGAAAACATTTGCAAATACCTAGTCTAATATGAAACTAAGGTAATAAAACCTAGTCCTAAGTGCAATTCACTCAATTAAAAAAAGGTGATAAAACCTAGTCCTAAGTGCAATTCACTCAATTAAAAAAAGGTGTTTCTGAATTGAACGAAGGGAGTATTTAGTAGAGTCTTGAGATACCTAAATATTGAATGCCCCCTCTAGAACACATGCGATTGCCCATACGGCAAGCATCACAGTCGAAACAACACGGACGTTACAGAATTATATGTTAACCAGCATTATTCAATGCTAGGGTACTTGCAATAGATTTGTGCCACCTGATACATGTATGGGAATGCAAAAGATTGCAGAACTACCAATATGTGAAAATTGCTCTGAATATACAGGCAAAAACAAGCATTAAACCACTTATGAAGCAATTTACATCTGTGAAGCAATCGCCACAGCCAACTGTTAACACCCTTTCTAAACCAACACCCTTCAAGTGCTTTAGTCTTCTACTAATAAATATGGCCCTAATGTGGGTTCTTCCTTAACAGATGGATAATCACTGCAGCAAAAGGGAGTATTGTGTCAGAACTAGAAGAGCTCTTAGTCCACACCCAACTTAAAAAGTGTTATCGATACATAAGTCGCCTTTGCCATCATAATATTTTCGTTTTTTCTCCTTTTTCTACCAAACCATCAAACTTCTATTACATTCAAATACAAATAGTTTGCTGAAAAGAATACACTATATTCCTGGAAAAGCAATACAAATAATCTGTTTTACCAAATCAAAAGCATCTTGTTTTTGTTAGCGGAGCGTGGAGGAGAGACAATGGACATTAACCAAACCAAATAACCGAAACAAAACCGTTTGTCAGAAAAAAAAAAAACAAATTACCTGTTTAGTGCTGACGGTTTATAATCTGATCAGCACTGGACCGTCAATAAGCTTAGTTCCATCACACGCAAATTTACCAATTTACAAGTATTGCGCATACAAAAATCAAGTGGTATATTCAAGCATCCAGCTACGACGGAACTCGACTAAGACATTCCAGATCGCTAAACCTATACAGACGAAATCCATAGCAGGAGAGTGACGGGGAGCTTACCCCATGTTGGCGGAAGGGCAGCGAAGATCTCCGAGGAGGCGAGGCGGCGGCGGCGGCGGCGGGGAGGGGAGCGCGAGCTGGGAGCGGCGGCGGCGGCAATAGAGGAGGGGGGTAGGGGAAAGGGCAGCGAAGCTATTTATTTGCGGTGGCGTTGCTGTCTAGGGTTTGCTAATGGGCCTTCCTGCTTCAAGATCCGTGCTGGATGGACGACGGCCCAGATGTTGAGAAGTGGATCGCGGGTGTTTCTGGGCCTGGTATTTTCGCTTTCGCTTATGCTTATCAACTAAAATTTAAATTTTAAATTTTAAATTTGGAGCTAAATTTATAGTTTCTTTTAACAAAGATTATTTTTTAGCATTTGTTTTTATTCACTAAGAACACGTATATAAATATTTTATACACAAATTACTTTTCGTTTAAGAATCATGAGTCCTTTATTTGTAGCATCAGTTGTGCACGTTAAATATTTAAATGCCTAATTACTAGTCGCTTTGTTTCAACTACGACTATCTCTCGTATATAATATTATTCTTGGTTTGTATCTAAGTGCATCTAATTTTGAATGTAGTTATCGCTATTTTTGCTTGTTCAAACTGTTTGCATGCCTTTCTTTAAACTACAGTTGTGAAAAGTTTTGACGAAAATCAATGCAATGTGGAACTGGCGCCTAACTTTAGATCAAGCATTAAGGCGCATGCTCCTTATAGTTCTATCGGAGGTGCAGTTCCTTATTGTATAGGGATGCGCACCTACGCTCAATATAATAGAAATATTTGTTAGAGGTCAATTTAGTTCGAACAAGAAATTGAGGGTCAGTGATATGGGCCCCGGCGTACCCCATACATAGGGAGAAAGCCACCCCAAACCAACGTGCCCCCCTCCCCCGGGGGAGGGGGGGTTGAAGCAATGGCTGTCTCCGCGTATGCACCCTGGGCAGGCATTCCTAGCGCCCAACTACCATGTTAATGAGGTCCCATCGGCTGTGGTTTTTATGTGCAGATCTCTCAATTATAACTCATGTCATGCACGGATTTTGTTTTGAGCTTGTGATAAAATATTTTATTTTATGATAATGTCACATATCTCTATTTTTTTTGCCACACATTTGATAAATATTTTATTTTAGAATTAGTTTGTATTCATATTGAAGCCGCCCATTCTAAAGCACTACAGTGTGATTTATGTCACATGGCCTTTTTTGCGTGGTGTGATAAAATAGTTTATTTTGGGATCATGTCACACTTTTATATGGGTGCGTTCAATAATTAGTCTATTTAAAGATTTTTTTTTAAAAAAATTCCTATTTTATATGTATAAGCGTAATGTATATTGAGACATGTAGGTAGTATATATTATCGCGGGGATGCAGCGACGTGCGCGCGTTCACTCCCCAAAGTCGTGCATGGTCGCGTGATAAAATCAAAAGGTTGGAGGTTTTAAAAATTGAATTGAAAATTTCAATTTGTTGTGTACAATTTTGAAAACGGGACCATAGAATTTTTAACTTACGGACAGGCATAGGACAGGGCGTTGTCCGCACACGCCTAATGTTAGCAGGGGACATGGCCTGGGTTTGCCCCATCCCGTCGCCATTGATGAGGGGGTTTTTTTGCCTCTCACTTGGACTCGGACCAGCTTTTCTCTACACAAGTCCGTTCAAGAGATCCCTACCCTTGGTGGGGCCGGACGCCCAAAAGTCGTCGATAGTTAAGAAGGAATGGCATGGGCGTCTGCCCGTACTGCTCAGCATGATGGGACGGGGCCCATGCCGCGGTAAGGCGCGCATGGCTTCACACGTCGGGAGGACAAGAGACACATTAATTACCTGTAGAAAATGTTTTCTTTCCCTCAAAGCTAAGTCTTGGGCCTTTGTGGTAACCCCTTAAGATATAAAAGGAGGTCCATGCCTGGGGAAGGAGAGGCCGAAGAAAAGAAAGCACTTGTATTCTTCTAGCGGAATCAACCACATATAGGAGTAGGGTATTACGTTTCCACAGCAGTCCGAACCTGTATAAACCAATTCCGTCCCCATTGCTCCTGAGGGGCCCGAACCCCCTCTGAATCGCCTTCCCTTCATCTTTCAAACCTTCACCCGCACCCCTGGTCTGAACCAGAAAGGGGACCCCCACAGTCCCCCGCTCGAGAAGTTTACTCTCCAACAATGAGCAGATGGACTTATAGTTTTGAACTTTAGTGGGAGAAACCAACCACTGTACCAACTCTAGGATTTTTGTCTTCTAATAGGGCCATTAGTCTTTTGAGTAGAGTTATGGCTTTCATTTACCAGCCACCTCTTAGTCCACACCCAACTTAAAAAGTGTTATCGATACATAAGTCGCCTTTGCCATCATAATATTTTCGTTTTTTCTCCTTTTTCTACCAAACCATCAAACTTCTATTACATTCAAATACAAATAGTTTGCTGAAAAGAATACACTATATTCCTGGAAAAGCAATACAAATAATCTGTTTTACCAAATCAAAAGCATCTTGTTTTTGTTAGCGGAGCGTGGAGGAGAGACAATGGGCATTAACCAAACCAAATAACCGAAACAAAACCGTTTATCAGAAAAAAAAAAAACAATTACCAGACGCCACAAAGGCCACGGCCTACAGCCTTTTCAGCCCACGACCCAAAGACATTAGCCGGAGGCCCAGCCAAGTGCCCCTATCACCATCCAACTCGTTTCCCCACGAAGGGAAAAGTACACCGAAGGTCCCTCAACTTGTCATCGAGTTACAAAATCGTCCCCCAACCGCAAAACCAGATACCGAAGGTCCCTCAACTAACAAAACCGTTCGCTTGAGGTCCTCCGGTGGTTTTGACCCCGGTTTTGTCTGACGTGGCGGGTGAGTCAGCGTGGGCCCCACGTGGGTCCCACCTGTCAGCATTGCCACATCAGCCTTCTCTCTCTTTTCCTCTCTTCTCTCCCATCTCATCTCTCTCTCTCTGTTCTCTGCGATGTGAGTCTACTGAGGCCGGCAATGCGAGGCGGGAGAGGAGGAGGGTGTCGGCGACTGGCGGCCGGCGGCCGGCGACGCGGCGGCGGGGGTGGGACAAGGTGGAGAGGAGGCCATACCAACTGGGACCTTGGGCTGGCTGACGGCGACCTTGAATAGATCATTGAGTTCCTTCTCGCGCGCCTTCTCCTCCTCCTTCTTCTTCTGCGCATCCACATCCACAGCAATAGAAAAGAAAAACAACGAGCATCAGAGGAGCAAAGCAATCGAAAAGTAGGGCAAAGAAGAGCTTCGATCTAAGCATCCTGCGTGCCTTTGCGGCGGCTTGGTCGGGTCGGGCTTCGGCTGACGGCCTGATGCAGGGACTGTACGTACTTCTGGACGTTCTTGCTCTTGTTCTTGTTCTTGAGCCCGAACGTCTTGTCCTCCACGACCTTCTGCTTCTTGGCCAGGTCCGCCTTCGATGGCGCTGCCTTCTTCGGCGGCATCCTCCTTCTTCTTTCTTCTTTCTTCTTCTTCTTCTTCCGGTGCTCTGCTTCTCTTCCTTCGCGCTCGCGCTCGCGCTCCGGCGGGTCGGATTGGGCGGCGGGCGGCGGAGGAGGAGGGTTTCTTGGGTTTGGAGCTTAGGAGGTGGGGGAGGCGGAGGCGGAGGCGAGATGGAAAGTTCTAGAGATGGTGGTGGACTGGTTTCGTGGGGAAACGAGTTGGATGGTGATGGGGCACTTGGCTGGGCCTCCGGCTAATGTCTTTGGGTCGTGGGCTGAAAAGGCTGTAGGCCGTGGCCTTGTGTGGCGTCTGGTAATTGTTTTTTTTTTTCTGCAAAACGGTTTTGTTTCGGTTATTTGGTTTGGTTAATGCCCATTGTCTCTCCTCCACGCTCCGCTAACAAAACAAGATGCTTTTGATTTGGTAAAACAGATTATTTGTATTGCTTTTCCAGGAATATAGTGTATTCTTTTCAGCAAACTATTTGTATTTGAATGTAATAGAAGTTTGATGGTTTGGTAGAAAAGGGAGAAAAAACGAAAATATTATGATGGCAAAGCGACTTATGTATCGATAACACTTTTTAAGTTGGGTGTGGACTAAGAGGTGGCTGGTAAATGAAAGCCATAACTCTACTCAAAAGACTAATGGCCCTATTAGAAGACAAAAATCCTAGAGTTGGTACAAGTGGTTGGTTTCTCCCACTAAAGTTCAAAACTATAAGTCCATCCGCTCATTGTTGGAGAGTAAACTTCTCGAGCGGGGGACTGTGGGGGTCCCCTTTCTGGTTCGGACCAGGGGTGGCGGTGAAGGTTTGAAAGATAAGGGAAGGCGATTCAGAGGGGGTTCGGGCCCCTCAGGAGCAATGGGGACGGAATTGGTTTATACAGGTTCGGACTGCTGTGGAAACGTAATACCCTACTCTTATATGTGGTTGATTCCGCTGGAAGAATACAAGTGCTTTCTTTTCTTTGGCCTCTCCTTCCCCAGGCATGGACCTCCTTTTATATCTTAAGGGGTTACCACAAAGGCCAAGACTTAGCTTTGAGGGAAAGAAAACATTTTCTAACAGGTAATTAATGTGTCTCTTGTCCTCCCGACGTGTGAAGCCATGCGCGCCTTACCGCGGCATGGGCCCCGTCCCATCATGCTGAGCAGTACGGGCGGACGCCCATGCCATTCCTTCTTAACTATCGACGACTTTTGGGCGTCCGGCCCACCAAGGTAGGGATCTCTTGAACGGACTTGTGTAGAGAAAAGCTGGTCCGAGTCCAAGTGAGAGGCAAAAAACCCCTCATCAATGGCGACGGGATGGGGCAAACGTAGGCCATGTCCCCTGCTAACATTAGGCGTGTGCGGACAACGCCCTGTCCTATGCCTGTCCGCCGTCACATCCGTCATTCCTGCTGCTAGTGGTCTGTCAATGCGCATGCTCGCCGTATTTATGCGGCGTGCCACAGCCGATGGGACCTCATTAAACATGGTTTTGGGCGCTAGGATAGCCTGCCCAGGGTGCATACGCGGAGACAGCCACTGCTTCAACCCCCCCCTCCCCCGGGGGAGGGGGGCACGTTGGTTTGGGGTGGCTTTCTCCTATGTATGGGTACGCCGGGGCTCATATCACTGACCCTAAATTTCTTGTTCGAACTAAATTGACCTCTAACAAATATTTCTATTATATTGAGTGTAGGTGCGCATCCCTATACAATAAGGAACTGCACCTCCGATAGAACTATAAGGAGCATGCGCCTTAATGCTTGATCTAAAGTTAGGCGCCAGTTCCACATTGCATTGATTTTCGTCAAAACTTTCAACAACTGTAGTTAAGAAAGGCATGCAAACAGTTTGAACAAGCAAAAATAGCGATAACTACATTCAAAATTAGATGCACTTAGATACAAACCAAGAATAATATTATATACCAGAGATAGTCGTAGTTGAAACAAAGCGACTAGTAATTAGGCATTTAAATATTTAACGTGCACAACTGATGCTACAAATAAAGGACTCATGATTCTTAAACGAAAAGTAATTTGTGTATAAAACATTTATATACGTGTTCTTAGTGATTAAAAACAAATACTAAAAAATAATCTTGGTTAAAAGAAACTTTAAATTTAGCTCCAAATTTAAAATTTAAAATTTAAATTTTAGCTAATAAGCATAGCGAAAGCGAAAATAACAGGCCCAGAAACACCGCGGATCCACTTCTCAACATCTGGGCCGTCGTCCATCCAGCACGGATCTTGAAGCAGGAAGGCCCATTAGCAAACCCTAGACAGCAACGCAACCGCAAATAAATAGCTTCGCTGCCCTTTCCCCTACCCCCTCCTCTATTGCCGCCGCCGCCGCTCCCAGCTCGCGCTCCCTCGCCGCCGCCGCGCCGCCGCCGCCTCGCCTCCTCGGAGATCTTCGCTGCCCTTCCGCCAACATGGGGTAAGCTCCCCGTCACTCTCCTGCTATGGATTTCGTCTGTATAGGTTTAGCGATCTGGAATGTCTTAGTCGAGTTCCGTCGTAGCTGGATGCTTGAA
>CM020178.1:37981054-37992093 GCA_009805545.1 Oryza longistaminata
CCCCTGGACGGGCAATCCCACTGAAGCGCCGCCGCCGCCCACTGCAGGGCTCTCCACGGATTTGAGCTGCCCGACTGCCTCGTCGATGTCGGTCCAACCGTGGGAGCACGAGGCGACTGCCGGACGGCGGAAACAAACGACCGCCTCTGTGAGCAAGAAGAGCGACGGACGACGCTGATGCAGGACAGGTGAGGGGCGGCGCGGGCTAGACTCGTCGCGAGGGTCGCTCATCACCCAGGAGGAGGGAGCGCGGCTTTGCACATGGACTCGGCAAGCTGGACGGAGCTCGTCCATTTGGCCTCCTATGCCCGACATTGGGACCGTGACGGACGGACCATGCGGCGCGCGACGATGCCGACAGGCGGCGCGCGCGGCAAAGGAGAGGCGTCGACGCAACACCGAGTCAGCAACAGGACGGCCGGAGGGCGGAAGCGCAGCGGACCCGGCGACGGGCCACCGGACGTTAGGAGGAAGGGACATGTGGCGGCGCACGGTGGGGTAAGAAGCATTCGCTTACGCGGGCGGGCACCGCTGGTCGCACGCCCGTCCTGCCTCCTCCCGTCCGGCCTGGGCCGATTGGCCGCCGCCGGCGCATCGCTCCGCCCCCGGCGATCGCGGATGCCACGCCTCCCCCGCGCCGCCCACGCGCGCCCGATACCCACCCCACCCCCGCCGCCCGCGCGCCGGCCCCACCACCCGCCGCCGCGTCGCTCGCGCCGCCGGAGCCGCCAAGTGACGCCTGACGCCCTCCTCCTCCTCCTCGTCGCCCCGCCGCGCGTCGGCCCACCTCGCCGCCCCGGGCCGCCGCTCGCCGCGTCGCATCGGCTCCGCCCCCCTGGCCCAGTGCCGCGCTGCCGCGCCTCCCCCGGACCGCCAGCGCGGCCGCTTGTCATCACCCAGCCTTTATGTGTGTATGTCTCCCTCGATTCAGGGTTGAGCAAATAGATTTAGGCGCACTGAGTAGTATTTGTTATGCTTATGTAATTAATGTGAATCAGTGAGTTTATATGTGATTGATGTGTGCTGTATTGGGTGAATCTCATCAGGCCAATATGAAAAAAGGAGTATATGCCCATATAATCTCTATTCGCTAGGATAGCAGTTGTGGCATGGTAGTGTTTCTCATTGTATTGGTGTTGATTGATGCTAATGCCGCTAAGGTTTGATTGATTTGTTCAAAGCTGTACATTGTGAGCACCTTGGGGCTAAAACAAGCTATAGGTAGAGGAAGCATATAGCTTCACTAGGATGATCACAGCTTGGTATTTTTGTAAGATGTTGCAACTCATATGCTGGTCACGATAATGATGACATACATTTTATTATGCAGGTGTCGATCCCAAGTCCATAGTGTGTGAATTCTTTAAGGTTGGCCAGTGCCAGAAGGGTTTTAAGTGCAAGTTCTCACATGACCTTAATGTTCAAAGAAAGGGTGAAAAGATTGATATTTACACTGACAAGCGTGATGCAGGTAAAATACACTGATATGGGTTTTAATTGCTATTTTTGTACTATTTGTCCATAATTCGTCAGTTCATCTATGAAGATTCTCATATGCTTTTTCATGGCAGAAACCATGGAAGACTGGGACCAGGAGACTCTTGAGAAGGTTGTTGCGTCAAAAGGAGCAGAGTACCAGCAGAATAAACCTACTGATATTGTATGCCCTACTCAACATATTGCCTGTGATCCAATCATTTTAAGTCATCCCCATTGTGTGAATGTGTGGCATGTCATTTTCCAACTTGTTATGAATGAATTAAAGGCTCTAGTATTTTGTTTCTTTTTTGTAAATATTTGTGCTCGGCAATGCTTCACTGCTTCTATATTTGCTTTTGCTTCTTGTATTGTGTCTTCTAATGCATGATAATTGGATACTCAAATCTGACCATGAAACAGTTATGTTTTACAATTTACACAGACCTAGCATCATTTTATCCTCTGAATATATGTTGCATACAGCAGTTATTAGAGTGTCTTCTTGGTCATATCGTTAGCAAGCCAACTGCGTTGATTTTAGTTCTGAATGCACCTGGAACAACTAGAGGAAAATCTGGCATGTCATGTTGCAACAGTGGTTAACATGATATGGTATGATGAATTGGCATGGTGGGACTCTTTCTTAGTTGCAGCTCATGATATGGTATGATGAATTGCTGCGTTCGTTCCTTGCATTTGGGAACTAATCTCCTACGCACGGAAAACGGAGTGACTCATTAGTGCATAATTAATTATTAGTTATTTTTGTAAAAAATGGAATAATATGAATTTTTAAAGCAACTTTCGTATATAAATTTTCTGTAAAAAACAACACATCGTTTAACAGTTTGAAAAGCGTGCGCACGGAAAACGAGGGAGATGAGTTGGGTAAGTAAGCTGCCGAACACAGCCTAAGTAGTCTTACTTTCATTCCACCATTGCTCTTACTTACTAGGATTCTGTGTGGCAATTTGGCTATGTACATAGTTTCACAATGTGCATGATGCAACATCATTTTTAAGTAATAGCTTTCTCCCATAAGTTATAGAAGCCATTAAGATTCTAGTCTAATAAATGTTTGTTGATTATTTCATTCCTTACAAAATGCTAGCCTAGCCTATTGAATGCCAATATATTGGCAGTGAGGGAAGTTTGATGATGCACAGTTTGAAAATATAGTAAATTAACAAGCTATGATTATGCTCTGATGCATTTGCATCTGTTCTAACAAGTCATATTTATTGTCTTCATGGCATTAATGCTACGATTTACACAATCAGTTTTCTGCTTCTTTATGTTGTATCTGTTGCATTTGTAACTTGTATTGCCTTCTTTACTCTCTCTCTCTCTCCTGGAAGATGAATTTATGTAGCAGTGAAACCATAAGAATTTTTTTGTTTTGCAAGCTGAAAGATGTTGTCTTCAAACATGATGCTGATTTGGTAATTCTTTCGTCTTGTAGGTTTGCAAGTACTTTCTTGATGCCGTGGAGAAGAAACAGTACGGTTGGTTTTGGGTTTGCCCAAATGGGGGCAAAGATTGCCACTACAGGCATGCACTTCCACCTGGCTATGTACTGAAGTCCCAAATGAAGGCCTTATTGGAGGAAGAGAGTGAAAAGATTGCTATCGAAGATGAGATTGAAGATCAGGTAGAATGACGATCAACAGTCAAAATTATTCTGTCTGGAATATTGAATTTTGTTGTCTTCTTTCCACTTGTTCACTATTATGACGATCTGTTGCCATGTCCATCTAACAGCGTAAAAAGGTAAAAACAACAACTCCTATGACCACAGATTTATTCATGGAATGGAAAAGGAAGAAGGCAGAAGAAAGAGAAGCTGGTCTGGCTGCCTTGAGGGCAGAGAGGGCTAAGAATGATCGCATGAGGTAGTATTTGCTCCTATTAGTTAATCGTTTTGAGCTCTTGAGGCTTGAGGTACTTACTGTGATTGTATTTGCTATTGTGTCCAGTGGCCGTGAGCTGTTCATGGCTGATTCAAGTGTGTTCGTTGATGATGCTGAAGCATATGATGTATATGAAAGACAGGAAGAATCAGAGGCTAATGAAGAACCGGTAAATTTTCATTCATGTGCTATAATATTTGCTCCTAACAAATTGTTTGATTAATGTTACAATTTAAGATTGTAAGTACTAATTGTTTGAGGGAGCAGAAAAGGCCCAGATACCCTCCCCCAAAGAATCTAAAATTATATAATGGAACTGTCAGTTTTGGCAGATGCACCTCAAACTTAAAATTATTTGGGGAGCACTCCTTTTGTATTCCCTTTGTTATTTTCAAGACTATTGACATGCCTGAATCATAAGTGGGTTGTAGATACCCAATCAGAACATATGTTTGGCTGGTGTCCTTCACATATCTGAAATCAAGTCTATGGAAAAATGAAACATCTCTTTAGGCACTTTCACAGAAGGCGGTAACTGTATCTATGCTCGATCGCCTCCTGATAAATTAAATGAATAGGAAAAACTTCCAATAAAGAAGTAATCTGAATCTTATGCCAAACTAATTTTTTCTTCTTCCATGAATGTACTTAGGTTTATTTGTTGGCGTGACACTTCGTAGTGAGATTATTTTCTTAGCTTATTTGAATGTATTTATTGTGCCTGAAACACATGTATGCATTGAAGTTGAATAGGTATGCCTGGATAGAATGGTCAACATGAAATACACATATCATGTATCCATGTCATGTTATGTTCAGTTCCACCAATTGTTTTCAGTAAACTTGGTATCACGATGCGGATTGTAGTATCATGCAATCCTATGATACTACCTAGGCTGAATGATATGTATCGGATTGTGGATCGTTTTCAGGTAGGATCAGCCTGGGATCGGGATATGGATTGTACGATCCTATGATATGTATTGCGATACTGACAACCTGATTGTCATGATATTATTATTACCTTATTTTTCACATAATAGCTACATATAACTGAATTACCAATATTAAATTCAAATTGAAACAAAAGACATCTCATAGGATCCCAATCCTATGATCCAATTTTGCTTGGAGAAAAGCGACCCTACCTATGATCCTAATCCTAACAACTTTGGTTCCTTCAACCCCCCAAAATAATTTTGTTCCTTTATATTTTCCGCTTGAAAGGGATTTTGTCAGATAGTAGATAAGTGCAGGCTGCTCTGTGGCAATTCAATGGATGTGTTACATATATTTTTATTTCATTGTTGCAGAGCAATAAAAACCAGGATGAGGGGCCAAGTTCATCAACTTCTAATGGCAAGGAGGTGGAAGAGTCCGACAACGAAGATATAGATATTGATGATGACCTGGACATTGATGAGTTAAACGAGCTTGAAGCAAGCCTGTCAAGAACTTCCATTCAGATTCGAGAACCTGGCGAGGGAACATCATCTTGAGCAGTAACACTCTGGACTGGAAGGCCATTGAGAAGTAGAACACCATTTTTGCGCCTTAAATTGCCTACTTGCTTTAGAAACAAAAAAGGTGGAAGGTGGAGCATAGATGCAAGTGCAATTTGTTTCAAGCAGACTGATCATCTATCCATGATTAGTGAATGATGCCCAGTGCTGTTATGACATGACAATTGATTTTTTGACGCATCTGCCCTTTATATTATCTTTGCGGGAGTTACGTTGCTACTTGTGAATAACATGACTACATTTTGGCCTCGTGCACACTACAACCGATTTTTGATGTGAAACATTTCCATAAGTTCATCAGGTTAGTCTTTATCCTTTGATGAAATTCTTTTAGTTTGCCCCTTTGCGAGGTTTGTTGCTGCCGATCTGTTGAATCATCCTTGGCTCCTTGGATAGGTTTGTTGCTGCCGATCTGTTGAATCATCTTGGCTCCTTGGATAAATCACATAGAGCAATCTTAAATGTGCATATCATCCGTCTTGATTTTAAATAGTCGAGGCAAAATGGCAAAATCTAGGCAAAATTGATTATGATTTTATAGGCAAAATGGCAAAATCTAGGCAAAATTGATTATGATTTTATAGCACTGAAAGTTACGTTTTCACTTTAGTAGCATCACGTTTGATCAACGTTGACTGGTATTGGCTCAGCCTTTCGAAAAAAATACGCCGAGGCAACAACCAAAAGATAATTTGATACTCTTTCTATAGGAAACTAATTGGTAATCTGGCATTCTGGCTGTACATGTGCACGACAAGAAAGAAGGAAAATATGGCAAAGAAGGAAAAGATGGCAGTATTTGCATTCGTAAGGAATCACAACGCCGCGAGATAGAGTCGTGGAGCCCCGGCTGCCCTGGCTGCGTTCTGCCGGTGAGGTTCCTGTCCTGTACTCCTGTTAGCAGGATTGGGGATCGATGTGATTAATGGTACCGGCGATGGACGTGAGGATGCTGGAGATGAAACCACACCACCAAAGAGCTGCTGAAACTGGCCGTCGCAGCAAGCAATAGGTCGAGCAAGCCTGAGGGGTGAGTGGCGATCCAGGCGATAATATTTTTTATTTTTGGAAACCTTTTTAATTTTAATTTTAAAATAAACACTTCTAAAATTTATTTTTAATATCTAAACCTTTTAACCATGTCAGCCAAACTGGCGTGACAAAACTATACTACCACGCCAATCTCGCTGGCATAACAACGTTATTTGACCTTGTCGATCTCATTGGCGTGACAATATTATTTGGTCATGCCTTTCTCGCTGGCATGGCAAGAAATACTATCGCGACGTTATAAGTATTGTGTCAATGTTGTTTTGCCATGTTAGATAGATTAGCGTGATCAAATAATTCAGATTTTAAAAATAGATTATGGAAGGGTTTATTTTGAAAATTAAAAATTTAAAAGGTAAAAAAAAAGAAGGAAAAAAATTCTCCAGGCGATGGGGCAACCGGCAGCTACAGGAGCACGCGCCGTGCCGTCCCTTCTTCCGCTAGCAGCAGGGCAGCAGGACGATGCTGCCACGGTGCAACCTACTATTCGATCGAGAGAGAGAAAGAGGAAACTTTTGACAACAAGCGACAAGAAATTGACCGAAGTGTTAAAAAGTAAACGAAAGATAGTAGTAACTTTTAGTGCTATCAAAATACATTGGTATCTTTCGATGTCATAGAAAAAAGGTGAACTTTCAATGCTATAGAAAAAAAATCTAATTACTTTATGAGAGTAATTTTCAAGACAAATCAAAGCATACCGTTTTATATTTTCAAAGTAATTATTTATAGAGAAAATTTATGTCCTTGAAAAAGGAGATTTTTTCTATTTGTTCAAATTGCTTTGATGAATGTGAGTTCTACAAAATTTCATTTCAAAATGCTTTTTCTTTCGTTTATGCTGTCGTTGTTAGCTTTCTGTCAAATGCACTCGATCTACCCTAGCTTAGCATGTATTATAGATAGGGATGAAAGCGGAGCGGGTAGTTTCCGTCCGCTACAAAGAAAAACGAATACGGATACCTCTCGGATCAGAAATTTCTCGGATAGTTTGGATACGGATACGAATACAGATATTTTCTTCCGGATACGAATACGAATATGGTATCGGGGTTTCCGTCGGATACGGATAATAATTTGGATATATATCTAATGAACAGTGCTATTCGGATATCCGTAGAAGCCATAAGGCATACCCTATTTCTTTATAACTCTATGTCCTTCAATATACCTTTTTTTATTTTAATAGTAGTTTATCTCTTAACACGAGTCCACAGTATTAATATTATTTATTTTTTTAAAAAAAATATTTATAAATTATACTATATTTTATATAAAATGAGCTAATTATATATGTTGACATTTGTTTCTATTAGAAGTTGAGTTGGTTTTCGTGTTTCGAGAAAAAAATATTTCCGTATTCGTGTCCGATCATATTTGATTCTTATTCGTATTCGAGATAATCCGTATTTGTTTCCGTATTCGTTTTCGTGTGCGGCAAAAATATGAAAAAGAATATGGTGTGAGCATTACCCGTCTGTATCCGCTCTGTTTTCATCTCTAATTATAGAGGCAAAATGGACTTGTTGCATGGGGTTAATGGAAGGCTAACCACGATTTGTCAAACTCACATAATTTATCGATGGCTTCAACATTTTTTTATAAAATCGTTTATCGATGACAAAATATAGAATATCTTAGTAAAGAATCTTTGTTCATAATAGCTCAATCACAGTCCCATCGTTAATCATTCAGCTTATAAACATAACCAAAAAATAAATTTTAGAGTTAATTTGATGCTTTTTTTATTGTAGTTTATTTTTCAGTATTTATTTTTAAATTGCTTCAAACATATAAAAAAAATTACTTATAAATTAATTTTTACTAATCGTTAATAAACTGCCACGGCTTATAATAAGTACTCAAACAAGTTTGAGGTAGTACCGCAAGATCAAAAGTGGGACAGACGACACCATCGTTTTTTTTTATGTAAGATCATAAGTAGAAACACCAAATATATGCAGTCTGCATGCATGACAAGGAAGATTCTACGTACAACCCCTATCAATTACTACTACTTACGTACTGACACCAAACAAAACAAGGAAGATCTAAAAGCCTCGTAGACGACACACGCTACACAAAGACACCGAGCAAGCATGATAGCTGCAGGTCCCTCTGTTCGGTGAACTGAAAAAGGACCATGCATGTAACTCGCATCATGGTAAGTACTATCGGACACTAACACGTACGTGCAACATGCACGTACTCTGCTTTCACTCTGCCGTGCAATGCTTTAGTGCGCTCGATCGCTGGTCATTTCTTCTTGGCGCCGGCCACGGGGGCCGTCTTGCCACTGCCTTTCTTATCGCCAGAGCCAGCTACACCGCCGCCCGTCTTCTCGCAGGCAAGCGCCGCTGCGGTGGCCACGGCGGCCGCGGCCGCCACGATTTGCTTTCCCATGCTCTCCTTGACCTGGCCCCTCCGTGGCAGCGGGTTCCCTGACGGCGCCTTGCTCAGGCAGCGCTTCACCGGAGCGTGGCTGCTCGTTGCCATCGATGATGCACACACACTCTCTCTCGCTTCGACCACTGAGCAAGTGAGCAAGTGAGAAAAGCAGACAATGTAGTTCTTCGTGCTTTGTACTTTTGTAGCGTTGGTGTTGGTGAGACTGATCCGGCAACAGCCGCGTATAAATAGGGAGATGGTGAACAGCGAACCAAGGTGGCATAGTACTACGTGCAAGCAGAATGGGTGCATTTCATCGATTCCCAAACAGCCGAGGATGGTGATGCAAAAGAGTATGTAACTATTGTATAAATGAGCTATTAGATTGACTATAGATGAATTGGAGCCGATAGTTGGCTATACTATTAAACTTGCTCTGAGTGGTATTCCTATGTGGCGATGTGATACGGAGTACTATGAGTTACTCCTAGCTAGCTAACGTGTACGATGTCCAATGATTAAGTGACACTTTTTTCCTGTCTAATATAATCATCCATCTCATCATATCATTAGCTCCTTGTGCTTGTGCGTTCACTGTTCAGAGAAGCTGGTTATTCTCCCTGGATAAGAACAGCCGGGAGGTCAGTGTGCTATGGTTTTTGTTTAGTTCTGGAGTGATCCAGTCACCCAGCACAATTGACTGGCTGAGTGTTGCATTAAGCAATCTGGACCGGATTTGAGGGGTTTTTCTCGCGCAGTGGAGATCTATGATAAATCTCGTACCGATCCAGCATAGTGATTCGACCGCGGGACTAATACTGTAACTAATCCATAGATTAGCGCCATTATTGAAACACGCTTTCTTCTTATTGTTGTTATTATTGTGCTGTGGCAAAGTAACTTTTGACTGTAGATAAGAAATGCAGAGCAGTATCCAGTGTCCGGTAGAGATACAGTACCACGGATGAGGGCAAACGGCCAAACTAGCAATGGCGTGGAGGGCGACGTTGGGACGACTTGTGGGATCACCCGCTAGCGTAGCGACACCCCGTCGTATCACTTCACTCCACTCCACGGTTCATTCATTGGTTCCAATTATAAAATGCCCTGCAGTACTGCGCTAACTGACATGTGGGTCTTCCCAATCCCGACTCGTCCCACGGTGCCGTGCACATCAGCGCCTGAGAGCAGGTACCATCACATGCTATAAGCCAGCTACAAACATATTTTAATAAGATAAATAAGGAGAGAGAAGGACGGTGGGCTACAAATTTGTAGCCAGCTGTAGCACGGACTTCAAGACGCAGTGTGTGTATGATAGGTGGGACCAGATATTAATAGTGTAGTATATAACTATTGTATGAATAAGCTATTAGATTGGCTATAGATGAATTGAAGTTAGTAGTTGGCTGTACTATTAAACTTGCTCTGATGGCAATCGGTTGTGAGGCTATCAGGTGCTACTTGCGTCCGCGTACGGCGTACCCCGTGGGTCGTGGCAGCGGAACGCGCACTCTCACGTGACCGGCCGAGCATCTCCATGCCGGAAGCCAGCGAGAACGGCGCATGTCACGAAAACTGATCATGAAAATTATGGATAGGTTTTATTAATAGTCTACGTTTAATATTTATAATTAGTGTCTAAACATCCGATGTGATAGGGACTTAAAAATTTTAATCTCATCTAAACAGGGTCTAAAGTTTTTTTAGGTGGAGGGAATACTTCTAAAAGATAATAGTGGTGGTAATTTTTCTGACACCAGCCCACCACCACCATCACTGGCCATGTGACCCGTGTCATACACACACACGCTTAATACTTTACTCGGTTTTCCTCAACAAATCCATTCCTCTATGCTCTTGGCTCACACTACTTCTAGACCAGTAACCAATTTCTATAAATTCCGTAGTCCTGACTACCAAATACTTGTAAGAAGGGCGTCTGCAATTATTAAGTGAATGACCAGTCTTAAATTCATGTGTCCGCCGCTAGACCTAGTTTAGCCTAACTGATAAACTCAAAGGATTTGGATCAGCAACTGCAGTTGTAGTACTAACTGCAACTTATGTAGGCGTAGCTGCTTACTCCTACATTTGATCTGAATCAAACGACACCAATTAGTCAGAGCACTATAACAAAAATATTGTAGAATAAAATATTGTTTATGGTTCTGGTTTGATCAGTATAGCTATAAATCCGGATCGTTGATCATCAAAGGCGGTGTTTAGATCAAAACTTTGGATCCAAACTTCCAACTTTTTCCATCACATCAACCTATCATACACACACAACTTTTCAGTCGCATCGTACTAATTTCAACACAAACTTCCAACTTTGGAAGGAACTAAACACTGACAAAATGAATGGTTGAAGATACTTGTAACCCTAAAATTGCAGTCGTAGTTAGGACTAGCTGTTCTTAATCCGATCGAAATCACATAGGCTGTGTTTAGTTGATGGCAAAGTTTGGATTTTGGTTGAAATTGGAGATGATGTGACTGAAAAGTTGTGTGTGTATGATAGGTTGATGTGATGGAAAAAGTTGGAAGTTTGGATCCAAAGTTTTGATCTAAACACCGCCTTTGATGATCAACGATCCGGATTTATAGCTATACTGATCAAACCAGAACCATAAACAATATTTTATTCTACAATATTTTTGTTATAGTGCTCTGACTAATTGGTGTC
>CM020178.1:37993467-38079724 GCA_009805545.1 Oryza longistaminata
ATGGACGAGGAGGGTGCACCAGCGACGGAACGCGACGCGGAAGTCGCTGTCGAAGAGGACACGCGTCCGTACAGTCGGTATCGAATTCGGACTCGGGATTCGTCTCGGTGTCGTTGTTGGATTTGCGTCCGCTATTAGTAGGACGCCTCCCCCAATCACCTCTTCCTTCCACGATCCTCATCACCTCGTCGACATCTCCGAGCACATGGATGCCGATGCCAACGCCGACGAGGCGACGATCTTGAATCCGCCGGCGGCGGCGGCGGCGGCGGCGGAGGGCAAGGAGAAGAAGACGGATCAGGAGGAGGCGGTCGCCGGGACGACGGAGCAACCTCGTCGCGTGAAGCTGCCGATGCCGCAGGCGAGCATCAACCTCATCCTGGCGTGGAACAAGGAGCCGTCGCCGAACTTCGGCGACATGAACGACGACTCGCCGGAGCATCGCAGGGAGCGCGAGGAGCTGCACGCCTACCTGGACAAGGTGGAGGTCGAGTTCGAGGCGTTCCAGGAGGAGGTCCGCCGCGAGGTGCAGGAGACCGGCGGCTACCTGCAGACGTTCGACGAGGCCGCCCACGCCGACATGGAAGAATTCATCGCTCAGGCCATGGAAGAATGGACCGGGACCGGCCTCAACCGAGTTTCAACACTGAACTGACCTTTCTATCTATTCATCGATCACTATGTAGGAGTATTACTGTCTACTTGATCGTTTCCAGCTTATGTTATGCCTCCCTGTTTCAGTTCTTGCAATATCTAGGTGACCAAAATTTTTCCTCCTTTCTTAAGAAAAAGCTTTTCTGAAATTTACTAGAGTTTCAGTGATAAATTTACTAGAGTTTCAGAATCACTGAGACACTTTGTATGGAAACAAATGTTTAATATTTTTTGGAGCTAGCATGATGTTAGAATTTCTTATAATTTTTCCTCCTTTCTTAAGACAAAGATGTCCTGAAATTTAGTAGAGTTTGAGAATCACTTAGACACTTTGTATTGAAACAAATGTTTTTGGAGCTAGCATGATGTTAGAATTTCTTATAATTTTTCCTCCTTTCTTAAGACAAAGATGTCCTGAAATTTAGTAGAGTTTGAGAATCACTTAGACACTTTGTATTGAAACAAATGTTTTTGGAGCTAGCATGATGTTAGAATTTCTTATAATTTTTCCTCCTTTCTTAAGACAAAGATGTCCTGAAATTTAGTAGAGTTTGAGAATCACTTAGACACTTTGTATTGAAACAAATGTTTTTGGAGCTAGCATGATGTTAGAATTTCTTATAATTTTTCCTCCTTTCTTAAGACAAAGATGTCCTGAAATTTAGTAGAGTTTGAGAATCACTTAGACACTTTGTATTGAAACAAATGTTTTTGGAGCTAGCATGATGTTAGAATTTCTTATAGTTTTACCCCCAATCACATGGTTGCAGAATCATGGTATCAGCCATTACATTATTGATATTAGATAAATCCATGTGTAGTACTTCGTATATAATTTGGTATTTAGAAAATTCCTCCATTTTTTTGGGTGTAAAAATGTTTTAACTGCACATAATATTTGTTGTCCTCCATATCCCAAGCATCTCGATCTGCTGTTGTACATCTCTACTATCCGAACTTGCCGCCTGGCAACGGATCGGCTCCCCCGAGGCCGCCTGTTCATCACACAAATTTGTACTCCCTCCGTCCCAGTATAGCGGTCGTTTTACCCTCTAGCAGTTGTCCCAAAAAGCTTGACGCATCAAAGTCCCAACAGTGATTAGTACTTAAAAAAAGAAGTCTCAGCAGCGAGAAAGCCGAGAAGTACTCTAAAAAAAAAGAAGTGGGCCCATCTAGTACCGTGGGTGGCGTGGGATTTTTCTCCTCCACACGGGATTTTTCTGCTTGTGTGGCAATTTCCTGCATGTTGAAAAGACTACCTGCAGGCTGCAGCTAATGATTTGGGGGTGTTTTGGTCATTTTCTCCTAAAGCAAATTTGTGTCAGTGATTCTCGGACGACCACTATACCGGGACGGAGGGAGTAGGCAGAGATGCTAGATGCTTGGGTTTCGTTCGTTAGATGAGTTTGAAGAAAGATATTCGGTGCATGCGAAAGAAAGAAAGTTTATTAGCACATGATTAATTAAATACTAACTATTATAAACTTAAAAAGATAATTTATTTGATTTTTTTAAAACAACATTTATATAGAATTTTTAAAAATGCATCATTAACAATTTAAAAAGCGTGCTAACGAAAAATAAGAAAACTGAAGTCTGGAGTTGAAAAAACAAACAACATCTAAGTGCTCACTAGATTTTGAATTAATTAATTACACTAAGTGCTCATTAGATTTTGAGTTAATTAATTGAATTGCGCTGTTAGGCACTACAGCTGAGGATCGAAGAATCTAAGAAAATTTGTTTAGCATCAGAGTACTAGTGCTAAACATGATTACATGAACGGTAGGAGAAACGTAAAGTCACTCACTGACCCATCTGTCAGTGACAGATCCTGTTAGAGAGAGGACTCCAAATTATTGCACGCCAGACCGTGTCACGTGATACTTCTGGAGTAGTAGTAGATTCGTAGGGCTACTAGACATTTTGTTGGTCCACCTGCGGGAGCAGATGGGGTGGGGGAAAGCATGGATCACATGGCAAAATTGGGCGTGAGGATCCGAATTCGTGTTTTAGGAGGAGCGGTTGGTGCATGATAGATGGTGGTGATTTGACGGGGCTCCTTTTGCGGTGGCCTCTGCTGTGGGGAAGGGGCACTGATGTGCTGATGGCTGCACCATGCCACTCAAACCACCACCGTGCAGTGCGTGAGCCCCCGCACCTAAAGCCGCGGCCGCGTTGCTATCATTCAATCGGATCAGTAAACAAAATCGTCTTTCTATGGCAAACAATATTGGGTTAATTGGGTCTATGCCATTATAATTTTCACGGTTTTAAAATATATCATTACTATTCATCAATTTGTAAACATGTTATTATAATTTTTCTTATTTGATACTCCCTCCGTCCCACAATATAAGGGATTTTCAGTTTTTGCTTGCAACGTTTGACCACTCGTCTTATTCAATTTTTTTTGCAAATATAAAAAACAAAAAGTTGTGCTTAAAGTATTGTAGATAATAAAGTAAGTCACAAATAAAATAATTAAAAATTTCAAATTTTTTTGAATAAGACGAGTGGTCAAACGTTACAAGCAAAAACTCAAAATCCCTTATATTATGGGACGGAGGGAGTATATGCCACTATGTACCCCTTCAAGGCATTCTACAAATTTTTTGGGTAAAAATGTCGTCGTCTTCCTCCTCTTCTCCTGCTTAAACTTCTTGAGGATGCTGTTAACGAGAGGAAAGGAGTGACCGGTGGGCTTCTCGTTATTTCATTCCGGTCCGCAGTACACAAGTGGCGCCACGAGACTCTGTTCGGTATTGCCAGTTCCTATGCTCTCCTCCTCGTTTTCTGTGCGCACGCTTTTTAAACTGCTAAACAGTGTGTTTTTTTTTAAAAAAAATATACGAAAGTTGCTTAAAAATCATATTAATTTATTTTTGAAAAAAAAACAAATACTTAATT
Source organism: Oryza longistaminata (assembly GCA_009805545.1). Classification (NCBI taxonomy): domain Eukaryota; kingdom Viridiplantae; phylum Streptophyta; class Magnoliopsida; order Poales; family Poaceae; genus Oryza; species Oryza longistaminata. Next base: position 37,997,032 of record CM020178.1, read on the forward strand.
AATCATGTGCTAATGTACTGCTCCGTTTTCTGTATGCGCAGCATGGGTTATAGATGGCCTTTTGGCCCGCCCGGCATGGCCCGGCCTAGGCACGACCAGGCATGGCCCACCAGCCATCGGGCCGGTGCCGGCCCATGGGCTGCGCCTCCCGCCCAGGCACGGCCCACCAGCCGTCGGGCCGTGCCGGGCCGGCCCGAAGGCGGGAGTGGCCCATCGTGCTTTTTTTATATAAGTCTATTTTCCATCCCTCCTCTTTGGACTGTGACATATATATAGCGAAAATAAGTCTATTTTCCGTCCCTCTTCTTTGGACTGTGGCATATATATAGTGAAAATAAGTCTATTTTCTAACCTCATGGCAAATTGACGATTAGTTTATTGATATGTAGGCAGAGATGCTAGATGCTTCGGCGCCTCATTCTCGGACTAGGATTTGTAATTGTTGATATGTAGGCAGAGATGCTAGATGCTTACTCCCTCCGTCCCAAAAAAAACAAACCCTGGTTTCAGTGCCCAACGTTTGACCGTCCGTCTTATTCGAAAAAATTAAAAAGACAAGTCACGTATAAAATATTAATCATGTTTTATCATCTAACAACAATGAAAATACGAATTATAAAAAAAAATTTATATAAGACGGACAGTCAAAGTTGGACACAGAAACCCAGGGTCTGCCTTTTTTTTTTGGGACGGAGGGAGGTCTAAGTGTTCATCAGATTTTGAATTAATTAATTGAATTGCGCTGTTAGGCACTACAGCTGAGGATCGAAGAATCTAAGAAAAATTGTTTAGCATCAGAGTACTAGTGCTAAACATGATTACATGAACGGTAGGAGAAACGTAAAGTCACTCACTGGCCCATCTGTCAGTGACAGAAGCTGTTAGAGAGAGGACTCCAAATTATTGCACTCCAGACCGTGTCACGTGATACTTCTAGATTCTTAGGGCTACTAGACATTTGTTTGGTCCACCTGCGGGAGCAGATGGGGTGGGGGAAAGCATGGATCACATGGCAAAATTGGGCGTGTTTTAGGAGGAGCGGTTGGTGCATGATAGATGGTGGTGATTTGACGGGGCTCCTTTTGCGGTGGCCTCTGCTGTGGGGAAGGGACACTGATGTGCTGATGGCTGCACTATGCCACTCAAACCACCACCGTGCACGTGCAGTGCGTGAGCCCCGCACCTAAAGCCGCGGCCGCGTTGCTATCATTCAATCGGATCAGTAAACAAAATCGTCTTTCTATGATAAACAATATTGGGTTAATTGGGTCTATACCATTATAATTTTAACGGTTTTAAAATATACCATTACTATTCATCAATTTGTAAACATGTAATTATAATTTTTTAATTATTTGATATATTCCACTTTGTACCCCTTCAAGGCATTCTACAATTTTTTTGGGTAAAATTGTCCTCGTCTTCCTCCTCCATTCTCCTGCTTAAGCTTCTTAGGCTGCGTTCGAGCGCAGGAGAAAGGGAGAAAGATTGTTTCGTTTTCCGTGCGCACGCTTTCTGAACTACTAAACGGTGTGTTTTTTTTTAAAAAATTCTATAGGAAATTTGCTTTAAAAAAATCATATTAATCTATTTTTGAAGTTTAAAATAGTTAATACTCAATTAATCATGTGCTAATGGCTCACCTCGTTTTGTGTATCTTCCCAATCTTCTTCTCCTCAAACACACCCTTAAGGATGTTGTTAACGAGAGGAAAGGAGTGACCGGTGGGCCTCTCGTTATTTCACTCCGGTCCGCAGTACACAAGTGGTGCCACGAGACTGTGTTCGGCATTGCCAGTTCCTATCCTATCCCCCTCGTTTTCTGTGCGCACGCTTTTCAAACTGCTAAACAGTATATTTTTTTAAAAAAAAAGTTTTTATACAAAAGTTGCTTAAAAAAACATATTAATTCATTTTTGAAAAAAATTTAGCAAATACTTAATTAATCATGCGCTAATGAACTGCTCCGTTTTCTCTGTGCGCACCATGGGTTGGGAAGACTGTCTTCCGAACGCAGAAGCGATCCTGGCCATTAAAATGTTTTCCTTATTTTCAATGAACTGACCAATAGCAAGCCTCTATATTTTCCGGTTATCAAAAGATCATTTTGATCCTGGCTCCATAGTAATATGTGGACCATCTGCTGAAAATTGCCAAGGTCATTCCATGCTTCCAGCTTCCACAGCCATATACAGCACAGTAGCACTAAAACTTGCATCTGCATCACCACACATGACCATACTGGATAAAGTATTAACGTCCATGCTTGTGGACGACCTCGCCTTTCAAATACTCCGTATTAAATGGGAAAAATGTAAAGTAGAGCTGACCTTTTTTACATGTCACGTGTCAGTATGTAAAAAATACAGGAGTACGAAGTAGCAAATAAGAAAGGCAACCAGAAAATGCAACAGCAACAGTAATTCTCGGTGATGTTGATGGCTTGATGCCAATAGTGACGTTCTCTTTCATAAATTGCTGGTAGATTCATTCATTTCATACATTTTTCATGTGCCTATCGATAACTTACAACTCATCCTGATTGAATGAATAAACACAATTTATTCTCTCCCATCAACCCGTGGCTAAAAAGATTAAATCTATAAACCTAGGAAAAAATGGTTGCAAAACAAAGACAAAATTAAGAAGGAAAAGGGAGTAGGAGAAAATAAATAAAAAGAATAAATACAACACATACTTTTATATTGGCCGTAGATTGTGGCTTGAACTACCCTTTAATACCACGGCAGTAGTTAACCATATTGGTAAAAATTCGCCGATGGGTGGGCTTGTGATTATCAATCCAACTTTATTTCTTCCAACTGTTCTTCCAACTTTATTGTGGTCTCCGGCGTGTCTAATCTGTGCTCACTATCTCTTCTGGGTGTATCCACTCTTTGTTCACCCTCCTGTGGAGAGTCTCCTTGCTTTTCATCATCCTTCTTGGGTGTGTCAACCATTTGCTCAGTATTGCTATTAAGATTGCCGTTTGTTGACTCGTCGGAGATATTCTGTTTGCCCTGTAAAGAATCAACGGCGCCAGATTGATATCACAACGTGTCAAAAAAAAGATTGATATCACGAAATAATAAAGGGCATAGCAATTCATATCTCATTGTTTAAAGCCATATACTTCTAAGACGAGAGAAATGCGTCAATCAATATTATGCCTGAGAGGGTTTGAAAACAAGTAATGTTATTTCCAGATACAAGACACAAACCAGGTTACATTCAACATGTTTGTTAAGAAACAATAGCAAGTGAAGTCAGTTCCAAAAAAAAAAGGAAAACTCTAGCCTACCTTGGTACTATAGTTTAAATCAGCAACTAAATTTAACTATGATATCTGGATAATGGTCAAGTTGATGCAAATCAATAGATAAGAAGTTTAAGTGATATGGTAAACTAAATTTAACTATGATGTGGATTATTGTTCGGAATATAATGACCATTAGTAACAATAAGCATAGAAGGACATTTCATGGATCACACTGCTTGATCACAATCATACAGGTAAAAGACATCAAAATATTTCACCATCTTTGCAGTCTGCTATATAAATAATTGCAATGGTCCTCATGCTGGACTATGAGTTTTTTTAGACTAGAAAGAGATTTATTGTCACTACACAGGAAAGGAATCCAGTAATCCACTTTCCAATAAAAATTACCTTGTTCTTGTCACGCCAGCCAAGGGAAAACGGAGCAAGCAAACTTATTCTTCTAGGTTGAAACTCCTGTGATGAATCTTGGTTCACTTGGCCAGGTGATGCATCCCTTGTTGGTGTCCTAAAAATAAAAAGGTTACACACAGGGACAATTGGTATAAAGCAAATGACTGGAATTTTTCACAGAACATTTTGCCAGTATTGAATATTATTGCATTTATGTAATAGCATACCAACACTTCCATACCATAAAAAGAAAGGATATATTATTGCATTCAATAAATTAATTTATCAGTTTCCAACTTTCCATGCCAGTGTGTGTAGACTGCTATAATACCATAATACCTTGGAGAAGGTGAAGGGGATGGCAATTGTGCCTTTTGCTGGCTTGATTGATACTGCAGTGTTGCTTCCAGCATAGTTTCTGCCATGACTGCTCTGTTCTCCATTTGCGCTAGTGAAGCCATAGCTTCCTCATACTTTTCCTGCATACAAAGTCAAATGTTATAACAAGAGAATAATTATATTGAACAGGCATGTATTTGCTAGATTATATGTCAAAAAAAAATGACAGCAAAATGGAGTCCATTCCATGAATAAAAGCATTACAGAGTTCAAATAATGTATAGACTAATGAAGCATATAGTTACACAAACATATCTAGTTGGCTAATCCATTGCAGAGGAAATTATTAGAAACAGTGCTGTCCTCCAGATGCAATCAAGAAAAGAATGACCATTTCATGTTTCAACATGACATAAGCATTAGAACAGAAAAAAATACAGCACATAGATAATCGATGAAAGTAAACTAACCTGGAGCACATGTGCAGCATATTTCTGAGCAGCAGCATCTTGCTCAGCGAATATGCGCGCATCCTCAGTGACTTTCTGTTCTTGCTCTACACGCATCAGGACCTACATGCATTACCTAGTTAGTTTATAACTAGATAAACCAGTAGTAAAAGGCATGATGTAGTAGTGACAAGGTTTATTCAGAGCAACATATTGGTAGCTACTACACCTGAAGCATTGCCTGCTCCTGTTCCTGCTTGTCTAATAGAGCTTGCCTTAGATCAGATAACTCCTGTTCCAATTGCTCGACCTAGAAAAATGGAAATGCAAGTATGAGAACCACCATGCCCCAAGCCTCCAGGAAAACAAGAAATGCCCAGTCAGTGAGGTGGACCAATGATATATATGAGTTTCCTAGTTGATAAATTGGTTATCAAATGGAAAGGAGATATTATTTCACAGTTTTTGGGTTAAAACACAAGATCGCAGCAATATGAATTCAACAGTAGAGGCAACAAAATAGAGCTAAATAATAACAGGTGATGGAATAAAAAATGCAACTGCCATAGAAAACAGTAGTTCAATGCTAACCTTTGCGCTTAATTCCCGCCTATTATCCTGCTTAACCATCTCCATCAGTGCTGTCTCTAATTCATCAGCCCTGGATTTGGATGAGAAGATGCAAGAACAATTTAGCAAACCCTCAATGGTATCATTTGTTTGTGAATTTCCAGCAGCTAATAGTAAGTACTCCCTCCGTTTCATAATGTAAGACTTTTTAGCATTGCTCATATTCATATAGATGTTAATGAATCAAGATATACATATATGTCTAGATTCATTAACATCTATATGAATGTGGGCAATGCTAGAAAGACTTACATTATGAAACGGAGGAAGTATTTAGCTTGTGGAGTGTAGGTATTTGCTTGGCAACATAAAAATGGGAACATGAGAATACCACCTAAGTACACCTGAAAATACAATTGGTCAACCAGTCACATCGTTCATTGGCTGAGGAGTTCAGCACAATTTTTATAAACCAAAGGTCACAGGTTCATGGCCCGGTCAAAATTAGAGGGTTTTCAGCGGATAATTTGTGTAATTTCGACCACCTTGAGTACACTCATAGTTGATATATAGGATCAACTATTTCCTTCTCAAGAAACCATAAAAGATTGAGTGAGTTTTTGGGCCACCTATAGGACAAATCACAACTGTTTTCACCTTTTCTTTTAGATATAATGAACTGCTTACACATGAACCAGAATCTGCTAGGAATTGCCATGAAATAGACCATGGTCAACCAGCTATAGATTAATATATGTTATATACTGCCGGTTGTAAACAGGACAAGAAGTCACCGGGTTGACATAAAGTCCCATTATTAATACTTGCATCGTAGACATCTTTGTTTATGCCATGTAGATCAGAAACTATTCAAGCAACTGAAGGATGAAATCTTTGGATATTTGAAACAAAGATACCTCAGAACAGCTGATCTTCTCTCCTCCAGCAGTTGACATAACTCAACCTTCAGCCAGACCACCTGAAATAACAGAACCACCACCAAGTATAAAGTATCAACTATCAATCGTACTTAACAAAAAACAGCAAAAGGAAGCCAAAACCGATATATTAAAACAAATAGTATTGTGCCATGAACAACAAAAGGAAACCAAAACCAATATTCTAAAACAACAAAAGGAAACCATCAATAGTACATCATTCTATTTTCTTTAAATGATAACCAAAACAAATCATAACATCTATTCTCTATAGCTCTATTGTGCCATGAGCTCTCAATCCTCATATTGTGAATATGGAGAAATAAACCATAAAAGAATCCCTACAGAAGCTATTTTCTGGTGAATATGCAAAATATTAGACCAAAGCAGTTTGTTTTCAGAAGTAGTCAAGCTGTCTACTTCAGAAATAACTGATTTGCCCTATCAAGAGCATAAGGATAATAATGCATCTTGTTTATCTCACCAGTCATCCTCTACCCCAAATAAAATTTGCCAAAATTATGAAAAGAATGGATGCAAACAGTTTCCTGAAATCCTAAGCATGCGTGACACTGTATGCACTTATAACATGGAGAACAGTATTGATTAAATATTTATACACGACTTTTTGGCTTATTTAGTTTGTCTGCTGAATTTTTTTGAAACCATAATTGATAATTTTAGGGTGAAAGAAGTGTTATTTTGAGAAGGATACCTGGTCTTTTGGATCAGGCAAAGAATCGATCTCAGTGTTGACAGTCAGGCCACTATACATGTCATCTGTACTTCCAGAACTAGTTTCTGTCAAGTCACTTAATTGTTCTGTTGATAAAGACACCAATGGTTCAGGGTCACGCTTGAAATTATATAGCTTTGACGCAAGGCCATTGGTGTCCCTCCAAACACGAAGACCTTTTGCTCTCTGTTCCATTGAAGATATAACAGATGGCCGGTGTTTATTTCGCAGTTCTTGCAGCCTTGCTTCGTCTACAGCTTGATAACCCATGCATGCAGTTAAAACAAGTTGGCTGCTGTCAAAAGTGGAACCAGCCAAAGACTGTAAAAGGGTCACAGCATCCCCAGCATCCTTTGTTGTCACAAGCGCAGGACCTGTAACCAACACCAGTGGTAAGTATTCATGCAGTGACCAATACATATCCTGAGATTATACAAACCTTTTTTTTGTTATAATTGTTTGAGCGACAAAAATGCAAAAGATTGACCCAGTACCGTACAACTCCATTAGGGCAAGAGCTGTTCGAAAGAGCATCACGCGATTTCCATCAAACAGAAGCACATCCCAAACTCGAAGGACTGAAATGTTCAAATAGCAATTAAGTATTAAGCATATTTCGAGATAATATAATAGCTAGATATATTATTAGATCAAATACAAAAAAAAAGAGATTGTAACATATAGTCTTGCAGTTGACAAAAATCTTTCTCAGAATGATAACATTTAAAATAGAGTAAATTTCAGAAAACCCCATATTTTATGGTCGAAGTTGCACAAAACCCTAGATATAATGACTTGTAGTAGATAACCTCAGGTACTACGGTCCTATGGTTTCACAAAACCCTAAACCCTATTTATATTCCAAACAATATAACATATTGTCATCTTGGACACATTTACTCAAACTTTCGTTTCAGAAAGTATCTACAGAATTCTGAATTATTTATTTATTGGTTAAGGTGATTGGTTTAACTCTTCATTACTTTGAATAATATTGTTTCAGATATGCTAAAATTAATTGAGATATGAATGAATGTAGGGATATATACCACAAGCCAAAATACCCATGGTTTTCTACGACTTCGACCATAAAACCTTACCCGAAATTACTCTTTCAAATAAAGAAAAATAAGACTTACCACTTTCCCATGGTAGCATGTTCATGAATATAGATAGAAACCATGGTCCAGTAACCCATGCAACTTGAACGCCGAGGTAATCCAGGTGATTTACTGCAAAAAACCATGCAGATAAAGTAGTCAAAATTGTTGGTTAACATATATGCCAAGTCATGATATACAGATATTTTAATACAAACAAGAATAATGCGGCAAACCTAGTTTTGGAAATTTCTCCCGGACTAACTCCTCTAAAACAAGCTGATCAACCTAAAGAAAAAACGAAGTGTAGCTTATTTAATGATGAATAGTGAAGTTTGGAGCTATAAGCACATAACGGCACATGCAAACACTAACAGAACAAAATATAATACTTAAGAATACCTGACATTCTATCATTTCTTCAGAAAAGTAGCCATCAAAATAATCATCCATAATGCCTGTCAATGCCCTGCGAACAGATAATAGATTTAACAAACTTTTTACTTCAGCTCTAATACAATGCAACAAGAGATGTAACTTGAGAGAACACAGAAATTCCATGGGTGTTCTTCTGCAAAACCTACCAAAATGCGTTCTCCTCTGGCATTAGGAGAAGTAACAGACCAGCAAAGAAATTCATTGCCTGCATATCCAGATGATTGATCTTAGCTGAGACCAGCATTAGTGGCATAAAGTCAAAATTTTTGGGGACCATATAATTGTGCAAATAGAATAGTGATTATTGAATAACAAGAGAAGATCTCTCTGTGAGTAAATTTTACCATTAAAAAGATTTTTTAAAAAAAATTACATACATAGAAACAATATTTGACCTCTAGATTCCTTTTTATATGACACTTGGTGATTTTCAGAAATTTACATGACATTTTGATAATATTTCAAAAAGATTTCAACTAACATCAGGGAATAAAAGTAAAACAGCACTGAGCAGTGTGTGCAAGTTTGGGCACTGCTAATGTCAAATCGTAAAGGAAGAAGGTACAAGTCAAATAACATAATGGACCTTCAAGCGGGGAATAAAAAGGAATTCAGTAAATGAATAATGAATTCTTGATCAGCAGAAGCTACACTTTGAAAAGAGTTGGCATGACTATGCATAATGCTCCATGAGCATTGGTTCGCACTTACCATCAATAAAAACAACTGGAGTGCAGGTATATCAATAAGCAAAACAACTGTAGATGTGCATTTTAGTTTTATCTGAAGTTTCTATCTACTAATAGTACACTCATGTAGCTTGCAAGTTACACAAAGGGTTTATCAGTATCATCCAGTACTTCACCTTGAAAAAGACGTTCAGAAGAATCATATACAAAGAAGAGTAAGAAACACTATGCTCAGAACTTCAGTTTTATGGTGAAGTAAGAAAGATGTGTTTGGGTGTTGCCCTGTTGGTTCATGTTTTCAGTCTTATCAATATTCAAATAACCAGCATTCACCAAGGCACTAGTTGTGTGGCAGACTGTTACCTAGCTGCACCTAATCGCTGATTAGGTACATCAATCCAGTGGCAAGAAAAGTGATATGAGTCAGAAGTAAGGGAAAGCCATACCTGACAGTAACCAACTGATGGGTTATGTCTCGCATAAGCTGTGAGCAAGCGTCTTAAAGCATTTCTGCCATCCTCATCTAGTGCGGGATGACCTGGGAACGTTCTAGGCAAATCCTAAAAAGAACCCAAAGCAACAGATTAACCTCTTAGCACAGGACTCCCAAATATATTAGTAAAATCACCATTGCATGGAGAGAGTTAAATTCCAATGATAACAATTAAATTATCCATCTACCTTCTCTATTTGCCCTTTCCACTTTTCAGAAGAAAATGGAGATCCTTTTGGTTTCCCTTCGATAGTTGGAGAATCAGAACCTTTGCTGTTCTCTCTTTCATCATCAGCTGCAAGGAGAGACTCGTAGTAGCCTTTCACCCGACGAGCTCCGATACCAACAAAAGCTTGCCATAGCTGTCACCAAAACAAAGAGGGGCCATTGATTTAATGCAATAAGAAAAAATCTAAACAAGATTAATATGAAGAGCACGATGTACCTCTCCTCTCAGAGCCATTGGCAACCCATCACGGACTAGGCATTCCAATTCTTCCTTCCAAGGATAATGCCCTTCTTGATTCGCATCAACATTCATGCCTGAATCAGCATCAGCACTATCAGCTACAGGCCCTTCTTGGTTGGGATCAACTTTCTCTACATCATAGAACTCATCATCGGAGTCCTCTGAGGGTTTGATTTCTTCATTATTTGCAGATTGGAGTTCATTCGCTGCATTCTCCTTATCTGCAGAAGATTGCTTCTTCTTGACACGCAAGCTCATCATCTCACCAATGTGGCCTAAGGAGGACCTTATTTCCGACCATATCTGAATCTTATGTGGTCTCTGCTGTTTCACTTTCTGTTCGTCTGACAATTTGGACCTGCCATCCTCAGCTTTCTTGCCAGCTTCTTCATCCTCAGCGGATGGTGAAACCTTGGCATCCTGATCCTCTCCGGATGATTCATCGTACTCAGCTTGGCTATCCAGAAAATTCTTCCATCTCTCAGATCTCTCCTCTTCCTCCTCCTGGAGATTATGCAATGCAACTCAGCGAGATGGAACAAGAAGGTACCAAATGGAGGCATCACCAGGTGCAGCTTTTCTACCTTGTAGATGTTTGCATACTCTCTGTACCGTTGCAAGTGTTGTGGCCGCACAGCGAATCCATATGCATCCCTGCACCATCCACAATAGCATCAGAAACAGCAAGGAGAATGCTGTAAGTCTGAACCGTTGATACTCGAGTTATGTACCACAAGACCGGAACCAATCCAAATTCATACTCTAGTGAGTTTATTAAAAAGAACCAATAATTCCAACTAAAATTTGGTCTGATCAATCATGTTTACAATGTCTGCCTCTTAAAAATTCGAGTTATTTTGCTTCGATTATAGCGGACATCCACACAAACTCCGATCCTTCCATGGATCAGAGAAGTAACACGATTCAAACACTCCTTTCTGAGGGGGCAAAAAAAAAACTAATCACATCGTACACACGGAGATCTAGGACTGCATTGCCCAAATTTGGCCCCAACATCTCGCATCAGATCGAGATCCCCGCGCAAAATATCACCACGAGAAAAGAAAAAAAAAGCAAGTAAACTACACGCAAGCGGAAGTTTCGTGCAGCAGAAACTTCAAAAAAACCTCCGGCGAAAAACTTCCGAAGAAACACATCACAAACAGCAAACACCGGCACGAACGCCGAGATGCGCGCGCGCGCCCGCGGCGGCGGGAGACGAAACGAACCGCTTGTGCTCCGAGGCGATGAACGGGAGGCTCTTCGCCTTCATCTCCACCCGCGCCGCCGCCGCCGCTGACTCCGCGCCACCACCACCACCACCACCTTCTCCTCCTCCTCTTCCTTCCCTTCGCTCGCCGGTGGCGAGGCGTGCAGTGCAGCGGCGCCGCCGACGCAACGCGACGCGACGCGGACGGCGAAGCGTGAGCGAGTGAAGTGGAGTGTGAATGAATTTAGCTTATCGGAAGTTTGGGGGGTCACGGCTCGGGGAGGCAGCAGCGCCGATGATTCGATTCGATCCGATCGCCGTTTACTACTACTACTACGACTCCTCCATCCTACGAGTCGTAGGATTTCGAGATTTGATCTGTGTGCGTGGAAGCGTGAAGCTGCGAGGTGACAGATTGGGGAGTTGGGAAATTGGAGGACAAGTCTTCAACTCGTTGAATTTTTCTTTCGACCGGTTGGTTATTTTTTTGTCATGGAGATTGGGGAGATGGCCAGATGGGGACTCGGGAATGACCACCCCTCGTGGGTTTCTCCTCGACTCCTCGACGTCCTCGTCGACATGGACCTGGCGCTGGGCGGGGTTCGGCCACACCGAGATCTCGATTATCCGTGCCAAGTGGAGCTGTGTTCGTTTGTGTGCTGTGGAGTGTAGACTAAAGCTGTGTTTAGTTCAGCGCAAAGTTTGGATTTTGGTTGAAATTGGAGATGATGTGACTGAAAAGTTGTGTGTGTATGACAGGTTGATGTGATGGAAAAGGACTGAAGTTTGGATCTAAACATAGCCTAAGGGTGTGTTTGAGGAGAAGGGGATTGGGGAGATACGCAAAACGAGGTGAACCATTAGCACATGATTAATTAAGTATTAACTATTTTAAACTTTAAAAATGGATTAATATGATTTTTTAAAGCAATTTTTCTATAGAATTTTTTTTTGTAAAAAACGCACCGTTTAGTAGTTTGGGAAGCGTGCGCGCGGAAAACGATATGCTTTTCTCTCTCAATCCCCAAGATCGCCCAGGAACGAACGAAGCCTAAGAGGGGCCTGTGGTGGGTTTTTGTAGAGTTCATTTTTAAGTTGGGTGTTGATTTTTCTCATTTCGATTTGCTGTTGGCGCATCGACATCTGGGGAACACATAAATCCATCATTAAGCTTGTCTTATTTCTATCTTTTGCATACTCGCTAATAAAGTAGAGCTAGTCTTTTTTGTGGCATAGTATTAGGAGACAACCTTTAATAGATTCTCCATTTGACATGTGATATTGTAATGATTCTGTATCACCTAACTTTTTATTGTTTGATGAAAAATCTTGAATGACAAAAATGTTGCTGTGCTAGGATATATTTGTTGATAAATGACTAATTTGGAATAGAAATGGTCAAATAGAAAAATATCAAATGACAAATTGACATAAATGCTACGAATGTGCACCAACAAAGCAAATAATACTTCATCTTATATAGTCGTTGTTGTTTCAAGGAAAGTCTGATATTTGTAAAACCTAGCATTTATATATGACAAGTTATTTAAATGGGGTTGTTTATTAGAAATTTGATAGAGAACTTATTCAGATTTTCCTCGAGTTGCATCAAGATTCGTACATAAACAGTAACATTATCCTTTCTCATTTTCTTCTTCTCTCATACATTGCTCAGCAAGACAAGAGGAGTAAGCTCTCCAACGTTGCTTACATCGGCCTATCGTCCCTGTCTTTAACGCTCGCCCACCGTCCTCCTCTATTCCCACTGCTTTGAGCAACGCTGCCTTCTTGTCCGCCCATGTTCATCACTCACCGGCGGTCCTTCACTATCCACGGCCATCATTCTAAGTCCTAGGGAAAAACCCCCTTCCCCCACCCTTTCATTGTCTCACACCCTGAACCCTAACTAGTCGAGGTTGTCGTCGCCTCGCTGAAGCTGTGCAACTCATTGGAGCTGGATGAGGAGACCAACGCGGATTTTGGCGTGGATTCAATGGTTCAAAATTCGATAGAATTCTCCCCTAGATTTCTGTCACATGGATGTTAGCAATTCCGTTTTAAAATTTTACTCTTAAATTAATCAAGTGTAATTTGTGTGGTGTTTGAATCTCGTAAAGATGAAGATGAAGATAAAGATTAAGTGTTTTACGGAAAACAAGATGGTAATAACATGTGATTAATTGAGTTTTAATTATTACAAACTTGATAAATGGATTAATCTAATATTTTAGAACAACTTTTATATATAAATTTTTCGCACAAAACACACCGTTAAGCGGTTTGAAAAACATACTACTTTTATCCAAAAGTTTATCCACTTTTAAGTGGATTCGAAGGGGACCTTTATCTCCGCCGATGCAAGCCAGCCGAGCGCTCACCAAATGGTGCAGGTATGCTGCACGCCACAAAGGATCCATGGTGTACAGATTATATTTCGGACGAAATGATGGGTACGTGCCTCCTGCATGAAGCGGTGCGATGCATCAGGCGAGACAGTAGTAGGACCAGGCGCTTCAGCACAGCCAGTGCAGCAGCCTTCTGCAACGCTTGAGCGAAATGGGATCGATTACCCTGCCCGCCTGCCGGCTCTCTCCGGCCGGCTTTGCGTTTTTCCCCTCTTTGGTAGAAGTAGTTCTCACCTCATCCCCTCAAACTTCCCGGGCGGCTCCAGTTATCTATCTATCTATTATATTATTAAAGGAATAGAAAAAGGAGCCTCCACGTTCGCTCTCATGGTATAGAAATTCTCACATTAATCGGAGAAAAAGAAAAAACAGAGTCCATATAGAAATACAATTTAAAAATAGTTGAAATTCGGAATTAAAAAATAAGGAATATTAGAAGAGGAGACTAGAGTCCATATAGAAATACAATTTAGAAATAACTGAAATTCGGAATTAAAAAATAAGGAATATTAGAAGAGGAGACTAGAGTCCATATAGAAATACAATTTAGAAATAACTGAAATTCGGAATTAAAAAATAAGGAATATTAGAAGAGGAGACTAGAGTCCATATAGAAATACAATTTAGAAATAACTGAAATTCGGAATTAAAAAATAAGGAATATTAGAAGAGGAGACTAGAGTCCATATAGAAATACAATTTAGAAATAACTGAAATTCGGAATTAAAAAATAAGGAATATTAGAAGAGGAGACTAGAGTCCATATAGAAATACAATTTAGAAATAACTGAAATTCGGAATTAAAAAATAAGGAATATTAGAAGAGGAGACTAGAGTCCATATAGAAATACAATTTAGAAATAACTGAAATTCGGAATTAAAAAATAAGGAATATTAGAAGATGAGACTAGAGTCCATATAGAAATACAATTAGGAAATACCTGAAATTCAATTAAAAATAAGAAATATTAGAAGTAGAGTATAGAGTCCATATAGGAATTTAAAACTAACTAAAATTTGGAATAAACATAAAATATTACACATTAGTAGTTTTGTAAAGTTATTGCAAAATTTAAAATTATGTTGTCATTTCAATATATTTGAATAATATAATGAGAAAACATATATGCTATTATATGAGAGAAAATACAATGATGCTAGCCGCGCAATCTGCGCGGGCTACCATGCTAGTTACTGTAACAGCAACCGGATCCATAAATGTCTGTACGCTTCGTCCATTTATACTCCGGGCCGTGCTGCTTGTCCTCTCTGAATTGAACCCTCTGTCTCCTCTCCCTTTGCATTATTTCCCAAAGTGCAGCCTCGATGTGAGTATGTGATGTGCATCGCTCTCGTTCCGGTTGGCATCAGCCGTATCCGTCCTGATGTTACTCCGATTTGGCAACCGGAACAAACTCTAGCTGTCGACCCGTCCTCTCGCGCTCAGCTACTTTCATCGGATCGGACCAAGCTATCTCGCGATTCACCGATGAAGACAGGTAGGAGCAGAGCAATAGAAGGAAGTGAAAAGAATTGATGAGAGGGCGATCGACTGGCCTCCCAACAAACAGGAGACAGGGTACCTGCAGACCTGCAGCCGTCCTGACAAGAAAGTGAGCACCTAGGCACGCCGGTCTCCTCCTTCCTTGGTTTCATCATAAACTGCAACTTGAGTGGCACCCGGCCGAAGTACTCCTATAGCATCCGGTTCAGGACTTCAGGTGGAGCCAACGGGTTCCTTTTACTTCGTGGTGAAAACGGAGCACCTGAATTAGGCCCTGTATAGTTCCAAAGTTTTTTTTTAAAACTTCCAACTTTTCATCACATCAAATCTTTCATACACATACAACTTTTCTATCACATCGTATCAATTTTAACCAAACTTCCAAACTTCAGTGTGAACTAAACACAGCCTTACCGAACTACCAGTAGTACTAAGGCTCTGTTTGGTATCCCCTTTTCCCAACCTCTCTCTCTCGTTTTTACTGTGCACGTTTTTCAAACAGCTAAACGGTGCGTTTTTTTTAAAAAAAAAGTTTCTATACAAATGTTGCTTAAAAAATCAAATTAATCCATTTTTGAAAAAAAAAGCTAATACTCCCTCCATATTTATAAAGGAAGTCATTTAGGACAATGTTTAAGTCAAATCTTGGGAATATAAATCATGAATAACTCTCAAGTTATTGAGTTTAAAAATATAAAAATTATATGAATAGATTTGTCTTGAAAAATACTTTTATAAAAGTATACTGTCAGGGTTACGGATAAGGTATACCCTCTATTCTTGGACATACGTTGTATACTGATGCGGTATATCCACGCGTATACGGATGATTCTTGTGTACGTTAAGGAAATCTATCACGTGATAGAAACAAAATTTACAGATGGAAGGAGTCCTACTCGAACAAGACTGGGTCTTTACCCTATCGTGAGGGGTCCGATATCTCCGAGTCCTACTTGGAGATCAACTAACCCGCGGTATAAAAGGGACCCCGTGGGCAGGAACTAAGGCATCGAATCTCATTGCCAACACATCCACCACAGCTTACGAAGCTGGAGCCTACAGGAGCTAAGTCGCCGGGTGATCTAGTCGAACCAACTTGACTACGGTCTTGTCGGTATCATCAAGTTCTGTTATTCCCTTTATAATATGTGGTTTCCATCATATAATCTCATACCAACTAGATTAGGGCTATTACCTTCCAAGTGGCCTGAACCAGTATAATTCTTGTCTTTTGTTTGCTTGATGTCATACTACGTAGATCCTCATACCAGCGTACCCCAATATCCTCTATATCCGGTCTACGGTTATCCCCCGTCGACATATACATTTATCATTTTTCAATAAATATTTTTATAGAAAAAAGAAGTCAAAGTTGTGTTTTGGAGACCGTGTCGCTGTCCTAAACAACTTCCTTTACGAGTACGAAGGGAGTACTTAGTTAATCACGCGCTAATGGACTGCTCCGTTTTCCATTATTACTGTTGGGAATGGGAACAGCATGTGCGAACACAGACTAAGTCCATACTAGGCCCTTGTTTAGTTCCCAACTTTTTTTTTTCAAACTTCCAACTTTTCCATCACATTAAAACTTTTTTACACATCAAAACTTTCCTACACACACAAACTTCCAACTTTTCTGTCACATCGTTCTAATTTCAATGAAATTTCCAATTTTAGTGTGAACTAAACACACCCCAGCTTATGCTATGCTTATAAAAGAAGGGTGGTAAACTGGTAATGTAAGGTTGAGTTTAGTTCATAACTTTTTCTTTAAACTTCAAACTTTTTCATCACATTAAAACTTCCTACACACATGAACTTTCAACTTTTTTTCTTTAAACTTCTAATTTTAGTGTGAAACTAAACACAGCCTAAATATGCAATTCTGCTGTGCTGTAGCACATTAAGCCCGTCCAGTACGTATACGTAGTACCAGTGGCGGAGCCAGAAATTTTATAAGACTAAGGCTAAGGTAGAGCTCGACTAATGGAGTTTAAGTTTTCTAAAAAATTTACATGGTGCATCAACAAAATTTAAGCAAGTTTTTGGAGCTGCCCTAGGCCTGTCTCCGCCCCTGCGTAGTACTACTAACTACTGCTACTATACTACTACTCAAATGACGAAACCTACGCGCTTGATTGTATAGTCCGGTAGTCCACTGGCATTTCCACCGGTAATGCGTACAGCAGTGCGCTGCTGATCAGGGGAGGCTATGGGGTTTTCCTGCCTGTCTACGTAGTACGTACTCACGACGTACGGACGAGCTACTGCACACACAGAGTAATTCAGGCGACGTACCGTCCAGATCTCGATCGTGAGGTGTTGGCTGGCTGGGCCCGTCGATCGATGGATCGCCCAGTGTCGGTGGGATAGAGTACGCCGTGGCCCCTCGTGGCATGTTGCGCCAACCGGCGCGGCTCACGCGCGAGTGGTGCGCGATGGGCACACTGGTTTAGCACCTAGCAAGCTCGCACCCACCACAAAGGGACAACACCGCCGCCGTACATGGCGTACAGCTAGCGGTACAGGCACACCGCGCGCACACGAACCACCGCGAATATGATATTGAGGGGTGCGGCGTGCGCCGGAGCATGCATGTGCTTGTTTCTCGTATCACCTGACAAGGTCGGCGCACGCTAGCTAGAAGGCCACCACTCCCCAAAGCCTACCGCGGAGGACGACAGATTGCCGTAAATCGTAATAGGAACAGGAATATAAAAAAATTCCGTTGCCGGGACTCGAACCCGGGTCTCTCGGGTGAGAGCCGAGTATCCTAACCAGCTAGACTACAACGGAGGTTGCTGCTTGAGCTCGGAGATTGCTGTAATCAGTAGCCCCGACAACCAGATCAAAATAACAACCGATACTGACTCTCACACTTTGATAGCGATCGGAGGTCAACTTCTACGAACCGCTACTGCACGGCGCAGGGCCTTGCGACTTGCCGGCAGCGTTCAAGTCAAAGGAAACATTCAGCATTCGGAATACTGAATTCCCGCCCGCTCCTTTGGCTAGAGGCCTGTGTGCACGTATGGGTGGATAGCGAGCCCAGCTTGACTCTTGTCGGCTCATCAAGATAATGGGCTAGGTCGGCTCAATAAGCAATCGAGCCCAAACAATAACTTGGCTCGGTTCGTAAAAGAAGCTCGAGCTAGCTCGTTTTGGCTCGCGAGCTACTCTACTACTAGCTGAGGAGCTCCACGCAAGACAAGTGCACAAGTGTCTGCCTACCTGCGTACAAATGCGCAACGATGTGCATGGCGATGGCGGCGCTCGTCATTAGGATGGGAGAAATAAATTAGGGTTCAGTAATTTCATAGCTTGAGTATTTAAGCTGGCCTGGAATGGTCGTATGGATGGACTGTATTGTGATAGGGCCTCACCGGTTGTCCATATTCCCTAATAAAGAAAACGGTTTACTACAGAGTAAAAATTAATTTATAGGTGAAACTTTTATATATTTGTTCGTAGTGACTTAAACAACAACGCTAAAAAGAAACTACGTTGAAAATATCTTAAAATCAACTCTAAAATCAAGTTTTAAAAAAAATTAAATCTTGGTTTTGCTTTAGGTTATTAGCCCAACCGATAAGGGTTATAGGTTATTTTTAACTGTCCTTACGCATCTAGCGCTCGCTTAGCATATTTTTCTTTTTGGGCTATTGGACTTGTGCATAGCTCGTTGGGCTCGTTAACTTAACGAGCTAAACTTTAACGAGCTAAACTGCTAGCTTGGCTCATCAAAAAATTCAAACGAGTCGAGCCGAGTCAGTCCCGAGCGGCCGAGCCAAACGAGGAGTAGGGAGGCGGGGACGGTGGGAAGTGGGTCGCCACCTTCCTGAGGTCCATCTCACTGGGCCGGCGAATCCGCAGGCCGGAAATAGGACGGATGCATACGATATCTGGGCCGGATACATGCCCGTCAGTGGGTAAGTCCTAGATCACGTCGCCACTGGACTGTACTACATCACAAGGAATACGTTCACTTTACATCCCTTAATTTGTTGCCAATTCCGAAATTTGTTCCTTTAGTGCAAAACCGGGTAGAACGCATCCTTCAACCTACAAAACCGTGCAAACGAAGTCCCTCGGCAGTATTGTGCCCGGTTTTGGTTGACGTGGCGCCTACGTGACTCCTTTGACTAAGTCTTCATCCCAAGTAGAGCTTACGTGGCAATTTGACAAAAAAAAACGTGGGACCCACATGTCAGATTCACACACAAAATAGTAATAAAAAATGGTGGGCCCCACATGTCATCCTTACTCATCTCTCTTCTCTCTATCCCCTGCTTTGTAGTCTGCAAGGAGTGGTGGCGCGCGAAGTCGACGGGGCGGCGGGCGGACGGAGCAGCGGCGAAGAGCCTGCGGGAATCGAGGTCGTCCGGGGAAGCAACAACGGCAGCCTTGGATCCCGGCGGCGAGGTCATGCTCGGCCATTGCGCACCTCTCCCTTCGCCCGTCGCCATCGAGCCCCCACCCACAGCGCCTGGCCATCCCCGGCGAGGAGCTCTATTTTTGGCGGGTGTCGGCGGAGTTGGAACGAAGGAGGGTCGTTTTCGACATTGATGTCGCCATCTCCGACCCTCCACCTCCACCCTCATCCCCCCCACTGCCGACCCCTCCCCGGCGTCGAGAAAATCCTCGCCCGACCTCGGCAACAAGAACGACGAGCGAGGAGCGACGGTGGGAGGAGATAGCCCGCCACAACTGTCGTGCTCGCCGACAACCTCCTTCTCTGCCTCTTCCTCCACCGGCCATCTTTGTCGGAGGCGGCGAGGACTGGGACAACGACGACAACGGCGCGATGTGAGGCGACGCCGTAGCGTGATGAGGAAGAAGAGGGAAAGCCAAGAGGAGAGAAGATATGACATGTGGGGCCCACGTGGGCCCCACCATTTTTAATTCTTTTTGTGTGTAGCTGATATGTGGGCCCACGATTTTTATTATTTTTCTGAGAAATAATTGTCACGTAAGCGTCACGTGGGACGGAGACCTAGTCAAACCAGCCACGTAGGAGCCACCACCGAGGCGTTTGCACCGGTTTTGATAGTTCAGGGACTGGTTGTATCGGGGTTCAGGACGAAAATTGAACTTATTCCACATCACAACGCACGGTGAATTAGCTGATGGATTGACGCCCCAGGGCCGGTGCTGGACGACCACAGCCCATGCGTGGGGCTGTGGCCTTGGCGTCGCGGTCGACCACCTATGTGCACGGTTCAGTGATGGATGAGGTATTAGGCTCGGCGGCGATCCGTGTCGCGTGTCAGCGGTGCAACCAAAGATAAAAATGTTTCAAAAATTTAAAATTTCCGTTGCCGGGACTCGAACCCGGGTCTCTCGGGTGAGAGCCGAGTATCCTAACCAGCTAGACTACAACGGATCTTGTTTGATAACGAACTGCCAAGCTTATCTTTATCTTTATTTTTCCAAATGAAACCTTAGATATCCTAGAAAAGAGATACTGATAAGTGCTCTGCTCCCTGTATCCACAATAATTCAGCATGGTTTCACTGCTACCTTATATAAAACCGAAAAGCAGCTCGATTTGACATGCCTATCATCTCTACTATAAAGATAAAAGAAGAAACTAAAGTAGTTATGGACATAATGCTTGTCTTTCAAACCAGTATCATTGATCCTCATTGCGAGGACTATATCGAAGTCCGATTGCTTTCCTTTCAAAAAGAGAGGATTGAATGGAAGTCCTAATCGACACTTTCTTTCCGTGCTAACAAAATGATCAAAATCTTCAGATATCATGTTGGTAGGGGAATGGTCTCATCAAACCGGTGCACTCTCGCTATTCCAATGCCAAGAGGAACTATCAAAAGCAAGCTTTTAGCGGGCAAAATAATCCCATGGTCCAAACCATTATTGAAGTTTAATAAACTGACACATCAGAAGACACTGCCATGATCTGCAGGATCCGCTAGCTACCAGAAGTTGTTGCTAAGTGCGAAAAGAAAGGCAATGCGTTTCTGAATAAATTGCCCGCGACAATCGCAAGATGTTCTTTTTCTGATGAAAAGAACAGTATCTCCAAACATACAAAAACGTCGTCTTTCTCTGCGTTGGAATCGTGAGCAAATCGAAAGGAAGGAAAGGAGCAGCTCGTGCTGAGTGGAGCTAGGACAAGTCGAGGAACAGATGGCGATCAGGCGATGGCGAGCCCTACATGTCAAGTGTGATCCGGATGCTCCCACGTGTCACCCCTGCCCACTGTGATTAACGCACTACCTGCAGTAGGCAGGGGCCAAACGGTTATGGACAGGGAGTCTTGTCAGGTTACTGTCAGCGTTTTACCTGAAAATGGTAAGGGATATTCTCGCGCTTCTGCAGGTTTACTGCTGGGTGGAAGTGTTTCCCAGTCGCTTTCCCGAAGGACATGATGTTTCAACCTGCAAATGCAATTGTGCTGAGTGCTGATCGTTAATTAATTAATCAATCTATAGAATTTATCCAACTTAATAGTACTATATTTAATTAGATTCGCTACGTTGAATGACCAGCTAACATCCTCCACCGAATTCCCTATTTCATTTCTCTCTGCATATTGATTGTTCTGGTTCTACGGGGGCATATGTACTAGACGAATCTTTATTAGATATGAAAATAATGAAACGACGCACGTCTTCGAGTGATTATGATGTGCACAGAGTACAGGTGTGCTGAAATATGGATGCAACATTGTGTTTGCTTTCAAGATGGAGCCCAATATAGCTGAGAAAGATAGGCATTGTCGCATTGAGTTGGTATTATCCATCCAAAGAACAATCATATAATCAATGGCCATCAAGAATACCTTCTTAATTTGATTTGAGTTTCAAACAAGAAAAAGTATTCAAACAATCTGATTTGACAATAATAGCTAGAGCCCCTTTACTTCATCCAGCTTTCACTAGAAATATTCTTTGATACGGTCAGTGTTTAGCAGTCTAGCAGACAGAAATTAACTGTCGCCTTGACCAAATGACCAGAGAGAACTCAGCGCATGCATGCCTGAAGAGTATGGACTTAATCTATCCTGGTGGTAGACATACACGGATACACCCAAGTTACACTAGAAAAAAATGCTAAATTTTGATTGGATTGCAGTGCCCCATTTTATTTTATTTTTTTCTAAAGGTTGCTGTTGTCCCAACTTGCTGATGTGCAAGCAAGGAAGTGCCCATTTCATGAATCCTACAAAAGCCCCACCAAAGCATCAACTGCACCCTGCACACATGGGCACATCTCCAATATGACTAAGATACGCTAACCATCTCTTAATTCTTTGTCACATTTGCAGAACCACATCTTTTCTCTTTTGAAAACGTCGGTAAGACATATATAGACAAGATACTCGTAGCTGTTTGATATTGATATTGCACAGTAGTAGTACAATCTCAGTGGTTTGTCAAACCGCTCATTGGAACAAAACTTGTCTTTGCCCCCTGGGCCTGGACCGTCTGCAGTACTAGATCTCATTGAGTTCTGAAAACAATGGGCTACCTCAGGGACAAGACTCTGATATTTTGAGAAGCAGGACAGGAGCCTGGTATGCCACTACATTGAACCGGAGAATCAAGACCTTCGTTGGTCATCTCTCTTAAAAAGGTTCATAGATCCTAAAGCAAAATATTTTTTTAGAGGACTAAAGCAAATTAAATTTGATACTGTAATATATTTGAATATTAGATAGGGGCAAATCTTTGGCCATTTTTCTAACTAAAACAATTTTGGCCTCTATATTAATCACTTTACTTTAATATTCATAAAATTTTTAACGATGTGTCGGCCAAGAATGGATTTTAATCTATTGAAGGGATGTCCCCTTATATATCTTTTTTTTCTCTCAAATATAATGTAAATGGTGTTTTTTCGTTTAAAAAAATAATGTAAATGCGGTTATGATTCTTTTTTTTTTAAAAAAAATACAATGCAGAGTATAGTGGCATCAATCACTCCATAAAAATTAAGTTTGAAATCGATCTATACATTGAGAAAAAAAAAGAGAAATTCAGGCAAGAATAGTGCCAATTCTATTCACACATTGGATTTCTGCATTTCATTTCATGAATGTACAAGTTAAGTTTAGACACTTGAGAATCTGTGAAGTGGTATATGTAGATTGGATGAGTGTTGTAAACATTTTTTTGAATTTCTCACAACCATTTAGGTGGTATTTGAGTGAACAAACCGACATTCCCTCTAGGGATTATTGATTTCTCTATTTTTTTTATACGCTTCGTGTATCTCTGTATTAAGATTAAGAAAATTTACAGCGGTTCTCTCGAGCGACAGAGAAAAAAAAAGAGAAGTAGACAAAATGATTTCTCTGTGGTACCTTAAATATGATTTTGCAGAATAAATGCCTGTTTTAGGGTTTAGGTACAAAAACAAACAAACAGAGCCGGTCCGAAAGAGACCGGACCATGTGCCTGGTACATTTAAAGTATCAGCCTGTCTACTCTAATTGCAAAGTATCATTTTCATTTTTGTTCACTGAACCTCCACAGAGATGTCAAAGCGTAGAGAATACAACAACAGGAATGCATCTGCATCTCGTCGACTATTAGTTTAATAAAGCTCCGTTTCCGTACTTAAACAAATGAAAAAAAAAAGTTGATTAGAACGAGAGGGCTCAGTGGAGCAGTTGGGGCTCAGTGGAGCAGTTGATCAGAGCAAGGAGTTGAACAACTAGAGCTAGAGTCGATGAACTCTGGTCTCCTCCCAACGTGCGGCCCATTTTCCCGGCACCAAATTCTGCGACGACTCGGCTAAAATCTGCGAGACATGCGTTGCAAACCTCCGATCCATCTCGTGATAGATGCTTAGTACTACATCATGCCAACCGTTCTCCTCCCACCGGCCGGCTTGTGGCATTTGCAGTAATCTTGGCGTATAAACAATTGCAGCTTGGAACATTCTATTCCATGACATCCAACTCGTTTTTCTTTAGTGGCAAGCACAACGCTGCATGGCTACGAATTCGTCAAGCCTTTCCGCGTAATACACGTACAGGAGAATCTCTGATAACCCCTTGTCAAAGGATAGGAGTTAGTGTGTGCTAGCTAGCCGACCTGGAGGAGGACGATGCTGTGTGATCATGTCAATAAAAATCAATGCAGTTAGGTGAGGTAAAGAGAAGAAACTCCATGAAAAAGCATGAAAGCTTCCTCCCCAACCGATTGCAAAAGGGAAAACCAAACGAACATTTGATCGATCGATCGCTGCTCACTGTCATGTCAACCAAGCTGGCAGCCATTGCAATTGCAAGCCAAGAGAAGGTTGAGAATATCAGTAGCAGTGGCACGTGCGGCTAACAACCATTTCTCTTTGCAGGGCTCTTGCTTCACACCCCATCCGGCTTGGCCTCCGACAGAGACCCACCGACAGCGAGCTCCACTTGTTAAACGATGATGATCTCAATGGCGATTCTCATCTTTTGGTCATTTTCAGGTGTCGCATTTTCGCGCCATTCTGCTGCAAAAAGCCATCCCTATCATTGATCCGCTGTATACGATTGCCATTCTTTTTTCTGGACAATGGAATACCACATTTCTGGGCCTCCATATTAGTTGGTGAATGATGCCTTTTCCATTAGTTTCAAGCTTCTGAATTACCTGATTTGAACCGGTGAGTATGACATATGCAAATTTTGATAGAATTGTAATGTGTTGTCTGCCATTAGGGAAGAAATGTATATATCTAGAACTCTATACGGCACCGTGCAAGCAAATAGGCGAGCTAATCATCCTGTCCTACTGTCCGAGCAATCTTTAATTTTTTAATTGGAATCGTCCGAGCAGTATTAATGTCCTATTTACGTGCAAGTACGATGACTTTGTTATTAATTACTGTCCTTGTTTTGTCATGTGCTAATCAGGGTTAGTTTTTTTAATCGATTAAGAGCGAGCATGCTTTGGTAAAGCTCTCCTAATTCTGCACTGTTTAAAGACGTCGCAATGATAGAACATAAAGATGCAATGCTCCATTAGAAAATTTGAGACAAGATTTCAGATCATTGGTGGCTTTCTCAAAAGTTCAGGCGATGGCTTTCACATTTGTGTGGCTTTTCAGACTAATTTGATAATTTCAGGTGGCCACCCTTTGGCATATATTAATGCGTTTCTACAAAGCTACACACATGTCCCAAGCAAGGTACTGGTTACTACCTTGCGTTAGTTGATCTACCGCACTGCAAAACTGTCTGGACTAGGGCCGGATGCTTTTCTGGCCCCGGAGGCATTTTTGCTGCTGTTGTTGTTGATCAGAAATCACGTGTTCAGTTCACACATCAGTGATCTCCACATTGCAAAGTCCAGGCATCATCTGGGTACATTTTTTTTTTTTTAAAAAAGAAACATACACACAGATCATCATTCCCTCTGTAAATCTGTAACTCCATCATTCCATCAGGACCAATATAAAGCTGTAATTCGCTTGCCTTAGAATCACATCAAGCCTGAACTTCCGATCATCCCGGCTGCTGACAGTAACAAGTGGATGCGAGGAAAAAAAAATCAGGACACTGACCGTCGAGTGAACAGAATTTACCCTTGAGATTCTCCGGCCGAAGATAGTGTGGGCCTTGCACGCGATAGCCACTGTAAAACATCAGGACAAACCTGTCACCTGCTCGAACAAGCTAAGCTCGCGCCATCGTGTGGCTCCAGCTTCTACTACCAACAAGGGACCGTATATTCCTGGAGCTAGATTTTCGGCTGTGTATATATCTAGCCAAGCAACCCTTGTACAAGTACAAAACGGGGTACATAAATGCAATCTTGGTCGAAAAGACCGGCTATTTGGCGTGTATATAGCCATCGCGGTAATGACATTTAGCCAAGCTATTAGTAAAAGTGAACATCCTTTTCAGAGGGAACAGCAAGTGATGAGCAAGATGGTCAGGATTGTACCAAGTGATTAAAAAAAATGAAGAAATGTTTGTTAACTAAAAACGAGATTTACAGGGAAAGTCATCCCTCCAAATATTTTTTTTAAGAAGACATTATGAAGTTGTTTTACTAAATTGGTATATATTATGAGCTTGTTGATGATTGAACATGAAACTTTAGACTTAAAATCACACATTATTTACCACTGTGTTAAGTGCATCTAATCGTTAATTAGGCTAGCGATCCGGTCGCTTTTGGTTTATTTTTCCACCCTCCGATTTCTTCCGGTGCCTGCCAGCTACCTGCGGCAAAGGCCACCACACGACACGCACCAACTGACCCCCTTTCCGGCGCGGGCCCACTCGGTCAGGCTCAGAAAGAGGCCAGCCAAGTTGCCCCACCTAACGCCCGCCTCCCTGAGCCGTCCGTTCCCCATCCGACGTCCCACCACCCGCCCACGTGTTCCCCCCTACCTTGCCTGCTCGAGAAGAAAGGCAAAGGCTCGCGATGCTACGTGAGCCGTGGATCTCGAATCCGACGGCGGAGATCTCCCCCCGCGCGCAGCAGCAGGCGATGCACACGACGTCGTCGCAACGGCTATAACTGGAGACGACATCCGCGCATGTTACCCGCCATATCTGTCTGCCTCCCCCCTTCTCATCTCCCGAGAAGTAGTAGTAGTAGTCGTCGAGTAGTAGTAGCCTACCACCACCACCACCACCCTCGGCGAGCGGGTCCCACCGGCCACCGTCCGTACTCCGGCGAGCCGGCATTGCGTGTTCCGGGATGGCGTCGCCGTACGACCACCAGTCGCCGCATGCGCAGCACCCGTCGGGGTTGCCGAGGCCGCCGGGGGCGGGGGCGGCGGCGCGGGTTCGCGCGGGGGCTGATGAAGCAACCGTCGCGGCTGGCGTCCGGGGTGAGGCAGTTCGCGTCAAGGGTGTCGATGAAGGTGCCGGAGGGGGTGGGGGGGAATGCCGGCCGGGGGCGGGGGCGGGAGGATGACGCGGATGCAGTCCAGCGCGCAGGTGGGGCTCCGGGGGCTCCGCTTCCTCGACAAGACGTCCGGCGGGAAGGAAGGGTGGAAGTCCGTCGAGCGCCGCTTCGACGAGATGAACCGCAACGGCCGCCTCCCCAAGGAGAGCTTCGGCAAGTGCATCGGTGAGTCCCCGGCCCGCAGCTTCCATCGATGGTGTGATCCAGAAACAGATAGCCGTAAATTCAGTTCCAAAAGGGCGATTAGTTGTTGCTAACAAGAACACAGCAGAAATATCATATCTCTGGTTGAAGGTATAATTGTGTTGGCGCCATCTTTCTTGTTTTCTATCAATCATTTTTATGCTCCGCAACAGTTGTGTGATGATGCCGTGAACTGTTCATCTTTGCCCAAAGAGTTGGCAGGGACAGGTCTGCCTAACTGAGATCGGCTCTTTGCTTCTCAACTAACCCCCTCAAATTAATGCTTTTGCCTTGCGAAATGGCCCATTATTAAGCAGTAAATCGGTACAGCAAAAGAAACGAGTACTCTGTACTTCTCTTTTGTTATTGCACATGCTTAGGGAGAAAATGGAGTTATAGCGACCGGTTCATGCTGGAGGCAGTTAGGCGATCGATGGAACAATAATCGTGTAGCGCTAAGCGAATCATTTCTCTTTTTAGATAGTTTGGATGTCTAACAATGCCCATGATTCATGATCTTTTAATTGAACTAAGAAAAATTAATCCATGGTTGATCTGCTTGGCATCAAAAGGCATGGGGGACTCCAAGGAGTTCGCCGGCGAGCTGTTCGTGGCGCTGGCGCGGCGGAGGAACCTGGAGCCGGAGGACGGCATCACCAAGGAGCAGCTCAAGGAGTTCTGGGAGGAGATGACCGACCAGAACTTCGACTCGCGGCTTCGCATTTTCTTTGACATGTAATGGTTCACCATCCCAGTTAATTAATTTCCAAGCCGATGAACACGATAAATCGATCGCCAACTGACGAAATGGATTTTTTTTTCCTTCCCCCTCTCTCTGATGCATCCAGGTGCGACAAGAATGGCGATGGGATGCTCACGGAAGATGAGGTCAAGGAGGTGAGGAAGAAAGAATTCTTCTGGATTGGATCTCATCTGCCATTCTGGAACATGGAGAGAGAGGATTAAATATCGTTTTCTTGTTTGGCTGGAATGGATTTGCAGGTTATTATACTGAGTGCGTCGGCGAACAAGCTGGCGAAGCTGAAGGGACACGCGGCGGAGTACGCGTCGCTCATCATGGAGGAGCTCGACCCGGAGAACCTCGGCTACATTGAGGTGCGTGCACTGATGCGTATTTATTTTTTTTCTTTTTTTCTCTATCTCTTGGCCGTATACGTATATACGTATAGTGTACGTATATGTTTAGAGCTTTGTCTTTTTGGTGGGCTCCGGCGTGATGACACGTGTCTCGTCGTCTTCCTCGTTTGTGTCCGCCAGCTGTGGCAGCTGGAGGCGCTGCTGCTCCAGCGCGACAGCTACATGAATTACAGCCGGCCGCTGAGCACGGCGAGCGGCGCCCAGTGGAGCCAGAACCTCGGCGGCGCCGCCGTGGCGGCGGGGGCGGCAGCAGCCCTCCTCCCCGTGTGCCGGAACACGCTCACCACGCTCCGGTCCACGGCGCTCAGCCACGTCATCCCCTTCGACGACAACATCAACTTCCACAAGGTGATCGCGGCGACCATCGCCGCCGCCACCGCCGTCCACACGCTGGCGCACGTCACCTGCGACTTCCCGAGGCTGATCAATTGCCCCAGCGACAAGTTCATGGCGACGCTGGGGCCGAACTTCGGGTACAGGCAGCCGACGTACGCCGACCTGCTGGAGAGCGCCCCCGGCGTCACCGGCATCCTCATGATCATCATCATGTCCTTCTCCTTCACGCTGGCCACGCACTCCTTCCGCCGGAGCGTCGTCAAGCTGCCGTCGCCGCTGCACCACCTCGCCGGCTTCAACGCCTTCTGGTACGCGCACCACCTCCTGGTGCTCGCCTACGTCCTCCTCGTCGTCCACTCCTACTTCATATTCCTCACCCGGGAGTGGTACAAGAAAACGGTAAAATTCTCATCAGGCGCTCGATCTTCCTGTGGCTGCAATGAAATTGGCATCATCTCAAAATGTCAATCTTGTTCCTGCAGACATGGATGTACCTGATAGTCCCAGTGCTCTTCTATGCATGCGAGAGAACGATCAGAAAAGTTCGAGAGAACAACTACCGCGTGAGCATCGTCAAGGTAAGCAGCTGACTCATGTAACTGGGATCCATTCTTTCTTAGCTGTTAGCCTGTTACTCATAAAATTGGTGATGTGATGTGGTGTGGCACATGCAGGCAGCGATTTACCCAGGAAATGTGCTCTCCCTTCACATGAAGAAGCCGCCGGGTTTCAAGTACAAGAGCGGGATGTACCTGTTTGTGAAGTGCCCTGATGTCTCTCCTTTCGAATGGTAACCAATTCACCCTTGTCGCATGAATGCATGTCCAAAATGTGGTTTATCTGAGACTATTTCTAACTGTTTTTCCTGCCTTTGCAGGCATCCCTTCTCCATCACTTCTGCACCTGGAGATGACTACCTGAGTGTGCATATCCGTACACTAGGTGACTGGACGACTGAACTCAGAAACCTGTTTGGGAAGGTCAGTTGAGGCAGCACAGCTGCAAAGAGTTGCAAGAACAATTAGTTTCCCTCGTTAAACAATTCTAGGAGAATAATGCAGATTGCCAAAAGATGGAGAACTAAATCTTAGTATTCATGTAGGCTTGCGAGGCACAGGTTACTTCTAAGAAGGCTACCCTTTCAAGACTTGAAACTACAGTTGTGGCGGACGCTCAGACAGAGGATACTAGGTGACTAGAGAAGCTCTTCTATTTCACCTACCAAATGCATTTGGTCTACAATCATTTTCTAACCCTGGTTATCTTCACAATGTTGCTTCAGGTTTCCTAAGGTCCTTATTGATGGGCCCTATGGTGCACCGGCGCAAAACTACAAGAAGTATGACATTCTTTTGCTTATTGGTCTTGGAATTGGTGCTACTCCTTTCATCAGCATTCTGAAGGATCTGTTGAACAACATTAAATCCAATGAAGTAAAATTCTTCCCTGATAAATAGTGTTTCCTTATTTCCTACAATGTTGTATAACTGGAGGAAATAGATAACTAAAATGAGTTGATGGCAACAGGAGGTGGAAAGCATACATGGTTCTGAGATAGGCAGCTTCAAGAACAATGGGCCAGGAAGAGCTTACTTCTACTGGGTGACCAGAGAGCAAGGGTCCTTCGAGTGGTTTAAAGGAGTCATGAACGATGTCGCTGAAAGTGATCACAATGTACTGTCTCTCTCAATTCTTCGCTGTATTTTCAAATTTCCATAGTTCCTTCAGTCATAGATAGAACATAAACTAATATATGTGGGAATTGCAGAATATTATAGAGATGCACAATTACCTGACCAGCGTGTATGAAGAAGGCGACGCAAGGTCAGCTTTGATTGCCATGGTTCAGTCACTTCAACATGCCAAAAATGGTGTCGATATCGTCTCCGGCAGCAGGGTATTCGACATCTTCCCCCTCTTCTATCTGAAATACTTATTTATTTCCAGTGTATTCCTCTTATTTCTGATTGATCTGTTGCAGATTCGCACACATTTTGCGAGGCCTAACTGGAGAAAGGTGTTCTCTGACTTGGCGAATGCCCACAAAAACTCACGCATAGGTGAGCCTCTTTTTTCAGCGAACATCGTCGATGCAACAATTTTGAGCTTTGCAGTAACAGTTGTTAACAAATCCATAAATATGCAGGTGTTTTCTATTGTGGATCCCCTACACTCACGAAACAACTCAAGGATCTTTCAAAAGAATTCAGCCAGACAACCACAACTAGATTCCACTTCCACAAGGAAAACTTTTAAGACCGTACCAAAGGACGTCTAAACAGACTGCAGATATACTTGTATAGGAAAGAAATACGATAGCATTGGGATAGCAAATATAGTCTTACAAGTTTTGCTCTACGATGGATTGTACAAAATATATGTTGAAAGCTAGTGCCACCATCGTGCATAGATTCTGGAATGTTTACAGATATATGTATTGGAACAGTGGGAATGCATGTTAGAAAAATTGAGTTCCAGGTGGTGCGCCTTGAGCATGCATATTTTCTCTCTTCAGTCTTTCTGCCTTCGCCAGTTTTTCTGCCCTGACTGTCTGTGCATTGCGTATAAGAACACTATTTTGTGGTGTGCATTCAGCACTCTGAGCATTTCCAGACAAGTTCCTGTTTTTTGGAGGCCTGCCTCTTCTTTTAGGCTGAGTATTGGCAGGAATAGTTGCATCCTTTCGAGGATACATAGTTGCATCCTTTCGAGGCCTGCCCCTTTTTCTAGGTTGACTACTAGCGTTAACATATGCATCGTTGGATGTAGATGCTGGAACCAACGCTAGTAAGTTATTGGATTGATGTTCATTTGCCGCTCCAGTCATCATCTGATCTTCCATAGCATTGTTTGTGTTGCCATCCGTTATAGCATAGACTTTTCTTGGTCTACCCACCTTAGGTTTGAAGACAGGAACTGTATTTTGAAGTGCGAATTTATCCGAAATAAGTGTTTTCAGCGGGATAGTTATGTCCAGTGGCAGCATGATCTCCTCCACTTCCTTCCACTCAAGATCCTCCTGGTCTCCATCTTGATAGACAACACTGTACCAGTTACTTTCACTATCATACTTGTCCACTTTCCCTACAAAATGCTTGTCCCCAAAAGGTTTCCTTACTTTCCGCCCTTCTAGAAATTCACCAAAACGATGATCAACAGGAGGTTCTGCAGCATTACTTGGTTCAGGTTGTGATTCAGATGCTACATCAGGAGGCAAGTCTGGAACACCATTGATAATGATGGCAGGCTCTCTGGCAACTTTGATGACAGATGCAGTCTTTGATTCTTGCATGCCATGAATCTCCTCCATGACCTAACACCGTATCAGTTGTCCTTCTATGTAGCTATAACAGCCTGGCACAGAGAGGATATAAGAAACAATGAAACATTCCCAAACTAAGAAATCATAAGCAAGCTTAGTCCACAGAACAAGTAATCATGAACCAAGCACTTCAAAGCTAATGTAACATATGAAGAAACATAAAAAGCATTGGTGAGCATCTAGGAAGCTAGAAGCACCGGTAGTTCACACATGTGACGTGATGGTTCCATGATACATGGCAGGTCTCAGTATAGCAGTGGCAGGTATTGCTGGAGTAAGCATGCCTGTTCAGAAAAAAAAAAAAAATTCCAACAAGTGCGGTGCTCTGAAATTCTGATACGTCTGAGCCAGCAAAATTGGCACTGCATCTAACCCTTGCCGGTTATCTGCTGCCAATTTCAGCACTGCACTAGACTGAACTCGGCCATCAACTGGTCAAGTTCCATTTGGTGGTTTACTGCTAATCTAAAGATCAATTTTTAAAACAAACAAAGGCAAATTAAAAATATAACATGGCTTGTTCCATTAGCTCTAATTTCAGAAATAAATGGGACATCCAAGTTGAACTAAAACTAATTTACGCGTTTCAGAAAGGGTCTACCTACAACAGCAAGTATCTGTTTTTCTCCCGGACGTAAGTACAACTCAAATCCAAAAAAAAACTGTATTACAACATTGATTAGAAAACAAATAGAAGTAGTACCTAAATATATTCCTTAAAACTAGCTCATAAAAGTTCAATTAATTAGAACTCAGCTTCCCAAATCTGTTCCAGAACCAGCTATCTGAAAGTTTTGATCACAAAATAACATCATACACAATTTGGTGAGAGAACTAGGCTGATTCACAAAGACTCAGAGTTGAACAAACAAGGATGATGCCTCTTCTTTCTGCATTTTACAATAAAATAAATAAGCAGTTTGATGCAAAAAAAAAAAAATGATAAAAAAAGTAAATCAAGCCAAACACCAAGATTTTATGCCCTTCCCCAATCAGGCTTGCCACATACTCCGTATGAAATAAATCTTCCAACGACAAAAAAGCCTAAGATCAATTTCTTCATTTTGCATGCAAAAGCATGCCAGTTGTGGACACAGCACATTGGACCTAGAAGTTAATTCAGATGTTACAAAAAAAAAGGTGTCATTTGTGTTAGCATTGTAAAAACCTTTTTTTTCAAGTTGAGGCAGGCAGCGTTCCCACATGCTTTTGAGAACATCCTAAAACGACATTCTCTTCTCTGATTTCTGTTGTAATTAGCTACCATCATAAAGAAGGTGAGGAACCTGTGTTATCCCATAATAGAAAGGCAGCACTTTAAATCCAATGCATCATTTCTGATATATGAACATGTTGTCTATGCTAGGGCTCTAAACAAGGCCAAATCATAAAATTTGTTAAGGGTACGAGGCTACAGGGGCGAATCCACGTACATGCCATGTGATGCACAGGCACAGGCTAAACTTTGACATCCTAATCGCAGATCATGTTACCATGTAACCATGTAACCAGAGTATTAGATCTAATTCATAGGTACAATGAATGGGTGGGCATAAAAATCCCACAACCAACCGAACCACCATTTTTAAGGCCTTCGGGTTGACCTTCGGTTTCTGCTATACCGCACAAAACCGCTCTCCCCCCCCCCCCCCCCCCCCTCTCTCTCCCTCTGAGGGCGGCACGAGCAGAACGAGCATGCGAGCACACAAGGGGGCAGCAGGCAATGGGAGCAAGAGGATCGAGCAGACGGCGGGACCACGCGGCTTGTGACGGGGCAGCACCAGCAGAACCTCACCGGAGCAACGGCCTGCATGGCAGGGCCAGAGCTAATCAGCGAGGCACTTTGCTGCGGCGAGGAGCCTAGTCAATCTTCCGTCAGGGCCGGGACTAGGCGCAGCGCCGAAGCTCATGGACGATGCAGCTCAATGATAGCGTGGGGAGATCTAGCCGCATCACCGGGTACTTTGGTACAAACTGAACACCAAGAAAACCGAACCGATTTTATTTAGGTTTTTGGGCTCGGTTTGTATTCATTTTGCACTTTTATCGGCTAGTGTTTTAGAGAAACCGAACAAACCAACCCGATAAAACCGAACGCCCACCCCTAGGTACAGGACACCCGGTAATTTTCGTTCTAGATTCGCCCCAGTGAGGATATATGCACTCTACATCGTTTAGGTCAATTCAGCACAAGTTTGCATCAGAATTATCAATCTAACATATAAAACCATCTGAGCAGAGGGCCTAGGCCACCGGTTCATCGGATACCCAACAGATCCAAACGGATGCGCAACGCGCTTCGTTTACTAGACAAAATGGAGGCGGTATTTCATCGAACAGAAAGCTCTCGTAGTATACCACCGCAGATTATGATCCAAGGGATGCACAACGTGTTTCGTTTACTAGACAAAATGGAGCAGGCATTTCATCTAACAGAAATCTCTCTCGAAGGAACGTATGGATGGCAGATTCAGCGGACTCACCTCGGTCTTGCGCTCTCCCTGCGGGGAACTGTGCTCGCGAAACTCGGAGGGCTCTGTAGGTACGCGCCCCCCCTTTCGCGGGTGAGAGACCTCGCTCGCCGTCGCCGGGTCGCACAAACCCTAACCCTCCGACGAGAGGGGTGGGGGTAGATCCTGACGGCCTGGATCTGGCAGCAGCCACGCAGTACGCTGGGAGCGCCCGCAAAGGTGGTGGCCGGTGAGGGAGGCACGGCGCCGACGAGAGGCGGGAGCGCGGTGGCCGCCGTCTCCGGAGAGGCGGAGACGGCGAGAGGTGAGCGCCGCAGGCAATACCTCTGCGAAGTGGGGGACTGGACAGCACCGCCAACAGGGTCACAGGGAAGATGGGGAGCGGATTTTAGGTGGTTGGTATTGGGCTGCAGCCTTTCGGCCCATGTAGGTCTGGATCAGAAACTTTCTGGAGGCCCATAAAGTGTTTTGGGCTGGCTCCATCTCGGCTATGGAAGTGATTATCTAATGGGCCTTCTGAAACTGAGTAATTTCTTTTTTTGTTAGAAACAAAACGCAATAATTTCACTATTTCAGTGTACAATTCAATGTGTTCTTTTCTTTAGCAATGGTATACGTACAAAAATTTTCTTGGGAAAAAACCGCTCAAAAGTTTCACGTGTTATCATAAATGAGAAGTTAGATTATGCTAAAAAAAAAGAAAGAATTTAGATGAGGTTAGGTGTCTGTACAAGTTCGGTAAGAAATCCTAAGGGATTGTTTACTTTATAGATATTTTCAATATTTCCAAAATTTTAGCAAATTAGTAATATTACCGAGTTTTGGTAGAATATACTACATATGATGTTGTCAATTATCTAGACATGGCAAATATTAAGTAATAAACTAAATGTTGTCATATATCTGTTAATTTTAATAAACAATGTTCATCGCAAAAAAAAAAAATAATAAACAATGGTATGGTTTAATATAACATGAATCTCTGAACATGCCCTAAGTCTACCATTTCCCTTTTTAAGAGATATAAAATAAACTTTGGTATATTTGTATAATACCTATGCACTTTTTTTAAAAAAAAACACCTAGTATTATACAATTGAAGCGAAGAATGAAAATGTTTTTTTAAACTTAAGTTTTGTATTACCGTTTCCATTCTAAAATTAATATTAGCATCTTTTAAAAACGTAGTCCAAAGGCGTAACAATTTTTCAGAGGAGCGCAGTTCTTTTAAAAAAATATAGAGAGAGAGGAATGCATTTCTTACGTCTTCATGACGTTAATGATTCTCTTGGACGATTTTAACATTTACCTGCTCATTGCCATCCAATAGTTTTACCGCGTTATCTTAACCATGATCTTACATCAGTAACATCACCTTTGTATATACCATGAATTTTGACGCTACATCATGCATGTCTTCTCTTTTTTTTACTGCGGGTGGTAACTGTGATAGAGACTTTCACACGAAAACAACAAAATGATCATGTTCCTTTCACTTGGGAAATCTCTGTCTGCTGAAGTTCTTTGACCATCCAACAAAATCTTGGTGTGTTCACATTTCAGCTGCTGTCATGCATGACCCCAAAATGCTTAAGCTACTACGCCTAATTGCGTTTAATATCTAACAAGTGGCAAGGAATCACTAGCTAGCTAGTTTACAACTTCCATTTGCGGGAATTACTTAGAACACTTTCATTACCAATTACCACTAAACAAATTCAACTTTGTGTTGTCACTTAGCATTTCTAAATAGTAATATTTATGCCCCTTTGCTGATTCCATCTTTTTACCATGTTCTTTCCCCCCCCTGAAGGAATTTCTGCAGAAATCTTTTGACCTCATTGTCACATTCGTTGTCCTGTTTGTCCTTAATCTTGAATCCGTCCTTAAACAAATTAATGATACTTTTCCAATCAAGATCCCTCGCTGGAGTGCGCAAAGATCATATCTTTTTGTTTTTTTGTTCTAACCTCAAGTAAGAGCTTGCTTATTGGTGAAGTTGTTAGGGTGGGCTAGTACCCTACATTTCTTACTAGGGTCAACAATAGCATCCAAGTGTGCACTTTTAGATGTTAATTCATGCCATGTGTTTTGCTTATGATTGATTTATCCGTGAAAGCAAGGCCATCATTTGATTCTTTGGGCCTTACACTGGTGTAAGCAATCTCCACAATACTATAACTATATAGAGAGGGAATGCAACACCTCACATGATTCCCTTGTTCTTCCTTCCTCCTCCACTTGAGAAAGTGGTTTGGTGCTTCTAATTGTAAATGGTTTCTTGATTATTTTGCATGCTACTACAAATATGCTTTGCCGTTACACACCATTGCTGGTCACATTCTCTTCATAAATTGTAATCATCATGAAGCTAAGTAGCTAGCTAGCTAATCTACCTGAAGAATAGCACATTAGCCAACATCAACTGTCGAGCGGCGTTAGCTGAACAAAAGAAAAAAAAATGACTCAGCTTAGCTGAAAGAGGGAGGCGGCATTTTGACTATATTCTATATAGTCGCACGTTCAGCAACAGCAATTACAAAATTGGTACATGAACTTAGCACAAGAATTTGTGCCAAAAAGAGTACTAATTACACTTGAAATCATAGCTAGTTAAGATAGATTATCTGCACAAAGTACTCTGCTTACCGGCCGACAAAGATTCGGCAGCCACCCTCCCCGCCTCTACGGAGAGAGGGAAAGAGAGATAGCCTTGCTCAAAGCTAGAAATTCCAAAGAGTCAGAGAGAGATAGGGGCAGAGAGATTCAGCTTCTGCTTGCTCTAAAATATATACTAAGGAAGTGGGAGAATTAGTGCGCCCTTAATTATAGGGCTCTCCCAGCATAATAATCTCCTTTCCTCATCCCTAACCTATATGCAGCATTAGAAGCCATTTGCATGCCTTTGGAAACTTACTTGACGGAAAGACAAGAACTGCAAATGGCCTTCATGTGAGCTTGGGAATGTCTGATGTTGTAACTAAATTATTAAAAAAAAACACGGTACTTAGCTTATTGGTAGCCCGCAGTATATAGGGATTAGGGAGATGTCGACCTCCTTCCTGTCAGTGCAAAGATGCAATGGTCACTTTCATGACATAATTAAATCGAGCAACTGATCACATGAATCCCATAGTCACATGCAAAAGTATAAACACTCACATAGAAGAGTTTGAATCGAAGTGATGATCCTTGCTAGCTAATGGTCTATGCTGTCACATGCCATTATGTCCTGCGTGTAGATATATGTGTTTGATTTGCACTTGTTTTGCCCTCTCTGATTGTAATTGTAAACAACAACTGACTGTCAAAACTCAAAACCTCTTTCTCTTACAGTCAGGAGACTTCTGTGCATTTTTCTACCGTTTCTTACAGTCAGGAATTAAACAGTATCTGAGAAATTAAGGAAGGGTTCTGCTAATAACTGCAAGAGCAATAATACATTAACTCAACATGCATGGAGGCTTCTCAATTGCTCTTCTAATCACTGATTGAGTCGCAATATATACACTTGGGTTCTTATTCTTGTTTGACTCATCTTTACGGTATCATGTCCTGGTCCCTGGCCCGGCGATGGTGCCGGCGACGATCGTGCCCGTTGCGATCAATCTAAAGGTGTGATTTTTTTTGGAGGAGGTTCTTGCATTGCTTTCTTTCTTCTAACTCTCATGGATGCATGATTCCCAAAATCGAGCTCGAGATAGAGGCGAGGATTGGAACTGAATTCGCTCTTGCCCGTTGGGTGATTTTCTTGCCATGTCCTTTCGCTACATTTCATTTTCGTGCTACATTTCGAGGCGCAATTAGTTGCCGCTTTAAATGTTCTTTGGTGATAAAATTTTGCGATTCTTTTGGGTGGTCAAAAGGGTGCGTCTAATAGTAGAGTTAATTGTATCTGAGCTACTGCGAATCGAATTTTTCCCCTCGGTGTGTTCTGTTTGTGATAACTCGGTTTATCTTCGTCCAGAAATTTTAGCCGCAATTTTATCCCCATATATGCTCATTTGTATTATAGAGACATGACATCCACAAAGCTAAAAATGATAAGAATCCGGGAATGCAATCCGTCTTTTGGTAAAAAAAAAATGCCAAAAATATCAGTATTTTTATATTTTGTTTTTGCTAAAATTTTGAGGGGTTTCGGTTCAATTAGAGGACATTGGATCAATTCTACAAGAGGATTGTTATGGTTCAACAGTTGGTACTCCCGGTACTGGTACCACTCTGTACCAAATTATATCCAACCGTTGATTCTTTAAGGGTACGATTGAGAGTGGATCATCGGTCTCGGACTCTCGGTCCTCAAGGCGCGATTATTTTGCATCTTCAC
The DNA here is from genome assembly GCA_009805545.1 of Oryza longistaminata. Classification (NCBI taxonomy): domain Eukaryota; kingdom Viridiplantae; phylum Streptophyta; class Magnoliopsida; order Poales; family Poaceae; genus Oryza; species Oryza longistaminata. The sequence continues at coordinate 38,035,724 of CM020178.1, forward strand.
GGATGCATCTAAGTCGAAGGTCGCGGCTCAGCGAAGCAGTAGTGGCTACGACGGCAGAATTGTGTGAAAGGTAAGGGAAGACAACATCGTTCATCTGAGGAAAGCAGCGGCGGCGGCTGAACAAGACTTTGGATATTGTTTGCCTGGAGATATTCCCTTGCTAGCCGCATCCTCAGATCAGATAGACCAAACAAAATTTAACATGAAAAGTCAAATTTACCTTCACATCTTGTTCTAGCACTAAGGCTGTGTTTAGTTGGATCCAAAGTTTGGATTTTGGTTGAAATTGGAGATGATGTGACTGAAAAGTTGTGTGTGTATGACAGGTTGATGTGATGGAAAATGACTGAAGTTTGGATCGAAATTTTGGATCTAAACACAGCCTAAGTACCGAGTTCTAGCAGCCGTTCGATTGATCCCTAGCATGTTGAACGGTGAAATTCCTTATTCTACAAACATCACAAATGACTGAAATATGTCTCCACTTAATTAATTAAAACATATTCCCAATGTTTTTTTATTTGTTGTTAAGGACATCAATAGAGACGGTCAGCATACAATTTTTTGTGCACATATTTAATCACGGCCTATTCTTTTTTTTTATTCACAGCTATATTTAAAATAACTATGTTATTTTCATAAACAAAATGTTAATACTTCTACATATACCTATGAGTTAATATTATAAGTGTTGAAGAAAAATATCTATCAGAGAATGGAGGAAGTCAACATCCCTATTTCCTCCTATGTACGAGTGATGCCAGTATGCCACCGTGCCCTAACCTCATAGAGTCATAGTTCTCCCAATTCCCGGTCCCTCTGTTCCCTGATACAAACATTTGTAGGATTAAATTTTGTATGCAATATAAGTATTTCTCGTGGCACAATGATTCTAATACACAAGATTGAAAATTTATACGTAATATAAATATTTTTTGGGACATTAATACACATGAATTTAAGTATTTAATTTTTAGCCAATCAGATACTTGGGGAATAATGTGAGGATTTTAAACTGAAACATAATATTTTTCTCTTAACCTTAATAGCTAAACAATATAGAAATATTAATATTAGTGACAGATGGAGCAGTACTTAGCACCACTTCTGTTTTTCTTTTCTCAACCCTAACGACCTCACCTAGCCACACTGAGCTCCTCTAAGCCACAATAGACAAAATCAAGTAAAACAACATTTCACATAAATATAATGATTTTGTGGCAACTAGTTAGTACTAGTAAGCAAGAGTTGAGAAAGTAGAAACATTATTCCACCGGTTGTCCGATTCATCCAACAAGTTGGGTTCTCTGCACAAGTAGGATATATGGCCAAAAAGGTCCAAAAATGTTATAGTAGTATGCAGATGTTTATTTCTCAACGTTGAGAATTTTTTTCGATCCGATTACATGAAAAATGTATAATACACACACTTCTACTGTGTGTCCTTTTCTTTTATTTCCTAACTCTATTATCCCGTTTTTACGCACACAAGTTTTCCAAACTACTAAACGTTATGTGTTTACAAAAGTTTTCTATAGAAAGATTACTTTAAATAATCAAGATAATTATTTTTAATATAATCATACACTAATTCATCGTTCCATTTTATATACATGGAGGGTACATCCCCTTGATCGTACTCTCAAGAATCATCCGGAAATCTTTGGTCTCACTAAATTCCTAGTTAAAACACATCCATGTATATTTGGTAATGGTGTTTGAACCCTTCATTGTTGAGCGGCAAAATTAAGCATACGTGCTCCAATTCTCGTTCCATTTCATCAGATTTCAGGCCTATTTGGTTTTCTACCCTACCTATTCATTGGTAGTGCCAAAATCTAGGCAAATTTTGGCACTATCAATTTTTTGGTAGGGTAAAGTTAATTAGTCTACTTTTGGTTTGATACCAATATGGAGCCAAATTTTAGTAGCATGGTGAAAAAGATTCTAGAATATAGCCAAATTGAATATGAGCCATATCAATTGTTTGGCTGCAAACCAAAACTAACATATTTACTATTTAAATTACCAAAATTTTGGTAGGGCACCATTTTGGCTTCAATCCAAAACGGACCTTCGTAACAAAATACTCTTGCACATTTGCAATCGCCGGCCGAATTCTTGGGAATTGCTCGACCACCACACCACCGCTAGTCCACGCAGTTCGTGGGGGGGAAAGAGCGAGACCAAACAGCTAACCAACTGTAGGCCGGATCACGTGTCCGCACGCGTGCAGGTAGGCGGGCCAATGGGAACTCGCGACGAGGGAGGGAAAGGCGGCCATTAAACCCTCTCACCCAATGCAAAACAAAGCCGAGATCAGACATCCTCGCCATGGGCGAGGGAAAAATCGATCGATCTGTCCAGCAGATGGTTGCGCGTCACGGACGCCTCGCCTGTGGCAGCGACCTCGCCGACAGCGATCCGCACCCGTTTGACCTCGCCGTCTCGCCATCTCCCACATGAAGGGAACCAACCCAATAATCCCACCCCCCACCAGGCCACCACCGAAGCCTGAATCAAATACGAGTGGAACTGCATGGCATGTCACATCGCGTCACACTTGATCGTTTGGTAATGAACTTTTTATTAGACGAGACGAGCACGGACGCTAGCTTGCGCTGCAGGGTGCGAGCAGCACTAACAAGGAGAAGGACGAGGAGGATTCAGCTCGTTCAGGGCTTTGTGGAAGTAACTGGGAAATCACGGAGCAGTAGTAGTAGTAGCACAAGTTGTTCGATCTTTCTCAGTGTCCGGTCACGAGAGAAGGTTTCTTTTTGTCCCTCTTTTTTTTTTTTCGTTTCCCAGCTTTCATGATGTTTCTGGCGAAAGTTACAATAATACTACACACAAGGGAAGGTCAACGACGCCACTCTGACCTGACCTGACCTCCTCCTCTCGCGCGCTGCACACTGGCGCTGGCGCACCACTGCGCAGCGCACCGGTCGCCCGCCGCGCGCGCCCGCCACCCTGAGCTAGCTAGTGCGTGCTCGTGCTCGAACACCGGACCCCACCGACACCACCAACAACGACGCCGGCCTACGCGCCGGTAGATCTCCAGCTCGATCGCTCGCTCCCCTGATCGGCGGCGACAGCGTACTACGAGGCGAGGTTCACGGACAGCATGTCGCCGAGGGTGGCCCATATCTCCTCGTCGACGTCGAAGCCGGCCTGCCGCTGCCGCTCCGCCTCGGCGGTGGTGGCGCCCGGCGCGCGCCACCACCACTCGCCATTGTCGCTGCCGCTGACGACAGACGCTGCCGTCGCGGCGCCGTCCTTGCGGTTGTAATTGTAGCAGCTGTTGACGCTGCTGCTGTTGCTGCCGCTGCGGTAGTCGCTGTAGCCCGCGGCGGAGTAGTCGTAGCTGTAGCTCGCGTCGAACGCCTCCCGCTCGTCGCCCTCCGCGTCGGCCTCGCCGTTCCTCGCGAACCGGCCTTTCACCCTCGGCCGGCTATCCGCCAGCGTCTTCCTGCACGCGTACTGCCCCCCAAACACAACCAAAGCGTCAGCACGAAGAATGGGCGATCAGAGTGCAATTTTTTTAGCGTGGAGGAGGGGAATGGTTACAGTGATCTTCTTGTTGAAGTTGCGTTGATGCCGCTTCACGCGATACCTCTCGATCCTCTCCTTCCTCTCCTCGGCACTGTACCGCCCGACCTTCTGTGAGAATGGCCCGCTGCCGTCTTGCCCGCAGCTTTCGCCGGACGGGAGCGGCCGCGGCGGCGACGATCCGTTCATCCCCTGTTTTCGTCAGGACACAATTCGTCAGTCGAGCTTCCATGAACGCAGCTCGATTGGAAGTGTGCACCGTACGTGCAGTTCAAGCTGTTGCATGCAGCTTATATTACCTGGAGGTCGCCGGTGCTGAAGACGCGGCGGACGGGGCACGGCGAGGTGAACTCGAAGAGGTCTCCGGAGGAGGACGACGGCGAGGAGGAGAGCGGCGGCGGCAGAGGCAGCTGGTGGGAGGAGGAGGACGACGGCGAGAAGAATGCGCCGCCGAAGTGGTCGGTGAGCTGGAGGTGATGCGGGAGGGAGTGCGAGCTGATGCTCCTCTGGATGTTGTTGTAGTAGGACGAAGGGAGCGACGAGGAGTAGGACGGCGGCGACGACGACGACGACGACACCGCCCCTCCGAAGTGAGGGAACCCGCCGCTAACATTGCCGTCGAGGTAGCCGCCGGCGACGCGAGGGATCTGCGTCGGGACGGCGGGCAGGGCGGCCGCCGGCGAGTGGTTCATGAAGCTGACGTCGCTGCCGTAGGAGGCCGCAGACGAGGCAGAGGAGGAATGGCGGAACATGGCTTCTTTTTAATTTGGACGTAAAAAAAGCCTTGGGACTTCGGGCGAATTGTGTGCTTGGGGGGAAGCTCAAGTGGAGGGGGCACGGTATAAGAAGGGGAACTGGGGAATGGCGGGGCGCGTTATGTGCGCTGGCTTATGGTGCCATGCACTGTGAGAGGTGGTAGGGTCACCGCTCACCCGTCCATGCAGTACAAAAAAAATCTTATCATGTCCCACGCGAACTATACCGATATACTGTATACTGTATCGGAACTCATTTCACAAGTCAAATCGAATTTAGATGGTGTGTCTTGCTAAAAGAAAACAAAAAACAAAAAACATTATGCACTGCAAGACCGAGAGTGGTCACATCTCCACTACTCCTATATTACAAGGTAAGAACAAGTTTAATATTATACCTAACTATTATCTTTAAATTATCTATAGTTAATTTAATACAATTCATACAATAATTCCATATAAATATATAATATACAAGTAATATCTGGTCCCATCTATCATACACACGTTACGTCTTGTAGTATGTGCTGCGGCTAGCTAAAAATCTGTAGTTCGCTACTCTTCTCTCTTTATTTATCTCCACGATATATATTTATAGCTGATTTATAGTCTGTTACTGTACCTACTCTATAAGTAGAGCAACTGGTAGGACTATAGGAGGGTTGAAAGTATGCGTGTACAGGGCATCTGACTTTACTTCCTTGTACAAAGTCAGATTTCCTGATGCTGTTGATAAATTTACTTGCTACTACTACTACAACGGTTAGGTGATATCAGCCGCTGATGTAAAATCCAACGGCCAAGATTTTATGCTCTTGCCCCTTTACAGGAGTTCTTTACACTCAACAGATCCACGTATCATTACCCATTTGGCCATTAGAAGATTGCCTAGACTGGAGCATCTACCGGAATATTTGTACTGCTGAATTGTATGGCATAGGCAATAGTCCTTAAAAAGGTTGTTTTACCCCTTTTATTTATGAATGAATGAATGAAAGGTGCTATTGGAAACTAGATGCTTTTGCCTTGAAAACAAAAGCCCGCGAAATATTCTCATTAGCCCCCTTTCATAAAAGTCATGCTGAAGTTAACAATTTAGAGGAATGAGTATAGGTGTCACAGCTAGGGAATATGCTCCAACTAATTACACATTGATTAACAAACACAACGAAGTTGATGCCAGGGACCTTTCTGTATAAAATCAGATCAATAGGGTACGGAGGTACAGCTTACTGAAAGATATTTTTGCGTGTATGGAACGTCGGCAAGTACGTTCAGAGCAATTTTGTTTTCACGGCAGGAAACATAAATAAGATGATTCACTGGGTATGCCGTATGCGTATGCGTGTTCCCAATTTTAAGCAAGCACACCATAAAATGAGAGAAATTAGGTAATTGAAAACTTCTAAGCAAATCGACAAACAGAAACAGAAATAAGGCCTTACCCAAATACACTTGTTGACAAACTTTGACAGCACCTGTCAAACACAGCACCAATCTTTTAGAACCCCCATGTTTTGACCTTTGACTTCACGTCACATATTGCCAATTAAATCCACTTACTGAGAAAAACAGAATAGTAATCAACACTAACTGAAACTGGACCATTCTCTCTCTGAGAGTGAGTGATCTAGAGAGGGAAATGAAAAGTATAGAATTCATACTGTAGTTACACAAAGATATGCTGCTTGCCAGAAGCAGACTCTGATCACCTGTCTCAACATGCCAAACTTTAACATCGAATCGGCTAGAGCTCCAGTGCTCCACCTAGTGTTCCTTATCTTTTATGCTGTACCAACGTCCATGTACGTAGCCCATGAGAATGAAATGTATGTAGTGCTGCTATTAGATAAACTAGAGATGCTTTTTTAAAAGAAAACTAGATGCTTTCCCTCCAATATTCCAATACAGTTTGATACAGAGATACTTGTATAGTTGTATATATGCCATTTTCAAAGATCTTATAGGGTTCATTGTTGCACGATTTGCATTATATCAGAGGACTAGGGAAAAAAAAGAAGAGAAAATCCCATCACTCGCCTCTTAAGGCAGAAGAAAAGTACTGAACAGGGTGGTTAAGATGATGGGTAATAAGCTAAGACTGTTTACTCATGAAACAAACGCGTGCATGGAATTGCAACAAGCACGGTGTGACTAGAACAGGTGATCTTTCTTTTTAAGTTGTCAAAAGGAGATGTAAGTCAGTTAGTGTACTTGCATGGACTAGTATTCTTTTATTGATTTAACTTAATTATTGATCCTTCTAACCTCACGCTATACTCCAAATGCTTCCATCTTTCAATGTATACTGCTACTTGAACTGTCTACATGTTAAAAATTATGTCTTAAAGCCATGCTTTAACAAATAACTTGTACAATTAAATCTAAAAATTTGTCAGTTGATCATGCTAGTCATTTAGATATTTCCTTAAGTTTACAAATTTCTATCATTTTGGCCTGGAACATTCAACTTAGTTTATTCATGCATAGTTGCATACTACATTTAGCTACACAATCATAGTCTGTTGCAGATAATGCCTTAATTCTGTTTCCATTTTTCCTGTAAAAAATCTAAGAATATAGTCATAATTCATAAGGTTCTGTAACCAACATTGACTATAACCTAAAAATGCAAAGTGATTGTCCTATACTACAAGGTTCCTAAACTGAACAACTGGATAGACATAGGCAGGACTTGAAAGCAGCTTCAGAAGTTGAACTGTTAGGCTTGGAGTTTCTGGGACGCCCATCATCTTGCACACTCATTTCAGGCCTCTGTTCTTGCAGAACTATGTTTAAAATAAACAATATATACAACTTCTAAACTAGCTCATCGAGCAACAATTGTGTAGTACTGTTGCAGTCGTGTACTTAAAGTACTATGCAATTATAGAACGATAAAACAACTATGGAGCATTTCAATAAGGACCACTCAATAGCCATATGATAAAATGATTTAAAGCAATGTATTTCACCTCGAAGTTTTAACGGAAGTAGATTCAGACCTACAACATTTGGATGAGCTTTATGAGATTCAAATCTGGCATCTTAGCATGTCCAGTCAGTCCATTTCATATTTCTTTAGCTCGCAATATCTAACAACATATCAAGGAGAAACGTTAGCCATTTTCATCAGATGACATGAACTAGATGAATAAATAGTTTCTTTTTGTTTTTCTTTAATGATTTAACAAGACATTTTTCTCTTCCTGAAAAATTCAAAGGAGTTAACTTTTTGGAGAATTTTGACCAGGTCTATTAGAAAGATTGACAGCCTAAAGATTGATCTCCCAATGTTACAAACAGAAGAAGAAATGTATAATGACAATCCTGATGGTGTTTAAGCCTCTGCCAAACGTATTTGTTCAGAAAGCTTGACACTTACCGATAAACCATATCTTGTTAGGGTGGTGTAGTGCATGACCACCCACCAGGATTTAAAATTTATCCATAGCCTCTGTTAGCTCAGGCATGCGCTAACGAGGAGCAGACATGAGCTTCTTTAACTGATGTCAACAGAAAAGACCAAAGAGATGCAGTTTGACTTAGAGGGGCATCAACCAAACATGATGAAGTCTTCGCATGCTTATCTATAACGATGCCACTTTACAGATGCCCTCCATGACTGCATGCAGAAAGTCATTGTCACTTGTTTTTCATTTGAAAGTAAGACTTGTTGATAACATGAGGTTTCTCCAAGATCGCACTGCCTGAAAAGGAAATTACATAACGATGAAATGTCATGATCAGAAAATACAAAATATCTTGTGTAGATGCATCCTAATATCTTTCAGTGTTGTTCTGAAAGATTAACTTGAAGTTTTGCTAACACCACATTGAATATACTCTTGCCTGCCAACATAGTTTGTATATATGACAGTACTGAAGCCTGAAGGTGCCAATTTGGCTATTTCATCCAAAATGGTAGGTAATGAACTAATGGAACCTGAAAAACTGAAAAGACTTCAGTGATAGAAATAGTTGATCAGAAAGTCAGTATAATGCACTAAGGAGTCTACATCTTTTCCTAGATAATAATTCAACTAGGAAAACAGTAGAACCACTACCTTTTCTAGTGGTTAGGCAAACAGCGAATCAATGATACAAGATAACTCTTGGTTTGTCAAATGGAACTTCAGCACCAGGAAGTTCAGCGCAAAGTCCCCATAAATCAAATTTAGGCACCAAATGATTTTGTAACACCATACGCTTATTCATTATTATATTTTTTTCAGTACCATGGAATGAGGATATACATATTACAAATCAATTCACAAGTCAACATCAATGAAAAGACAAAATCAAGTCAGGGAACAACAAGATTTCCTTTCCAAAAAAATGCTAAGAGATTACACGATCCTTTTTACATTCTCAAAACCTATAAAAGACTCAACATATGATTTAAATTAACATGTATGATCATTCGTGTAGAACATTAAGAAAAAGGAAAATAAAACATAGCTAATGATCTAACCAGTCTCATCCAAAAGGCCCTGCCCTCATGTCAGCAACTGGCTTTGGCATCACAGGACCCATGCACGAAAAGAGCGATGCTTTCTTTGGCTTACTACCAAATAGGAAAGTTCGAAGAGGTACTCCAGCTTTCATTGACAGAGATCTGAAGCTATGTTGTGTTCGGTTTCTTCTTCCTATAGACAGTTCAATATTCTCTCTCAGTTTCAAAAGAGCCCTCCCAACCTCCACTTGGAGGCTCCTCACATGGTCCATCCCAGCTTGTAGCTCTTTGGTAACCTTGCTGTTCTCTTGCTTCATACTGCTCACCTCTCCTTGAAACTTTGCAGCCTGGAAAGGAGTGAAATGAGCTTCATCAGTTTGGCCCAATGCTGTGATCTTTGATATCTCCTCTTCTATGCTGCACAGCAATGAGAATCTACTCTCTAGTTCCCCTTGTAGCAGCACATTCTTTTCCAACCATACCTGCAGATCAGTGCTCAAGCCACGCAACTTCTTTTCAAGCACAGCTGACTCTTGTTTTCTAGCTGACTGACAAGAAGGCACAGCATCTGAGCCTTCCTGCGCTTTGGCATCTGTAAGTTTATCCATCTCAGCTTTTGCTTTATCAAATGATTTCTGGAACTTCTGCATATAATGATATGATGTACTGAATCTCAACCAGAAGTCCAGGTTTTCCTCCAGTATTCTGCTAATTTCTGCTCTGAATTTATCTTCCAATGATGGGTCATGTGGTTCTTCATGTTCACGTATCTTCATGTATTCTTCTGTCTCAGCAATATTTTTGTTTTCAAGACTAGGAGAGGCATTTGCTTCAGATGATTCTTCAGACTCCACAAAACGCTGAGGTAGAGAATTGTTGAGCTTGGTTTGTAAAGAGCTCAACATTCGTCTGAGAGAGCGAATCTCATCATCTTTTGTTGCACTGGAACTCTTTAACTCATTCATCTCTGACATTGCCTCGAGATGATATTCTCGATTTCTCTTCTCAATTTCTAAAAGCTGTTTCTGCGTATCTTTGTAGTTACGAAGGATGGATGCATAATCTTTTAAGAGAATTTTATCCTTATCCTCTAGCCCATTCAAATCTAGTTGTTGCCACCCTAAAGTTTCATCTGGCTCTTCCTTATGTGCCTTGCTAGAGTCATCTAATGCATCCAATAATCCTTCATCTTTTGATTTGCATGCAATTCCGGAATCATCTTGTGATGAATTTACTATTTCATCAGTGGAATGTGCATCCAACTTCTTTACAAAATCATTAAGACTGTCATCTACTTCAGTTAGTTGCTGGTGAATATTTCCATTCTCACTGTGCACAGACTTTCCAATCCGCTGAATTGTCTGCAGAACCTCCTCAACTTGCTTCAATCTTTCAGACAACTTGCTAGAATCCTCAATCAAAGCTGCCTTCTCGTCCTCTAAGCTATCCAGGCGCTTCTGTAGTTCGTCTGCCTCATTTTTCATTCTATTGATTTGAGTATTTTGTGAAGAAGCTGCAATTTCTAGGCTGATGACCTTATCCACAATTTCATCAACCTGTCCGGCTAGATGCACCGAGTGTTTCTTAAAAAGAAATGGTAAGATGTTGCTATATATATTTTGTGATGGAGGGAATAACCCATTTGGAGGGGACCTTTTTAATTCGGGAAAATATTCTACCTCTCATGCCATACATTCCTAAACCAAACTCGCAACGTCTGAAATCCAAACTCGTATCATCGTTTGCATCTACTGCAGACGTTCAACCACGAGTTAACGACACTACACCTCTCCTTGCGGTCTTGGAGCTTTCTTACAATCTTTCAAGTTTCAACTAGCAACAGCAACTTGTTCCTCTTTCCGTTGGATGATCAACTACGGTGGGAATTCCATCGCCGTAGGCGCAGCTGTTTACGGCAGAAATTTCAATCCCATTGCATCTGCTTCAGGTCAGACAACGTTGGCTGACCACAGTCCAATTTGACGAAAGCAGCACACGCAGGCTCCGCATGTATCTAGGCATAGAACGGAATAATTTGCTAAATTCACCCGTCATTTGTGCACAAACGGAAACTACTCCAGATATCATATAAGCATTTGCTAAACATGGCAACTCAAAACGTGAATTCTTCAGTATAGTAAAGAGCAGCGAGGGAAGCATATAAACTCAACAGATCATGATCGGTGTTGATTTTGCTGAAACAAATCATTGGTAATGAAACCTTCTAACAAATCTATGGTTCGACAGATAGTCATCAGTGCAATATCCTGCATCCGAATTGCTATAGAACAAAATGGAGTAATTCAAAAAGCGTGTTTAGGTTGCCATTTCCCAAGTTAACCAAAAATGGGTATAATCCAAGGAATGGTCCTAATCAAACAAACTGAAGCCCATGTCCTGCACACACAAGATTAAAAGAAATAATCAGTCACCAATCCGTCAGATGATACATATGCTGGAAAGTACACTATATGGAAACAAGAACTACCATCATAATGGAATGGCAGGATGCAGCCTAGATATTGAAACATGGGAGTAAAATTATCTATAGATGAAAACTGGTACAAGTATGTACCGTTCCAACTTCATGACATGATTTGAATCGATTATATAGAAAAAAACAAAATGAAGCGTATACTGCAAATAAAAGAGATGAACAAGCAATTCGAAGAAACTCATGCTGATCAACAGGATACCATGAACTCAAGCATAGAGCAATGTATCTTACATCATCAGATTCTTCTTTCTCCTCCACCTTCTCTTCTTTCTTAGCCTCAGATTGAGGAGCAGCTCCACCACCAGCAGCCGGAGCAGCTGCTGCAACAGCTACGCCACCTCCGCCACATGGAACAGAAGCAAACTTCTCCCGACCGGAAGCAATAATCTCAGTGATATCCTTACCAGCCAGTTGAGACAAGAGTAAATCCATCTTGCCATGGTCAACTTCAGCTCCAACTGTTAACATCAGAAAAGAAGAAATAATCATGATTGTACATGCAGCTACCCAACTTTATCTTTTATGCACATACACTGGCATGCCTAACATGACAAACACATATTATAACCTATATAAATCTCAGACAATGCATCCTTCATAGGAGGCTACTGAAAGATATAAATTGTTGAAAGAAACATTAAAATGGCAAAACTACATGAAAATGTAAGGCCATAACAAAATATAAAAAATCCCCATGTAGAATGGTTAGAACTTAGAATTCATATTTATGATTGTATCATATCATAGGAAACAAAATAAAATTCAAACAATGCCACAAAACACATGAACATCATCACTTAAATAATACTCATATCAAGGCAGAACCCGCTTATTTTTCAGACATCTCAGAGCAGCCAGTTCTATTTCACTAATATCATTGATTGCATGCCCTTACTACTGCAAGGACAGGACAGCATGTGGTTCTTACATAGAATTTTGTACTGCCTTACAGTTTTATACCTGCTGGCAATTTTTTTTACCCTTTCTGAAATTTGTAGTTTCTTTAGTTCGAAAAAGGGTGTTACAAACCACAAAATGTTCAACATTAACACTGCACATTATCTGGGAAATGAAGTCAACAACCTTTTATAAGCAAGCAAACCTTAGCCTCTCAAGATATGACAAGGAGTAATGAATCCCTTGACATGACGGAAGCACCATCTAAAACCCCAAACCACTTTTGCAAGCAGGCTAAATATTCATGGGGGCATTACCATCATTTCGAAAATAACGATCATGCCAACATGTGAAATTGAGGGGATTATCCAGTAAAACTACCTGACTCCAGAATAGTTGTAAGATCCTCCGCAGATGGGTTAGGGTTACCAGCAAGGGTGGCAAGGAGATAGGCAGAAATGAACTTCATTCTGAATAGATCACAAAAAAAAAATTAAAAGGGGAGCAGAACTATAAAATGAAAAAAAAAACAGCTACCAGTACAAACTAAGCTTGTATCGAGGAAACAACAATGCATTTAAAATCATTTCAAACATCTAGTGAGCATCTTCATCAAATTCATGAAGCGAAGACAACATTTAGTGGACGTTTGTTTTTTCTATCCAGAACTATTCTTTCCATACACCATTACCACATCTAAACAAGCATACACAGAAAAAATAAGTTTAACCTAGTCGAACCTAGTCGAGTAAAATCCTGGAGACCTATTGTCTCAGCAGACAGTATTGGTAGTGCGATACCAAATTCCCACGCCTTTCCAAATCTCGCATGTTTTGTCCATGGCTCGAAAGGCTACATCTACACTCCCCAGTTCCCACAAAAAATCATGGTCTCATGGCAAGGGCTCAAGGGGAAAAAAATGAAATGAGTAACCCATAAAATCCTATTTGGAAAAACACACGCAGATCTAATGCAAGGCTTAAGGCCTTCCCCCATTAATGCTCCACGCAAGAACAACCAATCCCACATTCCCACCTAAACCTCAACTCCGCCTACACGACGCTCGCAGCTTAAAATCGGCGAGCACGCAGCAAAGCGAGAGGAGACCGGCGCCAGCACTGCAACAAGAAATCGCGGAGGAGGAAGAAGATGGGTAGAGCCCTTACTTGGACGACGGCGGGGGGCGGTGTGGATCCGGGAGCCGAAGAGTGTGGGGGGAGAAGGTGACGGCGGCGAGGTCCCGGCTCTAGTGCTTCTCGCTAGGGTTTCCAGGAGACCAGGAGGGAGATGGGCGAGGAATAAATCGGCCTCGGGTTCGGAGTGTGCCGGGTTGGGCCGGGCCTCGAGAAAGTTGTTCGGGAGGAGATACGGGCCAGGCCTGAAGCCAGTACGGGGTATAGTTTCATTCGCGTCCTCCAACTATAAAACCGGGTGAAGACCATGTGCTCTAACTATCGAACCAGTACAAACCAGTGTTTGAAACCGATTGAAGATAAAGAGTAAATTGACTCACGTAAAACGAAAAAACCATTATCACATAATTAATTATGTTTTAGTTATTATTACAAATTTGACAAATTGATATATTTGGTATTTTAAAGCAACTTCTATATAGAAAATGTAATACATTGTGCATGTTCTTTTCTCATTAAGATTAATATTTTACCTCGATTTTCGTTAGTTTTTCAAACGACCAAAAAGGTGCATTTGCAAGCACTTAACAGTAGAATTTTCCATAAACTATTTTTCCTAGATGCATTACATTTTTCCAATGGTAGATCATATATAAAATGTAACAACAGTAAGTACACAAATAACCATCCTGAATAGAAAAACAAACTGAGAATACATAATAGACATATAAATCCCATTTTATGGCAGCACCTTGTTTGATATGTATAGACATTAAACCGGGGAGTATAAATATTAAGAGTATGTGATGCCTTGGAGGATGCATTGTCTACTTGGTTGGACTTCACGCACTCATTAGTGGAGCAACACGAGTGATAGGGCACACACATAGGCTAGTGAGTTTAGCTGCAACCATTCCAGGTGCCTCTTGCATATCAAGGTCCTTGGATGCCATTTCGTCGGGCAGTTTCCAATCAAAATGGTAAAGGAGGCTAGCTAAGGGTAGCTCTATGTTGGCTATCCCAAGGTTTATGCCTGGACAAATTCTACGACCGGAACCAAATGGAAGGTACTCAAAAGTATTCCCTTTGTAATCCATATCACTATTTTCAAACCTCTCTGGCTTGAACTCCTCAGGGTCCTCCCAATACTTAGGGTCCCTGCCCAATGCCCACACATTGACAAACACACATGTACCTTTCAACACATCATAGCCCATAACCTTGCATGTCTCACGGCATCTATGGGGCACTAGTAGGGGTCCAGGGCAATGCAATCGTAAGGTCTCCTTGATCACCATTTTTAGATAGTTTAGCCCAACAATATCATCCTCAGTGACTGTGACCTTCCCTTGGAGGGCTTGCCGCACCTCGGCTTGTACTTTTGTCATTACTCTTGGCCACCGAATAAGCTCTGCCATGATCCAGATCATCACTGTGGCTGATGTCTCGCTACCCCCTGAAAACATGTCCTGTAACAGTTTTGTTGTTTGTTAGGTATATGATATTTTTTCAACTCGTAGGTCATAGATAGTTGCACAATGTATAACCTAATCTTTTAGTGATAAGTAGCATGAAATTTAATTCTACTAAAGCACAATGTATAACTAAATTTACAGAAATTTGTTGTGACTTTGAATAGATTGTTTCTATATTTGTCATTTTACCAATATGTGCTTTTCGTTTGGTTTATGTCAAAATTTTAAGTCAAATCTACCATACCAATTTTATGTATAACTAAGTACTTTAAATTTAATTGGTAGTTAAGATTTTGAAAGTTTGACTAGAGGATATCTATAACACCATGACCGTAATTTTTTTATTTCATAGGTTTTCCTCCTTCTAGTTACCTAGATATATCCGACACCCTAGTCGCATACACGATGGAATTATAGTAAATACTCAAATGCAGCGAAATGTTTTTAGAAAATTGATGCAGCAAAATGTTGCACCGACATTTATGATAGCCACTGGATCCCTCTCGTGCTTGATCTATATCATAACTGTTTATTATTCATGCACATGTGAAATTCTATATCAATGGTTATAGAACTCAAAATATGGACCTTTCACAAACTGTAAGTACATGATTTTGAAATTGTTTTCTCAAGCTTTTTTTAATTATGTCAAAGTTTCCCGCTGCAACGTGCAAGATATTCACAAGTTTAAATTCTTATCCAACAACAAAAAAAGACTCATGTAGACTAGAAGATTATGTTATGATCCAAACTTTTAAAGTATCACAAGAAAATAAGTAATGATATGGGCCTAATTTAGTAATAAATACATAAAGTATGTTCTATTTATGTGGAACCTAGTCGGCAACATGTTCGTTCGCACATGGTACATATTTTTAAAAATAATAACTGATATTTATTAACTTGAGTTTTACAAATATCATACAAATGTTATTGAGACTCAAAACTGACCACAATTCGTTATTACTTAGTTTCAAATTTTCGAAATTGTTAAATCACCGAAAGAGAACTAAGTGAGGTTTATTATTCATCAAACCTAGACACCAACTCAATGTTATTTGGCTGTTCAGTTTATTAATTCTGCCTTTCAGATTTAATCAATAAAGAAAATAACATACTCAAAACTACAGACTGAGTACCACTTAATCTTCGTTAATTATAAATTTCAGAATTATTAAATCTAAAAAAGACTATGATTGCGATTTCAAACGATGTGCAGCTTGATATTCATTAGTTCTGGGATTTTGTAATTATTCAAATCATCAAACTATAATTGATACTCTAGACTATGTATGACTATTAATTAATCTAAAATTTTAGAATTATGTTCAGATAATATATTCCACTCATCAGATTTATAATATTCAATGTTTATGAAAAATATTTGGTCAAATTTTTAACTTTAACCAGAAAATTTCCTTAAAGGGGAAGTTTTAATAAAATGGTATACATAGATTTTCTCAAAAAATATTATCGTAATATCTTAGACTTAACTTCGAATATGGTCACACTTTTATTATAAGTGCAATGTATTTATGACTAAATGGGATATAACTAGGGTGTGTTCGAATCCCTATTTTCCCAACTACCCCTCTCGTTTTCCGCGCACACGCTTTTCAAACTGCTAAACGGTGCGTTTTTTGTAAAAAGTTTTTATACGAAAGTTGCTTAAAAAATCATATTGATCCATTTTTTAAAAAAATTAGCTAATACTTAATTAATCACGCACTTATGGACCGTTCTGTTTGCCGTGCAAACTGTTCCCATTGGGAACTCCTTCTAGCGAACACACCCGAATACGAACGTGTACGGCTTGGTACTTATTAATTCATAGTTAGATATATTGATATATTCTTTGGTGGAAGGCCTTGATCATACATTTGATAGATGGACATGTATGTTTTTTTTCTTTCTAGGTTAACATGATAATTTATAGCTTTTATTATTATAAATTGATGCTAGATTTTCTAGCTTTTTTGAGGATTTTTTCTAGCCTTTTTACCTTCTAGGATTGATGTGGGCCTCAAATCTATCTAGCTATTACGATGATGATAAAAAAAATTACACTTTTGTTGCTGTGGAGAGGTTATAAATTCTCACATTATTCAAAGAAAAATAGAATGATAATTCCTTTAAAAAAAGAGAATGATAATTGGCACTCCAATTGGATAAATCTAAATTATGCTTCATCCGTTTTATATTATAAGTCGTTTTGACTTTTTTTTACTCAAACTTAGTTAAGATTGACTAAATTATTGCTTTATGGAGGCACATTTTTCTTTACTCTCCTCTTCTCACCACTCTTTCTAATCAATCCTTAGTTTAGTGCGTCCGAGCTTTCAGAAGTGTGAGATATGCATGCATTCCTGTCATCCCGATACAAAACGATGCTATCGTCCTAACTAAAGCGACTCCACGGATAGTGGATGTGGATAGATGGGAGGAGGGAAGAATTGGGAGGTACAAGAAATGTCGGATCGTTGTTTACACAATAAATGCACACAATGAATTGGGAGCATAAAAGTAAAAGATAATAGCACATGCAGTTTTGAGCTTTCAAGATGGTATATTCTGAAACAAAAAAAAAATACTCGAGTAATGTAGGAGAAACCAAATAAGGAGTGATACACAACTTTCAAATTTTAGTACTACAGTCCTCCAGTTTCGTAATTCTTGATGTTTTAAATTAGACAGAGGTCAAACAATTAAAACTTTAATTGCTAATAGTTTTTGGATTGAAGAGACTACTAGAACATGATATACATATTAGTCTTAAAAACATTTTAAATATTTACTTACTTTTTATATGCACAATAAAAAAATCATAGTCAAAGAATATATTTTGAAGTCCATATCGTTATCTAATTAAAAGGTCAGAACTGTATGGATTACAGCAAACCATCGCTTGTGTCCATCCACATCCTCGATTGCACAGGATCGCGGCAGGATACGCTGCGTCCGCGCCTTTTCGCCTTTTTTTCCGAACACTCTCCCATCCGACGACGACCCCAGCTGCGGCGCTGCACCGCACGCCACGCCCACCAGAATTATATTCGGCCATTGGTTTCGGCCGGGCGAGGGGCGCGCGCTGGGGAATCGGAGCGGAGGACATGGTATTTTCTCACATGTACGTGCTCGCGCGCACGTGAGGGACAAGACATGGTTGGCGGGTGGGGATACGAGCGACTTGTGAGAGTTGTTACATGATGCGACGCGGGGCCGCCCGGGTCGATCCGGCCGGCCAGGCCAGCAGAGACCATTTCCAGACTCCAGTTAATGCACGCGCGCGAATTAACTCACGGTAGAGAGTGCGTAGTGCGTAAACGTGCTTGGTCGTGCGAGCTAGGTTAAATCTAGCTCTCTATATAGGTATAATAGGTATAAAAGGTGATCTGGATATGATCGCATCCTGCAGTCGGGCGTATTAGCTCTGAGATATGATCCGCAGCTTGGAGATTCTAGCCGTTGCAGCTTCTTTTTAAATTTATGTATATTTAATGTAATTGTAGAATTTAGAAAACGAAGCTTAAAATCCAGGTCCTTTTAAACTAATTCTCACCGCTACTCAGAATCTTGAGCTTCACCAAATAAGGACCAAATGCCAACATTCAAGTAGTATGATGTAAGGGTAAGGCATGTGGCTCAATCGTTGGCTGAGATATAAGATAGTTGAGTGTTCATAAAAGTAAAAAAAAAATTGAGTGTTCATCGAGAAGAAATAAATCGAGACAGTACTAGTCACACTACAGAGGGCTTGATTGGAGATACACACACACATACATACATGGTGTGTGAACCGAGTGAGTGGTCCATTTCTCAATTGATCGCGAGCATGTTGTGGATTTGCAACTTGATACGGGTGCACCAATCATGTACCAAACGTACATGGAAAGAACCAGCTAGCCATGCGCGAGCTATAAGTTGTTATACTGTTGATCGATCCAAGACATTGAGTTAGCTATAGGGACCAATGCAAGGAGGTCATGATCGATTATCAACTTGTGTTGTACGCACGTATATATACGTACAGTACCTGTGATATGTTGCGTGGTCTGAACGTACAGCACAAAGTGTACTGTTTGTAGTACCGATCTCCACTTCAAAATTCAAGTGACGACATACCTTTTAATTTCCCAGCCTCATCTCAAAATACGTAAAGCATTTCTGCGGCTTTAGTTTTGCTTGCATGCTCCGCCGTAATCAATCAGCCCACACTGATGTTTCAAGCTCACCGAAATGTTTATTTTCATGTTGCATTTCTTTTACTTCAGCTTTAGTATATATAATATAACGTTCATAAAAAGATTTCATGGCACCAGGTAATATGTTTTACGTAGTTTATCTGGATTGTTTTAAACAAATTGATATGCATGGTCAAATTTATTTTTTTTTGCATGATGATTCATATCAAAATATGCCAATTAATAAAAGAATTAATACACCTTAACGGCCAGTCTGGTCAATTTCGTTATGTAAAAAAAAACACTATTTCTACTGCTATACTGACGTGCATTTCTTTTGAGCGTTTGTGAAAAAAAAAAGAATACACCTTTGAAACAGAATAAAATTTAACCCACCTACGTACAGTTAGATTACGACCCATCCATAGCACACAAAACATTTCTTAAATTATCCTATAAATCAGAAACATTACCGGCCCATATATTGCTTTATGGAGGCACATTTTTCTTTACTCTCCTCTTCTCACCACTCTTTCTAATCAATCCTTAGTTTAGTGCGTCCGAGCTTTCAGAAGTGTGAGATATCCATGCATTCCTGTCATCCCGATACAAAACGATGCTATCGTCCTAACTAAAGCGACTCCACGGATAGTGGATGTGGATAGATGGGAGGAGGGAAGAATTGGGAGGTACAAGAAATGTCGGATCGTTGTTTACACAATAAATGCACACAATGAATTGGGAGCATAAAAGTAAAAGATAATAGCACATGCAGTTTTGATATTTTTTGCAATCGGGTGAGATAAGAGTCTCGCGTGTGAAAATACGCTTATTTTCGCGTGCGGATATTTTAAGCGGTCTGTTCGAAAAAAATAAGGAGCTGTATGGGAAAATGAGGATCGATTTTTACATACACGGACACTTATGATCCGTCCGTAAACTATTGGGGTGCCCATCCAAAAAAGTCATTTTTAGTAGGGGCCGTTGATTATCTTTTATTTTATTGTGGCTTGATTAATCATCAAAAATTTTAATTATAACCTAGTTTTCTATATTTAATTTTTAATAAGATGAATAGTTAAATGTTTGTTAAAATATCAATGGTGCTATATATGAAAAATGAGGTAATATATATGTATGTGTGGGGTTCCTGCACGACGATGTTAACGATTAACTGTACCAATTAGTAAAAGAGTATTTGGAAACGACTAGTCGATCTGATCAGCCAAATCTATCAACACAGGATGTGAGGACGATCACCCCGCCACCAGCAATATGTCGTAAGAAAACACGATGATCATTCCGTGCATTAATTCCTCGCAGTAGCACAGTAGAAAAATTGACAGATTAGTCAGAGATGATTGTAGCGAATAATAGCACAAACTAATCTTATTGGCGTACGCAACAATTACAGATAATGTTTACACAGCTGCATGCAGAAAGATACTCAAATGAACGCCATAGGAGTTCAAGTGTGTACATGTCGGCAAGAAATGTTGCAACACTGCACCACACCCTAGCTAGCTGTACTAGTATAGAAAAATAAAATAGTATACGTACTACTTGCTACTAGCATATAGTAGTCCAGTCACTTTCATCGAGATTTTGGAAATTATACGCCATGAAAAATGAGATTTGGTTATCCAGTTCATTGCGTGACCTAACGCGCCGTGATGCAGCAGCGCTAGCTTTGCCCTCGGAGTTGCATAATTGTACCGACCATATACGTGTATTCTTATGCGAAAACTAAAGATATATTGTACTCTTTCCGTTTTTATAATATACTCCATCATCCGTCCCAAAAAAACTCAACTTCGTACTATAACGTGACACATCCTATATGTCCAGATTCGTTATACTAAAATATGTCACATCTTAATACTAGGTTGTCTTTTATAGGATGGAGGGAGGGCGACATTGTTAATTTTTAAAATATGTTTGACTATTATTTTATTAAAAAATATGATTAATAGTTTTTTTTAGAATTACACAGTACAACGCATACACTCACAACGCACGCACACTCACTACTACGAACGTACGCACGTAAACATTGAAATGTTCTTTAAACATAAAATATAATTATTATTTATTTTATTCTGACTTAATTTATCATTAAAATGTTCTTTAAACATGACCTATATTTGTATATATTTGTAGAAATTTAAATAAGACGAATGATAAAACATATATAAAAGTCAATGGTATTATATATTACTAGTAAAAAATAGATATGGTACTATATGGAGTATACTATATGGTTGAACATATGTGAAGGTATACACTCTCGCAAGTAGGAGTACGCACGTTCGTCGGTCGTACACGTGCAGCTGTGCACAAATCCAGTAGCACGGATTGGTCGGCCTATGTTGATATTTACTTTATTAATTAAAAACTGGAGATTCTAGCTGCAGCCTGCAGGCCGGTTTGCACTTGCGCACACTAATAATGGCTGGATTGAAAATCTAATTAACAACTCAAAACATAATGCCACGAAATCTCTACAAGATTATACTAGTAGAGCAGAGGGTGCTACCCTGGAACTGAGATAGCTAGACAGATACTGAGATCCCATCCTCCGCCGTCCGGCCGGCCAAGTCACGTGATGCCAGCTCTGAGGTCGGTAATTTTAGAAATTGAGCAACATAGGTAGGACCATCCAAGAAGCAAATGCAATTATGCAAAGAACGTCGTTTTGTATATTGACTTCCTCTGCCTCATACTCCTACTCCCTCCGTGACACCGTTAACTTTTTCAAAACATATTTAACAGTTCATCTTATTTAAAAAAATAAGTAATTATTAATTTTTTTTCTATAATTTGATTTGTTGTTAAATATATTTTTATGTACACATACGGTTTTACATATTTCACAAAAGTTTTTAATAAGACGAACGGTCAAACATGTTTAAAAAGATCAACGGTGTTAAATATTTAGGGACGGAGGAAGTATATAGGAGACTGTTGACTTTTGAGCATTCTTCGTATTTAAAAATCATTCATGCTACAACGCGTTTTTATCATTCATCATATTTATATTTAGTGTATCAGATTTGCTTAATATATTTTGATAGAAAATCGGAGAAAACATCTTTCAAATTTTTAGCTGTCAGGTGTACTTTAAGCTGATTCGTGCACGGAGGTGAGAAACGAAAAAAAAAAAAAAAACATGCGCGCGCTGGATCCTGCGACTTCGCCTTCACACTAAGTTTTGTTTGCCTAACACTGAGTTTTGTATGATTAGATATAAGTTAATTACAATGTTATTATACTATAATCATATTATATCTATATTCAATAGATTTTAAGGGAGATTCTCTATGAAAAATGGTATAGTTAATCACTGAAAATATAAGTTATGGTTAAATCACCTTTAATAGTAAAAAAATAACAGAAAAATAAATGGAAGCACTACATATTTTTTTAATAAGATGAATGATTTTTATGTTAAAAGGTTATTAACTGACTATACCTACGAAGAGGATTTTCTTATGGTAAATCTCAAAATGTGTTATATATCTTATTTAAAAGCTAACGATCTTTACTCGCATCTAGCTAGACTTAAATATATCAAGGGAAAAAACTTAATTAGAGGAATATTGTTATGTTAAATCTCAAAATGTATTCTTTTTGCTAGCTATGCTGTTTTTCAATCAAGTCATTTTAACTTCATCTCACCTAGAGAAATGTCTCTAGAAATTTTCATTAAATATAAAAAAAAACATGTTAATCATAGAGTGCTCAATTTATTGGTAGATACATATATGACTGGATTGCTTAGTTAGTACTCTCTCCATCTTTTAATATATAACGCCGATGACTTTTTTAACAAATGTTTGACCATTCGATTTATTCAAAAGTTTATGCAAATGTATAAGATATAAATCATGCTTAAAGTATTTTAAATGATAAAACAACTCACAACAAAATAAATTATAATTACTCCTACATATTTTTTTGAAATAAATTGAATGGTCAAACGCGTGATAAAAAATCAACGACGTCATCTATTACTTAATAAATGGATGTATGACTCACTTTTTTCAATAAAAAATTACTTATGATTGAACCAAAATATCTTTCATTCTAAAACGAAGGGAGTGTGCACCACTCCAACTAGGAACAAGACTGTACTACTACATTACGAGGGTGTTTAGATCTAGGGGGTGTAAAGTTTTGGCGTGTCACATCGGGTATTATATAGGATGTCGCATAGGGTATTTAGGCACTAATAAAAAACTAATTACATAATCCGTCAGTAAACAGCGAGACGAATTTATTAAGCCTAATTAATCCATCATTAGCATTTTTTTACTGCAGCACAACATTGTCAAATCATGGAGTAATTAGGTTTAAAAGATTCGTGTCAGAAATTAATCGCAATATATGCAATTAGTTATTTTTTGCCTATATTTAATACTTTACGTATGTGTTTAAACG
The DNA here is from genome assembly GCA_009805545.1 of Oryza longistaminata. Lineage (NCBI taxonomy): Eukaryota > Viridiplantae > Streptophyta > Magnoliopsida > Poales > Poaceae > Oryza > Oryza longistaminata. Next base: position 38,059,107 of record CM020178.1, read on the forward strand.
TTCGATGCGATATGATGTAAAATTTTTGTGTGGGAACTAAACATGACTTCGTGCCCCCGTTACTCCAAGCTAGCTAGTCTAGCTAGCGTGTCTATTTTATTTATTTATTTAGTATTTAATATTATATATCTTTGCGTAATCCTTAGGATCGATATGATGTTCTGCCAAATACTATGCCTTTTTCTACAGTTGTTATGCCAAATATTATATGTTTAATTAATTAATCTGTATTAAGTCACATGTTTGGAACACATGGTAATTAATTAGTCTTAACCAAGTAGTACGTTCCAATCAACTGGACCGCTACAAATTAAACAAACAGCTATAATCCAAGTTCAGATTAACCTGACTGAGATCGTCTCTTATACATGTCAGAAATCACGCGTGCATATCTCTAGTCAAAAGCGCCCCTAATATTATCTGGCCAGAACACGGCCAAACTATATACGATCCCCACTTAAAACAAAAGCACGCGCACACACACACACGCAGAATCTCTCTTAAGGCTAACTTTTTTTTTTTTTTTGCGGGGCTCTTAAGTCTAACTGACACTAATGAATCATGGGAAGAATGTGGTTTAACTTAATTTAATTAGGGATAAGTCGATGTCAAGAGAGACCAGGTCGTCGCCGTGAGTCCACTCACGGCCTCAGTCAAAAGTCCACGCGTCGTCGTCGCGCCCCCCCTCGCGCTGCACGTGGCTGGTCTAAGCTGCTGCTCGTTGACCATCGGTCAACGGTCCTGGAGACATTGAAAGGGAGGCGCCAACAGTAGCCACCTTTGTTTGCCTTCCCTGCCGCCATGCATGCATCACACTGCCAAACCACCCATTTCTCAATCTCTCTCACACACAAATTATACATCAGGATTACGTACATTAGAGTTGGTTTTTTTATACAACTCTAGTGCATACATATGTATACCATACTCTCCAAGTTTTTAACGTTTTAAACAATGACAATGATCTTTAAAACATAGCTTTGTCTTTTACTATGAGTTTCTATTATAATATATATAAAAAACAAGTAAATATTTAATTTTGTTGAAATACATTTTAGGACTAATAATCTATGCATAACATAGTAGTGTCTTCAAGCTAAAAGTTTTAAAAAGTACTAATAGTTAAAGTTTAATTGTTAGACCTAACTTCATCGAATGCATTAAGAATTATGAAATGAGAGGAAGGAGTATGAAATAAGGCTAAATTCTTTTTGCAACTCAAAACCTCAACTTACTTGTTTTTCATTAGCATGCTTCCCAGATTGTTAAATGGCGTGTTGTGCAAATTTTTCTGTATGAAAGTTTTTTTTTAATAAAAAGACCAAATAGACATATTTTCCAAGTCTATAATAAGCTTGTCTCGTGTCATGTGCTTCCGAGTTGCTCAGCCACAAACACTTGTTCGAACGCAGCTCAAGTGCATCCATGCGTTTGTAGTACACACTAGTACGTGGTACTTGATTTGTACCATAGCTAGACTGCATGTGTATGCTTTCGTTTGGCACATTAGTCGTACTGAGCTATTACCCGAACCAAAAAGATCGATGTGGTACTAGCATTGTAGCTGCTGACAGTGGATGCATTGCATTGTACCGATCGATATGTATCCGTGATCTGTTGCGATCTATCCATCTGTCCGGTGATGCATGGTGGCACCCCAGGGCCATCTATCCATCCATGCAGGCCGGCCACTAGCGGCGGCAAGCATTGTGCATTTGTGCAAAGAACCAAATCCCCAAAAGGGCTTCTCCCTCCGAGATCTGGCCCTAGCTCCCCCCCTACTCCATCATCTACACCCAGCATTGCACGTTGAGCAACAAAGCTACAGCTAGCTAGTGCCTTCTCCATCCTGTTTGCCTCCTCCTCTCTCTCTCTCTCCCCTTTGCCTTTGCAGAGATATCGATCGATCTCATCTGATCGGCTAGCTCGATCTGCATGCACTCGCAAACGTATATACTTGCAAGGTATAGGAGAGATTACAGAAGATGTGGGTGGTGTGGTCTCTCTCTGCAGTGCAGCATATGGCCATTGCCATGCAGATGAGATGGAGATGGATCGATATATATCACCAGTCGATGCGTGTAGTACGTGTACCATGTGTGTCAGCTAACGCATATGTACTACTACGACATGTACTACGTGCTATCCACTGGAACAGCCGTTGGTTGTTGGTCCCTATAGCTTTGATCCTTTCTCTTTTTGATCGATCGATCTCAAAAGGCACAGGATTTGGTCCATCCAGCAACTGAAATGAACTGATCGATCGATGATGATGACCATATATGCTCGCGCGCGATCGAGAGGCATGAATTGATGAGTCGATCGATGGATGGCCGACCCAGTTGGAGAGATCGAGATCGGGACTGGATACGAGAGAACCATATCAGCTAGCGGCAGCAGAGAGAGAGAGATATAGCTAAGCTGCGAGAGGCTCAAGATGAAGCCTTATCCGTCAGAGAGTTGGAGTAAGATCGTATCACAGGCAGTACAGTTTCAGATAGGGATCGATCGAGCTGCAGGATATATCTCTATCCATCTTGCCGGTGCGTGCGTGGAAAGCCCTGCACAGGGATGTGGGTGTCTGGGAATTTGGTTAGTGCTGTGCTGCATGTGTGCATTGAGTAGCTTTGCTTTCAACGAGATCACCAGGAGATAGCTAGAGACTGTACATCATGCTGGAAAGCATTTAAGATATATAGTTATATCCCTTTGTTTCATTGATTTTTGGTATGATGTTTGGTTATTCATCTTATAAAAAAATATATGTATATTTATTTTGTTGTGACTTATTTTTTTATTAAAAAAATTAAACATTACTTGTACTTTTTAATATTTGTATTAATTTTTTTAATAAAATGAGTGATCAAACGTGCCAAAAGTCAATAGTGTTATCTGTTGAGAGATGGATGCATTAATTGACAAGTGCTACTCTTCACAAAGTTATTATTCCATGTAAAAGTAATGCATATAAATACATGTGAAAATCAGGTCACCGAGAGAAGTAGTGGCTGTTGAATATATTATCCGCTGGACAAATTTGCAATTTGACTGCTACTACTGCTTACAAAGTTATTATTCCATGATTCCATCGCATATAATTCAGGTGGAAATAAGGTCACCGAGAGGAGTAGTGGCTGTTAAATATATTATATCCGCTGGACAAACTTGCAATTTAGTGTAGCTACCACTTTGCTCTTTTTTCTTTGAGGTTTTCTCAATTGTTTTTTTTTTTCAAAAGTAGCAACAACTTGGAGTTTCTGCTTGGATGGTTAAAAAACACATGCTAAAAAAATTATCCGATCGATACCGGGGGCTCATCCTGAACCGGGAGAGAGAATGAACAAATCCCCCCAACATGCCATGCCATTGCCATGGACGCAGCATGAGAAAAAAGGCCCAAAAGTGTGGCCTTCCCGGCAATAGGCAAGTAGGCTCGCGCGTAGTTTAAAATCCAGTGGCCACGAGTCATTCGAGCCCCGTCTTTCGCGAGTCCCAAGGAGGATTTTGGCAACAGCGGAGATCTCGTTCCAGAAGCGGCTCGCTTTAAGGTGGCAGTGGCAGCTCCCCCCCGCCCGACGCGACATGCGAAATTTCAATGCTCGATCGGATAGTTGATGGCGCCAAGCTAATTAGAAGAATTAACCGGCCTTAAATCATCTATAGTCATTTTAGTAGTTAATTCATTCAATAGTTACCTATAAACATATATTCCCTCTGTCCTATAAAAAATCAATCTAGTACCGGATGCTACACATCATAATACTACAAATCTGGACATACATATGTCTAGATTCGTAGTAATATGTTATATCCGATTCTAGACTCGTTTTTTATAGGACGGAGGGAGTCCTACACAATTAATATCTGGTCTCACCTGTCATATACAAATGCATGTTGGAGTTTGTGTTGCAGCTGTCTACAAATCTATATCCCGCTGCTCTTCTCTATCCTCTCTTATCTTCTCGAAATGTGTTTATAGCTGGTTTATAGTCTGCTATTGTACCTGCTGTAAGATAGGCGAGGTAGAGGAAGAAATCCCTGTAATTCTATTCCAACTTGGCGTAATTAGTTCTCAAAAAAAAAAGAAAACTTGGCGTAATACTACTAGTTCTAGACGAAATGCGCCACTAGTGGCTGGATGGCTACTCTACTACATCACCGATTCACCGGTCTTCAGATTTGCCGACCAAACTCCCAGCTAGGGGATTGACTTTGCCTTCCACCGCTGCATCCATCCATCCATCCATCGATCCATCCGGGTCGGTGAGATTCTCCATGACCGTGAGCCTCCCTATCAGATAGTATTACTACCAATTATCAAATGCGCCACTGTATCATTTCTCTAAGTCTCGTGGACAAATAATAAGGATCTGAAACCCTGAGGACTCTGAAAATTACAGCACATTGTTTATGACGGCGGGAAAGCAATGCATTGCCTGGAGGATGAACATGGACGGTTTCTTTTCTCTGCCCTACGATTCCTTTGCTTCCTCTCCTAAGATGACCACGTCCTGAGGGGAGTTCAAAACTGTCCAGAGCGAATGCATCCGACAGGTTCGTGTGGCCCTGCGAAACTGCAATTCCTTTTGCTGCTCTGAATTCTTCCTACTTTGGCCAGAAAAAAAAGAGGGCGGCGATTTGGACGGACAGAATCGCAGAATCTTATCTCTCTCCATGGATGTTCGTCGCAGCTAGCTGAGCTAGCCAGCGAGGTTTTTCATCAGGACAAATCATGGCACCGGCTAAATCACCGTCATTTCATTAGTTAAACACGCCGGCACACACACGATCGTTCGTGCGTCGTGTCTGATCTATGGTGGAATATAAGTAATCCTGCTGTGTACTACTACTACCTTATTTTGGCAAGGCTCATCCAATCCTTTCAGACTTGACAGAATTTCAGTCCAGCAATTTGCGTGGCAGTACTACTAGTATAGAGTGTCCACTAGGCTCGAATTGTGCTAGTTGGTTGCTACTAGTGAACATGCCACTTGCCCTGTTCCTCACCCACTTCACCATCATCCGGTTCTCTGAACCTCTCTGCAAACCTGTGTCACACAGCTAGAGTCCAAATTAGCATTGATACTACCCTCTGCATTGCTCTCTCCACCAGGTTGGGCTCAAGAACATGGCATGTTTAGTGTTTACCAGCAGCAAGCACAAATTAAAGGCAGCAATTTTAATCCTGAAAGCACATCAAACGTCACGCTTCATGCATGCATTGCCGCCTTTGATGTCACCAGTGAAAGAAAGAATAACGCCAGGATGTCCTCATCTCATAGCGACTCCACCTCGGAAACCAGCTGGGCAAACGTAAGACGACTGAACCCGAAACATGACAACGAAATCGTGATCAGATCACTACCCCTTTTGGTGATCTTTGACACGACAGAAAGTTTAGTCTGATCGGTAGGCCTATCACTTCTCTGAAAGAAAAAAAAACAACTCCATTGCTGGAGAGAATCAAATCTCCAAACCAGACACATAAATCACATACATTCTGATGTTTTTTTGTTTCATATGGAAGATGATCAGATCATTCCAGGCCTCTGAATCTAGGAAATGCACACAGATAATAATTTTAAGTTCACACCATAATAATCACACGCCATTCTTCAAATCTGAAAGTGTTTGGACTTTGGGCTTCACATCAAAAGCATATGCTTCAAACACAAAGTTAAAGAACATCATTCTGCAGAGCTCAATCAAAACAGGTACTTGGAGATGTAGTACTTATTAGAGCTGGGAGCTGCAGTTCTGTTCCTGTCACCCAGCCAGTGCTGCATGTGCACGCCAATGGCGTCCAGGTACAGGCCGCTCCGGCCATGGAACCCGACCACCTTCCCTTCCGTCGTCGCCGAGCTGAAGTAGGTCCCGACCTCCTCGCCGAACGGCCCGTACTTCCCCCGGTTGCTGACGAGAGTGATCGACCTCAGCACTCTGGGCCCTTCATCCGGGCAGGTGTTGTAGTAGCCGTATATGCAGTTCAGGACCTCGTGTGGGTAGTCCAGCTTGATCTGCACCGGCATTTTGGTGAACAGTTGATTAATTAGCATCATACAAATCTCATCTGAAGTCTTTAAGCTTTGGTTACATGAGACTGGTTGATGCTTGCAGTGCAGACAATTTCATCTGCTTTGCCACATTGTCTCTGATCATTATGAAACAGCTCGAATTTTGTTACTGAAAATAGGTGAGCAGTTTGAGTAATCAAGCTCACTCTGTGTGTTATCTGGCCACCGTTGCCGTGCCTTGTGGACCAGATGGATTGGCCACTCCTGTCGTACTCAATCTGCACAGAACCGATGAAATCGGCTCTCATGATGTAGATTTGCTTCACTCCTGTGTAGACACCATCGTCCCATGGCTTGCCTCCCTCGCCACCCCAAGGCCCTGGCCCTACTGGTATTGGTTCTTTCACCACACCATATGTAACCTACACACTCACAAAAAAAAAGAACACACATTTTTTTTCATTGGTCATAATAGTTTCACTATCAGCAACACAGAAAAAGATGTTCTGAAAATCTACTAATACTTCTTGCAATTTAGCATTTGGGACATGGTACACTTACCTCATCTCCTATTTCCCTCTGTGCTACTGCAAGCATATCGGTGTGGCGAGACGGGCTCGTTTCGGTCAATGATCTGTCAGCTCTCTGTGACAACACCTTGCCTTCAAGGACATGGACTCCAATGCTGTCGATGTACCACCCATCCCTGCCATGGAATCCTACTATCCTACCTTCGGTCAGGCAGCTGGAGAAGAACGTGCCAGTCTCATCCCCGAATGGACCATGGCTCTTCTTCGTCGTGTGGAATGTCAGAGACTTGATCACCGTTGATCCCATGATCATCGTCGAACTGAAGTAACCGGTTATGTGAGTTAAGATCTCTGATGGAAAATCGAATACAACCTGTCAAACAAAATCTCCATACCATCAGGACTAGTACTAGTAGCAGTACATCACAAGTTTGAAACTGAAAATTCAGAAGCTGAAGTGCAGTTTCAGAGTAATTTTTCAGAAGCTGAAATTCAGAAATTGCATCACCTTCTCAGCTCTTGCTGCCCCACTGGATCCACGCTTATCACCCCATATAGCCTGCCCATTTCGATCATAGAGGACCTTCATCGACGATATACCCAATCCTCGCGTTAAATTGATCTGTCGAACACCAGTGTATATACCGTCGTCGAATATGGTGCCGCCATTTCCACCCCAGGGACCAAATCTCACCGGAGTGCTTATTGTCATGGTCCCATTATCCGAGTAGAAACTAGGCAGTGACACCATCTGTACATTACAGCAAAATTCCACGTACTAATAAATCCCCTTTCAGCTACAATATATGTAAAGGACTCTGAACCAAGTAATCACTGTAGAGTTTCTGAATTTATCCTACCTTGTTCCACAGAGTAGCATCCTGTGATTGGTTAGGATACTGTTCCTTGGGATTGTTGCTAGTCAGGACACTGTAGCTGTCACCTCTGTCTCTGACGGCAAGAACCATGTCATACCCAGCATTGCTATCTGCGTACCTGTTGCCATTCTTGTCATGAGGTCTCGTGATGCTCCTGAGAGCTGAAGGAGCATTGGACGACGGAGTGGCGTTCTTCTCCTTCTTGAAATGGCAGCCGATTGAGTCGAGAAACCACCCGGATTTGCCATGGAAGCCGATGACCTTACCGGTGACCGCCACTGGGAGCGAGAAGGGCGTCCCTTCCTCGGAGCCGAAAGGCCCGTACTTGGAGAGGTTGCTCCCGAATGTTAGTGATCTTACGACGATGCAGCCTCCCAATGATCCGTAGTAGCCACTGACAGAGGTGAGGATTTCTTGAGGGTAGTCGAGTTTCACCTGTTAGAAACAGCACCACTTCCTCAGTCTGAAACTCAAACGCCTGCAGCCTAACGTTCTTGTCAGAGTATGTGATTTCTTCAGAAAAAGTAGCAAGACGTTCATGTCTTCTGTTTGCAGATAACAATTGCAGCAATGAATTTCTAGCTTAATCTATTTAGCAAATTAGCACAACTATGACATGTCCGTTCAAGAATGTTACTTTTAAGTTTTAAGTAGCATACTTGTGCAGATGGAATAAAATTGTGATGACATTGGCACATCTGAGTACTTAAATTCTCAGGTCAGGGACTTGGGGACAAAATTCAGACAAACCTGATCAGTTTTGGTGCCTCCATCACCTCCATGCTTCTCTGACCAGACTGACTTTCCTTTCAGGTCATACTCGATCTTGATGGAATCAATGGCCGCACCATGAGTAATCACGATCTGCCTCACCGTGGAGTGCACACCGTCGTCCCAAGGGGTTCCTCCCAACCCTCCCCATGGCCCAACGAGTATCGGGTTCTTCCCGTTGAATCCTCTAAAGCTCTATTGGACATGAACAAATCATTATATTTGTGTCAGGTTCATGATACATCATGAAGTAATCCACCATCTATTAGCACTTAAATCAATATAATTGGTAGTATTACTCTTCTTGACTGACAGGATTTTTGTTATCCTTGCATTTCTATGATTTCTGTTAGCTACTGAAATTCTGAAAGTGCAACCTGGAAACTGAATGTTTACTTCAAAGATACATCTCATATATTAAACTAGCAGGACGAACTACGAACAATTGTAGAACAGTTTCCTGAAGACACTAAACATACTCCCATATAAAATGTTCGTTTCCCAGAGAACTCTACATCAAAGAACCATCTTTTTTGTTTCCATCCCTTCTTTTTGCCGGCACGCATGCAATCAGTCACACATGCAGATAAATACACACAAGTTCATGAACTAACAGGGAGAAATTACCATGTTCCGTTGGCCAAACAAAATCAGCTGACGGAGAGAATTGACTAATTAAGCTTTTTTCACAGCTAGTGCCAAGTGATGAGCTTACTATTACGACAAGAAGCACTCACCTGCCTATTTATAGTGGAACCGGTAAAACGAGGACCAGAAAAAAAAAGAGCAAAGCATCATCAAAATTCACAGAGCAGCTGGCAGCCACTGCAGCGTAAACGGCTCAAAGAAACTTGAAAGCTACTACTGGGGAAGAACTGGATTCGCTTACCTATAGGTCTTCTCCAATTTGCGTATAGGTCTTCTACGATTTGCCCGGTTTGATTCACGAGACGGAAAGAAGCAATTTTTTTTTTTTGTTGCCCACCGCTCGCTCTCATCGAAACCATCTTTCGTGATTCCCTGCGTTCACGATGGAAAACTAAAGTTGGCACCCGTGTTTTCCTTTTCTGATTATATGAGGATTTCGAGAATTCTCTTCCCATTGTATTGTCACTTTCTTGTCTGCTTTCCTTCATCTTTTGGGTTGAATCGATCAGTTGATATCGTGAAATGGACGCCATGAAAAACATCAATATTTTGTAGAAACCAGCATCAGGCATCAGGCATAGCATCAAGGGCACATTCTAAGAAAATTTTGAGAATTCTCCTCCCCTGGTCTTGTCACTTACTCTGCTTTCCTTTTATCTTTTGGTTGAATGGAGCAGTCGATATGGTGAAATGGACGGCCATAAAACACACCAATAGTTTGTAGAGACCAAGCATCAGGCATAGTAATAAGTGCACAGCAGATTGATTCAAACTGACGATATCTCTGCACGAACATACAGAATAGCTCAAGGTTCTGATATGTACAACTTTCGATGGCGTCAACGGGTAGAGGGGAAATGGGGAACTGTAAATGAGGAAACAACAGTTATACAACATTCCTCTTTCGATGCAGATGATATTGTTGGTACACCACTGATGATATTGTTTAATCCAGAAGGCGGTTCTCTGAATAATATGTGCATGAGCATCCCGTCGCTTGCTTTCACCCAACTGTTTTACACATTCTGAAAGGAACTCTGGTGGCCATAGGACTGGAGCCCTGGAGGTGATCTTTCTAACGATTGATTGGTTGCACCTTACTTGTTCAGAAAGGCCTTCAAAGAAAATGGCGGGTAAGAATCCTGCTCCAAGAGTTGAAATGTCATGTATGCATCATGATGTTAAAGCACACCAATAGTTAAATAGAAGTTTAAGTGGACTGTAGTAACTTACGATTATGGAAAAACATGCACCCCAATAAAAGAAATAGCAATAATTAAGATAGATAAGAACAAAAAAAAAGATGTTCAACAAGATACGATGCAGCCGTACAGAATCATGATTGATCGTGAGATGAAGAAAAAGATAGAGATGTTACCTTGCCAACTTCCTGCTGTAGGTATTGTCTAACCACAGTTGCTTGCTGTATCACTCTCTCCAATGATGAATATGCTGGTCGATTAGCATGTGCTGTCATTGATCATGAGACAAAGATCACAATCGTGTCATCAGCGGATGAGACCACAGCAAATAGTATCTTAGAACATACCAAGAACAGTATCTTAGAACATACCAAGAACAGCCCGATTCAAACTATCTGCAACATTCTGCCTGTACTCTGGGCTTAGTAGATGAAACATAGGTGACTTCTCAGGCTCTTCATAAGCTAGGAGGGCCATAAAGTCCTATACATATAAAACAAAAGTTAACTTTTCATAGTATTCCAAGCATAGCATTACAATCATAAGTTCAATACACAAAAAGTATGTCACCATATGTTCCATATTTATTTTGTTAAGCGGCACCTCTACTCCAATCGTTTTCACCGTATTTTGCATTTAATAAATATAATACCCAATGGCTGGCGTTGATAATGATGGACTACCTAGCATCGGTACTTGGATAGGACAGTATAGCACCAGCAATTACTAAACAAATGCAATACAAAAACCACGCTGCCATTTAAATCTGCTGTATTTAATAAAGATAACAAAATACATGATAGCCCAGAAAACAGGCCGACATAACTTTGATGGAAAATCAGATCTACAAGGCGGCAACATAGGGCAAATGAAGGTGGGCCAGGTACCAATGCTGTTTTGCAAGTAGCTAAGTACTTGAATAGAAATCTATATCTCATGCATAGCGATAAACTAGATTCACCATACTGAAAGTTTTTTCAAGACCAATATTTTTGTTTTGCCTCTTTTGCATGGGTAACAAATGGTAGTGAAGTTCTTTAACATCATTGCCAGTTCTCTAAATTGATGGCCTGACAAGAAGACAGAATTTGCATGACCTGAAATCTGTCTAATATAAGCATATGTAGGTTTAGGAAAAGTTACCTCTAGTTTCTCAACGTACTTGGGCACTTTCCCAAATGGCGTCAACTTTTTCTGACCAAACTCAAGAGCTTCTGTGCTGTCAGTCAAAACATCCAGATTAATCAAAAACACATGGCACAGTTTTTTTTTTTTTCCACAAAATAAAGCTACTTACCATTTTCTAGAACGAACTAACTCAATGAAGTGAAGACTTAAAAGATCAAAATGCAAATCCATATCATTCTCTAGCAAGTTAGGTGCCAACTCTTCTGTCAGGTCTATAGCCTTCAGGGCATTGCCTTCCAACACAAAACTAAAAATCGCTGAAAGAAACCAAAACAAAAGCGTTAGATGCAAGTGCATGCGACTAGACAAATGGAATGCAGATGCATTTTTTAATACTGGCACAGTGTACATGTTCATGATAGATTAGATACAATCCATATTATCTGCTTTAACCACCAACTATTTCAAATGAAGTTACAAATTCCATCCAAGATAACAGAGCATCGGAAATTTCCAGAAACCCCATAATTATTAATTTATTATTTCTAAGGGCTATATTTAATCCTAAATCCATGTTGCACAAGAAAGTTAGGTATCCATGTATGTGGAGTATAGAGGTAACAGCACAGTAACGAGTCATACCATGAAATAAACCCTATATTAATGGCATGCTATTAGAAAAAAACCTATCTTACACTTTGTACGGAAAAGGTACTAAAAAATAATATAGCTATACACAATTCTATTACTTCATAACATGTGTAACTTATGTAGTAAGTGTTCAATAAAACTTGCATTTGCAATTATGTGCAACAGAGATCACATCCAACAAGTTCAGTAATGATTGACAACAAACAAGTAAACAAAAACTGCATCTATACTGAACTGAAATGACTCCATGTCCCACTAGCTAAATTATGCTGCAATTCCATTGATGGGTTGATTTTACAAAGATTATTTCAGCTAATGAATGGTGTCGTTAGCACAGCCTTTTTGTCCCTAAAACAAATGAGCTGAGAGCACATCTTTTATTAGCATGAAACTTGAAAGGGGAAGCTGCTAAGGATTGTGTAGACAAACAAAAACATGAGCATTCATAAAAATATACGAATGAACTAACATAACAATATAAAGTGCTTATGCAGCAATTTTACAAGTGTTGAACATCCAAAGAAAGATACAAGATTCAGTGTTGACATGTGAATAAATACCTTTACGCTTATCTACATCCACAGTGTAATCAACAGGCAGTTCCAAACCAGTGCTGGATAAGAATGTCTCAGCAGTCTCCTTAAAACAGTTGTGCATAAGATAAGACAACACTATGTTGCGGACATCGTTATCACTCACGGACTGGAAAAAATGAAAATTTAGTGTCAATAGCAGTATATACCTTCAATAAATATGAAGGTAAACATAGACATCCAGTGTTAGCCGAAATTTAGAGCAAGAAAACTTTCAAGCCTCGACAAATGACAGTTATAAGTAGGTTCTGTTTATGGAAAATATCAGCAGTGATATTATTATATACTTGCTTAATGAACACAGCTACATTGCAAACAAAAAAATATGGCATCTTCATGCAACTAGCATTGTCAATAATGATTTGATGCTAATCGAGCGATGATAAATGCAGAAGTATCTGTAAGCAGATAGCACAGACCAGCATCTGATTTTACGGCAACAACAGAAAAGACTTCAGCACCACGTTTTCGCTAGCTTTGGTGTCACATCAATTTGTGGAAAAATATCAGGCATACCCCTTTTACCTAGATTTTACCAAATGGGCACTACTGTCTAAAATGCTCCAGTATCCCAAGGTCTTATTCAACAAATACATGACAGAGAAACATGTGCACTGTTGGTTCAAACTTTACACTCAACACAACCTGTTCAACAAGGATTTTCCCCCCGGAGTATTGGCGAAGAGAATGACATGGTAAGCTGTGCTTGCTGGCATGGCATGGCATGGCATGCCGCCAAGTCATAACCAGTAGAATGCCAATTTATTCTGCTGGGTTCCAGCGCTCATGCCAATTAATTCCGCCCGATTTCAGTGCTCCTAATTAGCAAAAGATCCAATCTTTTTCTGCACTAGAAGCCACACATAATCAACAAATTTGCTGATTTGACCACTACAACCTACCTCATCGTTGAAGTACTGATCTTTTTGCACTGCAAGCACCTTATCAACAAATTCCCAATCTTTCTTCACCAAAAGCCCTAGCATGAGCACCCCCAAACAACCAAACTAACCATCGCATCCTCCCCACTAAACGGATCCAGCCCACACAAGAAAGCCGAATTCGCACCCAGACGGAGAAAAGATCAAGCAGGGGCACATAATGGCAGCGCTCGAAGCAAACAAGATTCGCTAAAGCACCTACTTTGCCCCCCTCCTCCAGCAACAGCAGAGATGAGATGGGCTCCTAGAAAACCTACCTACTAACCAACAAGGAATACTTAAAGCAATCGAGTTGCGAGAGGTAATCAAAGATGGGGTGGGGAGGAAGGGCGCAGGGTGCGTAGGTAGAATGAGAGCTTACGACGTTCTCGTAGAGGCGGGGATCCAGGTCCATCATGGCGGGAGAGGCGGAGATCCGCGGCGGATGCGAGGTAGAGGGGGGACGCGGGCAGCAGGAGGAGGAGGAGGAGGAGGAGGAGGGGAGAGAGGCTGCCGTGCCGCCGTGCTGCCTGCCTGCCGCTGGGGAAGCCGAAGATTCCCAAAAAGGGGATTTTAACGAATTTGCTAAACTACACTATTTAAGTTACACGAGTGCATTATTTTTCTCTCCTTCTGTCTTGGGAGAGTCTCTTCAGGTTATTAACGACTTTTCTTTCGACGACTTGAAAAAAAAAACAGAGATTTGGAGTTTAAGGGAAAAAAAACCACACCTCTTGCTACTATCCTATTCTCTCTTTCTAACAACTTAAGACGGGCCAACGGAAAATAATACTACGACCAAAGGAATAAGTCCATTTAATAATCTCATGAATTTTATTTGTTTAAAACATACTCCACCTTTTTAACTTTATAGAACTGACTATCCAACCAAAAAATTTAATTTATATCCCATCATCTAAATCGGAATGATTTCCACTTACGTGAAACTAATCTTACAGGCTAGCAAGAAAAAAAAAGTTTTTTTAAGAAAATGACAAGCCGACAAATCAGGGCTATCTTATATACTACCCATTTCCCATCTAACTTACTTATTGACTATATCAGCCGACGGTAAGGGCGGTTCCTTAAACTCCAATACCTCATGCTTCGTAGACTCCGCATAGGTGAGATTGAGTTCTAATATCGTGTTAAGGTCCTTCGTCGAGTTTCGTGGCCCTAATCATTGTCTTATCGTTGCAAATAACCTTCAGATCCACTCTGTCTCCTTGTTGAGCTTGTATCGTTAAGCTCCATATGAACTCTCTACATCCTTGAACTCCATCACCTCCTCCTCCACAAGCTCGCAAAGGTGAGCTCGCAAGCTCAAGCGTCTCCTACATCGAGCTTTATGTCCCCGAGCTCATTCATTGTTCGTTGTCGTCTCATGAGCTTATCCATACCCACATCCACGAGGTAGGCACCCCAACTAACCTCTATGTACTAGATTATCCACCGACCTCCAACTCTGCCATTGTCTTTGTGACAAGCCCCGAGCTCTATCGCAGCCATGGCTCTCCCTATCGAAGTCCAAGAGTACAGTAGTAGCTTGAGCTCGAGACATGTTGGATATGCTTAGTGTAAATATATGTAAAAATAATTAAAAAAATTGTTGGCCACTGAATAGCGTGGAGCATTGTAAATGTTGTTAGAGCAAGTTTAATAATAGAGCCAACAATGAGCTTATAGATTATATTAGGTTAACATGAGCTATAAGGTTATCTCTATTTTTCTCCTCTCTCTATCTCTCACCTATGCATTTAATGTATTTATCTTGAAATATGTGAATAGCTAGCTCTTGTATAAGAGTCAACCCTCTTCATTTTTTAAATTATCTTTCCTCCATATAAATTTATAGTTGGTTTATAGCCTACTATTAAACTTGCTCTTAATCGCCTTCACGGCTGCATGAGCGTGTGAGGCCGTGCTAGCACCGGCACCAGATTAGTCGCCCACTTTTCTCTCCCTTCTCAATTTTTCCCCATCCATATAAGAATAAGATGATATGGCATATTTTAGAGCATGCATGCTGAATCAGTTTACTGTATCTGCTCCAAGTAATTTTCATGGTGTGATTCGTGCTCGTGCAGTAGGTAGGTGCATGTCACCCTAATAGGCTAATACGCGTACTGCCGGGTGCGGGCATGTGTCCACCAAGTCGGACATGTTCTGCTTCGGGGTCATTGTGCTCATGCGAAAGACCGATGCCGCCAACCCCCATCACGGTCCAAAATTGCTGAGCTACGTAAGCACACGCCTGACAAAAATCAAGCAGCACCAGTAGATACTAGTACCTGTAGATGAAACACGCCTCACTACACGCTGTTACAAACTGCACTCTTTCTCCCCTCCCTACGGGTATGTGACAAATGAGGTGCCGGATCGGTATACCGGAGGCGGTACGTGGACGCGTCGGCGACGCGGCGTCGCTGGGCGGGGAGTACGTAGCCTCGTGCCGAGATGCTCAGCTGCGTGCAAAAGAAAATTTAACCGGGGCTCCGGCCCGACGCGTCGGCCGCGGCGCTGATGCTGGACGACACAACCACTCCACGTCCACGTCGTCGCGGCATGCAGGTTATCCCTCGATCCCGGGCCCCGGCCGGCGTACTACTCCCGCTAGCGTAAGTGAGACCACGCTCGGTGGACGTCGACGGCGCCTCCGTTCTGGCGGTGATATCACTACAACGATCGACGGCCGTCACCCGCGCGAGGAGGGCAGCCGCCAGCCGTGTCAGCGAACGGCGTGACGATCTCAGAGCTTGTCAGCTTGAGCCCGGGTAGTTAGAATCGTAGTACGCGTTAGTGTCGCTCGTACATAGGGGTGATGAATAGTAAGGTCCGAAATGATTTTTGTTGTTTGGGGTGGACCTGTGTTGTTTGGAGAGAATGCCAATTCGAGCATCTCAGCTCAGGCGAGTGAAGAGAGAAGGCCAGTTCGAGCAAGGGGCGGTGGCAGCTTTGTCGTCTTTGCAAGGCGAACTTGGGAGAACACCTTCCCCTTCCGGTGCCATTTCGAGCAGTTGGTGCAATGGCGCATGCCTACCTCCGGTGCCATTTCGAGCAGTGGTGCAACGTGTGCAGCCGCGCAAGCCGGTTTCCTAAAAATGTAGAAAATACTGAAAAAAAAAGCTTAAAAAATGGGGAAATTTTCTAAAAATTTTGGTCCATTTCCTATAATTTTGATAACTTCACATTGGCGCCATACACACAATATGCTATACAAATTCATAGAAGGCAATAATTTAGAACACATATGACATTTCGCGCACAATTTAATATGTATCTTGACATCCTTCACCAACTGTTCCCCAAATAGAACACCCACCATCTAAATTAAAGTCCATTAGTACAACTTTAGAGTTCAGCACATAAAAGTCTAAAGGTTAACGCTAGGCGGGTTTATTCTAGCTTCTAGCATGCGAACACCTCCTTAGTTTTTTTTAACATTTTCTGAACAAGGATGACATATTTGGAATTCAGCATTTTTTCTAAACAAAAATTATATACCAAATGGGTTCTACCTATACCATACTATTTATAATATTTTTTTCTAAATATTTCCGTTTACCCATCGAAATTTTAGAGAACTATTGCCGAGTCACGTCGAAACGTTGGTTTTTAGCAAAATCCAATCGGATTTCATCGGTTTTGTGAACCCTGATGCGGAGCAGCTAGTCGGCACCGTTGCGCTAGCAATGGAAGTCGTCTTCGCCCTTATTGTACATATGAGAGTTGCAACTGGACGACGCACTACAAGACTACAACACAGTCTTTTCTTTCAGTTTATGCCAACGTATAATGAAATACCTAAATGATAGGGTTGAAAGTTCTAAAATTTGTGCTGGAAGTTTTAAATTTTCGGTAGAGTTTTTTGTTTTTTCAATAAAAGTTAAATTTTTAGTTGGGCATTTCAGAATTTGAAAATTTTTCAGATCCGGGTAGATGTTTTTTTAATTTTTAGTTGAAAATTTCAAAATTTGAGTTAAATGTTTTAAATTTGGGAATAGTTTTTAAAACTTTCAATGCAGAGCGCTTAAAGTTTCTTATTGTGATTTGGGTTTTGCAAATTTGAGTATAAAATTTTGAAAAAAAAACGGATTTTCAAAATTTGAATTTCTATTTAAAATTTGAATCTCTAATCGCCTTGTTCTTTGGATGGTTTCGATTCGATCGAGAGGCGTGGCTTCAGCGATATTGCCTCTCAACAGGCAAGTTTACCTTTTGCCACTGCCATGTGCAATGCAAGCTATTGCTAGCAATACTCGGAACGGGAAAAGCGCCAATAATGGCCCATGAAGAAATGGTAACTCTGATAAGCCACCAGAGGATGGACTTGCGTCGAAGTTTCGTGCCGAGCGGATCAGATCAGCCAGGAATGGCACCTCTCTGCTATACCTAGCATAAGCCCACCAAAATACAAGCGAGTAAGGGGAGAGAGGGGCCAATTCGAGCAACGGGTGGTGACCGGCCGCGTCGTCGTCTGCAGCGAGCTAGGGATCAGTAGAACGTAACGCGCGCCCTCCTGATTCTCGAATCGGCGTGAGCCTTTCGCGGCAATTACCGGTTGACCATTCGCACGCTAGCTGTGCTCGCTTGCAGCTGCTGCAATGGCGCGTGCTACCCCTCAGCCCTCAGGTGCCATTTCGGGTAGTAGCGCAACGGCTCTGTCGACCACTGCTCACACTGGTAGGGTGTGTTTAGGCTGTGTTTAGTTCCTTCCAAAATTGAAAGTTTGGGTTGAAATTAGTACGATGTGACTGAAAAGTTGTGTGTGTGTATGACATGTTGATGTGATGGAAAAAGTTGGAAGTTTGGATCTAAACACAGCCTTAGTTCCAAAGTTTTTTTTTCTAAACTTCTAACTTTCCATCATATCAAACCTTTCATATACACACAATCTTAAAGTCACATCATCTCTAATTTAAACTAAATTTTAAACTTTGGGCTGAACTAAATGCAGCCGTAGTCAAGCTCCCGCCTCCTTGACTCCTTCGATCCGCCCATTGCCATAGAACACACCTTTTGACCTTTTGGTGTCATGCGCTCATGGCGCTCAGAAAGCTTTCCTCCCTCCTCCTCGTTGCGCAGCTCCTCCTCGTCGTCGGCGGCGTGACGTCGAGCGCCATTGTAGCCCGCGGTACTCAGCTCTACACGACCGGCTACTTCCCTCAGATCGACTGCTCCCCGGCGCCGATGGCGACGTCCACTGGCAGCAACGGCACCGCGTTCCGCGCCAACCTCCTCACGCTGCTCGCCAGCCTCCCCGACCAGGCGGCGCCGACGGGTTTCGCCTCCATGCAGGCCGGCGCCTGGCGGCGACGACGACGACCGCCGCGTTCGCTCGCGGCGCCTGCCTCGGCGACTCCACGCCTCGCAGTGCCGCGACTGCCTCGCCGCCGCCGTCATCGACGTCGCCGAAGGCTGCGGCGCGGACACCCGCCGCGCCGGCGCGTGGCTCAGCGGGTGCTACCTCGCCTACGCCGACACCGACGCGACCTCGCCCCGCGAGAGCGCGTTCCACCGGTGGTTCTTCGACGGCGACATCCTGCCGTTCAGCGACAACCTGGACCCGACGTTCCTCGACCTGGCCAACGCGCCGTGTCGGCGCTCGCCGCCGCCGCCCGCGAACCGTCGGGTCGGGGCGGACGATGCTGGCGGCGACGCAGGAGTTCGACGACGGCGCCAACACGGGCTGGCGGGGAGCGTGCTGGCGCAGTGCGCGGCGGGCCGCGCGCCGGCGGACTGCGCGCAGTGCCTGCAGGACTCGGCGCGAGCGATGCCGAGATGCTGCTGGAACGCATGGGGGCTGGGAGAGAGCGTCGCCGTCGCGCTGAGCTACGACTGCGTGCTCCAGTTCACCATGCGCCTGGCCTCTCCGGCGGCAAGCCTTGGTGGAGGAGCTCTCCGTCCGTTTGCCCTCGCCGTTGGAGCAGCAGCGCTAGCAATAATCATGTAGCAGTAGTAGTCATGTACTCATGTTCGAATCGAGTGAAGACAATTTGCAGTAATATAACCACCTGTAGATAAGCTTTCATGGAGTCATGGTGCTCGATCGAGTAGTAGAAATAAATGGTCATATGTAGTAGAGATTATGCGTTTAGGATAACAGTAGCTTATCATGTGTGTTTTTGTTTGCAAAATGCTAATGCCCAGCTAGCCGCTAGTGTTACGAGCGTCCACCACCGCCAACACATTCTGCAGGGTGAAAGATTGAACCCCTTTGTGCGGCCCACGGGGCACGTTCGCCGCGCGCGCGCGACTAGGCAACAGCGACCGCGACGGGGTGATCGATCCGTGGTCTGTCCCGCCTGGATCATCAAAACGACGCGGAAGAAAACAGGGCAACATTAGCATATTTGCAAACGAAAAATAATTTGTGAATAAAACTTTCATATATGTATTTTTAGCAATCTAAAAGAAAAACTGAAAAATAAATTTCGATGAAATAACCCCAAACTCAACATCAAATTTAAGGTGTAAAATTTAATGTTTTCGATATTTATTACCGGTTTCTGATCGATATCAACATGGTTTTATTCATATAGTTTTGTTTCCAATATTTTTGATATCATTTTTGTTTCCAGTCTCATCTTTGACGGTTCCGTTTCCGAGAAAGATATGTGATTACTTAAACGGCTGAGGTTGTTTTCCAACCGTTTCATCCCTAGCCATGGCCTTGCAAGCTATTAATCGCTAGCAATGCTTGGTACGGGAAGGTGCAGTAGTTAATGACCCATGGGAAAAGGTTTTTGGAATGGCCAAACAGGATGCTTGGCGTTATATTAATAAAAGAAGTTTATGTACATAGCAAGAAGAGGTGGAAAAAAAAGAAAAAAAAGTATATATTACTAACTGCAAACATGCTTACATGTCAGTCCATCTTACTCTCCATGGCAATAATCTCGTAACGTGTTTTGCGCCGGCAAGTTTCAACAACCCCAACTCATCGACCCATGAGAAATTGTTAAACTGGTACCACACACCATAGTCCATAGGACTTAATTGCACCGGAGTTTCGTGCCGAACAGACCTGCCAGGAATGACAACGCTTAAGGCCGTAAGCTCACGAAAATAGAAGAGCATAGCGCTTAATAAGCGAGTAAAGGGAGAGAAGTCCAGCCAATTCGAGCAACGGGTGAACTAGCTAGGGAAACAACTTTCGGCTGAGCAAGTTCGGAGTGACGCCCTCTTGATTAGCGAATTCGGCGGAGCTTTTCGCCGCAATTACCCGTTGCCATTCACAGTGCTTGCTTGCAGCTACTGCAATGACGCGTGCTAACCTCCCG
>CM020178.1:38079749-38096890 GCA_009805545.1 Oryza longistaminata
CAGCCGAACCACGTAGGCCGATGCATATAGGAATCAGGATCGCCATTGTTTCAATGGTCAGGTCTAGGCAAGGATATCTCTGTATAGACCATAATCAAACAAAATAAGAGTTACACGAAGACTACAGGTTTGCTATACTAAATTGATGTCCGGGTTATTGACTAAGGTGCATTAGTAATGAGTAGATAGAATGAAGAACTTCTGTTTCAAACTATACATCAGAGCATTTACCATGTGCGAACAACATAAAAAACTCTTCAGTATCTCAGGATCCCATTTGAATCGCAATAATTGTAGCATCACATTGCCTGTGAGTGATTATTAATTCTGGGCCAGGGAGATATCACGTCCTATCCATCGCTACTACGGAATTACTTCCGACAGATATATGCTCATCCAGTGATTTGGGAAGCACATCCATATCGTGCAACATTAAGGTAAGGACATGACTTTTGACGAAAGTCAATTTCGGTAGATCGTTGAAAGTCATATTATCCAAACAGCATGATCTAACTATACGTTAGCATAAATTGCCGTTCATATAGCGCAGGACTTCGTATCTATAGATGTATGAGCTGCAATGTTATCGAATATCAGCAATCATTCTTATGTAATACCGCAAAAAAGTAGTAGAAGGTGATGGTTAGCACTACAACGATATATAGTGTGATGGATGCAGGTCGCTTTTGTTTTATGCATGAAAGCACTTTAACCAAACTTGCTGAAATGGGTCCAAAAAACTTGGTGAAGTTCGCTTGTGTTCTATCGTTTATATGTGGGCCTGAGCATGCAAATAACATATCAGAGTGTGCCTTAACACAAGAAGGAGGTGAACTTAGATCATTTATCCTACTAGCCCCAATCGTTAATAAATATATATTTGGCGAAACCAAAGAAGAGCTATAACAATCGTAAAATCCACCATCAGATAAAAAGCAAGTGATAGAAACAATTACTTGGAAAATTGTATGGGACCGCCTCTTTCAATTGAGGTTTCCACCTTAATTTAAACAATACATAGCCAACATACGTGGTTAGTACTTCCAAAATAGAAGCTACAAGAAAACATGAACAACGCAGCGCGGTGGCGCCACACAAAAAGAGAGCAAAACCAAGGATATCATGACTTGGGTCCGTCTCTTCTCCATTGGCAAGATCTTTTTAGCATTGTACTTGGGCTTATGGTGATATCACAATCATGGAGCCCTGTTTTAATGTCAGCTATCTTCTCCAACAGCTGACACCAGAAACCAATTAAAAAAAAATAAATCAATGTGTGGTTTCCAATAGTAGAAACCAGGGGTAGGAGTAGGTACACAATAAAAAATAAATAAATGTTGTGGCCAAATTTATACCCAGTACAGCCCCTAGTGGTTAAACAAGGAGCTCAGTAGCACTGAAGGTCTGGGTTCGGACTCCCATGGGAGCGAATATTTCTTTTCATTCCTTTTTCCAGGATTATTACGGCGTTGTGGCTTTCAGTGGTAGGCTACGTACCCGTCGATAGCGAGGCCGCCTGTGGTGATTCGTCATCTCTCCGAGGATATTGCCTCGGGCCCAGGCTCTCGAAATGCTCATAGGTAGGTTTGCTGCGTGTGTTCATAGGGGTGAGTGTCGTGTGCGTTGTGAGTATCTGCGTTGTACTGTGTAATTATCAAAAAAAAACAAATCCAGTGAAAAGAGACCGTAGACCATGCAACATTGTGTTTTCATAGCGCTGTATGTCGCCCTTTAAGGCAGTTGGCGGAGGACGAAAAAAAAAGAAGGTGTACCTCATGTGAATTACCCAAGAGTTAGCCGTAGACAAGAATAGGAGGACAACGAAAAAATCTAACGCATGGTAGTGTACGACCGCAACATTATCTCTATGCAAGAGTTAGCATCAATTACACAATCACCAAATTTGTACATTTTAATTTGTCAATGCTCTGAATTCTAAAACCATCGAACAAATATAGCCATCGTTCTTCGTGTGATGGCCGAAGACCTTCCTCTGACCGCTCTCTTTCTAACCATTTTCTTGTTTTGTTGCTTGCTCCTGTAGCTCCTTTGGCTTCCCTGCTGCTAGGCCTGCGGCGCAGAACTGCCGGCCTCGCCGCGCCGTCGAGCCGTCGAGCGTCGTCGCCGCTCGCCAGCCCGCCCACTGAGTCGCAGAGGTTTTGGAAGAGCTGGGGAATTTTTTTACCTTTATCTTAGGTTCAGTGAAGCCCGCAATGGGCTCTTATAGCTCGAGGGCCAGTTTAGTTCCGCAAAAATTTTCCACTTCGCCTGCACATGAGATCTTTGAACATATACATGAGTTTAAATATAGATGCAAAAATAAAACTAATTGCACAGTTATGGAGGAAATCGCGAGAGCGAATCTCTTTTGAACCTAATTCTGCATGAATGTAGCCCATAAGTGCTAAGTAACCCACAGTGTCCTAATGAACGGATTAATAGGTCAAAAGATTCGTCTCGCGGGTTTCCCCGGCGAGTTCCTGAATATAGGTTTTTTTCTCGTGTCGGCGAAACGCCATTCCACACCGGTCAAACGTTCGAATGGAAACCCAAATTTGGTGTTTCTTTCCTCCAACTAAACAAGCCCCGGGAATCATGTTTCCGAAAGGAAGCCGGTAGCGGTCAGGAGACTTCAGGACGAGAACCGGACCAAGTCGTCACAGGGAAAAGAAAAAGGGCAAAAAAAAAAAAAGAAATAAACGGTGCACTGTTGCCAACTAATTCTCCGTACGGCGCCCGAGTGATCCCGAAGCGGGCTCGCGCGGGCCCAACATCTTCCGATCCTCTCGCCGGGCGGGCGCGGCGGCGGCGAGCGGTGCAAAAAATGGAGGCCCACGGCGCGGCGGCTTCCACCGGCCTCCGCGCGGCGGTGCCCGCCCGCGCCATGCCGGCCGACGGACCCGACCTTTCCTCAGCTGCGTGCTCCAGCCTCCCGACACCCTCCTGCCTCCTCCGCCGCCCGACGCGACGACGCCGCCCTCCCCGCCTCCTCCTCCGCCGCAAAGCCCGCACCTCGGCGCTCCCAAACACCGGTATGGTACGCCCTTCCTCTTCGTTCCTTACTCAGATCCTCATTGGCGGCGCGTAGTGTTTTTTTTTTTTTTTTTTTTTTTTTTTTGCCGCATGGGGAATGAAATGAATTGGGTTGGATGGTGGGTGGGTGGTGATGCAGGAGTGGCGGTGCAACGGAAGGGCTACGGTCCGCCTACCGCATACTTCCTCTCCGCCGCATCGACGGTGGCGCCTCTCCAGCTGCGCCAGCACCCAGCAACAGGTGCGTCTTGATTTTTTTTTTTCTTCGCGCGCTCGAACGCCCTGCCCTTACTAACGAAACGAGAGCAAAAAAAAAATGTAGGCTAGGCTTGGCTACTTTTGTGCGATCTCTGAGCTTTTCTATGCTCACCCTAGTTTCTCTTAAGATTATCATTTGAATATGTAGTATGCATTTTGGAGGTGAATCTAAACATGTGGTATGGCAATTTACCATGGAAGGTGGGCTCCTTCTCCTGCCTATGCTGCATTCTCACGAGGTGGATAGCTGGAGTTCTAGCAAGGTTGGTATATTTTATTGTTTTGCTGCATTAAGCCCACATTTAAATTAATCAGGTTGATACAACATTATATGTGGCGGATACCTTTGTGGAGTGAATCACAACTTGTTGTGATGTCCATGTACTTGTTGCTGCAGGACTTGAGAGGAACAGCGGACCATTGCCTCCGCAATCTAAGTATCAGCTCAAAGCAGAGTGATCCTGAGCGTCCATGTCAGATTTGCCGAGCCTGCATACTCATTTGTTGGAAGCATTGCATCTTTGACGACTGCAAAGCCATCAGGTTTGGTGCCTTTAATAGTCATGGTGCATATTTAAATTTCATCCTCTGACGGATAATGAATTATGTTGTTTTTAGTGATGCTGGAATAATATAATAACGAATGGTTGATTTTACTCCCGCAGTTTAGCAATATTGAAATTTTGGTCGTGCAAGTCAGATCTACTTGCATATGTGGCTTTCTGAAATGCAAGTTTAAACAGTCTGCGCCAGGTTTTCTGACCCACTCAACTGTTTCTTCAAAAATTAATAGGGCATTCTAAAGTATTCACCAGGTTAGAGTAACAATTCATTACACTTGTTTATATGGTTTTATTTTATGTACCTAACGTGGGCAAGGAAAGAAGTGCTTAGCTCTAGTACTAGGGTGTTTAGCTAGGGATGATCAAATTGCATATGAAGCTAAGTGCAAAATCAGCATTGCAATGTACCCTCAATGTTACTGGTATTTATTCGATGCTTATTCTAAATATAGATGCTACGTTCAGTTATTTGGTGACTCCCAATATTTTAAATGCCTATCATGCTGTTTGTAACATCAAAGTATATCTCCTAGTGCTGAGCATATAGCAATTGCTGCACATGAGTTTTTTGTTTGTTATAAGCCACAAAAATAGTTGCATGAATATTTATGGATTTGGATGCTGATTAAAACAGAATACGTTGAGTTGTACTTCATCTATTATTTCAATGTTTTGTATTTAGGAGCTTCGAATTCTAACGGCTGCAGTAACAGATTTTGATTTTTCATCTAATATACCAGTACATAGCTTCGTGCTCCATGGTAAAAATATGAGAGTATGGGAGAATCTCAAAAGGCACTTGTAATCAGGGTTGTATATGGGGTTTCTTTCCCAGCTATGTATCTGCTTTCATCCTGTAAGTCCTGCCTTGCAGAATGCATACTTATCCCATTCGCTTGTTGGCACAATCTTATTGCACTTCGCATTCAATAAACTTATTGTGTAGTAACAGGATGGATGGTCTACTTTAATCATATATTTACTGGGTTTTCTTTTTTAATGTTTTTTTTTGCAGGTGAAATAAAATTTTTACTGGTTAGTTGCGCAATGCCAAACAGGGAATTCAAATAGTACGATTCCTGACCTGTTTTGCTTTCCAGCATTCTATCTCCAATATTTGGCCTGTTGACTTAATCTGTTGTGTGATAGTAATGGAAAAATGAATGTGTTATTCTTATTCTGGTTATTTCATCATAAAGATGATTTTCTTCGATTATAATTAGAAAAAATTATATATCCCTAATGACTCCATTTCCCCTTTACATTCTTTTGCTTGTACCTTTTAATGTCGGATGGTTGTGATCCATATCTCTTCTCTATCATAGCCAATTAATTTTTAGCCTGGGCAGAATAGTCAGCAGCTTTACCTTTGATGATGCGGTTTTTACGCTTGAATGGTTGATTCAACCTGGACAAACTTATTTCTCGCTGGTGACGCTCAGGTATCATGATTTGGTTTGTTTTAACTGCTAAATGAAATATACGAATGTTTCATAATTTTTCCATTGGTGACTTGAAATGTGTAGGGTTGCATATATACTGGTTAGTGTGAATTCCACACCGGTTCATTTTCTAGAACTCACAAGAACAAGAGCATATAAAAGGCAAATCTCCTGTTACAACACCATCCAATACCGGCACTTCTCTCTGGTGGCGCAAGTTGCCAGTCCTCTTTCTTGTGTTCAAAATGGAAACTTGTTTTTCTTTCAGGTGCGTGATCATTTCGTATGTTATGCTGTTAACTCTACTTTTTGTTAACTATTTGTGTTGTGGTCATCTTCAGCATTGCAACGATTCAAGGGATACTTGCACCCTAATATGTTCCCTAAAATTGCGCACCTGGGTGCAGAGCATCCGTGCTTCTTTCTGTCACTTCCTTCCCTCGAAAAGGAGATATTCATTTGGTGAGTAAAAATAAAACTTTTTTTTTTCCTTTTCAGTTTGGGTTGCTTGTTGGTTACTCAATCTTAAAAGCTGTTGATAACCAAACTCTCCAATTTCTCGATACTGTTCATTGTCAGCTAAGCAACTCATTGCTCTGCAAATTTTTGTGTATTGCCCTGCCCTCACATCGTTGTGTTAGCATTAACCTTTGTAAACTTTGTCTTTTTAGTTCAAATTGAAGTAGCAAGCCGACATGACACTTGACACAGCAAGTTATCATAAACAAATTTGTTAATTAAT
This sequence comes from Oryza longistaminata, assembly GCA_009805545.1. Lineage (NCBI taxonomy): Eukaryota > Viridiplantae > Streptophyta > Magnoliopsida > Poales > Poaceae > Oryza > Oryza longistaminata. The sequence continues at coordinate 38,085,788 of CM020178.1, forward strand.
TATTTTAACAATTTTATTGGAATTAGTGAGACAATGTACTGATGACTGGCTTTGTGCAAATGGTGGACCATTTTGTAACCCTATGTCTGTTCTTGTAATGATAGCTGAGTTTTTGTTTAAATCTGATTCCTTTTTGCCTCCTGAATGTAAAAAGTCCCCGGGCAGTGGGATTGCAAATGTTTACTTTCGTACGATTTGACGGCCAAAGAACTCGTGTGTAAATAAACTTCAGGTTGTTCAGTGCTTCTTCTATTTTTGGAATCTTAAACTTTGGTTCCATGGCAAAGTGCCGATGAATCGGAAACTATATTTCATTCGTGAAGGACATGGTTCTCACAGTATTGGAGTGGCTGGAATCATGGGGAAATTTGCTTGCCTCATCTGATTCAGATGGTACAGTTATTGTAATGGAAGCGGGCAATAAACTAATTAGAGCGGATTCCACATAACGAAGAGTTGCTTGTCATAATGAAAGGCATTTTTTGGCGCATGTTGTACCTCCCATCTATATTGTTTGTCTTAATATACACAAGGCTAGACACAGAACAGATGAATCAGCCTTCAATGTATTTCTACAAAAGTATAGTTCCCATAGAGTTCGTACAGCGGTTCTTCAGGTACATCTTACATATATTTTTGTTCAATACTAAAGGGGTAGGAGGTACGTATGATCTCCTTTTTGTAACTAAATTCATGAGTTTAACTGGAGTAGTTGCACCTGGGTCAGATTCTGTAGGTGAAGAAGGTTTGTGTTTTTGTTATAATCCTTCGTTTTTTTCCGTCTACGATGAGGCTGTGTTTAGATCCAAAATTTGGATCCAAACTTCAGTCCTTTCCATCACATTAAAACCTGTCATACACATACAACTTTTCAGTCACATCATCTTCAATTTCAACCAAAATCTAAACTTTGGATCCAACTAAACACAGCCTTGAGCCATTACTGACTTTTGTATTAGAGCCTTCCTGTCTTGAGAATTGGCGTTTTACCGGTTGACCGAAGAATCCTGCGCAAAGAACTTTTCTGCCTTTCTCAGCTGTATGTGTTTTTACAGCGGCAATGCGGGAAACCATGTAGTGCAACACTAAAAACACCACTGTAGTATAAAAAGAATGAGCGTCTGAGATTTATCGACACTGTAAGTAAAATTCGGGGATGAATGGAACAAATCTCATATGTTTACTTTTTCGTTCTCCATATTAATTTCTAAGTGTTTACATTACATACGTGGTTTGCGCCATATATATTTCCCCAGCAATGCAATGGAACACATGCTCTATCTAGTTCCCGAGGTGACAATGTAGGCATATATTCAGCTAGCTGAAGCATAGCATTGCAAATCACAAAGAGAAGCACACAACCGGCTAGAATAGTGTCACTGAAAGCACTAGAAACATGGTACTACTAAGTTGCTAACATCAGGCAACCATTCTACCCCAGACAGACATTATTTCTACACCCAAGCACCATGACTCCATCAAGCTGCTATAGCGATGGTTATGCGAAATTGAACGTGAATGCAGGATTATTGCCTAGTGCTACTCTCGAAGGCGAGGCTAACAGCTTGCAAGTCCCATCACAGGTGTCTGACGTCCGAGGCGCCGGGCGAAGAAGTCATGTCGAAACGCAGGACGCAGTCGTCGCTCACCACGATGCCCGACGCCTCTCCTGCTACCTCCCGACGTGCCTCCCGGAAGCTCTCGGCATCTCTCGCGCCCGCGCCCTCAGGCACCGCACGCAGTCCGCCGGCGCGACGCCCGCGGCGCACTGCGCCACCACGCGCGCCCGCCAGCCCCGTCGTCGCGGCTGCTCCGACGTCGACCGCCGTCGTCGCCAGCATCCGCGCCGCCACGCCGTGCTCATGCCGAGGAACGTCGCGACAGGTTGTCGCTGAACGGCAGGACGTCTCCGGTGACGAGCCACCGTGGAACTCGCCCCCGCTGGCTGGGCGACGTCGTCGTGTTGGTGTCGGCGGCGTAAGGCGGCGAGGTAGCTGCGGTAGCACCCGTCGAGCCAGAGCCGGCGCGGGGCTGGCGGCGCCGCAGCCCGCGCACGACGTCCGCGACGGCGGCGGCGAGGCTCTCGCGGTACTGCACCGGCGGCGGAGTCGCCGAGGCAGACGCTGAGAGCGAGCGCGCGCGTCGCCGCCGCCGCCGCGGCCCTGCGTGAGGCGGCGACCTCGTCGCGGCGGCCTGGGCGGGGAGGTCGTCGGTGGGCAGCGCGAGGAGGTTCGCGCGGAACGCCGTGCCGTTGCTGCTGTTGGACGTCGGCGGCCGGCGAACAGTCGTCTGTGGGAAGTACCTGGCTCCGGTGGCCGTCGACGACGTCGCGCAGACGAGGAGGAGGCAAGAAAGCTTGGTGAGCGCCATGAGCGATGGATCGCACGACACCAAGGTCGCCAGGCGCCTGGAGACCAACTTGCATGCCGTAGCTCGAAGCTATACGCCGTTTTATGTAGGCGATCGAGTGAGCCTCATGCCACCACACTGTGCAGCTATTAGCTATAGCCGCTGCCATCTCTGCGCGGCTGGACCAGGTTCACAATTTCGGATCGAAATTTCGGTTCTGTCGGACCCCGATTATGATACAATTTCGGATCGAAATTTCGGTTCTGTCGGACCCCGATAGTGATGATTATTTCGGCTGAATTTTTTTCATTTTTTTCATAAATTTTGGTAATATTTTGTTCAATTTAACCAAATTTTATTCAAAAAACTCATATGATTTCGGATCAAAATTTCAGTCTTGAAAATTTCGGTATTTCGACACACACGCGAGACAAAACACTAAACCGAAAAATTAAACCCTCGGCTGGACACGCACGCGGCTCGACAAATGTGGCGGCCGCGCGAGCCGCTTCGGATCTCGGGCGTACGGGAGAATTAGTTGGCAAAAGTCACCGTTTCTTTCTCTTTTTTTTTCCCTTTTTCTTTTCCCCGTGACGACTTGTGTCCGGTTCTCGTCCTGAGTCTCCTGACGTCTTCATAAAAGGCCCATCTTCATAAAAGGCCCATTGGGCTTCTTCACTGAACCCTAGATAAAAATTCCCTAGCCCCTTCCAACTCTGCCATCTCGTGGCGGCTGGCGAGCGGCGACGGACGGACGGCTCGACGGCGCGGGAGGCCGGCAGTCTGCGCCGCAGGCCTAGGCAGCAGGGGAAGCCAAGGAGCTAAGGAGCAAGGCAACAAAACAAGAAAATGGTTAGAAAGAGAGAGGCAGAGGAAGGTCTTGGCATCACGAAGAGGTGATATATTTGTTCGATGGTTTAGAATTCCAGAGCATTGCAAATTTAAAAATGTACAAATTTGTGATTGTGTAATTGATGCTAACTCTTGCATAGAGATAATGTTGCTTCGTACACTATCATGCGTTGAGATTTTTTTTTTGTCCTCTATTCTTGTTCTACGCTAACTCTTGGGGTAGTTCATGAGGTACACCTTTTTTTTTTTGTCCTCCGCAACTGCTTAAAGGCACATACAGGGCTATGAAACTGTGATGGTCTACGGTTTTTTACTGGTTATATTGGCCCACATTTATTTTTTTTTATTGTTTCTGTGTCAGTGTTGGAAAGATGCTGACATTAAAAAGGGGTCCTGATGATATCACCATAAGCCCAAGTACGAGTAAAAGATCTTGCAATGGAGAAGAGACGACCAAGTCATTGATATCTGGTTTGCTCTCTCTGTGTGTGCGCGCACACGCGTGTGTGTTCATGTTTCTTGTAGCTCTATTTGAGTACTTACAGTTGTGCTATGTTTGTTTAATTAGGTGAACTCATTGAAGAGGTCCCATCCAATTTTAGTAATGTCGTATCACTTGCTTTATCTGATGGTGATTACGTTGTTATACTCTTCTTGGTTTGCCAAATATATATTTATTAACGTTGCTAGGTATAAATGATCTAAGTTACTCTTCTTGTGTAGGACACTCTGTGTTATTTGCATGCTCAGGCATAACTATAGAACACAAGCGTAACTTCACAAGGTTTTTGACTTCAGCAAGTTTGGTTAAAGCTTTCAATGATAAAACAAAAGACCATGATAACTTAAAGGTGGTGTTGCTAACCATCCTTTACTATTTTTTGCTGTTTACATAAGATATGATTGTGATCATTCGATAACATTGCAGTATAATTATAGATCGAAGTGCGCTATGAAGGCAATTTTGTCGTAGGGTGTTTGGATGAATATGATTTAGATCATGAAATTGCTTTTGTCAAAGTCATGACCTTCCTTAATGTTCACGAGGTGCTTCCCAGTCACGTGATGAAATATCTGTCCGGGAGTAAGGTAGTAGCTGTAGGACGTGATATCTCTGGCAAATTAATCACCACAGGATAAATCTCAGACGCTCATTCTTTTTATACTACAGTGGTTTTTAGGTTTGCACTACATGGTTTCCCGCATTGCCGCTGTAAAACACATACAGCTGAGAAAGGCAGAAAAAGTTCTTTGGCAGATCTTCGGCCAACCGGTAAAACGCCAATTCTCAAGACAGGAAGTCTAATACAAAAGTCAGTAATGGCTCAGGCTGTGTTTAGTTGGATCCAAAGTTTGGATTTTGGTTGAAATTGAAGATGATGTGACTGAAAAGTTGTGTGTGTATGACAGGTTGATGTGATGGAAAAGGACTGAAGTTTGGATCCAAATTTTGGATCTAAACACAGCCTCATTCGTAGACGGAAAAAACGAAGGATTATAACAAAACACAAACCTTCTTCACCTTACAGAATCTGACCCAGGGTGCAACTACTCCATTTAAACTCATGAAATTTAGTTTACAAAAAGAGAATCATACTGTACCTCCTACCCCTTTAGTATTGAACAAAAATATATGTAAGATGTACCTGAAGAACCGCTGTACACTCTATGGAGAACTATACTTTTGTAGAAATACAATTGAAGGCTGATTCATCTTCTGTGTCTTAGCCTTGTGGTATATTACAAACAATATATGATGGGAGGTACAACATGCGCCAAAAATGCCTTCATTATACAAGCAACTTTCGTTATGTGGAATCCGCTCTAATTAGTTTATGCCCGCTTCCATACAATAACTGTACCATCTGAATCAGATGAGGCAAGCAAATTTTCCCCATGATTCCAGGCCACTCCAATTACTGGAGAACCATGTCCCTTCACGAATGAAAATAGTTTCATCGGTACCTTTGCCATGGAACCAAAGTTTAAGATTCCAAAAATAGAAGAAGCACTGAACATACCTGAAGTTTATTTACACACGAGTTCTTTGGCCGTGTCAAATCGTAGAAGTAAACATTTGCATCCTCACTGCCCGTGACTTTACATTCAGGAGGAAAAAGGAATCAGATTTAAACAAAAACTCAGCTATGCATTACAAAGAACAGAACATAGGGTACAAAATGGTCCACCTATTTGCCAAAGCCAGTCATCATACATTGTCTCACTAAGTTCAATTAAAATTGTAAAATAATTAATTAACAAAATTTGTAATGATAACTTGTGTCAAGTGTCATTGTCGGCTTGCTACTTCATTGAACTAAAAGACAAGTTTACAAAGGTTAATGCTAACACAACATGTGAGGGCAGGCAATACACAAAATTTGCAGTAGCAATTGAGTGCTAGCTGACATGAACAGTATCAGAAATGAGAGTTTGGATTATCAACAGCTTTAAGATTGAGGTAACCAACAAGCAACAACTGAAAAGGAAAAAAAAAGTTTTATTTTTACTCACCAATGAATTCTCCTTTTTCGAGGGAAAGGAGTGGACAGAAAGAAGCACGGATGCTCTGCACCGGTGACGCCAATTTTAGGGAACATATTAGGGTCAAGTATCCCTTGGAATCTGTTGCAATGCTGAAATGACCAACAACACAAATAGTTACAAAAAAGTAGAGTTAACAGCATAACATACAGTAATGATCACGCACCTGAAGAAAAACAAGTTTCCATTTTGAACACAAGAAAGGAGGACTGGGCAACGTGCCACCAGAGAGAAGGTGCGGTATTGGATGGTTGTAACAGGAGATTTGCTTTTATTGCTCTTGTTCTTATGAGTTCTAGATAATGAACCTGTGTGTGAATTCACACTAACAGTATATATGCAACCCTACACATTTCAATCACCAATTGAAAATTATGAACATCGTATATTCATTTTAGCAGTTAAAACAAACCAAATCAATGGATACCTGAGCGTCCCCAGCGAAAATAAGTTGTCCAGTGTGATCAACATCCAAAGCTGTAACCGCATCATCAAAGGTAAGCTTGCTGACTATTCTCCCAGTGCTAAAATTAATGGCCTATAATAGAAAGAGATATGGATCACAACCATCGACATTAAAAGGTACAAGCAAAAGAATGTAAAGGGGAAATGGTAGTCATTAGGTGATATATATTTTCTAATTTAATCAGAAGAAAATCATCTTTAGTGAATAAATAACCAGAATAAGAATAACACATTCATTTTTCCATTACTATCACACAACAGAACATTCAAGGGAAGGCGCAGATTAATCAGCAGGCAAAATATTGGAGTATATGAATTGCTGGGAGCAAAAGGTCAGGAATCGTACATTGATTTCCCTGTTTGCATTGCCAACTAACAGTAAATTATTATTCACCTGCAAAAAAAAAAAATTAAAAAAGAAAACCAGTAAATATATGATAAAGTAGACCATCCATCCTGGTTACTACACAAATAATTTTTATGAATGCGAAGTGCAAATAAGATTGGTGCCAACAAGCGAATGGGATAAGTATGCATTCTGCAAAGGCAGGACTTACAGGATGAAAGCAGATACATAGCTGGGAAGAAACCCCATATACAACCCTGATACAAGTGCCTTTTGAGATCTCCCATACTCTCATAGTTTTATCCATGGAGCACGAAGCTATGTACTGGTTATTAGATGAAAAATCAAAATCTGTAATGCAGTTAGAATTCGAAGCTCACTAAATACTAAACATTGAAATAATAGATAAGTACAACTCAACTATTCTGTTTTAATCAGCATCCAAATCCATAAATTATTCATGCAACTTTTTTGTGGCTATAACAAACAAAAACTACATGTGCAGCAATTGTATATGCTCAGCACTAGGAGATACTATTGATGTTACAAACAGCATGATAGGCATTTAAAATATTGGGAAGTCACAATTAACTGAACTATCATTCTATATTATTAAGATAAGCATCGAATAAGATCCCAGTAACATTGAGGGTACATTGCAATGCTGATTTTTAAACTTAGCTTCATATGCAATTTGATCATCCCTAGTAACACCCTAGTACTAGAAGCTAAGCACTTTTCCTGCGCCACGTAGGTACATAAATAAAACCATATAAACAAGTAATGATTGTACTCTAACCTGTGATATCTTTAGAATGCCCTATTAATTTTTGAAGAACAGTTGGTGGGTCAGAAACCTGGCAGACTGTTAAACTGCCATCAGAAGCACCATATGCAAGTAGATCTGAACTTGCACGACCAAATTTCAATATTGTAACTGCCGGGAGTAAAATCAACCATTCGTTAATATATTATCCAGATCACTAAAACAACAATAATTCATTACCGTCAGAGATGAAATTTTGAAATTGTGCACCATGACTATAAGGCAACAAACCTGATGCTTTGCAGTCGTCAAAGATGCAATGCATTCCAACAAATGAGTATGCAGGCTCGGCAAATCTGACATGACGCTCAGGATCACTCTGCTTTGAGCTGATACTAAGATTGCGGAGCAATGGTCCGCTGTTCCTTCTCAAGTCCTGCAGCAAACAAGTACATGACAATTCACAACAAGTTGTGATCACTCCACAAAGGTATCCGCACAAATGTAATGGTGTATCAACGATAATTTACAATGTGGCTAATGCAGCAAACAATAAAAGATACCAACCTTGCTAGAACTCCAGCTATCCGCCTCGGAGAATGCAGCATAGGCAGGAGAAGGAGCCCACCTTCCACTGGTAAATTGCAATATCCACAGTGTTAGAATTCACCTCCAAAATCATACTACATATTCAAATGATTAATCTTAAGAGAAAACTAGTGGATGAGCATAAGAAAAGCTCAGAGACACACAAAGGTAGCAAGCCTAGCTACATTTTTTTTGTTATCGTTTCGTTAGGTAAGGGCAGGGCGTCGAGGCGCGGAAGAAAAAAAAAAATCAAGACGCACCTGTTGCTGGGCGTGCTGGCGCAGCTGGAGGCGGCGCCACCGTCGATGCGGCGGAGGAGGAAGTTGCGGTAGGCGACGTAGCCCTTCCCGTTGCACCGCCACTCCTGCATCACCACCCACCCACCCAATCCAACCCAATTCATTCATTCCCCATGGCCAAAACAGCCGAACCACGTAGGCCGATGCATATAGGAATCAGGATCGCCATTGTTTCAATGGTCAGGTCTAGGCAAGGATATCTCTGTATAGACCATAATCAAACAAAATAGAGTTACACAGAAACACAGGTTGCATACAAATTGATGCCTACAAGTGCATTTAGTAATAGAGATAGATCGAAGAACTTCTGTTTAAACTATACCTCAGAGATTTTACATGTGGACAACATAAACTCTTCAGTATCTTCAGATCCATTTGAATCGCTAATTAGCATCCATCTGTGGTGATTAATTTGCCAGAGATATCACGTCCTACAGCTACTACCTTACTCCGGACAGATATTTCATCACGTGATTGGGAAGCACTCTGTGAACATTAAGGAAGGCCATGACTTTGACAAAGCAATTTCGTAGATCTAAATCATATTATCCAAACACCCTACGACAAAATTGCCTTCATAGCGCACTTCGATCTATAATTATACTGCAATGTTATCGAATGATCACAATCATATCTTATGTAAACAGCAAAAAATAGTAAAGGATGGTTAGCACACACATTAAGTTATCATGGTCTTTTGTTTTATCATGAAAGCTTTAACCAAACTTGCTGAAGTCAAAAAACCTTGGTGAAGTTACGCTTGTGTTCTATGTTAAGCCTGAGCATGCAAATAACACAGAGTGTCCTTACACAAGAAGAGTAACTTAGATCATTTATACCTAGCAACGTTAATAAATATATATTTGGCAAACCAAGAAGAGTATAACAACGTAATCACCATCAGATAAAGCAAGTGATACGACATTACTAAATTGGATGGGACCTCTTCAATGAGTTCACCTAATTAAACAAACATAGCACAACTGTAAGTACTCAAATGAGCTACAAGAAACATGAACACGCGCGCGCGTGCGCACACAGAGAGAGCAAACCAGATATCAATGACTTGGTCGTCTCTTCTCCATTGCAAGATCTTTTACTTGTACTTGGGCTTATGGTGATATCATCAGGACCCTTTTTAATGTCAGCATCTTTCCAACACTGACACAGAAACAATAAAAAAAAATAAATGTGGGCCATTATACACAGACAACAATAAAAAAAATAAATGTGGGCCAAATATACCCAGTAGCCTAGTGGTTACAAGAGCCTCAGTAGCACCTGAGGTCCTGGGTTCGACTCCCCATGGAGCGAATTTTCCAGGATTAACGGCGTTGTGCTTTCAGTGGTAGGCGACGTACCCGTCGATAGCGAGGCGCCTGTGGTGACTTCGTCAATCTCTCCAGATTTGCCGGCCCAGTCTTCGAATGCTCATGAGGTAGGGTTTGCATGCGTGTGTTCATAGGGGTGAGTGCGTGTGCGTTGTGAGTATCTGCGTTGTACTGTGTAATTATCAAAAAAAAAAAAAACCAGTAAAAAACCGTAGACCATCACAGTTTCATAGCCCTGTAGTGCCTTTAAGCAGTTGCGGAGGACGAAAAAAAAAAAAGGTGTACCTCATGAACTACCCCAAGAGTTAGCGTAGAACAAGAATAGAGGACAACAAAAATCTAAACGCATGGTAGTGTACGAGCAACATTATCTCTATGCAAGAGTTAGCATCAATTACACAATCACAAATTTGTACATTTTTAAATTTGCAATGCTCTGGAATTCTAAACATCGAACAAATATATCACCTCTTCGTGATGCCAAGACCTTCCTCTGCCTCTCTCTTTCTAACCATTTTCTTGTTTTGTTGCCTTGCTCCTTAGCTCCTTGGCTTCCCTGCTGCCTAGGCCTGCGGCGCAGACTGCCGGCCTCGCCGCGCCGTCGAGCCGTCGAGCCGTCGTCGCCGCTCGCAGCCGCCACGAGTCGCAGAGTTGGAAGAGCTGGGGAATTTTTACCTTTATCTAGGGTTCAGTGAAGCCCAATGGGCTTATAGCCGAGGGCCAGTTTAGTTCCCAAAAATTTTCCACTTCACCCATCACATGAAATCTTTGAACATATACATGAAGTATTAAATATAGATAAAAATAAAAACTAATTGCACAGTTATGGAGGAAATCGCGAGACGAATCTTTTTGAAACCTAATTATGCCATGATTAGCCATAAGTGCTACAGTAACCCACATGTCCTAATGACGGATTAATTAGGCTCAAAAGATTCGTCTCGCGGTTTCCCCGGCGAGTTCTGAATTAGTTTTTTTCATTCGTGTCCGAAACCCCTTCCAACATCCGGTCAAACGTTCGATGTGACACCCAAAATTTTTCTTTCCTCCAACTAAACAAGCCCGAATCATGTGTTCCGAAGGAGGCCGAGACGTCAGGAGACTCAGGACGAGAACCGGACACAGTCGTCACAGGGAAAAGAAAAAGGGCAAAAAAAAAAAAGAAATAAACGGTGACTTTTGCCAACTAATTCTCCCGTACGCCCGAGATCCGAAGCGGCTCGCGCGGCGCCACATCTTCCGATCCTCTCGCCGGCGGGCGCGGCGGCGGCGGCGGGCAAAAAATGGAGGCCACGGCCGGCGCTCCACCGCCTCCGCGCGGCGTGCCCGCCCGCCCCATGCCCGGCCGACGGACCCGGACTTCCTCAGCTGCGTGCTCCAGCCCCCGACACCCTCCTCCTCCTCCGCGCCCCGACGGCACACGCCGCCCTCCCGCGCTCCTCCTCCGCCGCAAGCCCCCCTCGGCGCTCCAACACCGTATGGTACGCCCTTCCTCTCGTTCTTCTCAGATCCCTCATTGGCGCGCGTAGTGTTTTTTTTTTTTTTTTTTTTTTTTTTTTTTGC
>CM020178.1:38096978-38125448 GCA_009805545.1 Oryza longistaminata
TTGCGCAGCTAGCATCATTATATTTTCTCTCATGTAATAGTATATATGTTTTCTCAATGTATTATTCAAATATATTAAAATGACAATATAATTTTAAATTTTATACTAACTTTACGAAACTACTAATGTGTAATATTCATATTGTATTTTATATACGTGTTAGTTATTAATTATTTTTAATATCAAATTTTAGTTATTTCTAAATTATATTCCTATATGGACTCTATAATATTCTTCCAATATTTCTTTTTTTATTTTGGATTTTAATTATTTATAAATTGAATTTCTATATGGACTCTAAACTCAACTTTTAATTTTATTATTTTTATTCTGAATTTCAATTAGTTCTAAATTCCTATGTGGACTCTAGACTATTCTTGTAATATTCCTTAGTTTTAAAAATTTTGAATTTTTATTGTTTCTAAATTGTATATCTATATGGACTCTACTCTTTTCTTTCAATATTCCTTATTTTCTAATTTCAAAATTTAATTATAAATATTTCTATATGGACAGAACCTCTGCTTTTAATTTTCTTATTTTTTAATTCTGAAATTCAATTAGTTCTAAATTGTATACCAGGATGGACTCTAGTCTTCTCTTCCTATATTCCTTATTTTTAATTCCGAATTTCAGCTATTTTTAAATTGTATTCCTTTGTGGACTCCGTTTTTTTTCTTTTTCTCCGATTAATATGAGAATTTCTAGGCCATTAGAGCGAACGTGGAGCCTTCATTTTCTATTACTTTAATAAGTTAATAGATAGATGTGCACATTAAAAAAGATTGTGTTGTTTCGTGACACTGAGGTTCTGTATAAACATCCTCTCAATTATCTTTTGTTTTATTAAAATAAACATATCCATTGTACTCAGGTCATATTTATTCCTACATTTTGTGTAAATGCAGATGTTGCATATTGATGCACTGGTTTTGATCCATTTTTTCCTTTGGAGAAGTACTCATGTTGATGCTCTTTCTTAGGGTTGGAGGAAGACTCTCAATTGAGATGCCTAAGTCCCTTCTAGAAGGTGAGCACAAAGCCACCCCCAAATATTTCTCTTGTATGCAATTCATCATCATTTTTTCTTTTATTCTCACAAGTGCAAATTTAGCTCTCATTTGATATTCACAATACATACTATATGCTATAGTGTCTTGCAGTTGCACTATCCTAGTTTTAGTTCTAATCAGTTAGTCTTAGATTATGCTCATGGGCATGCAAACTGAGCCATTCTAATATGAGTTGTTGCCCAAGTTCTCATTGTATAATCTAACATTTGATTATTATGTGCATAATTTTACGTGAATGTCATTCATCCATATGCCAATGCTAACTTTACCTTTGTTGCAGATGTTTGTGATGAGGATCAATTTGAGTGTCTAGACTCCATGGGTTATCCCATGCCATCAATAAGTATGGCCAACGGTGAATCGGTGCTTGTAAATTAATTTGCAGATCTTTCCTACATAATATGAGCACAACGTTAGCTACCCTCTGATGGTTGTGTTTCTATAACCAGATGGCATGATTTTGGTCAACACTTTCGAAGAGACTTTTGGCGACTTGTATGATGAAGGTGTCTGGAGTGAGCTCAGCAAAAATGTTTCTTCAAGAATATCTCGAAATGTTGTCTCGCTTGCTTCATTCAATGGTAAGTTTACATTTGCTATTCACTTTTCATATTTGTATTTGTTTCACTAATAATCAAAATTACGGTATATGCAGGAGAAACAAGATATTTTGCATGCACAGGTTTTTTTATTGAATGGAATGGATGTACATCTATTCTGACTTCAGCGAGCTTAGTTAGAAAATCTGGCGATCGTAGCAAGATTGTTGAAAATTTGAGGGTAGCTAACGCTGTGCTCATATTATTCTGTGATCCTTGTTCTTCTAAGGTACTTCTTAAGTCTTACTTTGTCATTTGCAGATTGAAGTGTTGCTTCCAAACAAAAAACGTACAGAAGGGACACTAGAGCACTGTAATTTACATTACAATGTTGCTATTGTCAGTGTGAAGGATTTCCGTGCTCTTTGCCCTGCAAATCTTCATCATAAGCAGGAAAGTGTATGTGAGGATGTATTAGCTGTGGGGCGCTGCTTCGAATCAGACATAGTAATGGCTGCAAGTGGTCATTTGGTTGGCTGGTCAGGCACACTCGATTGCAGAATGCTTCGGTACGCCAATTTTAAAATCACCAAGGTATGGGAGGAGACTTTTTGTTGCCTACTTTTACATGGTGGAAGTAAATAGTTGCATGTAGTCTCATTTGTTGGTACTATGATTAACTTGTCCATGTAACCTGGTTAGGCTGGGATTGGAGGGCCTCTTATTGATTTTGATGGGAGATATGTTGGTATCAACTTCTTTGATGACATAGTAGGAACCCCATTCCTATCATGCACCGTGACCCTCCACGTTCTGTCACGTTTTGATGAAGAAAGGTACTCCTAGAATTTGTGTTCGTATGTGCATGTGTTTGTGCGCTCGTCTTGATGAATCAGGTTCAGTACTTCAGTGCAAAGCACAAATTTGTGTTAAAACTATCTGTTGGTGTGCTTGACAGGACTGTCAATAAAGGTTGCAATGGTGACACTTCATCTGGTGTGCTTGACTGGACTATGACTGGAGATAGTAGTGTTCGGCCAAATAGGTATTCTGGTGCACCTCACATCGCAGTTAAATTACAATGTTTTGCATTTGGTTGTTGGTTTGTTTGTTGATAGCATTATTATACCCTATACCTTCTTCCATTTTTTTGAGAACAGCTGGCCCGTGCCCAAGCCATTTTGGTGTCATCCGGACGATCTGCCCCGTAATGAAACCCAGACTCGCCACAAATACGGATACTACAATGGACAGAAGTTCAAGTACATGTGTTAGGGCTTAGTTCTGTTTCGTTGAAAATTTGCTACTTAACCTGTACAAGAAGTCATATGCTTGGTTCTGCCATTTTGAATTGCTATGTTTATGTCTTGGCAAGGGAATCTGACGACTTGTGCTTGTCTTGACAATTTATATATATGTACAAATGTTCATTTTGGTGCTGTGGACTGCTGCGTTGCTTAACTTGAGGCTATCTAATCTCTGGCCCAAAACGGCAGTTACCAAAGCCTTTGCTTACTAATCTTATTAAAGTGTATTTAATCTCTCAACATTAGTGAGCTGCTGTCGACCCAGTGCTGTAAACTCGGAGAATATGTATTTCTCCGTACTCCCTCCGTCCCCAAAAAAAAAAACAAATCTAGATAGGGCTGGGACAGACACCACCTACTACTGAATGTTTGAATCGTTATATTTACAATTTAGGGGATTTAGAACTAGATACAGTCATATTTAGAGTAGTATTATTCAGGGGATTTACTGATAAGTCTGAATTGATGTTATTATCGGTTTGTTGTCGACATTTGAAGTATTCGAAAAGACTGATAATAACGGATTGCTAGGATTTGGCACAAGCCACAGCTTGCCAGAAGCCCATGTTACTCCCACTCGGATTGTCAAATGCAAGTCGCAACGCCACGAAACCAATGTGTTTATTCAACATCTAGACGAGTACGAACGTACACAAGCTATGCAACTCGCAATTTCTCAGCTTTCTTTTCCTCTCGCTGCACGTGAGCTGCGCTTCTTCTATACACAAGCAGCACACGGCCCGAGGGAGCTGGAGCGGAGAAAGCACCACCTAGATCACGACGCCTGCACCGGAGGCGTCCGTGAGTCCGTCCTGTGTGTTCAAATCGAGCACAGTGCTTATTCACGTAGAAGAACCACAACACAAGCTAGGGAGGAGAAGCAGGTGGAAGTAAACCATGTAGGCATGTACGTACGACTCAGATCACTGGAGTCGTCCAAAGATTCATCCGTCGGCTGCCAGTATCTGTTGGTGAACCACATGGAGTCGGCCGCCACAGCGTTGCCGTCCTGGTTGCGGTGCCACGTGTAGTACGCGTGCGTCCTGTTCTTGATGTCCAGGATGGCGTGCCCGAAGCTCGACTCCCTGAAGGCCGAGTAGCCAGGCTGCGGCGCCGTCATGCTGCATTTTTTTTTTCCCAGCAATTGCACATGATGTCTTGTCAGCGTTCAGGAACTGAAAACGGTTGGTGGAAGCGAAAAGGATTCTTACTTGGTGGCCAGTCCTTCCTGGTTTCCTCCATCTCCGATGGTTATGTAGACTGGAGCAGATTGATCATGGACTGGAGTGCACTGGCCATTCACAATGTTGTAGCGCGACATTTGATATCCTGTGCTGCAATCAGAGAAAATAAGTCTATGTCAGCAGCTCAAGATTAAGGTACTAGTACTACTCTAAGCAGAGTATCAGTAGTAAAGCTATACATGCTCCGTACCAGTTTAAAAAAAAAGTAGTAAAACCAAGCACTCCTTTGTTTAAAGAAACGACAAGCACGTTGAACTTTAATTTTACAAGATGCAAGTATATAGATTAAAGACGACAAAGAAGTGCGTACTAAGGTTCTTAATGAAGTTGCAGAAATTTCCATTTGATTCCCCATGCAAGTTCTTAACTATTTTTCAGGGACAAAATCACAAAAAAAAACAAAAAAACAAAACAAAACAAACTGTAAGTGCTTACTGTCCGTTCATAGGCATGAACATGTCCTGCAAACACGAGGTCAACTTTGTACTTGACGAACCACGGCTCATACATAACTCTCATGCTTTCACCTTCCATGTAGTGATAGTTATAGCTGTTTGTACCACGGAGCATGCAATAGCACTATCAACCATGGCGTTTACTCTATTAACCTTGGAAACTCAGCTTCAAGCCCACTTGTACTGAGGAGTATACTTTCCTGGGAAAGAAACAGAACTGATAAATACCTTATTCCATCTATTTGCAATCAACAAATGGAATATATGTTATAAGTGCATGTTATGTACAGTGTGTGTGTTTCTGTTTGCCCAAAGCATGTAAGACTGACTACTTATTCACAATGTTGCTCATGTGGTTTTAATTTTACTTGTGAAGCTTGTCACTAAGTATTTTGAATAGAGATTCAAAAGAAAACACAACTGGATCATACATACATACCATATGATGAATATGATGCCAAGACAATAATATAAGCAGATGCTCTTTTGACAGAATACCAGAAAGGTGCTGTGCTAACCGGAAGCCTTATAAGGTGTGGGGTACTATAGCTGTATGGCTTGAACGGCTTGTTTCACCCTGCAAATGTTCACAGAATAAACATTTGTAAATGCTTATAACATAAGCTCCACTGATTATCTAGTACTGAACTGTATATGCATCCACTGAAGATCATTACACAATAAAGTTTAATGGAGTACTACACTTACAAGTTCTGGGGCAAATTCTATCTCATGGTTTCCAGCTGTCCAGATCCAAGGCTGGTAGGCAACATTCCTCTCTACAAATCTTGCCCATGTATCCACCTCCACATTGTCATGGTATGGGTAGTTATCTGCATAGCACAGGTCCCCAACGAAAAGTACTGCTTGCGCTTTGAATTGGACTCATAATGGGCCAGCGTAATATTTGAGTCGTAGCTCTGACCAAGATCACCTGAATACAGTTTATACAGATGTTGTTTTAAGTGATATAGATCGTTTCTAGATTTGGTGAATGTGTATCCTGACATAGCAAAAATGAATTTAGGAATATTGAATACACCTATAGAGACCAAATGTATAGGGAACATCTGGGCCATTTTTGGAGGGGTTCTGAACCAAAACTTCCTCACGGTTTGTCCAATCCCAACAGCATAGTATATTTTGTGTCAAACTGCAACAAAGCCAATAGTCAATCTTTAAGTAACAGTCTAAACACTAAAGACGACTTTTTCAAGAACTGATACCTCCAACTTTTTTATTGTACAGTGGTGAATGTATCCTGAGGTGTAGTTGTAGAACGTATACTGAGTGTGTTTTCCATCTGCAGAGAATTAAGATTATCCTCTGAAGTCCCATAGAGCACAGTGCTTGAGCCTGGCTCAATTGTTGTCACCCATGAGATTATCATGGCAGTGCATCATGATTTTCCTTGTGTGATATGAACTTTCAGAGAACAATATCAATAAGAATCAGAGTGGAGAATAACACCAATGACCATACCCCAGTGCATCTTGCATATATTTTTTTATGCTAACGGCATATTCAAAAAGGAATGGACATCAATCTCAGTAAAAGGCATCCTAATACTTAATTCAAGGGAGTAAGACTCTATAAGAATAAGAAAGTTCCAAAAGACAACAAAAGGGTTCGTAAAAGGGCCCTGCAACCAATTAGTACTAGTAAATGGTCAAGCAGATAGTGTATGATAGAAGTTGGAACACTTCCCTAAAAGTTGGTGTTAACTTAGAAATGAGTGAAGCAGAGCAAGCTGTGGTACGGAAGCAGTATTTTATATCACGAACACACCAAGTTTGTGGACTGGGATTAAGCTAAGTGCAAAAGCATCCCAGATGACGACTCTGAATAAGCCAAATGCTCATCGATAGACTAATGACAGAAATCCCTGTAACACAAGTAGCTTAGAAACATTTATGCCACGCTAAATTCAGGTCTACCAACCAGAAACACACAGTTTATCCGATTGAAACGCTCGAATTAAAGACAAACAGTAGGACTAAAGAGGAGACAATTTCTGAAGAGAGACAATCAGTCAACTTCAGGACCATCCAAACCGAAAATTCCTTGCTTGTTTCATCAGCATGGAAACACCACGAGACAAGCATATGCAAATGGATGACCACCACTCAGCACTCTGCAGGACCAGCGCGAGTACAGAACAAACAGCAAATACTCCGTACTACTAGTAGTATATTCAATCTACAGTAATCGAAGTGCGGCTCACGAGTCACGAATCACGAACAGATGCAGGACGCTACTATCTCAAGCATCGATCACAGAAGGAACAAGCAGGACATTTGATTCCTCCGAAGCTGCACAGATGCTGCAAATAAATCGAGGGCTTCGAAACCCGATACCCTCGGAGGAGTCTATCGAGTATCGATGCCTTCCTTCCGCGATGCAGAGAAGAACAGGCAGTGCAGAGTGCTGCGGGTTACCTGCTGGGGCGCATTGCGGCCGGGCGGGGCGCGGAAGACGTCGGCGTCGAGCGGCATGTCGACGGCGGAGCCGAGCTGGCGCCGGTACTCGCTGGTCTCCCGGCGAGGCACGCCCCCACCACCAGCATCCCCACGGCGCACGCGCACCACCACGCGGCGCCGATCCGGTCCACCATGGCTGGCACCTCCTCCTCCTCCTCTGGTCAAGGCGCTCTGCTTCCTCGATTCTCTCTTCCTCGTGAAGGTGGCGTGCTCCGAGGATGGATTGGGGTTTTGGGAATGGGATATTGGGATCGCTTGCTGGATTTGTAATACTACTACTACTAAATATCGTGATCGATCGATGGGTCAGTCAAAGTGGGCGCGTGGGGCGGATGGAGAGGGGAGATGGAATATGCTGAGGCGAGGTGCCAAGAAATTAAAATCCCGGAGACGGGGACGGGACGGCCGGAGGGCGGAGTCGCGGAGAGTTGATTAGTTCACGCTTGAACACGCATGCGTGACGAGGTGGGAGATTGGCGATTTGGCGGTGAGACGGGTTATTGGCCAAGTAGACGGGTTAGGAAGGGATCAGACGATCAGTCGATCAGACAAGTGGTGTGGCTAGCTGGATCCATCCAACATGGACTTTGTTTGGATAACTGAGTAGTACTCCTCCCTCCAGCCCAATATACAGTAGGTTGCTATGGTTCTGTCTGGGGAAGCTCGTCCCAGCTATAGCTTTTCTCAAAAGTTGTTTCTGCTAGAAGCTGTCCCAAACAGTCCACAGCTTCTGAGAATCTGCAGTTACATATTCTGAAAAATGAACTAAGAAGCCAGAAGCTGGAGAACCTGGATTTCAGAGCTTTTCCAGATTCTCAGAAACTGGTTACCAAACAGCTGCTTCTCAGAATCTAAAGCTTCCCCAAACAGACCCGATATAGCAGGATGAGTCATTTTAGTTTGTTATATATCGGGACGGAGAGAGTATTAGGAGTATTAGTAATAAAAAGAGGGGGAAAATAAACTATAATGATATTGGTCAGCTCGAACTGTTCTGCGGAATCTCTTTGGCCGAATTAGAGTTTTGGAGTTGGTTTCGGTTTGATGATTCGCGATTAAGAAATCTGGATTTGCGTCTGTAATGTAAATCACATCATCTCCCACGAGCTGATTCGAATATGCGATTCAGCCGGGTGGTCTGCTTTGCTGAGGCGAGGTGCCAAGAAATTAAAATCCCGGAGACGGGGACGGGACGGCCGGAGGCGGAGTCGCGGAGAGTTGATTAGTTCACGCTTGAACACGCATGCGTGACGAGGTGGGAGATTGGCGATTTGGCGGTGAGACGGGTTACTGGCCAAGTAGACGGGTTAGAGCAGGTACAATAGCAGGTTATAAGCCGGCTGTAACCATATATCGAGAAGAAAAGAGAAGAGAGAGAAGAAAGCGGGCTACAGATTTATAGCCGGCTGCAACACGGACTCCAATATGTTATGTGTGTATGAGAGGTGGGACCGTGTATTAATGGTGCAGTATATTTTTATAGTTAACTATTATATGAATGGGCTATTAGATTGACTATAGATGTTTTGGAACCAGTAGTTGCCTATACTATTGACCTTGCTCTTAGGGAGGGATGAGACGATCAGTCGATCAGACAACTGACAAGTGAGTGTGGCTAGCTGGATCCATCCAACACTGGAGAATCGAGTAGGAATAGTAATAACAAAAAAAAGGGGGAAATAAACTACTCCCTCCGTCCCAAAATATAAGGGATTTTGAGTTTTTGATTGCAACGTTTGACCACTCGTCTTATTCAAAAATTTTTTGCAAATATAAAAAACGAAAAGTTGTGCTTAAAGTACTGTAGATAATAAAGTAAGTCACAAATAAAATAAATAATAATTTCAAAAAAAATTAAATAAGACGAGTGATCAAATGCTGCAAACAAAAACTTAAAATCCCTTATATTATGGGACAGAGAGATAGTATATAATATTGGTCAACTCGAACTGTTCTGCGGAATCTCTTTGGCCGAAATTAGAGTTTTGGAGTTGGTTTCGGTTTGATGATTCGCGATTAAGAAATCTGGATTTGCGTCTGTAAATGTAAATCGCATCATCTCCCACGAGCTGATTCGAATATGCGATTCAGCCGGGGCGGAGAGTTGATTAGTTCACGTTTGAACACGCATGCGTGACGAGGTGGGAGATTGGCGATTTGGCGGTGAGACGGGTTACTGGCCAAGTAGACGGGTTAGAGCAGGTATAATAGCAGGCTATAAGCTGGCTGTAATCATATATCGAGAAGAAAGAAGAGAGAAAAGAAAGCGGGCTATAGGTTTATAGCCGGCTGCAACACGGACTCCAATATGTTATGTGTGTATGAGAGATGGGACCGTGTATTAATGATGCAATATATTTTTATAGTTAACTATTGTATGAAGGCTATTAGATTAGCTATAAATATTTTGGAGCCAGTAGTTGGCTATACTATTGACCTTGCTCTTAGGGAGGGATGAGACGATCAGTCGACAACTGACAAGTGAGTGTGGCTAGCTGGATCCATCCAACATGGACTTTGTTTGGATAATCGAGTAGGAATAGTAATAATAAAAAAAAGGGGGGAAATAAACTATTCCCTCCGTCCCAAAATATAAGGGATTTTGAGTTTTTGATTGTAATGTTTGACCACTCGTCTTATTCAAAATTTTTTTGCAAATATAAAAAAACGAAAAGTTATGCTTAAAGTACTGTAGATAATAAAGTAAGTCACAAATAAAATAAATAATAATTTAAAAAAAAATTAAATAAGACGAATGGTCAAACGTTGCAAACAAAAACTCAAAATCTCTTATACTATAGGACAGAGGGAGTATATAATATTGGTCAACTCGAACTGTTCTGCGGAATCTCTTTGGCCGAATTAGAGTTTTGGAGTTGGTTTCGGTTTGATGATTCGCGATTAAGAAATCTGGATTTGCGTCTGTAATGTAAATCACATCATCTCCCACGAGCTGATTCGAATATGCGATTCAGCCGGGTGCTCTGCTTTGCTGGGTGGGTACTGGGTAGGAGTAGCTTACGCTACGACGCGCACGCAGTTTCCACGCTCCATAGGTGGCCCCACCCACTGACTGCCCTGCCCCTTCCTGCGCTGCAACTCTGCAAGTGGCTAGAGCCGCCGCATAAGCATACTCCCTCCGTAAAAAAAAAAAAGACAAACCCTGGTTTTCGTGACCAACGTTTGACCGTCTGTCTTATTTGAAAAATTTATGAAAAAAATTAAAAAGATAAGTCACGCATAAAATATTTATCATATTTTATCATTTAACAATAATGAAAATACGAATTATAAAAAAAAATTATATAAGACGGATAGTTAAAGTTAGACACGGAAATTCAGGGTTTGCCTTTTTTTTGGGACGGGAGTATGCGGCAGAACCACCACAACCCCTTATATTGTGCTTTAAGTACTGTAGATAATAAAGTAAGTCACAAATAAAATAAATAATAATTTCGTCCAGGACGGCAATAGTGGCCAGTGGCACGCACGCCGGCCATTACCACGCTATGCGAAGGACATGCATGCGCGCGCGGCGCGCCCGAGCTAGCTCACTGCTCTTGCTCTTGCTTGAGTTTGGACGAGCGGGGACTACTGACTGAAGCCCTCCTCCCTCCCTCCTGTACACACGCCCTCTCCGTGTTGCAATGCAAGGCCGAATCGCCGTGCGTGAAGTGTCTCGTCGCGCGTGGTGGCGGCTTCAGGCACCGGGACGGGCGAGCGGTTTTGCCGTGCGCTCCAGGAAGAGAGGAGCCTCTCTCATTGACACCGTTGTGTGGTGTGGGCGACCAGGCGTGCGGCGTGCCCATGAATCCTTGATGGAGACTCCACTGTTTCGTTAAGCAATCGAGAATCCACGCTTGGCGGCTTGGCATCTTGCAGATGTCGCGATCCGAAATCTCGCATACGGATGATAGAGCTCCAATCGGAGGAGCGCGCTCTATCAATATAATCCTCACGGTGACAACAGTAATCGCCAATCCGGACCAGGCAATGAACAGCACGCTTCACCATACGTGAGTACCCCGAAACACAGGTTATACAAATACAGTACTTTACGGGTTAACAAATAGTAGTATAAATGAGGGCCTGGGGCGCGCACAAGAAATTTTGATGAGAATTCACCATCAGATATTCGCATGTGGCCTGCAGCCGAGAATAACCCAATACAGAAACAAAAAGAATGGTATTTTGTATGATTTTTTTTCTTCGTTTTCCTTGCAACTCAGCATTATATTCTCAAGTCACAACCGTTACATGAATACAATAAACGCATAACACGTAGACTAACTCGGTGGAGGCAGCCCTGGATCCATACATAGTAGTACTAGCTAATCGTTACTGTGTTCTCGGCGCTATATCTTGTTCCATCAAGTGATGCGACTCAAGATAAGCAAGAATGTGGTCTCTCTCCATGGGCTCTTCAAGTTTTGTATCTTTCTGGTCCTGTAACTTCAGCAAGAGCTGTGGATACAACATTGGCTAGTAATGGAGGGAACTAATCAGCCATGCGCCTACTTATTTGACATAGATGAGTCCATAACGCTGCATGACTTGTCCATGAACTGCACAAGGGAACACAAGGATAGGAAAGTTAGTTCAAGAAGGAACGCAAGAAGGAATATACGATATAGTAACTACACCATAAAAATCATGTCTGTTCTAAACAAACTAGGCGTGATAAGTTATCATTCTAATGGAGCAGTAGAAGGTTATTATAAACTAATGCCAATGTAGTCCTAAACAGATCTTAGGAGACAAAACCATATTTTACATTCGCATTTCGACTAGCAGATAGTTGTACAAAAATGTTATGTATCTGCTCTGGCAGTTATGGTTCAGGAGACCACCATTTAGTTTGTAGGAAATGACAACAGACCACTACTGAAAGAAAGAAAGAAAGAAAGAAGTGAACATATATGTGGTGTTATTAACCATGATCACTAGAAAGCATGAAGAACGTTCTATCATGACTTTATTTGGGTCTATTGCCTTCAACCTGCCATTGAAATGTTAGGAATCCCAGGGCATACATGGGTGGACTCTTCTGGTCACAATATACAGGTCATTGGAAGCAAGTGCATGTTACCCAGCAGCACTAATGTTGAAAGTGAAAAAAGGCAACAGGCTTGGATGACTTTAAGAGTGTCTACAGGAAGTCCTACGGATAGGATAGCAAACACAACGCCTATCTTTCTCAGGGACATTGTAATTTCCAAACAGGTCTTAAGGATGGCTAAAGACTGATTAAGTATTACTAGCACACAAGGCTTGAGTTGGTTTCAAGTACTTTATACTCCAAACCAATCGTGCAGCTGCAACAGAACAACAGATGGAAAGCCTCAAGCTTGCATTACCTTTTTCATGGAATGTAGTTCCCGTCCAAATGGCTCCAGGAACTTCATCTCTATATCAAGGGGCCAAACCTACATAGAAATGACAAAAAGGATAAATTTAAGACTGAAAAATTTGGGTGTTTCACAGTTCACAATATTTCATACTAGCCATGTTAATTGGCTGGGGTTTTCATTCACTTCAGTTGACAATTTGTGATATCATTTACTATTGTAGTAATTCAATCTAGTGGTGCTGTGTCCAAATAGTGAGCATGCAAAGACCGCAACGCATACATGCACAGAAATCAATTACTGCAAGTAAATACAGAGATTGAAAAGACATGATTTATTGAAGTACTCAAACACCATAATGTGCAAGGTACATAATTTATTCTCAAGCTTTTAAGCAATTCATGATATTCTACTTAAACAAAGGAAAAAGTTTTGAGCTATATTATGCCTAGCAATGGCAAACTTTCATAATGAATACCACGAGAGCACGAAATGAATAGTACCACAGCATCAGAGTAGCCTCAAAGGCTCAACCTTAACCTAGTATCCCTTGAATTTCCTATTTTTTTGACAAAAGATAAAGCTGAAACACTATTGGACAACACGAAAAATATAATACAAATCATTGCTGCGCAATTGCGTAACTGTTTAATCGACTATCCCTAATCCCATGGATAAAATTTTGTCTTCTGTAATTTGTATGACTACGAAATTGACAAAACCAACCCACTAAACCTGGCAATTAACAAGCATAGCCCAATGAATATTTAATGATCAAGAAAAGCTCAAACCAATCACAGGCACCGCGCACCGAATTACCAACCATAAAGCATAATTGAGCGAACCTCAGGCACCAAGCACCGAATTACCAACCATAACAAAACTATCCAACCAAGATACATGATTAACCCAAAATCAGGCATACATCCCCTCACAAGTAACATCTAATAACGTTCAATTTAACTAAGGGCTATATCGATCACATGTGCGTAACGATTGGATTGCAAAAATACACTGCGATCGAGAGATCGGTTCGTACCTTGAGGCCCAGCAGCCGCAGCGGCGCCTGCTGCCCGGGCACGATGCACTCCGGCCCGGCCGCCTCCACCATAGCCTCCATGGCCAACCCCTCCCCTATCGGATCCGGATGCTGCAGAGCAAGCCCAGAATTAGAATTACCCCCTTCCCCCACCAACCAAACCGAACCGAGAAAAGGGAACGCACCTTCATGACGGTGGTGAATGTATCCTGAGGTGTAGTTGTAGAACGTATACTGAGTGTGTTTTCCATCTGCAGAGAAATTAAGATTATCCTCTGAAGTCCCATAGAGCACAGTGCTTGAGCCTGGCTCAATTGTTGTCACCCATGAGATTATCATGGCAGTGCCATCATGATTTCCTTGTGTGATATGAACCTTTCAGAGAACAATATCAATAAGAATCAGAGTGGAGAATAACACCAATGACCATACCCCAGTGCATCTTGCATATATTTTTTTATGCTAACGGCATATTCAAAAAGGAATGGACATCAATCTCAGTAAAAGGCATCCTAATACTTAATTCAAGGGAGTAAGACTCTATAAGAATAGAAAGTTACAAAAGACAACAAAAGGGTTCGTAAAAGGGCCCTGCAACCAATTAGTACTACTAGTAAATGGTCAAGCAGATAGTGTATAGTACTTCCCTAAAAGTATGATGGAAGTTCGAACACTTCCCTAAAAGTTGGTGTTAACTTTAGAAATGAGTGAAGCAGAGCAAGCTGTGGTACGGAAGCAGTATTTTAATTCACGAACACACCAAGTTTGTGGACTGGGATTAAGCTAAGTGCAAAAAGCATTCCAGATGACGACTCTGAATAAGCCAAATGCGCTGACGTGTGGGGCCGGGGGATGCGCCGCACGTTTTGGTTGAAGAGTTCGAAGTTGGCTTTGCGTGTCCGGGTTAACCAATGGGATGTCAAGACGGTTATGGGACTGTTTATCAAGTGAAAATTTTTGGGTGTCACATCAGACGTTTGAACCGATGTTGGAAGGGATTTTGGATACGAATGAAAAAATTAATTTCATAACTCATCTAGAAACGAAAGATGAATCTTTTAAGCCTAATTAAGCCGTCATTAGCACTACTGGTTATTGTAGCACTTATGACTAATTATGGACTAATTAGGCTCAAAAGATTCGTCTCGTGATTTACATGCAAATTGTGCAATTACTTTTTCTTTTTATCTATATTTAGTGCTTCATACATGTATCAAAGATTCGATGTGATGTTTTTACGAAAAGTTTTTGGAACTAAACAGGCATATGTTTCTTAATCCAGAAAGGTGAGCCGAGAGTGGTCAAAGTGTTGAGGCTGCTTGTATTTGATCTAAAAGGGGAAAATATGGGTTTTACTAGTAGTTGTCAATTCCCGTAGAAAAGTTAAGATAGCCACTTGTTTATCTCTATTTTACGAGCTCAGACATTCCCTTTTTAGCATTTTATTATTCTATGATTTGATTTGCTTGATTTCATGATTCACCGTACTATTATCTTATTTAATTAAAAATCATGTAGTCCATGAAAAACCAACCTAATACTAGATGTGACATATCCTAATATTATGAATTTAGACATACCTCTGTCCAGATTCGTTGTACTAGAATATGTCATATCCAGTACTAGATTCGTTTTTTTCGAGACGAAAGGAGTAGAAGGATTCTATACTGCTTTGGGATGTGTACGCGTGAAAAAGAATGAGGTGAGTTAGGAACCTCAAGGAAAGAACTCAGCCTAAAGGACCAATGATATTTGACCTACCAAGCATTTCCTATCCTATGCATACCAACTGCTATATGGGTGTGTTCGGTGGTGGGTGTTGGGAACCTATCACCCACGCACGGAAAACGGAGCGATCTATTAGCGTCTAATTATTTAAATATTAGCTTTTTTTAAAAAAAAGGATATATATGACTTTTTAAGCAACTTTCGTATATTTTTTTTTTTGCAAAAAACACACTGTTTACTAGTATGAAAAGCGTGCGCGTGGAAAACGAGAGGGAGGAGTTGGGAACTCCTGTATCAAACACAGCATATAAACTTTTCTAAAAAAAAAGAACTACTGTATAGACAATAGACGATATAACGGCAATTGATCTTTATTTTGTCTGACCAGGAGTAATATTCGTTCAATGCAAGGTTACAGACTTGCAATCATACTATGCGGCAAACATTGCCATGCAAACTATTGGACTTGTTTAGTTAACATTGCCATATACGGGTCTTGTTTAGTTGTTTGGTGGGCCATGTTTGAAACATTTTTTTGCGCAGATTATTGAGATGGATTGTCCACTTCATTAACACGATACATTTATATTTTATTTAGAAATGAAACTCACAAATAGTTTAGAATAAGTGGTCTAAACAATACACTAGATAAAACATTTTTAATAAAGCATATTTTAATTAGAAGTATAAAGCAAATAATCCGTGATAATAATAAAAAAAGTAAATAAGACACATGGCCATTTCATATTTTATCCCCACTTGACAAGGCCGGCATCGTTTGGTTGATTAGACCTCAGACTGGGCCCAATTAAGAGTTTTGACCTGGGCTTAGTCAGAAGTGAATCAGGCTTTTTTCTGGTTAGGACATGCTTTGTCTATTTGTCACCCCCATGCATGAGTCAAGGCTGTCAAGCACAACTCCCTAATGCAAGTATTGCATGGATACCATGTACTACTACTTCTTCTACCACTGAGTATGTAGATAATGATCATGCAGAGGTATCACTTAACAACGAAGGTGCTTAAGTCTTAAGTTGTCAACCAAAGTGACTTAAACTATCAACATTACAAGAATATTTCAAATAGACCTATGGACTACTATGCATCAAGCATTCACAACAGTCTAACTATGTACCTCCATCTTAAAAATAAACAAATATAATATGGGACGTGATACATCTTGTTCTAGATTTGTTTAATTTAAGCCAAGAAAATATGGACAATTAGCAACTTTGTTAAGGTTGTGTTTAGTTCACACCAAACTGAGAGTTTGGTTGAAATTGAAACAATATGATAAAAAAGTTAAAAGTTTATATGTGTAGAAAAATTTTGATGTGATGGAAAAGTTAGAAGTTCGAAGAATTATTTTGAAAACCCACGACTCGCTACAATTATCTCACAAGATCATAATACTCCATATTGCTCCTCCCAGAACCCGGTGTACTGTTTGTAGGGTCACTGACTTACTGGGCCCACCCTCTGACGACCCCTCGGTCCACCTGCACCCACCGCTCCCAGTCACCTCCTCTACCCAACTCAAACGAACGTGCATCTCCTAGTACACACAGTCTCCCCCCCTACCTCCTCCTCAATCCCGATCGCTTCCTTCCTGGATCTCGCCGCGAGCTCCAAGGTCTAGGCGGCGATGCCTGCCGCGGCAGTCTCCGGCGGCGGCGCGGCCGACGCCGAGGAGCTGTTCCGCACGAGGCGCATCCCGGAGATCCGCGCGGCGGAGGGCGCCACGCGCCGCGAGATCTCCGCCAAGGAGGAGGAGCTCCGCCAGCTCGTCGGCCGCAGCTACCGCGACCTCTCGACTCCGCGGACTCGATACTCCTCATCAAGCAGTCCTCCGACGCCGTCTCCGGCAACCTCTCCCGCATCTCCGGCTCCCTCGCGTCGCTCGCGCCGCCCCCCGAGGCACCCCCCGCCGCATCGCCCTCCCCGTCCGGCGGGCGGGTCCGGCTCTACGCGTCGGCGGCGCGCGCCAAGTACTCGTCGACACCCCGAGCACATCTGGGGGCGGCTCGACGAGGGCCTGCTCCTGGAGGCCGCGGGGGCGGTACGTGCGGGCGCAGGTGGTGCACGGCGTGCTCTCCCGCGACGCCGCTGCGGCCGCGCGGTTCCCGCTGCTCGCGCACCAGGCGCAGCTGGTGGAGGCGTTCCGGCCCCAGATCGCGCTGCGCCTCGCCGACCGCCGCCTCTCCGTCGCCGCCCACGCCGACGCGCTCGCGGCCGCTGCCTCAATCGATGCACCGTCGCTCACCCCGACCCAGGCACTCCAACTCTTCCTCTCCTCCCGCCGCGCCTGGATCTCCCAAGCCCTAACCACCCTTGCCTCCGATCTGACCTCCTACTCCTCCGTGCTGTGCGATGTCGCCAAGATCGTGCGTGTCACGCTGGGCCATGTCGGGCAGTTGTTTGTGCTTGCGCTCAATGATTTGCCACTGTTTTTCAAGACGGTGCTCGATTTGCCGCCCCCTTCACAGCTGTTCGGTGGCATTCCAGACCCTGTGGAAGAGACACGGTTGTGGAAAGAACACTGGGATCAACTTGAGGCCACCATGGTGCTACTTGAGCCAGATGCTGTTGCACGGACTTGTACAGATTGGCTGAAGGGATGCTGTGATGAGATTTTTGGTGTGATTGCTGGAGGGAAAAGACTAGTTGATGCCATTGAGAGTGGGGAAGGGCTTGGATCAGTGCAAAGACTTGTGCGGGAGGCATTAGATGGGAGGGAAGGACTGGAAGGGACTCTGGAGCAGTGGCTGAAGAGTGTGTTTGGATCAGAGATTGAATCACCATGGGATCAGATCCGTGGCCTCATCTTGAAGGAAGGGAAGGACATTTTTGAGGATTGGATGGAAGAAGCCTTTGTGCAACGGATGAAAGACATTGTGCACTTGGAATTCGGCAGCTTGGATGATAGTGTAAATATTAAGAAATCAATTGATGGTATTGGTGCCAATGCTGATCCAAAGGATGCCGGTGATTTCATGGTGTATTTGCGGAAAGTTTCAACTGGAGGTGGTGTCTGGTTCTCTGAGTCTAAGATCAAGAAAGGTGGAATTTTGGCACATTTGAAACCGATTGCTGATGAAAATGATTTCCACAGCTGCCTTACCTCATATTTTGGGCCAGAAGTTAGTCGCATCAGGAATGCAATTGACAGCAAATGCAAGACTATCCTTGAGGATCTGTTAAGTTTTGTGGACTCGCACAATTCTGCCCCCAGATTGAAGGAGCTGGTGCCATACCTCCAAGAGAAATGCTATAAGACCATCTCTGGGATACTGAATGGATTGGAAGCTGAGCTTGGAAAATTGTCTGCTTCCTTGAGAACCAAAAAAGGGGAGAGCAATATGCTTGCAGCATCTGTTATTGTGGAGAGATCTCTCTTCATTGGCCGCCTCATGTTTGCATTGAGATACCACTCGAGTCATGTACCCTTGATCCTAGGATCCCCAAGGCAGTGGGTAAAGGAGGCTGGTGGTGCAGCATTTATGAGATTATCGTCGCCCTCACCAAGACATTCAAGAGCATCGTTTGATACAGCGATGCCTTTTACCCCCAGGAGGCACACACAGTCAAGCCCAAGGAGTCCTGGAAGGCAATTTTCTGACAACCCCAGAAGACAAACTATTGCTGCTGCTGCTTCCCTATTTGGTGCTGATGATAGCTCCAATCCCAGACTTGATGAACTAAACAAGACCTTACAGGCACTCTGCATTGCAGCCCATGGATTGTGGATAACATGGTTGTCCACTGAATTATCACAGCTTCTCTCATATGACCTCAACAAAGATGATTCATTGTCCTTATCAACCCCTTTACGGGTACGCTCCATGTCCCTCTTATCTTTCCAATTGTTATCTTTCCAACCCCTTTACGGGTAAAAGGCATTCTAAGTATATTTCTTAACCAATGGGATGTCAAGACGGTCATGGGACTGTTTGGCTGGTGAAATGAAAATTTTTAGGTGTCACATCAGACGTTTGACCGAATGTTGGAAAGGGTTTCGGATACGAATAAAAAAACTAATTTTATAACTTGTTTGAAAAACGCAAGATGAATCTTTCGAGCCTAATTAAGCCGTCATTAGCACATGCGGATTATTGTAGCGTTTATGGCTAATCATAGACTAATTAGGTTGAAAAGATTCGTTTCGTGATTTACATACAAACTGTGCAATTAGTTTTTCTTTTTATCTATATTTAATGCTCCATACATGTGTCCAAAGATTCGATGTGATGTTTTTACTAAAAGTTTTTGGGAACTTGTTACAAGGCATATGTTTCTTAGGCTGTGTTTAGTTCAGCGCAAAGTTTGAATTTTGGTTGAAATTAGAGATGATGTGACTGAAAAGTTGTGTGTATATGACAGGTTGATGTGATGGAAAATGACTAAACTTTGGATCCAAACTTTGGATCTAAACACAGCCTTAATCCAGAAAGGTGAGCCGAGGGTGGTCAAAGTGTTTAGGCTGCTTGTATTTGATCTGAAAGAGAATATGGGTTTTACTAGTAGTTGTCAATTCCCGCAGAAAAGTTAAGATAGTCACTTGTTTATCTCTATTTTACGAGCTCAGACATTCTCTTTTTAGCATTTTATTATACTATGATTTGATTTGCTTGATTTCATGATTCACCGTACTGTTGTCTTATTTAATTAAAAATCATGTGGACGGGTTCTATAGTGCTATTGATGAATAATAGGGTGAGGGGACACAGTGTAAATTCGGTGCTCATGTGGGGGTTTAATTTTTTTCCTTTAATAACCTTGATTTCCTATAAATTTAAAATTAATCATTTTTAATGGAAGTTGCTTTTGACTTATTAGCTTGTTTCCAGTAATTATAACAAATGGTAAAAAAACAATGGCATGGCAAAATATCATATTAAATTTGTTTCCACCCCCGAACATTATAAAACTATCGTAGCTTTTTGCTTTATATTCATACCTAAGGCTATGTCCGGATGTTGAAGTTAGGAACTAATCTCTCGCGCACGCATGAACAGAACGACTCATTAGCGTATGATTATTAAAAAATAATTATTGTTATAATTTACTACTGTCATACCCAACTATGCTGTTGCTCCAACAAAAGACCATGTCTGCCACTGAACCAATTACTGTATAAGTTCATTTTGCCTGCTATCTGAAGATCTACCTAGCCATGTTTGCTGTTGCTCTAACCAAAATGAGGCTCTACGGTTGTTGTGTGGCATACAACTTTTATATTTGATTTGAATTTAGTTTTACATGGTTTGAACTTGGGCTGCATTGCGTAAGAACTTGGTTGACAACTTACTGAAAATAGAATTTGGTCTTGCATTATGTGCAAACCTGTGTAATGTAATGTACTGTTTCTATTCAGAACAAACATGCATATTTCCCTTGTGAGTTATTGGTAAGGTACCGAGTTAATAATTCCTGACAGCCTTTAGAATTGTAATTTTTTTATTTTGGTTTTGTTGCTGGTTGACTGCCAAATGTTTATAATTTCTGTACAAATTTCCTGGGAGCAAAAAATAGCCAAACATATCTCATGTTGTGTGGTCAAAAATCAAAAGAATTATGTTATGCTTTTCTGCCGTGCTGATGACAAGTACTATTTTTTTTATACAAAGGAGATCCCAAACCTGGTATACATGTTATGTATGGTGTCTAACTTGTCCTTGCAATATGTGTGAACCATAGATGTCTGAACATTGCCAGATTAGTGTTTGAACATTTCCTATATTATTGTCTGAGCATTTGGCACATTAGTTTCTGGCTTGCCCTTGTGGTGTAGGAGTATCTGAATTCAGAATCTGAACTTGGACAAGCATCTAAATGATGTTCAATGTTTTAATAATGCTGTGAGCTGATTAATGTTATGGATTCTTGTAGCTCAAGTATTATAAACTTACAAATTCACCAAAGGATGCAGAGGTTTTCCTGATTTAGTGTCTGACCATGGTCATTGCAATTTGTGTAAACATATACTCCTATTACCATTCATGGTTAGGATTGGATATCTGCAAGTTCATACTGAATTCATATTATATAAGTTCATACTTAACCGGCTTGGATTGCCAGGTAAGATCCAATTATTTCTGAACGTGGATATGGAATGCATCTGAATTTAGTGTTGGACATACCCTTGCCATGTTTCTGAACTCAGTGTATGTATGAACATGCCCTTGCACAGAAATGTGCCTTGCACGTGCACTATTACTAGTAAACTAAAAATATGCAGTAGGTTACTCACCTGGGTAACAAATGACTTGAGCAATGGAGCAGCACCTCCAAGGCTAACATTATCATCAAATTCTGATGCCGTAGATCTTTCTCCATTTGAATATGATTTCCAAGGGCTTCTAGATGTGGAATCATCGGATGTTGACTGTAATGATGATTTGTGTGCTCTTGATGATAGAGCTGGGGCACTACAAGTGAAACATATGAACATGAGACCTATTAGATCTACAAACTAGTGTAATTTTTCATCAGAACCACCCAACGCTACTTACAAAGGTTTCTTTGAAAAACAACTTTCACACCAGGCTAAAAAACATCACATATGGCTGTCCAATAATATCATCTCATCAAGTATTTTAAGCATGAATTTAAACCCTATAGCTGTCTAAAACTAATGACCTTAATGGATTAATTACAGAAATATGCATTATACGACGATAAAATGTATGTGTACTCAGTCTGAAGAATTATTTACCTGATCGGTAGGTATTTGAATCTTGGGACTTGGGAGCACCTCATAATGTTTGAATCTGTATTTGATTTAGTCGGTAACTTTTGCACAGTTCCAGTGTACATGTGATTCAGTTGAACAAAGAAGCCGAAAGAACAACATAGCGCTTGTAAGATTGCTTCTCATTCTCCACAGATAAGGTTCGTACCTGTTTCAAAATAGCAATGCTTCATCATGGACAAATACGGAGCTGGGTTTTTGTCTATAAAGACTATTGATCATGCATTCAGCTATTGAATTATGTGGTGATATGTATAACAAAGTAAAACAGAGGATAGTCTTACGTAGCCCAGTCTATCGGATCCAATCTCTGTGAGAACTTATTGATCAGCTTGTTTATAGGCTCTATGGTAGCTGAATCTGCCTGCAATTGTGACTGTTTTCTCCTGAAGGAAGTCTTAGCAATGGCGCTTGGCGAAGAATCATGTGTTCTCTGTGTTTCAGTAGTTTTGGTGGAAGAACTTTTGCCTCCTGACAGAACATCGCCAATGAAGCGCAAATCGAGCAGTATTTGCAGAACCCCCTTTTCTGAAACCAGAGATTTACCAGACTCGATTGATACCAAAAAGCTTTCATAGATATCAATAACCTGACGAATTTAAGTAGCTGTTAGGTTCAGTATTATATTGGCTTTTAAATCATACACTGAACATTTTCTCCTAATCTTCATCAATGCAGGTAGACAAAACAGATAATTGTTAAATAAAGCAACACATACAACAGCTAGTTCCTCGGAGGTTCTCAAATTGAAATATTGATGACAGTTGGAAGGGCGGAGGCATTCAGGTTAATAAGGTCCATGACATTATATTATTAGGGCACGGTATTTATTTTTGTAGGCTGTGCAGGTAACTGAAGACTATAGTGCCAGCTTAATCAATGCTTGATTATAAGAAAACAACAAAAAGCTGAAAAGCTTGATTAACTTATAACTCTATATTACTATCAATCATAGTAGTAATGAATTGTAGAACATCATTACATTTTGCCAATAGCAACTATTGCACATATAACATAAACAAATGGTTCCCTCGTAGTATCTATTGTTGATCATCATTACGGTATGGTCAATTTATACAAAGGCAAAAACACATGAAAGTGAACTATAGCTAGTTGTGTTTCATGCAGATAGCATGATAAAACATTCTTTGGTTCTTCCATTCTTTGCTAGAAGTTCCAGGCCAATGTTTTAGGCCTATAACATGCACCACATTACTTCTCGTCACCCCTCAAAGAAGAAAAGGTTGTCATGAAAGAACATTACCTTCTGTAACAAGTCCCATGCAAAGTTTTGCAATATGATTTTGTCCAGGATGTGCCCTCCAATTTTATGAATCTCCAAACATGCTTGATAAAGAAAGGATATAATGTACAGTGAAGGCATTGATGGAAGTGCTATTTGCATCTCCAAGGGGCCCTCAGTGGATTCCTCTTGTTTGATGACTGTGACTTCCCATCCCTGACAAGGCACATATATCATGTCTATGACAATCAGCATGCCATGTTTATTTTGGCATTAAAATAGCAATGATAGGACTAGAAACCAACGTTGAAACCCATAGTCAGAATTTAATATTTGAATATAGACAAAAATCCGAAGCACAAAACTAGAATCAAACTTGGGGTTAGTGCTTGGTCAACCCTAGAAAAGGTGAGCCAGTAAGTATAGCTCTATCGAATATCCTATAATAGATAACTTCAAAATTGGCATTCCAATAGGCAAAAAACCCTACAGCCCACGATTTTATCCAACAAGTTCTTTGTAAATCATAAGGGCACTTAATAAAAGAGAAATGTCTTCTAGCTGCTCAGTCATGTCAACATGATCCAAAATTATTACAGATTTCATCATTATGTTACTAATATTGCTGTATATAGCAGATGTCTTTGTTACCTAGCAACAAAAACATCCCCGATTGATAGTATGAATAACATGGACAGAATCAGAAACAGCAGTAAGAAATATACTTAGAATGCCTTTTACCCCGTAAAGGGGTTGGAAAGATAAAATTGGAAAGATAAGAGGGACATGGAGCGTACCCGTAAAGGGTTGATAAGGACAATGAATCATCTTTGTTGAGGTCATATGAGAGAAGCTGTGATAATTCAGTGGACAACCATGTTATCCACAATCCATGGGCTGCAATGCAGAGTGCCTGTAAGGTCTTGTTTAGTTCATCAAGTCTGGGATTGGAGCTATCATCAGCACCAAATAGGGAAGCAGCAGCAGCAATAGTTTGTCTTCTGGGGTTGTCAGAAAATTGCCTTCCAGGACTCCTTGGGCTTGACTGTGTGTGCCTCCTGGGGGTAAAAGGCATCGCTGTATCAAACGATGCTCTTGAATGTCTTGGTGAGGGCGACGATAATCTCATAAAATGCTGCACCACCAGCCTCCTTTCCCACTGCTTGGGGATCCTAGGATCAAGGGTACATGACTCGAGTGGTATCTCAATGCAAACTGAGGCGGCCAATGAAGAGAGATCTCTCCACGATAACAGATGCTGCAAGCATATTGCTCTCCCCTTTTTTGGTTCTCAAGAGCAGACAATTTTCCAAGCTCAGCTTCCAATCCATTCAGTATCCCAGAGATGGTTTATAGCATTTCTCTTGGAGGTATGGCACCAGCTCCTTCAATCTGGGAGCAGAATTGTGCGAGTCCACAAAACTTAACAGATCCTCCAAGGATAGTCTTGCATTTGCTGTCAATTGCATTCCTGATGCGACTAACTTCTGGCCCAAAATATGAGGTAAGGCAGCTGTGGAATCATTTTCATCAGCAATCGGTTTCAAATGTGCCAAAATTCCACCTTTCTTGATCTTAGACTCAGAGAACCAGACACCACCTCCAGTTGAAACTTTCCGCAAATACACCAGAAATCACGGCATCCTTTGGATCAGCATTGGCACCAATACCATCAATTGATTTCTTATAATTTACATTATCATCCAAGCTGCCGAATTCCAAGTGCACAATGTCTTTCATCCGTTGCACAAAGGCTTCCTTCCATCCAATCCTCAAAAATGTCCTTCCCTTCCTTCAAGATGAGGCCACGGATCTGATCCCATGGTGATTCAATCTCTGATCCAAACACACTCTTCAGCCACTGCTCCAGAGTCCCTTCCAGTCCTTCCCTCCCATCTAATGCTCCCCGCCAAGTCTTTGCACTGATCCAAGCCCTTCCCCACTCTTCAATGGCATCAACTAGTCTTTGCCCTCCAGCAATCACACCAAAAATCTCATCACAGGCATCCCTTCAGCCAATCTGTGCAGTCCTTGCAACAGCATCTGGCTCAAGTAGCACCATGGTGGCCTCAAGTTGATCCCAGTGTTCTTTCCACAACCGTGTTCTCTTCCACAGGGTCTGGAATGCCACCGAACAGCTGTGAAGGGGGCGGCAAATCGAGCACCGTCTTGAAAAACAGTGGCAAATCATTGAGCGCAAGCACAAACAACTGCCCGACATGGCCAGCGTGACACGCACGATCTGGCGACATCGCACAGCACGGAGGAGTAGGAGGTCAGATCGGAGGCAAGGTGGTTAGGGCTTGGGAGATCCAGGCGCGGGGGAGGAGAGGAAGAGTTGGAGTGCCTGGGTCGGGGTGAGCGACGGTGCGTCGATTGAGGCAGCGGCCGCGAGCGCGTCGGCGTGGGCGACGACGGAGAGGCGGCGGTCGGCGAGGCGCTCCCGAGCGCGCAGCGCGATCTGGGGCCGGAACGCCTCCACCAGCTGCGCCTGGTGCGCGGAGCAGCGGGAACCGCGCGGCCGCGCGGCGTCGCGGGAGAGCAGCCGTGCACCACCTGCGCCCGCACGTACCGCCCCGCGGCCTTCCAGGAGCAGGCCCTCGTCGAGCCGCCCCCAGATGTGCTCGGGGTGTCGACGAGTACTTGGCGCGCGCCGCCGACGCGTAGAGCCGGACCCGCCCGCCGGACGGGGAGGGCGATGCGGCGGGGGTGCCTCGGGGGCGGCGCGAGCGACGCGAGGGAGCCGGAGATGCGGGAGAGGTTGCCGGAGACGGCGTCGGAGGACTGCTTGATGAGGAGTATCGAGTCCGCGGAGTCGAGAAGGTCGCGGTAGCTGCGCCGACGAGCTGGCGGAGCTCCTCCTCCTTGGCGGAGATCTCGCGGCGCGTGGCGCCCTCCGCGCGCGGATCTCCGGGATGCGCCTCGTGCGGAACAGCTCCTCGGCGTCGGCCGCGCCGCCGCCGGAGACTGCCGCGGCAGGCATCGCCGCCTACGCCTTGGAGCTCGCGGCGAGATCCAGAAGGAAGCGATCGGGATTGAGGAGGAGGTAGGGGGGAGACTGTGGTGTACTAGGAGATGCACGTTCGTTTGAGTTGGGTAGAGGAGGTGACTGGGAGCGGTGGTGCAGGTGGACCGAGGGGTCGTCAGAGGGTGGGCCCAGTAAGTCAGTGACCCAACAAACAGTAACCGGGTTCTGGAGGAGCAAATATGGAGTATTATGATCTTGTGAGATAATTGTAGCGAGTCGTGGGTTTTCAAAATAATTCTTCGAACTTCTACTTTTTCCATCACATTAAAATTTTTCTACACATATAAACTTTTAACTTTTTTTATCATATTGTTTCAATTTCTACCAAACTTCTCAATTTTTGGTGTGAACTAAACACAACCTTAACAAAGTTGCTAATTGTCCATATTTTCTTGGCTTAAATTAAACAAATCTAGAACAAGATGTATCACGTCCATATTATATTTGTTTATTTTTAAGATGGAGGTACATATAGTTGACTGTTGTGAATGCTTGATGCATAGTCCCCCATAGGTCTATTTGAAAGATTCTTGTAATGTTGATAGTTTAAGTCATTCTTGATTGACAACTTAAGACTTAAGCACCTTCGTTGTTAAGTGATACCTCTGCATGATCATTATCTACATACTCAGTGGTAGAAGAAGTAGTAGTACATGGTATCCATGCAATACTTGCATTAGGGAGTTGTGCTTGACAGCCTTGACTCATGCATGGGGGTGACAAATAGACAAAGCATGTCCTAACCAGAAAAAAAAGCCTGATTCACTTCTGACTAAGCCCATGTCAAAACTCTTATTGGCCCAGTTGAGTCTAATCAACCAAGTGATGCCGGGCTTGTCAAGTGGGGATGAAATATGAAATGGCCGTGTCTTATTTACTTTTTTTTATTATCACAGATTATTTGCTTTATACTTCTAAAAAAATATGCTTTATTAAAAATATTTTATCTAGTGATTGTTTAGACCACTTATTCTAAACTATTTGTGAGTTTTCATTTCTAAATAAAATATAAATGTATCGTGTTAATGAAGTGGACAATCCTCTCAATAATCTGCGCAAAAAACGTTTCAAACATGGCCCACCAACACAACTAAACAAGACCCGTATATGGCAAATGTTAACTTAACAAGTCCAATAGTTTGCATGGCAATGTTTGCCGCATAGTATGATTGCAGTCTGTAACCTTGCAGTGAATGAATATTACTCCTGGTCAGACAAAATAAAGATCATTGCCGTTATATCGTCTATTGTCTATACAGTAGTTCATTTTTTTTTTTTAGAAAAAGTTTATATAGTAGTTGGTATGCATAGGATAGGAATTGCTTGGTAGGTCAAGTTCATTGGTCCTTTAGGCTGAGTTCTTTGCTTGAGGTTTCCAACTCACCTCATTCTTTTTCACACGTAATGCATCCCAAACTACTAATGATACTCCTCCGTCACAAATAAGTGCAGTTTTACACTATTCACGTTCAAAACGTTTGACCCGTCCGTCTTATTTTGAAATTTGTTATTATTAGTATTTTTATTGCTATTAGATGATAAAACATGAAATAGTACTTTATGTGGACTAAATGTTTTTAATTTTTTCATAAATTTTTCAAATAAGACGGACGGTCAAACGTGAACGTGAATAGTGCAAAACTGCACTATTTGGGACAGTGGTAGTAACGTTTTTTAAAAAAAATCCCATAAAAAAGTTGTTTAAAAAAATATATTAATCTTTTTAAAAATAGATAATATTTATTAATCATACGCTAATGAGTCGTTATGTTCATGCGTGCGCGAAGATTAGTTTCCTCTCCAACATCCGGACATCAGCCTTAGGTATGAATATAAAGCAAAAGCTACGATAGTTTTATAATGTTCGGGGTGGAAACAATTTAATATGATATTTTGCCATGCCATTGTTTTTTACCATTTGTATAATTACTGGAAACAAGCTAATAAGTCAAAAGCACTTCCATTAAAAATGATTAATTTTAAATTTATAGGAATCAAGGTTATTAAGGAAAAATTAAACCCCACATAAGCACCGATTTACACTGTGTCCCCTCACCTATTATTATCAATAGCACTATAGAACCCGTCCACATGATTTTTAATTAAATAAGCAACAGTACGGTGAATCATGAAATCAAGCAACAAATCATAGTATAATAAAATGCAAAAAGAGAATGTCTGAGCTCGTAAAATAGAGAAACAGTGACTATCTTAACTTTCTGCGGGAATTGACAA
>CM020178.1:38125473-38136336 GCA_009805545.1 Oryza longistaminata
TCTTCCATCC
Organism: Oryza longistaminata; assembly: GCA_009805545.1. Classification (NCBI taxonomy): domain Eukaryota; kingdom Viridiplantae; phylum Streptophyta; class Magnoliopsida; order Poales; family Poaceae; genus Oryza; species Oryza longistaminata. The sequence continues at coordinate 38,125,484 of CM020178.1, forward strand.
AATCCTCAAAAATGTCCTTCCTCCTTCAATGAGGCCACGGATCTGATCCCATGGTGATTCAATCTCTGATCCAAACCACTCTTCAGCCACTGCTCCAGAGTCCCTTCCAGTCCTTCCCTCCCATCTAATGCCTCCCGCCAAGTCTTTGCACTGATCCAAGCCCTTCCCCACTCTCAATGGCATCAACTAGTCTTTGCCCTCCAGCAATCACACACAAAATCTCATCACAGCACCCTTCAGCCAATCTGTGCAGTCCTTGCAACAGCATCTGGCTCAAGTAGCACCATGGTGGCCTCAAGTTGATCCCAGTGTTCTTTCCACAACCGTGTCTCTTCCACAGGGTCTGGAATGCCACCGAACAGCTGTGAAGGGGGCGGCAAATCGAGCACCGTCTTGAAAAACAGTGGCAAATCATTGAGCGCAAGCACAAACAACTGCCCGACATGGCCCAGCGTGACACGCACGATCTTGGCGACATCGCACAGCACGGAGGAGTAGGAGGTCAGATCGGAGGCAAGGGTGGTTAGGGCTTGGGAGATCCAGGCCGCGGAGGAGAGAAGAGTTGGAGGGCCTGGGTCGGGGTGAGCGACGGTGCGTCGATTGAGGCAGCGGCCGCGAGCGCGTCGGCGTGGGCGACGACGGAGAGGCGGCGGTCGGCGAGGCGCTCCCGAGCGCGCAGCGCGATCTGGGGCCGGAACGCCTCCACCAGCTGCGCTGGTGCGCGGAGCAGCGGGAACCGCGCGGCCGAGCGGCGTCGCGGGAGAGCACGCCGTGCACCACCTGCGCCCGCACGTACCGCCCGCGGCCTCTCAGGAGCAGGCCCTCGTCGAGCCGCCCCCAGATGTGCTCGGGGTGTCGACGAAGTACTTGGCGCGCGCCGCCGACGCGTAGAGCCGGACCCGCCCGCCGGACGGGGAGGCGATGCGGCGGGGGTGCCTCGGGGGCGGCGCGAGCGACGCGAGGGAGCCGGAGATGCGGGAGAGGTTGCCGGAGACGGCGTCGGAGGACTGCTTGATGAGGAGTATCGAGTCCGCGGAGTCGAGAAGGTCGCGGTAGCTGCGGCCGACGAGCTGGCGGAGCTCCTCCTCCTTGGCGGAGATCTCGCGGCGCGTGGCGCCCTCCGCCGCGCGGATCTCCGGGATGCGCCTCGTGCGGAACAGCTCCCGGCGTCGGCGCCGCGCCGCCGCCGGAGACTGCCGCGGCAGGCATCGCCGCCTAGACCTTGGAGCTCGCGGCGAGATCCAAAGGAAAGCGATCGGGATTGAGGAGGAGGTAGGGGGGAGCTGTGTGTACTAGGAATGCACGTTCGTTTGAGTTGGTAGAGGAGGTGACTGGGAGCGGTGGGCAGGTGGCCCGAGGGGTCGTCAGAGGGTGGGCCCAGTAAGTCAGTGACCCACCAAAACAGTACACCGGGTTCTGGGAGAGCAAATATGGAGTATTATGATCTTGTGAGATAATTGTAGCGAGTCGTGGGTTTTCAAAATAATTCTTCGAACTTCTAACTTTTCCATCACATTAAAATTTTTCTACACATATAAACTTTTAACTTTTTTTATCATATTGTTTCAATTTCTACCAAACTTCTCAATTTTGTGTGTGAACTAAACACAACCTTAACAAGTTGCTAATTGTCCATATTTTCTTGGCTTAAATTAAACAAATCTAGAACAAGATATCACGTCCATATTATATTTGTTTATTTTTAGATGGAGGTACAATAGTTAGACTGTTGTGAATGCTTGATGCATAGTCCCATAGGTCTATTTGAAAGATTCTTGTAATGTTGATAGTTTAAGTCACTTTGATTGACAACTTAAGACTTAAGCACCTTCGTTGTTAAGTGATACCTCTGCATGATCATTATCTACATACTCGTGGTAGAAGAGTAGTAGTACATGGTATCCATGCAATACTTGCATTAGGGAGTTGTGCTTGACAGCCTTGACTCATGCATGGGGTGACAAATAGACAAAGCATGTCCTAACCAGAAAAAGCCTGATTCACTTCTGACTAAGCCCATGTCAAAACTCTTATTGGCCCAGTTTGAGTCTAATCAACCAAGTGATGCCGCGCTTGTCAAGTGGGGATAAATATGAAATGGCCGTGTCTTATTTACTTTTTTTATATCACAGATTATTTGCTTTATACTTCTAAAAAAATATGCTTTATTAAAATATTTTATCTAGTGTTTTTAGACCACTTTATTCTAAACTATTTGTGAGTTTCATTTCTAAATAAAAATAAATGTATCGTGTTAATGAAGGGACAATCCATCTCAATAATCTGCGCAAAAAACGTTTCAAACATGGCCACCAAACAACTAAACAAGACCCGATATGGCAAATGTTAACTAACATCCAAGTATTTGCATGGCAATGTTTGCCCGCATAGTATGATTGAAGTCTGTAACCTTGCAGTGAATGAATATTACTCCTGGCAGACAAAATAAAGATCTTGCCGTTATATCGTCTATTGTCTATACAGTAGTTCATTTTTTTTTTTAAAAAAGTTTATATAGTAGTTGGTATGCATAGGATAGGAATTGCTTGGTAGGTCAAGTTCATTGGTCTCTTAGGCTGAGTTCTTTGCTTGAGGTTTCCAACTCACCTCATTCTTTTTCACACGTATGCATCCCAAACTACTAAGATGATACTCCTCCGTCCAAATAAGTGCAGTTTTACACTATTCACGTTCAAAACGTTTGACGTCCCGTCTTATTTTGAAATTTGTTATTATTAGTATTTTATTGCTATTAGATGATAAAACATGAAATAGTACTTTATGTGTGACTAAATGTTTTTAATTTTTTCATAAATTTTTCAAATAAGACGGACGGTCAAACGTTGAACGTGAATAGTGCAAAACTGCACTTATTTGGACAGTGGGTAGTACGTTTTTAAAAAAAATCCCATAAAAAAGTTGTTTAAAAATATATTTAATCTTTTTTTAAAAATAGATAATATTTAATAAAAAAGACATGTATTTCTGATAAGTATGATCTAGCAGAGGGAACGATCAATGTACTTATTTAGAATGCAAAGTTCATATGGTTCAGATATGGTCATTATCACTTTTTATTACATGTAGCATGTATTGCAAATCTAAATATGGTTATGTACTTGTCAGAGGAAAAATAGAACTGAGAGTTCACACAATCTGTAAATATGTAGACATTACCAATTTACCATTACATTATTTCCAGACTGTAGTTGAAGTCTCTAAGACCATGCAAAAATCTGAGATACAATCCAATGGGCAAATCTTAGATTTTTAGAAAGGAAATTGAACAAAGCACATTATCCATGTTCGAACTATTGAATAAATCATGTGTGTGAAATCTGTACAGCAACAATTTAGACTTTTTTTATACATATAAAGGCAAATATTCAGTAGGAACTTAGCAGTAGATTATAAGGAAAACGACTTATAACCCTTTGAATTGAGATTGGGCAGAGGGAACCATCAGCGTACACAAGTAAAATGTGAATTTCAGATAATTCATAAATAGTCAATAGTACTGTGGTGTGCATGTGGCAAACCAGAACATTCAGGTAGATAATTTTGGGATGTTATAGGTGTACAAACATATGGATGCCAAATATTATTATGACAGAAAAATATGCTTAAGTAATGGCGTCCTCCAAACCTGCAATTGTGATTAACTTGCTCCACTTACGTCATGTGCATCACCTTACCAATGCCATATCCAAACCTGCAATCACGATTAACTTGTTCCACTGAAGTCATGTGTGTCACATTGCCTAATTCCATCCTCCAAACCTGTGGTCGGTGCAAAGAAGGAAAAGGAACGCCTATTAGCAGCTTGTAAGAATGGCTAGGATAATCCCAGATCAATTCCAACATAAAAAAAACATGTGCTGAAATTCTAGAACATCATGGAATGCGTTTTGGTCGTGTGCCCCTGGGCAGAGGTTGGGGATCTAGCACATCTTGTGCTTCAGAATAAAATACCTTCTGTATCTAAAAAAAGTTCATCTCTTTGGAGAATATATTTGTCCTTGGATCAACCCATACCAAAATTCGAAGATTTTAATTTAGACAGTTACACTGTGAGGCAAGTGAGGAGAAAATCACCAAAATACTATCAATTCACCAGTGGCTCTGCAGCTACCAGCTGGGAGCATTTAACCCTTGGTAATTAAAAGGTAAACACTCAAATTCCTAGACAAGAAAAATGGATATCCTATTCATAATCAGATCTGTTCCATTCCTTTACCCTTGCATACACTAAGTTGAGTATATCTAATAGGTTTATACTATGCAAATATATGCCTTTACCCTTGTTTGACCAGTGACCAGTAATCATAGTAAAAAATAGTAAAAACTAAAAGTAAAGAAATAATCCCGCATATATGGATGTCCTTTTTTGTTGTGCCTATGGAGTACATGAAATTAGGATATATATCAACCAAAGGTCGATCAATGTTAAATAAAAGAACAAAATCTCCTTGACCCTCCTCATAGAGAATCTTAAAGCCAAAAGCCATCTGATAAGGCCCTTGCCTATTTCTCTTCCAATATATTCATTCCATCTCCAGCATATCTGCATAAGCTTGTATAGGCAATGTACTGTCAATTATGGCAGGTTTTTAGCATGCCTAGTACCAAAATCAAATGGTGGATTGCAGTATCACATTAAATCAGAAATTCACATTTACTTTTTTTAGATTACTGAAACAAAATATAGACCTTTCATGTGGATATTTCTAAATATGGATTCTATATATTAATTCTTGATTGGCTGAACATCTTTTTTTTTTTTTTTGGCATAAGCATGGTATTGGTAGGAAGTACTCAAAAGTTTACTTCAATTTAACACAGAAAAAATAACTATGGACTTTACTTCATTTTAACACAAAAAATAACTATGGACTGAATATAGGTGGTTCCATGTCTTGATTAGTATCACTTATCACTACTGCATAACATTTGTTTCAAGTCAACCAAATCCTTATCGGTTATCTAGAAGTTTGATTTTTGTTATAGTCTTTCATTGAGCAGGTGGCACTGAAAACATATATACTCTATTTGTTTCTTTATAGTCCTTCATTGAGCAGCTTTGTGATGCGTTTTTTTTCCCTAATTCAGTAGCAATGCTCAGCTCCATGTTGCATCATTTATCAGGTTGGGAGCAAATTTGGGGAGAACACTTCAAGATGGGGGTCCATAATCTCTGATGGGCAGGTTGGCAAACTCAGCGACATTCTTCCTGGACCAGCAGCTGGGTTCTTCTCATCTTTCACATCTGGGGCTCGATATGATCCATAGTCACTGTTTAATCCTTGATCTTCACCCCATCCTATATGTTAATACAAATTGACATGCGTGAATGGCTAAACTGTCGAGGGACAACATGATCTGCGCCATTGGATATCTGTTGCTTACAGAAGTATGCCACAGCTGGGAACCTGGGACTGCATAACTTGGCTCGACCTACAGCGCCCCTTAACATTTTACGTGATTGATCTGCAATGGTGAAGCTCAATTGGCGGCTCGCTAGTTCTGCCTATGTACACTACAGATATGGAAGTTGTCGCGATTTGGAGATTAAGGTGCAGTTTTGGTGTGTTTCATGATTGCAGTTTTACAGGGTATATAGGGGAAGCAAGTGCAACTTACTACTGATGTTAGTACGCTCTTTGTGGGGGCTCGATCAAGTTGTGGATAGGCCACATGTATTCGTGCAAAAGAATTTTGGAGTCCATTCATTCTTTTTCTTAATTTCTCTTTTTTTTTTGGCTCAGAGGTTTGGAAGATGTTTTAGATTTGAACAGTCCTGAACCGCAGCGATCATGGCTTTCAAAGCTTGAGGGTAAATTCACACATCTGTACACTTGAAAATATCAATAAAGCGTGTATCTTTTCCCTTAAACCACAGATGTTTAGCGTTCCATTTTCTTTGTGCCTGTCTACATGGGAACCCCAAACTTCTTTCTGTACATCACACGGTTACTGATTCTGTGTACTGTACCTAATTTAACTAAAAGGCAGAAGGATCATGCTAATACGGTACGTAGGACCATGAAGAAAAATGCAGTGCAGCCAGCGTCAGAAATGAAGTGTGCTCAGCATCATTGCGTTGATATGGTGGCTGAGATGTTCATGTTACAAAACCTTTTTTTGAGGAGGATGAGATGTTACTCGTAATAATAAGTGCGCGATGGTCTCGCCTGTGACATGGGCCGTTGTCAAGGACGGCGAAGTCTTTGGATCGGAAAGAGTTCGCCCTTTACCTGGTGTGTGCGGTGATCCATGGACCATGGCACACAATGATAGCGAACCGCGAACCACTCGCCCCAACTGTTTCGAAAACGAGCCAATACCCACGTTTGATTCACTACCGGTTAGTCGAATGTATATCGATTAATCTCCTGTTAGAATTCTCCCCAAAATTTTAAACACCACCAAGATGCCTCTAGACAGGAGCTCAGTCGATTGTTTTTTTTTTAAACCATTTTCAATCAAGATTCAAGAAGATCCATTATTTTACTCCCTGATCACCTCATCAAGCATCACGTCGTACCAAACCCGAAATGATATATATTCCCATCCAGCGAACGGAGCCCCCGGGTCTCGTCCTCACGTTGTTGATTCTCTTGCGTGGGGTACCATGACTTTCAGCTGCTTCTGCTTCTAGACGAACCTTTTACGTGCCGTGCCTCGCCTCGACTCGCCTCACTGGCCCATACATCGCCCCGCCGCCATCTCCCCCGCCAGGACGCACGCACGCGAACGCAACCGCGCCCACGCCACGCACGCTCCAAAACTCTTATCGCGGCATTCCGCGGGAGCCGGGGAGAGAGAAAGAGAGAGAGAGTGTGTACTGCAACCGCGTGGACGGAAGAATCGCGGACGTCCGCGGCGTTCCACCCACGACCCACCCGTGCGTTTACCGGGCTGCGGCTGCGGCTGCGGAATGCCGATGCGGATGCGGATGCGGCTGTGTACGCGACCGGGTCGGCTGCTGCGTTTACCATGTGCGACGGCCGTTGAAAGGAGGGGGAAGGCGGGGAAAGCGCGGGCGCCGTTTCCGCAGACTCGGAGGGCTCTTCTGTTTCTCCACTGGTGGAAACAGGAAAAAATGTTCGGTAGGAGTGTTATTTAATTGACTTGACTACGCGATGACCCTGTCATATATGAAGTTGGAACTATCACGATTACCGGGCGTACCGATAGTGATAGGATACGGTAATGGTAAGAACTTGATGACCGACAAAATTCGGAAGAATATTTGAATCGGGCGCCCGATCTTTTTTTAAAAAAAATTCGGTCGGTCAAATATTATAATTGACCACCAATGAAACATTGAGTTATATATGATAAAAAAAAATCAATCGCTGAAACATTTAGTAACATTTTTGTGAAATACGGTAAAGACATACATTGAAACATGTCATTATCACGTATAAAACATTGCGTGTTAACGGACTGAAACTTATGTTTTTCTTTTATCAGAATATAATCATATGGTATCTTGTTGTAAAGATTTAATTGCAACAAATATAATGGTGTGATCGGATCGCATATTAGATAAATAGTTTTGGCGAAAAAACGTTTTGAAGGTCATTAAATGTATGCATGCATGCATGAATAAAGGTGGAGAGAGAGTAGTGGCAGGTAGTTTGGAATTTTATGAAATACACTCAAGACATGCATTGAAACATATTACTATCACATATGAAACATTGAGTTTTAACAACTTGAAACACATGTTTTTCTCTTGACATAATATAATCATATGATATCTTGTCGTAAAGATTTAATGGTTTGGTTAGATAAGTAGTTTAGTAGAAAAAATATTTAAGGAGAAGAAACAATATTTTCGGAGAGGGTTCGTCTGAAACATCGGCATCCCGATTCGTAGCATTCCCAACAAAATTCAAAAGAATATTTCCAAAATAAATTTTATTTGTTTTTTCTTTACTATTTACTGAGATGAATGTGCTTATTGTCGGAGAGTGGCAACCTCTTGTTCTGGTAAAATAAATCTTTGGGTTGGGTAGGTGGTCGGTTGCCTGCCTCACGAGTGGATGCAGTGAGTTCGGGCCTCCTGGCTATTCGGTTTGAGAGCTAGTGGAGGGAGGGAGTGCAACTGTGCAAGTTGCTGTCCAAACAAAACTTCAAAAAGGGCAGCGCACGAATGAACTCTTTTTGAAGAGCCAAAAGAGGGTGATGAAAGGGTGCAAGTAGAGTGTGGAGTAGCTAGGACCTAGGAGAGCTGCTACTAGGCGGTGAGTGTTATGCCACTCGCGTATGGCATGTACCTTTGTTTATCTCCTGTTGCTATCGTTTTATGCACAATAACAGTGGCGTGGATAATCATCGAAGTTATTCTAATTAATTATCATGAGAATTGAACTTTCCTACACTTGAAACATCACTGGTCCAGTTCTAAAGTGCTCACTGATGATGGATGAAATTGAGGGTATAATAATTTTGTGAGGGCACAAACAAATAAGTTAGATATTAGAAAGCCAAAAAAATGATGAAAAAAATCTAAAATAATGTTGATTATTATTTTTAGGAAAAACATTGGGTTTGTTTGGCAATCATGGCTGCGGTTGTGGCGCAACCAACATCAATAGTGCCACAAGCAGCAGATGAACTACGGTTGCTGCAGCCGCAGCCACAAACTCGGCTTTCCAAACACACCCATTGTTTAGGAGCTTGAGCATGCCATGATAATCCATCATATTTAGCATGAGTGTTAATATACTATATCTATACCATCGAGGAGATACCATGGTTAAACTATTTTTAAATATAAATTTGATATCTCCTAATACCTCTCTAGGGTTAAGATCTAAAATTACGATAGATCAAATTGTGACACCTTACCAAGTATACTCTATTCTTAAGTGTTAATTTGAGAACTAACACCCCTCTAATGTTAATTAATATCCCCTAAAGTTATCATATCCCAGCATCTTCTCACAAGGACATAGAATCTCTCTCCAAGTATACATCATGATACATATTCATGCCACCACACGTGATGCATTTTATAGTACACGATACACACATCTCTCCGCCTTCTTCTACACCACAAGATCTAGCATTGAACATGTGCTGCAGATCCTTGCCGGTCTCCGAATTCGTAACACATCTTTGCAACACACAGCCGTACCAAAGTACCGCTGCTATACCTCTCCGTACCTTTTGATTTTACCTCCTTTTTTTTTTCTTCTCCTCTCCCTGTGGGGTATGCAGTGTGAGAGTGTGAGAGTGTGAGGGGACACCTTTTGTTGGGTGATTGGTTGCAGGCGCTTTGATGGGTTCTTGTTTGTGTTAAAAGGCGGTAGTGATAGGTCTACATCTCTGACCAGGTTTTAGTTTTTATTTTTTTTCTTCTCTTGTGGGTGCTCCCTTTCTGGGATCTTTCCTTTTTTTCAAACCATTGTCCCCCCTCAGGTTGCTTAAGGGCAAAGCTAATTGTTTAACTTGTGGTTAGTCTTATCTACTGAAGTATTCCCACCATCAAAAAAAAAAAAAACAAATCTAGATCTAGATGTGACATACTGACATATTCTAGTACAATAAATTTAAACATAGATATGTCCAGATTCGTAGTATTAAGATGTATTACATCCAATAATAGGTTGGTTTTTTATGGGATAGATGGAGTATAGTCTTAGGCTGCGTTCCTTTTCTAATTTTTGAAACGGCTAATTAGCCGCACTCAAAACGAGAAATGTGATTAGCATATGATTAATTAAGTATTAATATAAAAAATTTGATGAATATATTATTAGATTTATTTAAATAATTTTTTATAAAATAATTTCGGGTAAAATTCACCGTTTAACAGTTTGAAAAGCGTACTAACGAAAATCGAGAGTAGCTAAGCTATAACAGCCGAAAAGAACGCAGCCTCATAGTGTGTGTGTTTATTTTTTTTCTTACAATACGCTTTATATTAGATGATGACATGGTTTGAGGAAAAGCAGCGCAGGTAAAATATATGGTTGTAAAAGAAAGAGCAGCTATCTATTCTAGGTTTACCAAATTATACAATGGTAATATAGCACCCCTACCTCCTTAAGGATCAGGACAGTAAAATCACTCTTTTTGAAGAGCTAATACAGTGTCATTGTCATGAAAATAACTTGAGGTTAATCTTATCTAAGTATGTGTGTGTGTGTGTTTTATGTACTAAAAATGTTGTTTATTGTGCATGGTACAACATGACACATTCCCTTCAGATAAGGATTGATTATATTGTTTGATCTACAGCTCGTGAAAATAAAATTAAAGCAACCAAAAGTATATTCGTAGATATAATTTATTTCATGTTCAAAAACCAAATGTGGAAAGTAAATTTGATGAACAAAACCCTCTAAATTAACTCCAAAACTAAATCTCAAAATTCAAAATTTTTTGACTGTGGGTGATAGGACAAGTAGATAAAATGAGAGGCATCAAGAAAAAAAACAAATTTACAGCATATTGGACCAGAACAAGTTGCCTTACATTTGAGGGAGATAATAGTATTTTGGATCTGTCTTGAAAATATGTTCCTGGAAAAAAATAAGTGAGAACGACAGATTGAGCAAGCAACACACTTTTTTGTTTACATAAGAAGTTCAACAAGCAACATTAGTGGGCACAACTATTATGGGGCTGCTGGACAGTGATATTCTGTTGTCTGTTCCAAGTTTTGAGTTGAATGGCTTAAGATTCATTTCATTATTACCAGTTAGATTCCTCGCGACAAGATGGTCCTAGTAAACAGCTGAACTGAACAGACATTCCTGTTGATTACTAGTCAAACTCGTTGTTGCTAGACACCTTAGCTTGTTCAAGCACGGTATCTGAATGTGCCAAAACTTCAA